>JAUNZO010002250.1:0-742440 GCA_031894775.1 Chloris gayana
TATTCACAACGAAATATTTTTGCTCAAGATTTAGGTCCTCTTTGATTGGGCTTTTGGAACCTGCTTTTGCTTTGGAAAAAGTTAAAAGCCAACCAAAGGGCCAGAGCTACAAACTACTTTCGGTGAAACCACCTAGTTTTCGGTAGTGGAAACTCACAGCACCACAGACCGTGCTTTCGGTGGCTGTGACTTTCAACTTCGTTGGAATTACCCGCCAAGCCATGGCGAAGCCACTAGTATGGCAAGCTGTGGCTCCTGCCATACCTCCCACAGTCCCACAGCCGGTGAGACCCCTGCAGTGCTGCAGTTTTTCTCGGTAGCCAGCCACCGAAGGCCAAACTAAGCGGAGGCCGCTTGTGCTTTTGTGTTGCGTGGAAGAAGAGGAATAGGAACGGGCTAACCATTACAGTTTATGGGCTTTTTTTTCTTTTTGCAAGGGGATTACGGGCTGGTGTGTTGGTGATTGAGCTTTTTTTCTAGACTTTCCATTCGATCAGAACTCCGACTTGAGACATTCTCAAGGAAAAAAACTCGGACTTGAGACAGAGAAATGCCTCGTGGGATTGTGTGCACCACGCCGCCGGGCCTCCAGCGCTCCACGATCCTTGACACTAGATCGAGATGGATGGCCAGTAGGGCAAGTCATCAACGTGATTTTTTTAAAGAACAAATCCAGATAGCAGCTGGATTAAGAAAAAAATCAAATCTTAAGCATATATATTCAACCAATAATTACTTATCAAAATTTTATATTTTCATACCATTATAGTTTCCTATTAGTATACATGCAAATTAGTATGGTACCTCCGCCATAGGTAGATTTTGATCCTGGCTTCGCCACTGCCGCCAAGTGAATACCGCTTCGTTCTTTTCTTTCTTCCCGTCTATCTTCCCTCTCCTGTCTCTCTGTACAGCGTCGGTGGCCTGACTCTCTGGTTCCACCGGGCTCCAAGTCGGGCTAGGGGTAGGGTGGAGGGTCCAGGTGAGGCTGGTGGTGGAGCTCATCTCCGGTCGGCGGCCATGGATCTCGCTCCGATGGCACCGGTTGTTGTCGTCCTCTTCTCCTTTCGATCTAGCACAAGCAGTGGGCCGGGGTGAGTTCATTCGACGACGCACGTGGTGGCTGTGGGAGCTCCCTTGTCAGCGACGAGCACGGTGCAGAAACTTTCTCCCGCTCACGCCTGTGCACGAGCAGCTAGCTCTTACGGAATCAGCGTATCCGCCCCTTCCAAATCAACTACAATCCAAACGGTTTTGATCCAAATCCACATCGAATGGCTGTGACATAGCCCAAGGATTGGATTCCCACACTTTAATTGCCCTATCCCCCATATCCCCATGCCGATTTGAGCTCTCAATGGCATCAATGGCATCAACTTTTTCACGGCTAATAGCTCACAGCAGCTTTTTTCCGGTCACAGCTCAACCAAACACACCCTTAACATACATAATATACTACATCCTAGAGCAGTTTCCTTTTGCTATGCAGACATGAACATTCCAGATAAACAAATTGTGACATGGGAATAGAGGAATACAAGTCTACAGAAAAGAGTAGAGGTATACCTGGAGATGCAGTATCTAGCATGTCCTGCGGCAGCCTGCTATCTAATTATGCATATGTGAGTTCTCCAGTACCGTTTCCTGCTCCATTGACCACCGTTTCAGGGGATCCTGGTACTACCACTAACACGATGGCGTCATTGAAACTTCTGCTCTGTACGACCTGACTGACCCAGCGTTGCACTATCTTCCATAAGACATTGTTGGATAGAACATTAGATGACTATGGATAAGAACTATAACTAATTTCAATTGATAGGATAAAATATTATATCAAAACTATGCTGGCCTACGTATAAGAAACAGTTTCAAAAGTTAAGCACTTATCATTATATTAATTAAAGGATGAATCCGGAGGATATGGCTTGCTGACTGCTGAGTATGCTACCTGCAGAGACTCGCTCTGCTGATTGCTTGTTTCCTGTCGTCGTTTATTAATATAGGATGCTCTCAATGTGCCGGTGTCGTGCCTTTTCAAGCCATGCTCTTTCTGCAAATGCAATCTGAAACAATAAATTTAAGATCTTACCATGACAAGGACGATGCAGATGCATGTTTGGCTCATAAGAGATACAATCGAAAACAATCACTTGTGGTTGTTGCAGGCAGATCGGAGCAAATGGCATCCTGATTATCTCTCCGTGACCACAACACAGTCGGCATAGTCCAGTACCTCCTCGTGCTTCCCATGGCTATTGTCCAGAGATCCACTCCGACTGCCCAGCAGCTGATTGATGTTGTGATGTCCTCCAAGTCTGTCATCTCCTTAAACAGCTCGACGAAGCCATCGTGCTGGACGATCTCTCTCCTAGGTCTACCGGACCCTGAGAACTGTTGAGAACTCGTCTTCATCTATCATACAACTGAACCACGTTAGTTTATTAGTCGTCACTATTGTAGAGATATGCAGTTCTGTTGCACTATTGTTGGAAGAAACATAATTTATTAGTTGTCATATATAATAGCTAAAATTACTTGTCCCTCCTTCCCAATCCAACTTCCTTCCGTCCCAGTGATATTAACTCTACCAGACTAAGAGGCGCGCTCTCTGTGCCCCTCATGTAATTAACGAAGGTTGCTGTTCATTCTGGAAAATAATTGAAGGGATTATGCTAGTAGTTTCAAGTTCGTATCACAACTATAGGCAGTGGAAAAAAATGCACATTGGGTGCACGAGGCGTAGGACATCGTTTTGTTTACCTTGACATGTTTGTGGTGTGCTGCGTGTAATTATTTAACCAAGTTCATATTGTCGCGACAAATCATCACTAGAAGAAGAAAGGGAATGAATAATTGGAGAAGAAGCAACAACTCGTTCCGGTTCAGACGACACTATATTATATGACAGTGGTATCACGGGCTAACGGGAAGTAAAAAAAAAAAATCAAGGTTGCTTATGGAGGTGCCATCTTCAAGCAGCTGGGTTGTGCACCAACATGCGGCAGCCGTCCATCAACACGTGGGATGGTATCAGCATGACGAAACCGTCACCCTTATTGTTGGGCCACATGAGGACGTGAGAACCGCCCCCAACAATTGGCCCACCCAGATCTGCGAAAAAGGTTTGTAGCATGTCGGCTTAGCAACGGCCCAGGAAATAACAGAGCGCGGAATAGAGGACCGGCCACGGGCCGCTGATGGCCCAAGACGTGGAAAGAAATGCCAGTGGCAGCATGAAGCATAACAAATTGAAGACGTGGGTGATGAACAGGCTGACACGATGCGAGATATTTACGTGTCATGCTCAGAAGGGACCAGTCAGTCAAAAAATGGTGGGAGTCCCGAATCCATGCGCCATCAACTACAGATTATCTCTTTATCTCTCATCATCCTTATTTTTTACGCACCGCACTTGTGGGTCCATTTGGTAGTTTTGCTCATCCAACTCTCCTTGCCTCACCCAACAAGGCATGTCGTACCAGCGAAAGAGTGGTTCTGGTTCCTGCACTCTCATTCGGGCAAAGGAAAATTTCTTTACAACACAGAACACAAAAACCAATGACTAATTTTGGCACACATATGTAAGTCAAGTGGCGACAAGGAATCAAAAGGTGTACTTTCTCACCACTCCTTATAGTCGTCCTTTCTCACCTCTCCTAGTTTCTTGTACTTCTGCATTGTTGGCCATAATTCCCATGAGCTGAGATAGAGAGAGATCTAGGTAACACATACTCCGTCCATTCTTTTTTCATGACGTTAGGACAAGGAATTTAGTTCAAAAATGAACTAATCTTCTTGTCCTAACCTCAAGAAAAAAAGAATAGAGTGAGTAATGATTATATCTTTATTCAAGTGCAGTTAACAGTAAATGTGGACAGGCAAAATTGATATGCCAGCTTGTCCTATTTATGCAAATCAAAGGACATATGCATGTCCGAATTAATGTTTCATAATCTCTTTGTTTTTCCTTGATGACCACTAGGAAACTTTTGTGCAAATAGGAAAAATATTTTTATTCGTGGCATCTACAGGAGGGTGGAAACCTCATTTCAATGAATAATAACGTACCGTTAGAATAAAGGAGTTTACATAAAAAAGCAACATATCAAAAAAAGCAGAAACAAAGACAAGAAAAGGAGAAATTCTGTAGGACATGACTTTTCTCTTTGATTTGTTGCATAACTAGGACAAGTAGTTCATATCTCAATTTTTCTTTTTGCTGCGTATTACTGTTAGCTGCACTTAATTTGGAAGATATAGTGAATATGGGTCTCGCAGATTTCTCTCTATCTCAGCACATGGGAATTATAGCTGACAATGAGAAAATGCAAGAAAACAGGGAGAGAGGGGAGCAAACTGAAGGATCATGTGACTGAAGGTGTCCTTTTGTCGCCTCTCCCTGTTTCCTGTGCTCACAGCTAAAACAACAAGTAGTACTATGGTACAAACGGAGTACAAAGGGAATTATAGCCGGTTTGTATTATTAGATCATGCGACTGAAGGATCGTCCTTCAGTGATCACACAGGTCCGTCAGACATAATTAATCTATTATATATATGTTTGACCAAGAAAATGAGCCACCACGTTCGCTCTTAGGAGCTAGAAATTACCACATTAATCAAAGAAAAAGAAAAAGTAAGAAATTACCCACCTATGCCGTTATAAAAAATCTGGACTAAAAGAAAAGGAGCCACAACGTTCGCTCTTAGGAGCTACTAGAAATTACCACATTAATCAGAGAAAAAGAAAAAGTAAGAAATTACCCACCTATGCCATTATAAAAAGGCAAAATTGTCTGTAACACACTGAGAAAATGTGGATTTGTATCGTAACACATCAACAAAGTCGAATTTGTCTGTAACACACTATGATTGTGTGATTTCTTGTCCAGGACACATTATGGCAATTTAACAATTGTTTTCATCTTTTTTATCTCAATACTCATAATACATTAGGACTTGAAACTAAGAACAAATATACATTTTTGCTTTATCTAACATTAAAAAATAGAGCTAAATTTTTTTCAGATGTTTGTATTCATTGCTCATTGTTTTAATATTCAATTTATCCAACAAACCATGAAAATAACAAAATAAAATCTAGCACTATTTTTTATTAATAGATAATAGGACAATGTATATTTGTGCCAAGTTTCAAGTCCTATTTATACTACTGAGATAGAAAAGTTGACATCAATTGTTAAATAGTCATAATGTGTCTCGGACAAAAAATCACAAAATCGTAGTGTGTTGCAGTACAAATACGACTTTGTTGATGTGTTAGAGACGAAGTCATATTTTCTCAGTGTGTTACGGATAATTTTGCCTTATAAAAAATCTAGACTAAAACGTTCTCAACAGGTATTTAAATTACCCACCATTCCCATTACAAAAAAACATCATTTTATCTCTTTTTTGTTATAAATGTTTTGTATACTTGGAAACAAATGCTCGCTTCTCTCGATCCATCAATACGACAGCCGTATCCCTCTCCCTCACGGGCATGCATCTCCATATTGTCGTTTCTTCAGGCAACCTCCAAACCTAGCCGCCGCCACACATGAGGATCTTAGCTATATGGACTCTTGACACAACCAGTTGCCACGCTCCACTCTCCTCTAACTGAATCAGAGGAAGCCATCACTGGTAAGTGGCGCGCGGAGCAGTGAGAAGCGCACATGGAGCTGATGCAAGCTGTGGGCAAAGCGGATGGTTTCCAGATTGAATAATATGTGAGAACTGCCAAACAGAGCTTGCCGCACACTCAGGTAAATGTCGTCAACAGTATATACGTGATTTTGGAAGAGCAGGGAGTCAAGTCTGTGTCGTCTTAGTGCCCCGTACGATGGGCAAGCTCAAACTGCATAGGCCCAGACTATTCAGATCCATCCTTGATAATTGGTTTTCTTTTTCTGTCTCTACAGTACATTTAATTTTATTACGGCAAACTAATGCCAAGTGTATTTAGCATTGCTCTCTTGACATTACAATTTATTTGCCGCAAATTACAACTAATGTTTTCAATATTAATTTGCATGCCATAACACCATGGCATAGTTCCTGGTGGAATGCGCCTGAGCTCAAAACATCTTATTAATGATTGTATTTCCCCAGTGGCACCAGTTAGATTACAATCCTTAGTATATCTTTTTTCACTTGACGTAACCTTTGATGTATATTTTATTGCCAGTATGTGATCAAAACATCTTTTTATTGTGGTTTTAATATGAGATATATTAAACTAATTGTTTATATCAACGAAGTTGTTTCTGCCTCCATGCTTTTAAAAAATTTATGTTTTCCACAAGTCAAATCTAATTTATGTAATGAGTCTCTATGACGCGAAGAGAAATCATATGCAACCGTATTTTTTTCGTTTGCATGGGTAAAGGACTCAGAGTCATCTCCATGATTCGGTATGCCATTGCGATAGTGGAACAAGCGTGCAGGCATATACCCTGGGCATCATCAGGGACAACAACAACAATTTTGAGTTAAGGACTAGATGTCGTACAATGGGAAAGATCGGCTTTGAAGGTATGCAACACTAAACTACAGTGTACGCATACCATTGTAATTTCTTTTGTTTTTTAATCTCCACATGAGTGGGGAGTATTTAATTTATTTATGCCAAAATAATTTTAGCTTAGAATATTAGCGGTACTATATTTACATTAAACTTTTTCTGCTACAAAACTACATTCGGGAAATATTATTTAGTCCACTATCTCATCTAACCCAGTTTTAGCTACCTACAATAATATATGTGGCATGTGTCCTCTCACATACTCACATGAGCAAATTTCAACAGCCTCGATTTAATCTTTGTTTTCTCAAATAAACAAGCTTTGTCTGTGCTTGATATTTTAGGCAAAAGGACCAATTAACGTATGCCACTCTTCATATAACATGGGTTCGTAGGTCCAAATCTCACCATTACACAGTTTAATCAATCTTCACATAAGATGGGAGATGATTGCAGTGAATGTGACATCATTACAAGGATATTGATGACTGTAATCTGCAGGCAGCAAAGATGCCTCTTTCAAAGAATTTGGTCAGGTGGTGTCAAAAAAAAAATTGGTCAGGTCACAACACTTTTTTTTTCACCTCACTTTTTATTTTCATGCATTAGTACTTGATGATCTTTGCATAAGAGTTTTAACTTCCCTAAACCTATAATAGATAGAAATAAATAGAAGCTATTGTCTTACAATTTAGTGGAGGCGCAGGAGATAATATCTGATTTCTGGAATTTGTCAAAACATATAATGCAAAGTGTTTGACGACGAGGTTTTCACAAAATCAAACTATAATTAGATTTTATGATATGTATTTAGATTCTGAATATTCATAAAAAATTCTACAAACTGGGCAACATTGGACTGGAATAACATAGCAATGTATGACCTACAACATCAGCATGGTATAACACAAGTATTTTTTTCCTCCACTCTAATATTGAAAGATTATAAAAACCTGAGATGTTTCCTCACAAATGAGATGATCTAATGCTGAGTCAGCTAATGATAAGCATAGTACCACAAATGCAGTGAATTCTGTCTGTCTCAATTATTAGGATTTTTTTACATCGCACAAGGAATTTTATCCTGCTAAATCTACTTATATATAAAAGATGCAACCCACTAAGAGCCATTCAATGCTATTTCTCTATAGCTTCATGTTGCGCCACATCATCTCTAACCCACTAAGAGCCATTTAATGCTATTTCTCTAGCTCCACGTTGTGCCACATCATCTCAAATAATTTTAAACATTAGATATCCTCATGTCACTTCATGTTGTCCGATCACCATAGATTAATTAGAGAAATTACTGTATCCAAATACCTCCATTACTACTCCACCTTTTGTTCCTATGTCTTTTCCGTTTTTATTTATTTCTTTTCTGGGTGTTTGTGAAGTGTTTTTTTCTTCATATTATATAATGTGACGCGGCAACGCGCGGGTATCACCTAGTGTATTCTTAATTGAGGAGGCAGTTAGATTAGTCAATTCCATATATAATATTTTTTGTTTCTAAGGGTAGTAGGTCACCAAGGGATGACAAACAATTTTAGTTGCTCCATTGCACATAGGCGTGGCATAGATGTTATAAAAGGGAGTAGATACTATATAGACTAGAAACATTTAAAAATATATGAAGAGGCAACAAAGGATAAAAAGTATCTTTGAGGTTAAGTATTGAGAAATTCCACGCCAACATACTGAAATAGGTTTTCTAAGGAAAATATTCCTACAACCACATGTGACAATTAGATCTAGAAAACAATATTTATCTATCTGAATATTCAAATAATTTTTGCAAATCAGAGACATGTTGGAGTCGTATAACAATTTTTTTCCTGAACTCTAATATTGAAATACCAGTTTCTTCACTTATTCATCTGACACCCAAAAATATCACTCAATGTAGCAAAATCATGAAAAACTGTTTTCCTTCTCGCAAATGACATGATCTGAAGCTAAGTTGAGTAATAATGAAGTGAGTGCTACAAATGTAGTAAATTCTTCGTGTCTCAGATATTGCGCACCTTACATGATACTAGATATATAGTGATTAAAGAAATTAATAATTCCTCATCAATTACTAGCAGGTATCTTGGATATTAAGACTAGCCGCACAGATGCACGGGCTGATTGACTAGTTGGTTATAATACAAGCAAAGCTTAGATCCATTTCTCAGTTCATGATGAAAACACACTAAACCGGTGAGCTATTGTTTTCTGAAACCAATAGCATTAGGTCTATTTTTTTCATGGTTTAATTATTTCATCTGGTACATATTACTACACATCCATCGAAACCTAAACAAATTTACTTACCTTGAATCGGACTCACTCTGAAATATAGCTTATTTTAGGACATATATAGTTTTTACAGGCAGTTGTTTATTAAGTGATTTGGGTAGTTGATAACTTATAAAACTTTATAGATATTTACTCTATTTATGTTGTTGTCGTAGCACCAGCTGATGATACAGTTCACGTTGTACTTGATGCTTGCCAATAACAGCCATAGGTAGACAATTATTGTCTTTCTTCCATATTTTTCCGTGAAAATGACCATGAATCCATTCATGTACGATAATAGTCTTACATACTGTTTTAAATAAACTGCAAGAATAATCCATCATTTTTGAGACAGACCAAAGATGCTTGGTTCAAGTACAAGCTCAAAATCTATTTTTTGAAGATGTAACTAGGCCCCCTAGTGGATTTTGGTGATAAATGATAAAGAATTAGAATGTCTAATGTTCTATTAAATTAATGTGCAGGATATTAAAAGTTACTAACCCACGTTGAGAGATTGTTAGCCCCTCATACGAAAGTCGTTGAGAGATTGTTAGCCCCTCATACGAAAATCAAAAAGTGGACTCAAAGTGAAGCTTTCAAGTTTTTTTATAGCTCTTTGAGTCTAGGTATGCCAAACTATAAAGATGGGTGAAATAGTCTTTTATGCCGGGAAAAATTGCTCAAGATACTATATCAAAGCTTGGATCAAACCCAAATTCATCAAAACGCCAAAAAGACCAAAAGTCCAAAATGCCTAAGTGTTCCATTCTCAGTCAAGACGGAAGTTCCGTCACAACGACAAAACTTTCGACCCTTCAAGAGAGTTTGAGACGGAACTTTCTGCCCAACTGAACACCAAGTGTCAGCACAGAAGTTCCGTCTCCATCAGAAAGTTTCGAACGGTCGCCTTGAACGGAAGTTTTGACTTTTCCTGACCAAACCCTACCAACGGACCTTTTTGGACCCACTCGTATAAAAAGGCCCTCCCATGAAGGTTGAGGGCTTGCTGGTGTTTTTTAACACTCTCATCTCCCTCAAGCTCTTGATCTCACCTCTCCCTCACTCCTCTTGAGATTCAAGTCCATTTGTGAGAGCCACATCCAAGACCCAAGCTCGAGAATCATCAATCCAACCTCGAGCACATCTTCCCCTTGCAAGCAATCTCCATTTCACTTGTTACTCTTAGAGATTTGTTATCCTAGATTTGCTAGGTGTCACCCTAGAGCTCCAAAGATTGTGGTGAGCTTTTTTGTTCTTGTTCTTTGTTTTTGTTGTTGTTACTGCATATTGTGCCCGATCTACTTGTGTGTGGTGTGTCTTGTGATTTTCTGCAGGGACAAAACTCCTAGGAGGTGAAGAGAAGTTTCCATTCGAACGGAATCGTAAGATTCCCTCGTTGCTTTCGTATCTTGGATTCACCACTAACCCTAGATCGGAAGTCCCGTTCATCACGGAAGTTCTATCCTGACAGGGCTAATAAGGTGTTAAGTGTTGTGTTTTTTAGGAATTGTTTTAGCTTGCCTATTCAACCCCCTCTAGGCAACTTTCATTTTGTTTTTTATTAATAAAACTGGAGGGCCATAACCCTATTGATTATATATTAGATAAAAAAAGAGAGAAGAGTCAAAGATTGTGTATAGCTAAAAACAGAAAAAAAGGAATTAAGTCATTTTCTAATACCAGTAAAGTTTTTTTTGCTTTTGCCCTGTATAACAACAGGGAGAGTTATCTGATGAATTTAGTGTTGCACTTGTCCACAGTTGGAGCTTCATTGTTGAAAATCCAGTCATTCTTGTTGTCCGTATACACCATGTCATATTGACAATAATCTCCATTATCGCAAATTTCACTTTCAACTTTTTCTTGAACAATTTGAAAGCATCAAGTGGCTGAACTGTATTAGGATAAGAAATGTTGATCAACTGCCAACACCTCTTTGCAAAGTTACATCTAAAAAAATGCCTTAGCGATTCCTCCATTTGGAGGATACATAGCTCGACATGAGTTAAGATGCCTATTTCCCCTTTTAAGCAATCCACTTGAGTTTACTCTACCATTTAGGACTAACCAACAAAAGATTTTGTGTTCTAGCTAAAACAGGATTTCCCCAGGAAGGGTGAACTTGAATATGACCAATCATATGTTCATATATTCTAAATAATTGTTTATTATAATATTTACTTGGGGGCCGCAGCGGGAAATGGCCGGGCCGACAGCGGTCGAGCCCACCTGCGCTCGCCCCGTCTCCCCATCGTTCATGCTGCAGCTCGCCGCGGCGGGATTCGGGCTCGGCCAGGCGGCGACCATGCTGCCGCTCGCCACAACGGCAGCTGGGGAGGAGGAGGAGGCGCAGCGTGGTCAGTCGGCCAGGAGGAGGAGGAGGCGGCAACGAGGCCGGCCCGCCAAAGGAGGAGGCGATGGCGCGACATGGGGACGCCGGAAGGGGAAGGGACACGACAGGAGAGAGATAGAGAGGGAGAAGGGAGAGGGAGATTCAGGAGAAAACGATACCAAAGGAAAGAAAAATGAAGATAAATTGTGAGTCCTACGTTTTGGAGAGTGTGTTGGAAGACCTCCAGGAATGAAGGCTTGGAATTGAAATTTGGAGGGCATGAAAAATGCAGGCCATGAGCTGAAATTAGAGGACGTGTTAGAGTTGAGTTTTTAGATTAAACCTCTAAATTTTAGGATAGAGACTAATTCAGCGACGGGGGACTGGTGGTATTAGACGCTCCTCGATCAACGTCGATCACCATGACGGCCAACTGTGGTCGTCATCATCCTCCTGTGTTTCAGCGGTCGCGGCCGAAGAGCACAGCACCAGTGTGCTGTGTTTCCGTGTCCGATGCTGCCCGAGTGCAACGCCATGTCACAATGCTGCATGGGTGGCTGAGTGCGTGCTTCCTGTTCCACTGGACACTGCGCAGCACCTTGCCTGTTCGGTTTGACTGAGGAATTCAACGACGCCTGTCTCCAGAACATGGTGCCGCATCTAAAAAGCGAAGTTTCTCCCGACCTGCATAAATAGAGCTACGTTCTTCTGAAACACTCGTGGAATTTCCAAACCAAAATTGGCCATCACAATGACGCCAAAGGCACCAGTCGCACACGCACCAACATACTGCACACCATAGTGTTGGTTTTCACAAAAGAATTGTTGAAGCAAAAATGCTATAGCCGGTCAAGGAATATAAAAAAACGTTTCAAGTTGTGTCTACCATATGGTAGACACAACTTGAAACGTGCATGTAGCTATGGTATCAACCGTGCATATGCATTTGCGTATAAATTCTAGAAACAGATACACAGGTCTACATCTATCGTATTCATAGATTTAATTCTCTACAGCTGGCTTTCAACGGAAGTGCGTTGAATAAAGAATTGCTGTTTAAAACGGGGCGTACTTCGACTTACACTGCACGGCGGACAGCAGCGAGACGATACTGCCGAAGACGCTTAAGTCTTCTCTCTACTGGGGATAAGTGAAATCTGTGGAAATTTGCGCCCGGTCGATCTGGAAACTAACTGGAGTCTCCATGTCTCATATCGGGCTCTTGCCGTTCCTCCCAAATTTGTTAGTGGTCATGATAATCATAGCGTTGGCCGCTTCTGTGCAGGGCAGCCTTGTGGCTGACTAGTTTGTACTCGTACTTAATTTTCCACCCGGAGCATGGACGAAGACACATGTTTTGCTGCGGTCAGTTCACACTTACATGTCTATTTCAGGTCAACTTGCCCTTTGTTATGTACATGCTTATTCATGTATGAAACGACACAGTTAGCATTGCACTTACACAAGTATCATCAAAAAAGAAAAGAGCAAGGCAATCAACATGACTGATCGCCTGCTCCATAGCCACGGAGCTGTGGCACTCGCCTTGATCCTTTTCGTGATGCAGGCACTGCCCCTGTTATCTGTTCATTCACGGGAGATCTCGAGCGGAGGCTGCATCGCAAGCGATCGGGAGGCGCTTATCTCCTTCAAGGAAAGTTTCCTAGACCCTGCTGGCTGCCTCTCATCATGGCGGGGTCTAGACTGCTGCAGCTGGAAGGGAGTCCGGTGCAGCGACCGAACGGGCCATGTCGTCAAGCTTGACCTCCGTAACCACGAGGACAATTCTGAAGCGATCGTATTGCGAGATGAGCTGAGCTCTTCCATTGCTGGCTTACGCCATCTGAGGTACTTGGATCTCAGCTATAATGATTTCAAGGGCACAAGGATACCTTTGTTTCTGGGCACTCTCAGTAACCTAAGGTACCTCAACCTCTCAAACTCGGGTTTTATGGGGAGCATGCCTTCACAGCTTGGCAACCTCTCTCGCTTACAATACCTTGACCTTAGCTACGTTTCTTATTTTCCTGAAGTATCAGATATTTCATGGTTACCACGTCTTAGCTTATTAAAGAGTTTAAATTTAGGCGGAATGAACCTCAGTTCCGTAAGCAATTGGGTTCACCTGGTCAACATGCTGCCTAATTTGAAAATCCTCTTCCTCCCTAGATGTGGTCTTGACAGAACAATATCTACTCTATCACATTCAAACCTCACAAATTTGGAGATACTTGATTTGTCCTTTAATCAATTTAACACGTTTCTTAAGGACAATTGGTTTTGGGGCATCACTACCATCAAGGAGCTTTCTCTCGGTTGGTCAGGGTGGTCTGGACCCATTCCTGATGCTCTCAGAAATCTGACTAATCTTAGCCACCTTGACCTCATAGATAACAAGCTTGTTGGTTCTTTGCCTTCCGGGATAGGAGTTCTGAGGAGCCTAAATTATCTTGACCTCTCTTACAACATGCTTGTTGGTTCTATACCATCTGGGACAGAAAACATGAGGAATCTAAGTTACATTGACCTCTCTCACAACATGCTCAATGGTTCTCTACCTCCTGGGATAGGAAACATGACCAGTATCATACACCTTGACATCTCTCAGAACATGCTGGTTGGCGATGTACCAGATGGCATTGGCATGCTTAGTCATTTGACTTACTTGAGCCTTGGATCGAATAATTTTAGCACTGTGCTTTCAAAAGAACATTTTGCAAATCTTGTGAACCTCCAATACCTAAACCTTTCACAAAACTCCCTGAAAATATATTTTGATGAACACTGGGTACCTCCATTTAGGTTGACTGATGTTTATTTAAGGTCATGTGACGTGGGGCCTCAGTTTCCATCATGGTTAAGATGGCAAAATCGCATAGGAACACTTGATATCTCAAACACAAGGATAGATGATGTTTTACCACATTGGTTTTGGTTTGTGTTTTCTAATGCATCTAGCTTAGACTTGTCAATAAATCAACTTAGTGGTGCTTTACCAGCAAAGTTGAAGCTCCCTTTCCTAGAATATATGGATCTCTCTAGAAATTATTTCACGGGGCATCTACCAGAAAATCTCACAGCTCCATATCTATCGAACTTGCTCCTTCATAACAACCAGTTTACCGGCACCATCCCACGATACGTGTGTGATGTTTCGAGGGAAATAAACCTGTCAAACAATCAACTAACAGGGGATTTTTCAGTGTTCTACGACTGGTTTAGTACCATTATTTATGATGGACTTCAGAAATAACACTTTTTCGGGTGAATTTCCTCCTATACTTGAAAATGCTACACTCCTAAGCTTTCTTGACCTTTCACACAACAAGTTCTCTGGAAGTGTGCCAACATGGGTAGCAGAGAAAATGCCAAATCTAGAGGTGTTAATTTTACGATCGAATATGTTTCATGGCCACCTTCCTGAGCAGTTAACAGAGCTCGCTGGACTTCATTATCTGGATGTTGCACAGAACAATTTATCAGGAAGTATTCCTTCATCTCTAGCAAGGCTGAGAGCGATGAGATTTTCCAAAGGCGGTGATGACGAATTCAGTTCCAGTACTAATTACAGTAGTGACAGTATATCAACGTTTGTAAAAGATCGAGAATTAAATTATACCCATGAACTCACAAAAAGTATAGTATTGATTGATTTGTCAAGTAATGTTTTCACTGGATACATTCCAACGGAACTATTTTTTCTCAAGGGACTTCGGAGTTTGAATCTATCAAGAAACCAATTAAGTGGAGCTATTCCTGGCAACATTGGTTCTTTAAGGGGACTGGAGTCCCTGGATATATCTTACAATTATTTCACTGGAGAGATTCCCTTAAGTTTGTCTGATCTCAACTTTCTGAGCTGCCTGAACTTATCATACAATGACTTATCTGGAAGAATTCCCTCGGGACAACAGCTGCAAACACTCAATAATCGGTACATGTACATTGGCAATTCTAAACTGTGTGGGCCTCCTCTTCTCAACAATTGTACCGCGTATTACAGAGATGACAAAAAACACGAAAGTGAAATGCAAAATATATCACCTTTTTACCCCAGCTTGTGCACAGGATTTATTTTGGGCCTTTGGATAATGTTTTGCATAATGTTGTTCAAGAAAAACTGGAGACTTGCATACTTTCATATTCTTGACGTGTTGTACAACAAGGTTTATGTGCAAGTTGCTATCAGCAAGGCTGCTTTTATGAAAAAATTCCAAGATGAGGAACAATGAAGGTCACTGTCCACTGCACAATCATGAAATTTTGTTCAGGTTATGTGTGTCCTTGCTACTCGTACTATATGTTTTGTGGTGTAGCGAGATAATGATAAGCTTAATTGAATATAGCTTGTTTAAGCCCTAAGCAAGAAGACCATGATCAGGGATGTTTTTGCCTTCGGTTTTGTGAGAGGCCTTTCATTCACAAAAATTCTGTAGATTTTAAAAACTAGCAGGCTAACGAAGTTTCTTGTAATAAGAAACAATTTTTCTTTTCCGTTGCATTACTTCAATATGTGCTTCGATCTGTTTAGATCACGTACGCCTCTGTAAGTCTGTATGGTCATTAGCAAGATATGTGCCATTGTAGTGAAACATGCAAGGTCATCGCAAGGATGACAAAGGCAAAGGATCGAGCCGTGATTTTGGCAGACTTTTTTTTCCCTTTTTGAATGTCTTCTCTCTGCTGTGGATAAGTGAAATAAGTGGAAAATTTGCACACCATCGACCAGTAGCGGAGGACGGACAAGGTTTAAGGTGTGGCGAAATTAGTGAATCACAGAAAATGATAGCTAAAATAATGTTTAACAAAACAAGCTAGGCCACTTTTCTATTGTCTCATCAATCAGTACAGATCTTCGATGGTAAACTACAACATATTTTTGTTTCTTTCTCTTGCTATCTACTGATCCATAAAATAAATTACATGTTTTCTTATTGATTCGTGAGTAAAAAATAAAAGTAGGTAACTATGGCAGCCAAATTGAGGTATGGCGAGTGCCATACTTGGCGACCATTGTCCTCCGCAACTGCCATCGACCTTGAAACTAAGGGTTGTTTGTTTCATCTTATAATCTGCTCAGATTATATTATCTCAAAACTGTACGAGACGCACTTCTGCACCACAGCTGGACACAATTCATCGTCGGCAGCCTGTCGGTACTCGCTTGCTGGCAATTCTGCCAGCTTTGGGACATGGTGCAGTGGATCCACCTCTCTCCGACTGAGAGGGACTGTCATGTCTGGACCCCGGCTTCCTACAACAAATTCTTCATTGGCTCTACCACTTTTGAGCCGCACGGACGACTCTGCAAGGCATGGGCACCACTCAAAGTCAAGGTCTTCATCTGGCTTGCGATCTTCAGGCGGACAAGCTCGCCGGACGCGTCTCGATCATCTAGAGCGTTGCCTCTTGTGTGACCAACACGATGAAAACGCCCATCATATCCTTACTTCCTGTGTCTTCTCACGATATGTGTGGCACACCTGCCTCAGCCCACTAGGCTTTGCCGCCCTAACCCCGACACAGGAGGAGTCCAGCTTCGCCAACTCGTGGTGCCGAGCATCCAAGCGGACACCCCGTGATGCTCGTAAGGGGCTCAACTCACTTATCATGGCTTGGGAGCTATGGAAGCAGAGAAATAGATGTGTCTTTGATAAAGCGACCCTGGTGGTTGTGAAAGTCATCTAGGAGGTGCTCGAAGAGGCGAGCGATTAGCGCATAGCAGGGTCGTCAAGGTTGCCGCTGCTTACGCAGTGTGATGGGGCGTCGAATGTTGTTTAGTTTTTGAAACATGGCGAGCGAGCACATCCTTTAAAATCTGGACACTAAAGGGCCTTGTAATGGGCCTAGTTGTGTTTCTTTCTTCTTGTTGATATGCTAAGCGTCGAGGTAAGATGACACTTAAAACACCGAGCACAAGATATGGAAGTATGCAAAGTAAACGGAACATGTGGCGAGATAACAACTCTTAATAGCAAAGTTAACTCAGTGATTACATGTGTCTTTACAAGCGACCCTTGGTCTTGTTTTATAGTCATGGGGAATCACAACTTTGAATGACCATCCTACCCTTAGCCGAATACCCTAGAAACTATTGAGAGGCGGTACCTCCCGAGGGCATTCCGAACAATGTTCCCGACGCGCGTGAATGGCGGCTTGGCTGACGCCGGGCGGGAGAGCTCTGCATGGGAATGCCTCGCCTGATCTTCCATCTTCGCTTGGGCTTCACTCTGCTCAGCTTGACGGCTTCGCCTCCGAGCTTTGCCTTGCTCGCTTCGCACAGCCGGTTCGGGCGCTCCGCGCCGTCTCCTTGCCTCCACTTTGTATGGTTTCCTACGCATTCATTAAACTTGTTTGGATTAGCGTTTAAAGAAAGACAAGGGGCTTGGGGCCATTCCGCGAGGGAAAAACACCGGGGTGATGAACTCCGCGCTAGGCCCCGAACAGTAGCCCCTTGAGGGACAAGCTCGCCGCGCATGCGAAGTGAGCGATGTTGCTCAAAATTTAACTCTTGGCGCATTGCCACAATTTCGTCAATGGAATTCTCGTCAATCGGCGGAGCTCTCAGGGTTGTGACATCGGCTTGGATCTCGTCCGGTAAGTGCATTGCTTCCGGCATGTCGACTTGTCCATGGTAGATTCAATATAACTGCTAGTTATCCGAGAGCTTAGATCGATCGGAAATTATTATCGTGAATATCGGTGGCTTGGGTGGTTGACGTGTCCTTTTCTGTTCGAGATGGTTAACTTGTCCCATTTTGTTCTTGTTGTTGATGCTAGTGTAGTAGCCAATGGCCGATCAGGTTATTTGAGTCATGGTTAAAGTTCCTTGGCGATTTAATCTATTCCCTGATTGTAATAGTACAGTTGACTTATCCTATATGGCTTTATTAAAGTTGACTAATCAGTTATATGGCTGGGATTGCAATTGTTGATTCTTTCCTATACCAGCCAATTCGTGTAATACGGTTGACTTATCTCGTGTTACTTTGTTCTCGCCTAGTTGATGTGTCCTGAGTGAGAGATAAGTGATATAATATAGACTTAATTTGCTATAGTAATTTATCCAGTCATTCGAAATGTTTAGCGGATTGCTAATCAGATTTAGATCTATTTTTCCTGCTCTGTTCCATGTTAATCTATCGGACTATTGACAGGAAAAAGCCCGAAGTGACGCCTAACCCATCGGGAGACACACGTTATCCTGGGAGATCTGCTTCACTCTAAGAAGGACCAAAATTTTGGAACGCGGTGATGAATTTTCGGGGCATGCCAGCTGGTTTTCCTGCAAACCAACAAAGACATGTAGCACGTGTAAAATTTCTGGGTTATCGGCCGATAAGTAACCGCAACTAAATATAAAAAATAATGCAGAAAGTAAAGTGTATCGGTTGTCGGTTAGTCAATGATTCGACATGACATAAACAGAACGTTAAATTTTGCCTTGAATCATGCAAATTGGTATACAAACATGTATGAATCAACAAGTTAAGATATTCAAATTCACAGTAAATCTACCGATTCAAACATAACTCTTTCTAATCCATGAACCATATTATTTAGAACATGCAAAGCATACGAAATCATGGAGTTAGCAAGATAACATGGTTTAGATCTAATCTCGTCCAATGGATTTATTAAGTGATACTTATTCGAAGATAGATCTGAACATGATAAGCAATCGGCTAAACACCCAGATTCAATGGTTAAATTGCTAATGTAAATCATGACCTATATTCTACTAATTATCTCTCACCTAGGACAAGTCAACTAATCCATAATAAAGCGACACAAGACAACTCAACTATATTAACCTAATCGGTAGGCATAGCACATGATCACCAAAAACAATCCCATATATATTACTAACTCAATCTAAACCCTAGCAACCATTCTATCGTATGATAAGTCAACTCCAACAGAGCCATACATGACACATCAATTGTGTTATTATGATAACTACGGAATAAATTGAATTTATATTAACCATGACTCGAATAATCGAATCAACCATCGACTAAAGCACTAGCACCAATAACAGAACAAAAGAGGGCAGGTCCATTGAATCGAATAGAGTAGAACACGGCAACTACGCCAAGTCGCCAATATTTGTAACAAAAGCCTCTGATCAACCAAAACTACCAGATAACTAGCAGTTATAATGCTTCTAACACGGACAAGTCGACATGAATGATTCGATGCACTTGCCGGACGAAATCCAAGTCGATGCCTGAACCCCGAGAGCTCGAGCAGTTGACGAGAAAATCTGTTGAGAAGTTTGGCAATTCGCTGAGAGTTGCATTGCTTGGTTGATTGTTCTTTTACAATGGTCCTAGTCCACTATTTATATTCGATCCATCAACCGACTCTAATCTATTCGTAGCCGACTCTGATATCTCCTTATTTTACATGACTTTTCAAATTTTGGAAATAAACTAGGACCCACATACGTCACCTCCTGTTACACGTGTCCTTCTGTGGTAACCGGTGATCCCACCTTTCCCCCTTTCTAAAATCGTGCGCTTTTCAAATCCTTCTTCATGTGCCCTTCATTAGCTCCTAGCCACTGATTGCTGGACCCATGTCCAAAATCGGGTGTCAACACGGACATGATTAGATCTAGACCTTGTTATCTTGCTAAGTCTAACATTTTATATGTTTTTGTGCTTCAATAATATATTTCATGGTTTAGTTTGAATTACACTTAAATCGGTCAATTTGTTGTTCACATCGTCATTTGGTCGATTCTTATTTGTTTGCTTGCCGATTTGCATGATATAGTTTGTTCTATTTATATCAGTAGCTTTCCATATGAGGATCGTTCTACCAAGACGAATTCAAGTGCTATCTACTTGTCTTCTTTATTATCTGTTTGAATATCTATAAATTTCCTGGTAGCCAATAGCCGATTTGTTTTATACTTTGATCTACTTGTGATAATCGGCTGTGGTTACCTAATTAGCTAGTCTTGGATGGATAACCCATGAATTTTACATGCTTTATTGTCTCTGTTTGGTTTGCAGGGATAACCAGCTGGCACGCCCCGGGAATTGATCACCGTATTCCAAAGATTTTGGTCCAGCTTGGAGTTAAGCAGATCTCCCATACCACATGTGTCTTTTACGCGAGACTCGACATTCTGCTGTCAACATAAACAATGTAGCAAGCCCCCTTGGACTATAAAAGGGGCAGACTGGCCATGTAGAAACAAACTCTCTCCCAACTAGCAGACCCTAGCTCCCAAGAACTCAATTGTAACACTCCCAATCTTAATAGCACAATCAGGCAAGCACGACGTACGGTATTACACCTCATGGTGGCTTAAACCTGGGTAAATATTTGTGTCTTTGAGTGTTCTCCCTGAGATTAGTCTTTGATCCGTTCGCTCTCGATCCATTCACAAAAGACGGTCCTGCTGACCCCTATTGTTGGTGTTCCCATACATCAACAAAGCCCTTTCCTAGTACAAAAACCTGCAAGTTTTCTTTTGGTATTGAGGAAGAACAACTTGAAGGTTGCCTAATACAAGACCAGGGACCTTTTTGGACCACTCTTCTTGTATTGAGCAGGTTGCACACTCCAGTAGCCCAAATTCAAAATTTCCGAGGCCCTTCTTGGGCTGGGCCATAGGCCGTTCTCCCTATCGCCTCGACCCAAAGCCAACACAGGCCTCAACTGGAAAAAAATCAGGTGTTACAAGGCCTTTAGGTGTTACCGGCAACTGTAATAACTTTTTTAAATATGCGTTAAAATTGCAACACAAATATGGATAGTTCGAGCATACAACCATATCATCATGCTAAATTTGAACTGAAACTCATGTTAAAAGAAATCACCCTATAAATACTGTGGATTTGAAAGGTTTGTCGGAGATTCATGGCGTGCTACTATTCCTAAGGTGATCTATCGTTTTTTTGTTTCTGATGCAAGTGTGAGCTGCACCTGAATTTTACCATGATCATAAATGATTACATGTCTTATTCGTTCACATTTTTGTTAAAATTTCAAGAGTGCACATTTCAAGTTGCTTGTTTGGTAACACAATAACATTGGCCTATGAGATCGCCATTCGCCCATCTGCGGTAGAATCTCTCGATGGATTTCAATATGCCACTTCTTGCAACCATCAGTTCCTTGGCAGCAATCTAGAGGGGCATGCATATGCGTGCCAACTGTCAAACGCCAACACGTAATAGTTATATAGGGTCTGAATTGTCAGATTATATTGTTTAGGACCAAGTTCCTCCGATTGTTTAGACCATTACTCTTGTAAACGCTTCACATACACATGAAACATACACGCATCTACAGTGTTAGATCCACATTATCATTTTGTTTTCCTTCAACTTGTACCATCAATCTTTTTAAAACCCAAAGAATCCTACTTGTTTACAAAATAGTTTTATTTTTTGACAAGTGTGTTTAGAAGTTAAGACAACGTGACTAGGCAGGCAGTGGATAGAGATCGGAAAGGATCTTTCTACATACCCCACTGCCGCCATGCATGTGATCTCTCTTGTCGAATTCCGAAGCGAGAAACATATGGTCTTTTCTCGAACTACTGTTGTTATTGATTGTTATTTTTTTCCCTCTTGTGTTAGTGTGAAGCATCGGGTCATGTGCAGGAGCGGCTATCTGCTGCACAGCGTGCTCTTTCATGACATCTCTCCGCTACCGAGCGCACACTTCACATCTCTTTCTGAGCCTCCTCTTGATTCGCGGTAGAAGCTGAGACGAGCTTCTTGAGCAAGCTGAGGAGGAGCAATGGCTGCAAATGCTGCTGCACGGCACCCTCGACGCGACCATCTTCGAGGCCAAGTTCAACATGGAAGCCAACACGGTCAGCTCCGAAATTCCCTCAATGTTTTATTGACCGAATAGTATGTAAGCGCCTCAATGGTTTGTGTTAGAGTGCGGTCCGCCTCGTCGTACCTACGAGCCCCTACCGTCAGCCCAGGTCACATTGGGACTACCAAACCATAGGCCCAACTGTGAGCAGCAACCAATGTCCTGGGCTATCTCAACTCAAAAGACTAGCCTGATAGGTGAGGATACCTCCACCTTATTAGTTGGCTCCCCCATCATCAATAACCGATGTGGGACTAAACCCAACAATTTCCCCCATCACACATCGAGTGGCCCCATCTCCCCTTCACATTCGGGTGGACACCCCTCCGACAACTCGATAACCATGTGGCCCAGGAGATCTTATCCGAAGGCCCGATATCCGTGTGAGGTCCCCAAGATGTTTCGGGTTTCCGACCATGACTACGATACCACTTGTTAGAGTGCGGCCCGGCTCGTCGTACCCTCGAGTCCCTGCCGCCAGCCCAGGTCATATTGGGCCTACCGAACCATAGGCCCAACTAGAGTCCAACCAAGGTACTAGGCCACCTCAACCCAAAAGACTAGCTCGACAGGTAAGGATCCCTTCACCTTATTAGTTGGCACCCCATCATCAATAACCGATGTGGAACTAAACCCAACAATTTCAACCATCACACATCAGGTGACTCCATCTCCCCTTCACATCCGGGTGGACACCCCTCCGATACCTCGATAACCATGTGACCGAGGAGATCTAATCTGACGGCTCGATATCTATGTGAGGTCCCCGAGATTATTTCAGATTTCCGACCATGGCTCGATACCACTTGTTCGAGTGTGGCCCGACTCATCATACCCACGAGCCCCTACCGCCAGCCTAGGTCACATTGGTTAGGGGCTAGCTTTTAGGGTGCAGTAAGGATTTCTCCGGTTGGGCCATGGCTCCCGGGCTTAGGCCAACAAATGGTATCGAGCCATGGTCGAAACTTAAAACGTCTTGGGAATCTCACGCGGATATCGGGCCATCGGATTACATCTCTTGGGCCACAACGTTAACGGATCTGTCGGAGGGGTGTCCACCCGGATGTGAAGGGGAGATGGGGCCACCCGATTTGTGATGGGGGAGATTGTTGGGTTTAGTCCCACATCGGATATTGATGATGGAGGAGCCAACTAATAAGGTGGAGAGATCCTCACCTATTAGGCTAGTCTTTGCGTTGAGGTGGCCCGAACCTTAATTGGGGCTCCACTTGGGCATATAGTTCGGTAGACCCAATGTGATCCGGGCTAGCGGCGAGGCTCGTGGATACGATGAGTCGGACCATACTCTAATAGTGTTGTGGTCACTGTCGCTGTAACTAGTCACTAACATTGTGTGTGTGTTGTGAGTCCAGTTTCTGGATGGTCTGATCCCGCGCGTTGAGGGGCGGCCCACGGGCCTGCCGCAGTTCTACGTGACGGTGGACCCGAGCCGGGCGTGCGTGGGCCGGACCCGCATCGTGGACGACAACTCGGAGAACCCGGTGTGGAACGTGTCGTTCCACATCTACTGCGCCCACGCCACCACGGAGGTGGTCTTCACCATCAAGCTGAACCTCCCGGTGGACGCCCTGCTGGTCGGCCGCGCCTACATCCCCGTGCAGGACCTCCTCGCCACCAAGGGCCAGGCGGTGGACCGGTGGCTGGACATCCTCGACGAGGGCGGAAGCCGCTCCTGCACGGGCCCAAGGTGCATGTGAAGGTGCAGTTCACTGCTGTCGCCGACGACCCCCGGTGGGGCGGCGGCGTCGGCAGCGCGCAGTTCTTCGGCGTGCCCAAGACCTTCTTCAAGCAGCGGCAGGGGTGCCGCATCACCCTGTACCAGGACGCGCACGTCGGCGACTCGTTCAAGCCGGGTATCCAGCTCGCCGGCGGGCGGCCGTACGAACCGCGCCGGTGCTGGGAGGAACTGTACGACGCCGTCGCCGACGCGAAGCACGTGGTGTACGTGACCGGGTGGTCGGTGTACCCGGAGATCACGCTGACGCGGGACGGCGGCCGGCCCCACCCGGGCGGCGGCGTGACCCTCGGCTGGCTCCTGAAGCGCAAGGCCAAGGAGCACTACCGGAATCCAGCGAGTTGCCGTGTGCCCGCGGCACACGGCGAAGGTACCTAAACACACGGCAAATAGTTTTGCCGTCGGTGGCCTACGGCGAAGGCTCGACGGCGAATGGAGTAGACGGCAAATCAGCCTTCGCCGTGTGCTAAAGCACGGGCTCACGGCGAAGACTTTGCCGTGTGCCACATTCAGCACACGGCAAAGGTAACAGTGCCGTCACGTCACCTTCGCCGTGTGGCGACCAGGAAGCACACGGCGACTTACTCTGGGCTTTGCCGTGTGCCCGGGGCGTGGCACACGGCGAAGACTCGGTCCTTTGCCGTGTGCCTGGTGGCGTGGCACACGGCGAAGACTCATATGTTTGCCGTGTGCTCAGGGACGTGGCACACGGCAAAGATTTGGTCACTTTGCCGTGTGCCCCTTCGAGGGCGTGCGCGTGCTCATGCTGGTGTGGGACGACCCCACCTCGCTCCTCAACCTGGGCATCGTCCCGAGCCAGCTCAACACCAACGATGCCAACACGTTCAAGTACTTCAGGGGCAGCGCCGTGCACTGCACCCCCTGCCCTCGCCACCCCGACGACGCCGCCAGCTTCGTCCCTTGCCTTCAGCCACCACCAGAAGTCCGTCATCGTCGACGTCGCCAGGGGAACCTCCCCGGCGTGGCGCTCAGGTCCGGCGGGCCGAGGGAGCCGTGGCACGACATCCACTGTAAGATCGAGGGCCCCGCCGCGTGGGACGTGCTCCACAACTTCGAGCAGCGGTGGCGCAAGCAGGGCGGCAAGGACGACCTCGTGCACAGCGTGCTGTGGCCGTGGACGGCGAACAAGGACGTGCTCGTGGACCTGAGGGGCGTGGAGGACGTGATCGTGCCGCAGACGGTGCCCGCCGCCGGCGACGGCGACGACGAGGCGTGGAACGTGCAGGTGTTCCGGTCCACGGACAGCAGCGCCTGCGACGGGTTCGCCAAGACCCCGGCGGAGGCGGCGCAGTCGGGGCTCGTCAGCGGCAAGGACCACGTCATCGCGCGCAGCATCCAGGACGCCTACATCCACGCCATCCGCCGCGCCAAGCGCTTCGTCTACATCGAGAACCAGTACTTCCTCGGCAGCTCCTTCGCGTGGAAGCCCGACGGCGTCACGCCGGAGAGCATCAACGCGCTGCACCTCATCCCCAGGGAGCTCTCGCTCAAGATCGTCAGCAAGATCGAGGCCGGCGAGCCCTTCGCCGCCTACGTCGTGGTGCCCATGTGGCCGGAAGGGGACCCCTTGAGCTGGAATGTGCAGGCCATCCTGCACTGGCAGAAGAAGGCCAAGGGCCTCCACGCCGACCCCAAGGATTACCTCTCCTTTTTCTGCTTGGGCAACAGGGAGACCAAGCTCCAGGTCCCTCGCGAGTACGAGCCCAAGGGTCACCCGCCACGCCGTAGCGACTACGAGCGGGCACAAAAGGCGCGTCGGACCATGATCTACGTTCACTCCAAGCTCATGATAGGTAATTAATATATATATAATATATTTATTGAATGAAACAAATATCAATGTCATTTGATCCTGTACCTTCAATATAATTTGTTTCAGTGGACGACGAGTACATCATTATTGGATCGGCCAACATTAACCAGAGGTCCATGGACGGAGGACGGGACACGGAGATCGCCATGGGCGCGTACCAGCCGTCCCACCTCAACGCCAACGGCCAGGTCGCCAGAGGGCAGGTCCACGGCCTCCGGATGTCGCTCTGGTACGAGCACCTCGCCGAGCTCAAGGACGAGTTCAAGGACCCGGGGAGCCTCGAGTGCGTCCGGATGGTGCGCAGGATGGCCAGCGAGTTCTGGCAGCGCTACACCAGCGACCAAGTGTCCGACCTCCACGGCCACCTGCTCAGCTACCCTGTCGATGTCGCGAGGGATGGCTCGGTGAGGGAGCTCAAAGGGGTGGACTTCTTCCCCGACACCAGCGCTTCGGTGCTCGGCTCGTTAGGTCTCAAGTTTACTCTCGGTAGTACACTCACAAATTATATCGTTTCAACATAGAGGATACAAAATTGAATTGGCCTTTGTATTCTATGGAAAGCTGTGTGATGTTTCTAAACTGCTAGTACTGCTGTGCTTACAACATTTGATCGAATAATGAGGTGTTCTGCCTCTTGAATAAGATTTATATTGCCTTGTTTCAGTCTAATGCACTAACTGTAAGAAAAATAGCCCTCCCGCGAGATTGGTAATTGGATCTATGGGACGAATGCTCCCTCCATCCCACTTGCAGCAAACCATATTACAAGTAGGGATGGCAACGGGTACAAACCTACCGGATTTTAGTGTCCCATACCCATACCCGTTGGAAGTAAACTATACCATACCCATACCCATACCCATGACGGGTTAAAGTTTTACCCCATACCCATACCCATCGGGTAATCGTGTACCCACGGGTTTTCATATCCGCGATATTTCATATAAATTATTAATGGATCAATAAATTTTACCAATTTAATAAAAAAATTGTCTATCACATACATAACATGAGGTCATATTTTAGTCTAATCCATTTTATAGTATTAATAGAGCATTAGAGTTACAACAAAAATGATGAATTTACGTTATTAACCATAAATCACACATAAATTTTGGGTTTATGGGTACACGGGTTTGGGTTTATGGTTCTCATATCCATACCCACGTACCCATCGGGTATAAGATTTTACCCATTTATATACCCATGGGTATAATATGTGTCTCATACCCATACCCTAATAGGATTTTTACCCATCGGGTTTCGGGTATCGGGTACCCATTGCCATCCCTAATTACAAGTTACCCCACCTGTAACATCCTATTGGTTACTCCACCCGAAATCACCCATCCAAAACCTCCTAGTTCCATTGGAGGATCCAGGTCGTTAGTGACCGTAAGCACGACTGTTATAACAGTTTTATACAAATTTACCCACAGGTTGGTGATTCCATCATCCGTGGATGACTAAAGTCTCCGTTCCGCCAACACTCTTCTGTAGGTGTGAGGCCAAGAGATCAACACAAGGTCTTTCAAAGGACTTCCCAGCTTGCAGAACACCCACGCTAAGATTTCACCACTGCAGAAGAATACCCCTTCACCACGAAGCCCCCGTGGCGCCGTGGCTTGAAGTACTCCTTTCCTCGCCCGAATCCGGAAGATCCCCTTCCTTCACCCTGCCTCGACGCCCGCAGAACTCGAAAGTGATCTTGATACTTGACCAGGCCTACCCATTATCAGCCATGTGCTTTGTGTGGAAGTTCTGGGTTGTCGCTCCAAGAACCGGTCCTTGTGATCCCAAACAGGTACCACCACAACCAATAGTACTTACACTAGTACTCGTGCATACCCGCACCATCAGCGACATCCTCCTACCGAGATCACCTAAGTTCCATCTTGCTAAAAAGATTTACCAGTTCATGGTCATTATGTTCAAGTAGACAATTAGTCAAGTTTAACATTTAGTTCAGTTGTAAACCCAATTATCAGCAAGCAAAGCAATGACGTACCCATACTCGTCGAGTCTTAAACTCGGCATTAGTACTCCCGGTCCCTCACGAGCGTGGAATTCGATGGTGCAACACACGAAACACACAGGAACACGAGATTTTAAACAGGTTAAGGCCCCTCGAATCGAGAGTAATACCCTATGTCATGTATGTTATGTATTGTCTTTAGCAGATTGCTAATTGCAAATTCTCATAGCCTTTTCGGGGGTCCCTGCTTCTGCCTTATATATCCGCGGCAGCTAGGGTTACATGCAGAGTCCTAGTCGATTACCTGGATTACATATTCGGAAACTCTATCTCTAAGCTTCCCTTATTAATTCAGAGTCCTGCAAACAGGCCTCCGGCCTGGTGGTGAAGGTGTCCGAGTGGCAGCCCACCGGTCCGGGGTTCGATCCCTAGATCTCGCACCAGCTGCGAAAAAATTCCCTCGCCTTTCCCAATCAAAGCACTAGGTAAAGACTCGCGCCATAGCTCACACGGCCAGCTGAGTCCCTGTGTATGGTTGGGGAGGGGGTTCGGGAATTTTCTCGACCTGCGTGAGAATGTCTTCTTCTTAGCAAAATACCCGGGGCCGTCATACCCCCGCGGGTCGAGTTTTTTTAATTCAGAGTCCTAACAGACTACAAATTGCTCCTTTACTTGTTTCTCAAGTCATTATATGTCGGTCTTGAAGCCCGTCTTATTTCCATACCGGTATATAGAATCTTCTGTTATTCTATACCGGTCGGGGACCACTCTGTAGGCCCTCTCCGCCAGTCTTATCTTCATTGATTTGTCACCGTATCTCTAATTATCCATTTCTTTATCATTTATACCCGTAAGGTAAGTATACGACACATACTATAGCGCTACACCTAAAACCAAGGCGATAAGGAAATAGTAAAAGAACATGATATGACACCATTGGATTCAAATTAAATGCAATACTTGTAAATAAATTCAGATAGAGTAAGAAATAGGCGTAATGTGTATCAAGGACACTTGCTTGATTTCCCTTGCTGCTGCTTATGTCTTCGACTCTAATTGTGTGCTCTTCTAATTAACGTCACACCGATACAAACATGTAAGCAACATTCAAACAAAACTAAGAACAATACACCAAACAGTACCATATTACTATGAAAACAGTGCCAATAAATAGTACTCATTACGACTATCACGTGAGCACAAAAACCAATAAAAACAGAGCTACGAGCTAAAAATTATCAGTATTTGAAGATCTAGGGACTAAACTATAAAATTACCTTTTTCCCCGTAAATAATCAATCATATTTATGAAACAGATAGAAATAAAATATTATTTCAATTGTATAGATAAAGAGAAATGAACTAAATAATTTATTTTGCAAAATAAACAGGAAAAGAGTTTTATTTTAAATCCAAAACCATATGCTTTACATTATTCTTTGAAAACTAGAAAGGTTAGGGTTCTAATTAAAACATAACCTATTTCAAAAAATAGCTAAGTTATATTATATTTGTAAAACAAAAACAATCAATTTAATCAAACATAAAACGATAAATTTTATTGTAGAAAAATTTATTTTTATAAAAACAAAGAAGTCTAGGGTTCTTTTTACCAAAGAAAGGATTTAGTCCCAATTAACACAAAACAAAAGAACCTAAGTCATAAGGATAGATTGAACCTACGAATTATCTAGCTCAGAATTGGCATAAGTAACAAGAGATACTAGTACACGTGATTATCTATGTAAGAATTAATTCCTCCGTCACGTTATCAACATGCTGATACAATTGATATAAAATAATATAAACTACTCCGGAATACATACCTATGACTATATGCTATAGAATACAGGCATGTAATGTTAGCTAAAACAGCTAAATGGGTCTACCACTATCGTTGATGTACCAAAGTCGCAACTATTTCTACAAAGATCGCGAGAAAGAAAAAACTGCAGCAGCTGCATGCGGCAACACCACGGCCTCTAAACTAAGAACTGCCTGAGGCATGCAACAGAAATCTACGAATGTACAGGCTTGCTCAGGCTTTGTTTGGGTGGTAGGGGATAAAACCCATGGAGATTCAAACCCCACTGGGAGATTCTCACCCGTGCATGCCACCCCTTCCTCGCTAGGGATGGAAATCCCGACTTAGGCAATTCCCCACCTCCGTTTGGGAGGTGTGGGGATAAAAATTGTAACAGCCAATTAGGTATCAAAGAAGTTGTAATAAAAATATTTGGAGTTTGGAAAAGGTTTGGTTAAATTTGGTAAGAATTTGAATTCAATTGGAGGAAAAATGGACGAAATAATTTTTATTACAACTTTGGGCCAAATCTCCTCCGCTGCCCAGTCTTCTTTTCCCTCCCGTGCAGCCCAGTCCGGCCCAGCCCGCGCTCAACAGGATCTTCTTCTACCTTTTTCTTCTATCTCTCTTCCCTCCCGTGCGCGGCGGGCGTGCCACCTCGGACGCTTGGCGTTTTCTACCGCCGCAACCAACCCGGGGCCGCGCCAACCACCCCGGCCGCCCTTTTTCCCCTTCAAAACCCCCCCCCTCCCCGAGCCGCCGTCCTCCTTCCCATCCCTTCCAAACCCTAGTCGCGCCGCCTGCCTCGGTTCTCTCTCGCCGCCATAGGCGAAGTTCCAAGCTAGCCTTGCTCATGGTGGTTTCCGTGGCCAGCGTGCGACGCCGCGTCGAGTGGTGCCGGTCTTGCCGACGCTCGAGCCTCGCAGCGCGCTGGCGACCCAAGAGAAGTCCTCCACCGTCGGCTTGTTCGTCGTCGTTCATCTTCGCTGGTGAGTCCTCGTCTAGCCCATGACCATTCTTGAATCCTCATTGTTCGCCCTCTCTCGTTGGTGCTGAGCTGTGGTTCGTTTGCCTCCGGTAGCGACGGAACACTCGAGCCCGTGGTCACCTTCCTCTTCGGGCGTCGTTCTTGGTCCGCCGCCGCCGTCCGTCGTCGCACGTCGTCGTCGGCGCCTCCCCGTCCTCTCCTTGGTCGTCAAAACCTCGCTGGTGAGCCACCGCCTCTTTTCCCCCTCCCTTCCTCTTTGATTGGTGGCGAATTGCTCATCCTCGTCGTCTTCCGCCGTCGCGTCGCCATGGGCGCCGACGAGCTTGCGGCTAGATGTTTGCTTGTGCTCTGTTTCTTGGTCGCTTAGCTTCGTAGTGACCTGCGGTAGCTCGTGCGCATCTTTGGTTGGAGAAAGGCTGGAGTTTTGTTGGCTTTCGCGGATTTCCGTCGAGCTACCGCCGCGGGCCTCACCGCCGGTGATGTTCCGGTCATCGTCGAGGTGTCGCTCGCGTACAAAAGGTTCGCGCGGAGCTGGGCGTTGTTCTGGTGCCCTTGGTTTGGAGTTTGCCCAAGGGGTGAAGTTTTCCCCTTTGCTCCACCACGGGGAGCTAATTCCGGCGAGCTCGCGCCACGGTTTGGTGGCGAGCTGGTCCTCCGGACTTAGGCCCTCGTGTGCGCGGTTGCGTGAGGTTTCTCGGGGTGCGGTTGGCTTCATCGCCGGCGAGCCGTAGCGCCGAGGTGACGTGATTCCGGCAGCGAGCGCGGTGGCGCTCGGGCGGCGCCACCCTCTTCCGGCATAATGGCATCGGGGTGACGTCATCGTGGGGCCCGCGAGCTTGGATGGGTCCATGAGGTCTGGTTTAAAATCTTGGATGGACTCGGTGTTTGTGGACCGCAGAGAGAGAGAGGAGAGAGAGTGGGCCCGTGGACCCGGTCCACGGAACAGTATGGACCACGGAATATTCAGAGGAATATTCCGAGGAAATATTCCCTGGTTTTTCTTTTTCTTGGTATTTCCAGAATTTCCATACTTCCTTTTCTTTGGAAATTCATATCTTTTTCCTGGAGTCTCGGAAAATTACCCGGTCGGTTGCGATGGACTCGTGGCGACGTGCTCTACGCGTTAGTGTAGCTTTTGGTCATGTTCTAGTACCGTAATTTCCGTCGTTCATTTCGTCCTTTTCCTATTGCCTCGATTTGTGTGCTTAACCCCTGTTTCGCGATCTCGTTTGTCGGAGGGTACCGAGGAGTTGCCGTCGGAGCCGCAGTTCGAGAAGTTTCTAACCGAGCAGCCGTTTGAGTACCCCGACCCCGCCCGGGACCAGCGTTTTCCGGGCAAGCCGCAATCCTTGACCACTCTTATACCTATTTAGCAATTTGCATTAAATTGACCATGCATGTGAACTGTTACTTGCACTTGTAGTTTACCTATGCCATACTATGCTATCCTTGCCACCGATTGGCATAGGTTGTTCTACTATTACTGCTCACATGCATAGTAATTGTTTAGTTGCTTAACTGAACCCCACATGATGATTATACATGATTTTGTGTAAAATAAAATGTACGTGTTTCTTAGGTGTCGAGTTTACGTACTAGATATCCTGTAGGACTTTTGCGGGGGCGAGTGTAGGTGGTTAGGTGCTGGGAGACTTTTGGGGAGTCTCTATTTGGAGAGTGCTCGTTGCGGGCACGGTTGTGTAGGGGCCTTGGGTTATGGGATCCCTGTTATGGTGACACCGTTGTTGAAACTGTTGTTTTGAGGAGAGGGATGGTGACTCGCCCCGGCAGCTAGAGGACCGGTTCTTGTGCTTGCTTGCTCTTTGGTTTACTAGCATACCACGTGACCCGTATGGGCGTGCTGAATCAGGATACTTAGCGAGAGGACTGGGTGGCCCGCCGTGGTGTAGAGTTAGTGTTAGTGGGTTTTTGGAGCGTTTGTCTCGACCCATGAGCAGAGTACATGAAATAATAATGGATATGCTTATTTATGAAAAATAAAGATAACAAAAACTTTCGTCTACAGTATCTCTTTTATTAAATAAAATCATTATTAAAATTCAGAGTTAATTAATATAAAATGGCTAATTATCTTAAATAAACAAAGCAAAGATATTAAGCTACAAAATCAGGAACTAAAAATAGGCACTTTTTTTAACTCATACTCCCTCCATCCAAATATCTAAAGCGTATTATAGAAAACTAGTTTTCCAAGAATCTCCATCGTATAACAGGTAATCAGCCATTCAATGAGCATACATTACGTATTTCCATGTGTAAATTGAATAGCTTTAATAGAGCGGTGTGCTTAATTGGTTGCATGCAGCACAAACGTGAGAGTTCATTGGGTGGATGCATGGCCTGTGGGCCCATCTATTGACTCTCACAGAAAGAAGCACCAGCACACATAATTATGGACCGAGTAATTGTAGCAGATTTCTCTCTCAACCTGTTTCCTTGGTCACGGTGCCCAGCTCAAATACGTTTAAGATTTTTTGATAGAGTGAGTAATAAAATAGAGCACAATTTCTGAACTCAATAAAGTTGGTTTTGCATTTTTCTCATTTTTAATGAATTTTCTACGAATTTTTTAATATTAAAAACATCTGTGTGGCCACACAGAGGACCACAGGGTGGGCCACACGGGATTCCGCATCGCCACACGCCATCTCGGACGTGTGGCTAGACGCCCGGCCATGGCGAGGGTGGCCGGATGCGGCAGCGTGGCCACTGGAGTTGGCCGACGATGGGTGAGCATGGACGACGAAGTACTCTACATGCTCGGTGCACGGCGGGGAACAAGTTGGTGCGGTTGCCGACACCGAAGGTTGGCTAGAGAGGCACCGGCAGGGAGTGGTGGCTAGCACGAAGCTACGGTGGCGCTGAGAGCTCACCGTGGTGCATAAAAATTAGGGAAATCAATGCTACGAGGATCCACAGAGCATAGGTAAGAGCGGCACGGGGTTAGTGAACCTTGGAGCTAGCCAGAAATTTGTGTGCGATGGCGAGGTAGGACCGGCGACGGACGGAACTGATGAAGAACAGCAAAATCCCGATGAACTTTGGAAGTAAGCACAACAATGAGCTGCCCGAAGAGAGAGGGATAGGTTGCGCAGCCTACGGAGCAAAAATCAGGCGAGGTGGCTCACCGATGATGAATTATTTGATGGTGCGGCGGTGGTGACCGGTGGTGACCTCCACGGAGAAATGGGTCGATCCCAGCATGGGGCGCTTCGATGAAATTTACCAGCATGGAGCGCTTCAGGGTTGAGTTTCGGTTGTCCTGGTGCTGGTTTCTTGGCCGGGAATGGCCGGAGGCGGCCTGCCATGTGGAACAGAGAGGGGCAAGTGGTGCGGTTGGTTCGGGAAAGAGAGAGGGAGTTGGTGAGCCTGAGCTTTATCTGGTCGGGGCGAAGTGAAGCATGTAGCTGCGTGGCAAGCGCGGGTGATGGCGAGCGGCACGGGCGCTTCCTGAACGACGGCGGACGGCGCCGAGAGGGAGAAGGAAGAGAGAGGCTGACGGGTGGGCCTGGTGTGGCGGTTTTGCAGAAAAAGTCCCTAGAGTTTTATAAAATTGGAAAACGTGTTTCCATGGCTCAACAAATTACGCGAAAAATCAAGGACAAAGATAAAATTATTTTGAATCTTTTTTGTTATAGGATGAAGTTCAAAATCCAAACTATTTCCATAAAAAGATTCAAACTTTAGAAATTACTTTTGAACATCAAATCCAACCAAGGTTTTAAATAAACTTTAATCATTTTCCCCAAAGCAATGCATGGAAAATAAAAACACATGAAATGATGCTCATGACATGAAATGCACATGTATCTTTATTAGGGTTGTTACATTTCCTAATCAAAACATACTGTGGCATAGAACTCACAAATAATTTCAACATTCCAATCATACTTGTATCGGAACAACTCCTTGACTTTTTCCATGAAACTCAAAGCTTCAATGATTTCGACAAAGACAGGATGATTCTTATTTGCCATATGTAATCCCAGTCAATGTGCATCACATCCACAACTAGGTCCTTCTTGTTCTTGTAAGTACTCGTGTACGAGTCAGCATGAAAGCATGGATCAGCTGACTCTCTTGGACCTGTTTGGTCTCCCGTGCTACCTTAATCTCCTCAAATGTGGTCTTGAGCTAGATCACGAGCTCTCTTCCTCATTTGGGCCATACTCAACATCCCCCATTGACCTATCGCTCTCAGAAGGTTCTTCTTCTACCTCGTCTGCATACTTGATATTGACCTATCGCTCTCAGAAGTCTAACCATTCATTCTAGGCCATACTGCATATGAAGTACCTATAGCGTCCTAGGAAGTATCCTCATGAGCTAGAATAGGAAGAGAGCAAGGGGAAGACTAACATTGCAATTCAACCCTACCCTTGGGGGGATAGATAGATAGATAGATAGATAGATAGATAGATAGATAGATAGATAGATATATATATATATATATATATATATATATATATATATATAGAGAGAGAGAGAGAGAGAGAGAGAGAGAGAGAGAGATGAGAGAAACCTTGCGACAGCGGAGGGGATCGTACTTTACCAACGGGGAGAGCCTTTTCCCCCTCATATTGCATCATCACTATGGTGGCATTGGTTTTTGGATATGAGAGATTAGGAGAAGATTAAGTTGTAGGTCTCGACGGCACTGAATAAATATTTGTTTTGTCTAGATAAATCGTGATGGTGGGAATTTCTACTAAGGCCATTCCTGTTTGGCGCCTATTTTTTGGGTGACTTATTTATGGTCAGGCGAAGTTGAATAGCGTCTACGATGGTTAACGACGTTTTGTTTCACGAATAGAGGCTCTCTGTCGCGCTGGGTCCAGGAAAAAACCAGGTCCAGTAGAAAATTGCCACCTGGCGGTAGTAGGCATCAGACGTGGAAACGGGAGGAGGGAAGACGCATCCTATTCAATGCACGTGTTGCATGATTTTGTTAGTTGATTGGCTGCAGAGCGGAGCCCGTGGCGGTAGCATGGTGGTGAAACTCATCGGCATTCTTCTGCATGACTGGGGACCCAAATTCAGATCGAATACACCTAATCTCAATGACAAAAATGAACAAACATCCAGAGGATTCAAGTCCTCTTCCCATCTCGACCACCAAGGAAATGGAATAACACCTAACCACTTAACTACGAGTATGTTACAAACTCATGTTTTTTTCTGACGAAACATGGTTGTCGACTCTAGGTACTTCCATGAGCCGGTGGCAATGGAAAGTTTATCAGCGATAAAATTTCGAGAAATCCAATAACTTTGTTTATCGGTGGGGTCCAATAAAAATTTTTATCACCCAAGATAAAAATTTCAATAGCCCAACCACATAAAAGGGTGATATTCTCTCATTTCTATATTACTTTATGCAAGTTTTCGATTTAAACCTTTAAAGGCAATGTGTGTAATTTCTTGGAAAATTTGGGGCAAACAATTGTTTTAATTTGGACCGATTATATTCTCCGATAAGTCGGATAACCCGTTTATTGGTAACCTCCAATATTTTTTCCTATCGTTAAAAAAATAATCTTGGCCGGTGGTAGGTATAAGGAGATGCTCTCACCAGAGTTATCAAGGCCTTGAGAACATAAAGTCATGTGTATAGAGTTGCAAACTTAGCCTAGTTCAGATGGTTCCGTACCTTGTGGTTAAATCAGCTCACTCGGATGCTAGAATAAAAATGTCCGTTTTATCCAGATTTGGCACGGGTGTTGTATTGACGATTGATTCTCCCTTAAGATATATGCATTGATAGCAAGGTGACTGTTGTGACATCGTGAACCTCAAGATGAGCCTGCCCAGTCTTTTGAAGGTATATGAGTATATATTTCTGTACTGCATGTATTTCGGGAAAAAAGTGTATATTTATTCCTGCTGCCACTCAGTCCTTTTTTGTCCACTATTTGTATCATCAACAAGTTGAATTTGGTGGGATTAAGATCTATATTAACATCAGCCACAAATTTTGGTTACAAGAGAGTATATCTTTATCGAATTTGGACATGCCCATTCAAAGGACAACACGGTATAGTCTACAGTGAGACAACAGGGATATGTATTGCTTTATTCAATCACATAAAAAGACAACATGGCCCAACAACTGAAAGTAATTAAAATACAGTAATTAAAACATCAGACACTGAAAGCATGTTGCCGCGGACAGCATGCACCTCCACCCCGCACAGTATGACCACGAGCTATTGACAAGATGCAATTCCAATATCTCCATAGTAACAATGGCCACTGCAACACTCACTTGATTCCATGCAAAAGAATCCATTCTTGATGCAAACCTGCAGTAGTTTTCTTGCCCCAAGGTTGGACGGTGAAAGACTGCCGTCCATGCTAGACGACCAACCTGTGGCCGACACCGACTCGACAGCTACCACCAACAGCATGGTCATCATCATGATCAGGACCATCTCCACCTTACTAGTCGCCATTCTCACTCGTCGCTCAGTCTAATTGTCTCTTCGCCTAGACGCACAGCTATTTTTTTCTGTCCTGTTCGGTTTTTTGGCTTGCAAAGGTTCTATCCCTCCGATGATTCTTATAGGCGGTGGCGTGGGAAGCCAACCTTGCTTGCTCGTAGAAATAGACAAAATTGTGACGCTTAACTTGTGGACGGAGGACGGCTTTCATTGGTTCTTCCGGTGATGATTCTGCAAAACTAAGACCAGTATTAGTTTATATTTAAACAGGAATCAACTCGATGTTGCATGAACATCAGTGATTTATTTATAATCCTCTTTTGCTGTATTTTCCAGGGATACCATTATTGTCTTTAGCCAGCATATGACTGGATATTGTCTTTAGATGGATTTTTATATTTCTAACCATTATAAGTTTTTTAGGAAAATATAACCATTAAGCAGTGACCACCCTGAATAGTATAGAAGACCATATCAATATTATCTTATCTAATTTAAACGTTTAGAGAGAAAATGAATAAAGTAAATAAGAAAAGAATTGTATGATTGATTCCACTGCTGCCTTGAAGTTTTGTCGAGTCCTATTTATTTGCAAGGAACAAACATCTACATTAATTAGCTAGCTTCGGCGGCAATCTCGCATAGAAATCACAAGTTCAGTCCTTGTTTATTACTTTAGTGAGAAAATTAGTTACATGATTGGTTCCACTGCTGCTCTAATGCATTCTCCAGTGTTCTATTTTTCGGTGCAATGCACATGTGCATTTGCGGGTCCCATGTACTGCCGCAGGGCTTACATTAGTTAAGCACGAGGAGATCATCATGAATCATGTGCATTTGCTGGCCACGTGTACTGCTATAATTCTGCAAAACTAAGACCAGTATTAGTTTATAGTTAGAGCAGTACCCGCGCGTTGCTCCATGTTTGAAAGACTTACAAATATTCATTTATCAGACATAATTTATCAAAAAACTCATATGCACTATAAATACACCTGCAAAAACAAGAAATATATATCAAACCTAATAGGGGATGAATCCCCAAGAGTAACAAACACACAAGCGTTGGCATTGAGGATGAACCAAGTACTCTTGAGGAAGAGGTGTGCTCTATCAAATCTCCTCAATCTTCTGTCAAACCCACAAAGGATTGGAGTAGGAACTAAGAGTGGAGAAGGAGAGTGATCAAGGGGCTTGGGATTGTTTTTTCGTACCATGGTTTGAAAAAGAACCATTGGAGACATTATCATCAGACATTGTCCAACAGGGCTCCGGACATTGTCCGACTATGCATCTGATGAAACAACACGATGCTCCGGATTTTGTCTGAGTCTGACAAAAATAGGACGTTGTCCGATTACAGTCCGACATTGTCCGAACGATGGCATGCAGGACACTGCAGAGCGATAGAGTAGCCCGACTAGGTCGGACACTGGGTCGGACATTGTTCATTAAATTGTGGAGTCGAATATTGTCCGATAGCCTATGCAATCAGATATCATCGGTAGTTGTGGCATGTCAATCCTGCTTGGCAGTGCCTACAGAAGAGGATGTGTTCTTCATGTTCGTGGAGGACACAAGGCTATTGGCACATCAATTTAACTCGTGGATTACCTCCTCTAATAAGCAACTCGCTTGCAGCAATCTGGCTGCAAAAATCTTGAAGCATACTTTGGGATCAAGAAGGTCCTACGAACCCCTAGTCCCCTAGGACACGTGTGATCAGAATTTGCAATTAGGAAACAATTTACCATGGAGGAAGAGGTCATGGCCTCATGGGTTTCTGGTTCGGAATCAGGAAATTATTGATCTGTGGAGGAATACATCATGGATACCAGGTTTTGCAATTGGGAAAGGATTAATCGTGTGGAGAAAGATATCATGTTTTAAGTTTCCATGTTCTCTACGCTGGATGAAACTGACAACGACGGGTCATGGCATTGACTTTTTTCCACCAGTAGCAGCTGACTAACCTCTTGATGTTCCTTCAAATCTGATGCTGCATCGAGTAGCCCCTCTGAATCACGGAGTCCCAGATTTAACCACCGCCTATGACTGCCCAAGCGCCGCCTGAATCACCGGTGCCCTTCGTTCTGCCGCCAGAACTAGGGTTCGTCAAAAGGGGCGAGAAGAGAAGACTCCGACTGAGTCGGAGGGAGATCTGTATTTTATTTCGTCACAGTCATTGCCCCATCAGCTAAGAATATACGGAGGACGCCACGCCATCATATAATATGGACGGAAGACGCCACGTCAGCAAAACCAACATCCAAAACTGCGCAGGGAGGAAAAACAAACGGAATAAAGAGTTAAGGGAGTCGTCTTACCCGGTTTTGTAATTGAGGGAGAAATAGCGAACGCACGCAATAGTTAAAGGAGATAAATAGGACTTCTTCCTTATCTCTTCGTTCCCTTCACGTAAAGCGCAATTGCCCTCTCAATCTAGATCAAGCAACCAGCGCTGAGCATGGCCCAGTAGTAAGTAGTTGGCCCAACTAGCCCGGCTGTTTACTGTCGCTTTCTTCCTCCTCGCATCCGTACGCGACATCACCAGTGCGGCGGGAGGGAATCTCACCTCGACCAGGCTTGCCGCTCTCACCTGCTCCAGCCAAGAGGGAGAGTCGTGTGGTCATGTGCTTCACCCCGCGGTCCCCAAGCCGCAACGCCGAAGCACCCAAGCTAGCAACGTGGCACCCATCCAGAATTTCTCCCACCGCCAAGAAAGAAACGAACGCCACTGATTCATTATATTCCGCCCCGCAGCTCGGATTGGTGCAATCGTCAAGGACAATTTTACCCCACTCCACAAGCCCTAGGCGCATCCCAGCAGCCACAGCCTGTGCTCGTTTTCCCTCCCCGCGCCGCCGGACGTTAGGAGTCCAATCTCGACCCTCCCAAGCTCAGGGGGTGTTTGGATCCTCTAGTTGGCTAAAGTTTAGCCAACTAAAGTTTAGTCACCTAAAGTTTAGTCAACTATAAAGTTTAGGAGATGTATGTTTGGATCCATGACTAAAGTTCATGACTAAACAAAAAGTGGACATATCTAATCCTCAATAAATGTTTCTCCACCTTTACTTTTTCTATCCCTAACATGTGATGAGGGGTACTTTTGACTTTATTTGCCTTTATCCAAAGTTTAGGAGAGTTTAGCAAGGTTGAGATGACTAGTGGTCTAAAGTTTAGAAGGTGACTTGGCTAAAGTTTAGGAGGTCATATTTGGAGAAAAAGTAGCTAAACTTTAGTCAACTAATGTTTAGGAGGTGGATCCAAACGGGACCTCAAGCCACGGTGGGCAGGTTATAGGTCGTTAGATTCTTTTTTCCCTGGCAATGCTGCTCCCCAGTTGTAATGTCGCGCTGAGGCATCTGAGATTTCCGTAAAAGTCTCCCCCCTTTCAGACGCGGGTTGTAATGTGGTACTTTTGTTTCTTCCATTCCTCTTAATGAAATACGCATCCAGGTGCGTTCTCGGAAAAAAAAGCTCAAGCCACGGTCGGTTTGTCCAATCTCCGGCGCCAAGCTAGAAGAAAGTCGCCGCGGTCAAGTGATGCATCCGTTCGTGCGCGGTGTTCTAGCTTGCTCGTGGATGTGATGTCGAGATGTGATCCAAGTCAAAGGAAGGCAGAAATCGGGAAGCCGCTAGCAGCAACCGAGAGGACGCTGTCCACCGCGACCACTTCTTCATCGTCCAGTTCATCTTGTCCGGTGAATTTGCCATCCCCATCTTATGTTCATTGATTAGCAACCCGTCATCTTTCTTGTACCTTGATCCGGACTTGAACTCGTGAGCAGATCACCGGGAATATCGACGTTGCCAACCTCCTTGTCGCCGTGGTGACGGCTGGGGCAGAGCGCGACTTGAAGCAAGTCTTCGTTGTTCGTCTCGTTTTGGTGAATTTCGTCCAGATTTAACCTTCGTTCATTGACCTATATCGTTTCTTCATCTTGTGGCTAAGTTATGGGCCGGGATCTGGTGCAGAATCCTAGGAACTCTGCCCTTGCCAGCGGATTCAATGCCAAGTTCAAGACTGGAAGCTGTGCAAGAAGGTGGTTGTGTCCTTCGTTTCCGGCTGTCACCACGTCAAGCACTTAGAGCCAGCAAGCTTCATATGGTGAGCACGCGCATCCCTTACTGATCCCCTCTCCAATAGGAATCATTCGCGCGTAGTGGCTTCCAGTAGCACGCGTAGGCTTCGCCAAACTCGAGTCTATCTTCTTAATCTACAACACGGGGCTCGTCGTTCTCTGTTCGGATTAGGTGACTGGAGGTTGTGCGTGCGCCCAATAATTTGGTTGAGGTCTGCTTTTTGGTTGAGCTTGGTGGAAGTAGACCGCCACCGGCGTGGAGCTCGACACCGGCAATGTTGCTGTTGCCACCGTCCAGGTCTTGTCTTGGTTGTAGCTTCACGGTGTTCGGGGCTCAGTGTTGGTGCCGTTGTTTGGGAGGTTTGAGTTGGTCAGGTTCAGTTAAGTGACGTATCAGGATTAGTTTTTGAAGTGCGAGACCTTCTAGCCTTTTTCGGATTCGTGTCGTAACAGCTGCTGTTGCGTCGCACCAGAATTAAGCTATGCACGTTGCTATGGATCCCATCTACTTTGGCAAACTTGGTTTGTTAGTTTGGTGAGCTGTTTGTGGAAAGCGTCGAGCTGTTGCTACTTTGGGTCAAGCATGGTGGTGTATGGCGGCTGCTCCTGTTTATATCTGTTTTTATTCTAAGTAGCTGTAAGCACCCAGTTCTGTGTGTCTCAGACCAAACAAGGATCACTTGCAGTATTTTCATATCTTTTTCCAGTATTTCTTTTACTCGTTCTTTAATCTTCAGAAATCCCTAATTAATTCCATGTATCTCAGCAAATTATGCGGTCAGTTGTGTTGGATTTGTCTCGTCGTGCTCTACGCGTTAGTAACGTCCATGTCCATGTTCTAGCATCGATCAAATCTGTTCTTGCGATTCGTTTTAGAATCTTTCTCGTAATATGTGTCGCTTTCTCGATTTGTGTGTCACTTGCCTATTCTACCTGAATTTTGGATGACAGTGGGATCAGAGGGTCAAAAAGCTCGTGGAGAACCCACAGAAGCCATATGAGGACACCGATCTATTCTTGGACCCGATTTTAAGGCAAGCCGCAATCCTTGATCACTCTTGCTACTATATTAGCAATATTGCATAATATGAACTCACGCATATGAAATGGTTAATGCTGCTTAGATTCATACCTATGCCATATCATACTATCCTTGCCAATGTTACCATAGGATGCTCTATTGGTACTACTTGCATGATTAGAATTGCTTATCTGCTTAATTGAACCCCACATGACGTGAGGAAAAAAATTTCATGCGATATGTTCGCACAGGGAGCGTTTGCGGCCCTCCTCCAGATTTTTGACGCGTGGACGCAACTCATCATCCAACGGTTGACCAGTTCCTTGGTTCCACACGCGCTAGCAACTACGGCTCAAGCTGAAGTCAATAACATCGGCGTGGCTCGGAACAGATAAAGGAAGTTTTGAGCGATTTATATTGTCTAAAGAAAACAAGCGCACGGATGATATTCATGGGATGCAAGAAGTTGGGCATGCGGCCATGCCGAGCGTGACCGTCAAGGCGATGGGTTGGTGACACCTTCTAGCACGGATGTCGTGGTTTCCGGAAAGACAACAAGGCTTGACACAGAGGCTGCTACCTCGCTGATTGTTGGAAGAGGTCGATGGAAACAAGAACAAACAGGGATTTTGATACCGAAGCTGCCACGTGTCAGAAATTGGGAACAGGGTCGCAAAAGCTCCCGTGCGAACCTGCCGCACGGAATTTATTTCCTGATGAGATACATGTTTTTATGTTGAATAAATTGTAGGTGCTTCTTAGGTGTTGAGTTTCTGTTTCAGCAATCTATTAGGATTTGCAGGGGCAAGTATAGGTGATTAGGTATTGGTGAACTTTTGGGGTGTTCCCACTTGGATGGTGCCTGTTGCGGGCACAATGAGGACCGGTTCTTGTGTTGCATGCTCTTTGGCTTACTTACACACCACGTGACTCGTATGGGCGTGTGCTGGATCCTGATGCTTTGTGGAGGACTAGTTGGACTGCCGTGGTGTAGAGATAATGCTAGTGGGTTTTGGAGCGTTGTCTCGATCCATGAGTAGAGGATACTCCACCTGGCCGGTGGTAGGACTTTTACACCTTCAGGACCCTTTATCGTTTCTTAGTAGGGATCCCGGACACTGGAGGACGGGCGCCACCGGTCGATGCATTGTTGATTGATCTTGTGAGTGTTTCTATGCATAGGCTACTACAGTGGTCCTATGTTATACTACCTCTTCATGTGGGTACAGGTGTATAAACTCTGCAGAGTTATAATCTATACGTATAGCCATGCTCGTGGATAAGGGCACTACATTTGAGCTTCCCACTTAATTAGTTTACTACTTTTCCCCTCTAAAAAGAGTTTTACTTCCTGCTTCGAGCTGTGGTTCCAGTGAAGGTGTGCTGGAATTAAAATTTGACCCTTGCAGGATTGTATTGTTTTCCGTAAGGCTACCTATAAAGTTTGACTAATAATAAAATTTGACTCACATAGGCTTCAGGATAATTGCTGTAGGTGCCGAGGCCTTGCCTTTCCTTGAAATATCCAAGCATACATCACATTGTTGCTAGGTAGCGTGACGTGCTGAGTACTCTATGTACTCACGGCTTTACCACTTTGTTTTTCAGTCAACTAGTAGATCAAGCATCACCTACAAGACTTCGACGACTCAGCTAGAATAAGATTAAAGATGAAGGAGGAGGGTTTCGCCTACACTCAAGTTACCCGTGGATTTGGATTCACTACGAAGACTTCTGTCATGCTCAAGTTCACTTCCGCTAGTATTCTTGTGTTGTTTTCTTGGCCTGCGTGCCAAGTCCTTATACTCGGTTGTTGTATATGTTATTCTCCTTAGAATAATATCTTATCTTGTATTCTTGTGATAATTTGTATTTATTTATGATTTTATGATATTCGACTCGTATTGGTTGTACAAGTCATCCTCCTGAGAGTGACTATGAGGTACAAAGTCAGTCTTCACCCTTCGGTGAAAATCGGGTTGTGACAGTTGTTTTGTGGATAGCGAAGTTGCCTTTGCTTCGACGTTCGCCTCTTGTAATCTGTTTCGGATCGGCAATACTCCTCGAACTTGATGAACATTTCTCTAATGTGAGCGAGTGCTTCTTCCTATGCTTCGAGCTTAAAGGGCTTGCGCGAAGTCCTTAGATCGCGTAGCTCTTCTAGCACTTTCATGCACTGAGATTTGAGCCTAAGGAATCTTCTGTAATAATCTAACAGTGCTTCGCTGGGTTGCTGAGATATGTGCCTAAGGCTTTCAAGCGCTTCTGGCAGTCCCAGGAATCAAATTTTCTATGACTTTGTCTCTGAGATTTTCCCGACTATAGATTGACCTCGGCTACAGATTGCAATACCAGGTTAACGCCGGTCCTTCTAGAGCATAAGCAAATACCTTTGCTAGTGTTACTTCGTCTCCTGCTACTGAAGTAATTGATGCTTTCATAGCTTATGAGGAATTGTCTCGGGTCTGTCTCTCCTCTATACTTCGTGATTGTGTTCCCATCCTGAATTGTTGTGGGTAACGTGCTCTCAATCCTTCCGACAGCGGTGAATCTTAGTCGAATGTTGCCACTCCGGACCTCTTGATGGGTAGTACCTCGGTGTCAAAGTCCAAATTGGGTATCCTTGCGTGACCGGTCTCTGGCTCTTGCTCGGGGTCGCTGTCAATTGTAATTCTTGCTTGCCTTGTGGTTCTTTGCTGCTTCGCCCTTGCCTGCAGCCACCTTACTTCGCTTGTTAAATCTGCATGCTTGCGCCTAGTGTCATTTTCCCTTCATATTGCATCATCTCTATGGTGGAGTTGGTTTTTGGATATGAGGGATTAGGAGAAGATTAAGTTGTACGTTCCGACAGCACTGAATAAATATTAGTTTTTTTTGGATAAATCGGGATGGTGTGATGGCAGAAATTTCTACTAAGGCCAGTCCTGTATGGTGCCTATTTTTTTGGGTGACTTATTTACGGTCAGGCAAAGTTGAACAGCGTCTACGGTGGCTACTAACGACGCTTTGTTTCACGGATCGAGGCTCTCTGTTGGGCTGGGTCTTGGAGAAAAACCAGGTCCAATAGAAAATTGCCACCTGACGGTAGCTGGCAAAGGAGGGGAGCCGCATCCCATTCAGTGCGCGTGTTGCATGAGTTTGTTAGGGCATGTATAAGCTAATTAATAAACGGACTCTTAAGCTGATGTGGCAGTGTATTTTTGCAATTAGCCCCTCTATCCCTTGAAGAGACAGTTGGGTGGGCTCTTGATAAATAGACGGTCTCTATCACGTGTTCCGATATAAGAGACAACTCTTAGCACCGTTGTACATGTGAAGAGACGACTTATGTCATATAATCATTAATATATACATTTATTAAAAGACAACATGTAGAGTCTCTCCTTTGTATGACTAGAGTTGTTTTATATCTTTTTACTTGGATACATGTGCCTAAGAGACCACAATGGACTCTCCTTTGTACATGCCCTTAGTGGATTGGCTGCAGATGGGAACCCGTGACGGCGGCGTGGAGGTGACACTCATGAATTTTCTTTTGCATGACTAGGGACCCGAATTCAGATCGAATACACCTAATCCCAACGACAAAAAAGAATAAACATCCCAGAGGATTCAAGTCCTCTTCCCATCTAGACCAGCAAAGAAACGGAATAACACCTAACCACTTAACTACGAGTATGTCACAAACACATGGTTTTTTTTGATAAAGTTCGCTTTACTTCCTCCAAGTATGACCAAAGTCTAGATAACCCCTGAAACTATCATTTGGTTTGTTTTACCCCTCCAATTCGATAAAATAGTTCATTTTACACCTTTTAGTGGTATTCTAATCCCACTTTAATTGGAGGTAGTAAGGTGGACTTTATCCTTTTTTTTCTCTCGAAAGATGGATGTCGACTCTAGGTACTTTCATGGGCCGGTGGCAGCTAAAAATTTATCAGCGATAAAATTTCGAGAAATCCGATAACTCTGTTTATCGGTGAGGCCCGGTAAAAGATTTTATCAGCCAAGATAAAACTTTAGATAGCCCAGCCACATAGTAGTGTAATATTCTTTCCTTTCTATATTACTTTATGTTATTTTCCTATCTATGTTAAACCTTTAAAGACAATGCATGTAATTTTATAGTAAATTTCAGGGAAATAATTGTTTTAATTTAGACCAATATAATCTCTGATAAGTCTGATAATCTCGATTATCGGTAACCTCCAATATTTTTTCCTACTGTTAAAAAAAATGTAGTCCGTGGTAGGTATAAGGAGATGCTCACACCAGAGTTATCAAGGACTAGAGAACATACAGTCAAGTGTATAGACTTGCGAACTTAGCCTAGTTCAGCTGGTTCCGTACCGTGTGGTGAAATCAGCTCACCTGGATGCTATTATAAAAATGTCCGTTTATCCAGATTCAAATCCCAAGTTGACGCGGTTATTGTATTTGATGTTGATTCTTCTTTAAGACATATGCATTGATAGCAAGGTGACTGTTGTGACATCGTGAATCTCAAGATGAGCCTGTCCAGTCTTTTGAAGGTGCTGATAGGGGTCAGATGTGGAAGGGTGTGTTTATAGCAATATAAGCACTGGCAGGTATATGAGTATATATTTTTGTTCCGTGTTCCAAAAAAAGTGTATATAATTCCTGCGGCCACTCAGTCCTTTGGTTTCCACTATTTGTTTCATCGACAAGTTTAATTTGGTGGGATTAAGATCTATATTAACATCAGCCATAGATCTTGGTTACAAGGGAGTATATCTTTATCGAATCTGGACATGCCCCATTCATAGGACAACACAGTAGTCTACAGTGAGACAACAGAGATATGCATTGCTTTATTCAATCACATAAAAAGACAACATGGCACAACAACTGAAAGTAATTAAAATACAGATTAAAACATCAGACACTGAAAGCATGTTGCCGCGGACAGCATGCACCTCCATCCTGCACACTGTGACCACGAGTTATTGACAGGATCCAAGTCCAAGACCTCCATCGTAACAAAGGCCACTGCAACACTCACTTGATAGCAAGCAAAAGAAACCATCCTTGGCGCAAACCTGCAGTAGTTTTCTTGCCCCAAGGTTCGACGGTGAAAGACTGTTGTCCATGGTAGACGAGCAGCCTGTGGCTACCACCAACAGCAGGGTCATCATGATCAGGACCACCTCCACCTTACTAGTCGCCATTCTCACTCGTCGCTCAGTTCTAATTGTCTCTTGGCCTGGGTGCATAGCTATTTTGTTCCTGTCACTACAAGAAAAATGGCCTCTAGACACGTTTATATTGCTACGTTTTTGTAAGCGTGCCTACATCTGTAGCTAGAGACACTTTTTGACACGATTTTGAGAATGTATCAACATGACATGATCTTAGAGACGCTTTAACGTAAATAATACGATAAACACGTTTTTTGACATGCTTTGTAAAACATCACAAAGTGTTACGATTTTAGACACGCTTTGAACCATCAGTATACAACGTAAAGACGTTTATTGACATGTTTTAGAGGGAATCTCAAAATGATATGGTATTGAGAGATGCTTTAATCGTATCCCACGACATCGGACACGTTTTCTAACACGCTATTGAAATCATATAAAAAGTGAGATGATATTAGACACGTTTTTATCGTATCTACTCTCGTTTAGAGATATTTTTGACATGCTATTGAAAATCCTAGAGACGTTAATGCACTAAGAGAACATGCATATAAAAGAATATATGGTCAAAGAATATCAACTTTGTTTCCTAGGTGAGTTGGTTAGATGAGCTTGTAGAAAATGACGAAGTCACAGGTTCAATTCTTACTAATTGCATGAATAAGTCAATTGTTTAGAACAAGTTTTACAATAATATTTTTTGAAGCATTGTATACAATGTGTCTATATTGATAGAAACACAGTCTAAACGTATCAATAAAATCGTGTCTAAGATTATTAACATGTCACAAAATGTGTCTGCTCTAATACATACAACGCATTCGTGAAAACGAATCTATAAACATATCTATGCTTTATAGCATCTCTATTAAATGTCTTATACTTCAATAGACATGTTTTTAAAAATCATATTTACCAAGCTTTGACACTGTACGTTCGGAGACGCCTCGGGCACGATTTATAAAGACGTCTCTATTTTTTTATTGAGATAAAATAAACGTATCTAGACCTTAAATAAAACGTGTCTACAGGGGGTGTTTTCTAGTAGTGTGTCCTATTCGGTTTTTTTCGCCTGCAAAGGCTCTATCCCTCCGATGATTTTTTTGGCCTGCAAAGGCTCTATCCCTCCGATGATTCTTTTTTTTTTGGATGAAACAGGAGGGGAAAAAACTCCCCTGCTGATTTTTTTTATTGATTAAATAATAGAAAAAACATTGAAGTTATAGGTGATGATTCTTATTTCCCTCCAATGATTCTTCTAGGCGATGGCGAGGGAAGCCAACCTTGCTTGTCCGTAGAAATAGACAAACAGTTTAGTTTGTGACCCTGAACTTGTGGATGGAGGACTATTGTGTCTTCCTGTGATGATTCTGGAAAACTAAGACTAGCATTAGTTTATATTTAAACGGGAATCAACTCGATGTTGAATGAACATCAGTGATTTATTTATAATCCTCTTTTGCTTTATTTTGCAAGGATACCATTATTGTCTTTAGCCGGTATGACTGGATATTGTCTTTAGATGGATTTTTATAATTTTTAACCATTATAAGCTTTTTTAGGAAAATATAACCATTAAGTGACCACCCTGAATAGTATAGAAGTCCAGATCAATATCTTATATAGTCCTAATTTATACGTTTAGAGAGAGAATTAATAAAGTAAATAAGAACAGAATTATATGATTGTTTCGTCGAGTCCTATTTATTTGGGAGGAACAAACATGTACATTAATTAGCTAGCTTCGTGGCAAGTCTATGAGCTGCTAAAAATGGATTCTCAGGTATGACTACATGGCGGCAATCTCGCATAGAAATCACAAGTTCTGTCCTTGTTTATTACTTCAGTGAGAAAATTAGTTACATGATTGGTTCCACTGCTGGTCTAATGCATTCTCCAGTGTTCTATTTTTCGGGGCAATGCACATGTGCATTTGCTGGTCCAATGTACTGCCGCTGGGCTTATATTTGTTAAGCACAAGGAGATCATCATGAGTGAATCATGTGCATTTGCTGGCCAGGTGTTCTGCGATAGTTCTGCAAAACTAAGACCAGTATTAGTTTATACTAGAGGAGTACCCGCACGTTGCTTCATGTTTGAAAGAATTACAAATATTGATTTATCAGACATAGTTTATCAAAAAACTCATATGCACTGTATTTAAATACACCAGCGAAAACAAGAAATATATATCAAACCTAATTCAAACATGTGTAAGATTAAAAACACAACTATTAAGCAAGTGCACAAGCGCTTCCAAAAGATATCATCTATCTATTTATTAATAAAAGGAGATGAACCTTTCACCACAATGCCTAGAAAAATAGAGAAATAGCCTAGAAATCTATGTATTAATAAAAGGAGATGAACCTTTCACCACGATGCCTAGAAAAAGAGAGAAATAGCCTAGAAATTCTGAGAAAAAAGCAAAACATCTATCCGTTGACATCCACAATTGGGATCTAAGAAACAAATCTGGCCCTTAATTTTAGAGAAGTTTTTCGGTCCACAATACTTGCAAGTAGTTTTGAAAAAATACTTACAAGTAGTTTAAGGGTATAATTGTAATTTTACTAATCACTAACGGATTTATATTTTTTTCATAAAACATAATTTAGATATATGAACCACAACTTTCTTGTAAGAATAATATTGAACACATTATTAACATCAAAAACTAATTACATTACTGATTTTCATTTATATTATCACAAAAATAAAAATGAATCATGATAAATCTATCGCTTTGACGATAATACCCTCAACATGGTAAAATACTTACAAGTAGTTATGTATTTCCGATCTCAAATCTGTATCATTGAATCAAACTACTTGCAAGTATTTTTTTCAAATCTAATTGCAAGTATTGTGGACTGAAAAACTTCTCTAATTTTATCCATAAGTAGGTCAAAAGGCACCCACAGGCTGCCAACACGACGGCACATTCCTTGGGAGTCAGACATCGAGAAACAGATCGGAAAAACAAAGGAGTCCCTGGTGGCCGTAACACGGTAGCGCCCTCCTTCTTCGATGGACCGGAAAGAGAAGAACTAATGTTTTGGCGCAACAATGCCCTTCACCAGCGTGAAACTCAAGAAGGTTGACCGGATGATCATGATGGCATCCTTCTCTTGATGATGTCCCTGGCTCCTGCAAGTCTGCATCGTGATGGCTCCTTTCTCCTCTATCTACAGGGCCATGGGGATGAGGCTAGATCGGCGATCCGGTGACCATAATACAGTGGCGGCATCGTTACCATCCTGATGTCCTAGAATATCAGGATGAAGACAACCCATTGCTGGCCCTAGCAATCTTGCCAATGAGAGAAGCAGATTGAGACATGGGGTGCCGTAATGAGCAGGGGCCTTTGTAACTCTGCAAATCATTTATGACCTGATCGTGATATGCAACTGATCTGAAGTCGTGGAAAGATGCTAGCCCGCTTATTGCTTGCTTGCTTTGTTTAGTTCATTATTATTACATAATAATTGCCTAGCTATTCCCTACTTTTTTTTCTCTCCTATGTAGCATGCCAAGCCAGCGTGTGAACCAGTTGAGTTGGTTCCATGACGTAGGCGGCCAGGAGGAGTATCCGTGTCGAGGAGGAGCCCCATAAGGAGGTGTTACCACCTTGTATGCTAAAAGAAGGCACTCACCGTGCCATCGTTCTGATTACACCATGATGCTGGGAAGAGGTGGAGGCTTCAACACATCTTTCGGTACTGCAACAAAGCAGTCAAGAACTCATACATGGTTGCCCTCGTGGCCTCGTCTAACATCGACGTCATTTGTAGCTCATGTATCCTCCTCTTCTCAGTCCCCCATCTAACTTCAAAAGCGGTGAACAGGTACAACGCTGATATAGAAAGCATGGACATATGTATGTGAACCTTAGCGTAAGCCGAGGACCGAGGATGAGTTGTTCCGATGAACCTGGAGGTGGTCGTCAACAACAACCGCAGGTACGATAATGGTTAAGGTATGTAAACTTGCTAGATGTTTGAGCACCCATTTCAGATCATGTACTTTTTATGGAGCAATTTTCACTGTCTTACCATATCTAGCCTCAAAAATTTGTTCCTATACCCCATCCGATCCGTTGACACCAAAATTTGGACCTGACGGGCCTGCCTCCAGGAAGATTTTCCGTCAACACCGTCCCCATGCCCAAGATGCTAAAATAGCATATCTTCATCTGAACCATGCTATTGCAAGTAGAGTCATCATGTTACACTGAATCTTTAATTATGTTTTTATCAAAGCCAAAACACTCCAACTATGGCGCAATGAAATTAAAATAAGTACAGAATAATGTGATCCTCTCTTTTCTTGCCAGCGGCCAGTATTATTTTGTTTACTTCTCAGAAAATATTGTACTGTAAGTTGATTATCACCTATTTGTGTCTGTATAGTATTATTAAACCATATATTTAACCGTACAATTTTTTACATGTTCATAATGATTTTGGAAATTACTTTCCCTAAATATGTTCTAGACAAAAAAAAAATGCAATGATATTATTTTTAATAATGCAGATTATATTGTCAATTGTCATACCTATTCTATATGCTTAAATTTTTTATATGTACAAGTGAATGAGAGCATTTGAAACACCTTTTTCTAGAATACTCTATAAATAACTATATTGCGAAACACATATTACCTTATTCGGCATTGGAAGAAATTAACCAGACTATATCGTGTGAGACACTGACAACAAAATAATGCAAGGAATTCCTTGTGAGCCACTGAAAAGAATACCCAATCCCTTATGAACCACTGAAATAATATTATCCCTTCTGTGCTCCTTAAACAAAACATTATGATTTACTATATATATACCCAGGTTTTGGAAATTCAAATGAAAAAGGAATTTTCCAACCTTGCAAAGAAAAGTTTTTTTTTTTACCTGTTCCTGTGCCAACACAACAAATTTAAGTGCTTGAAAAGTTGTTTTGCCCTGGAGGAACGAAAGTGTTTAAGCTTTTCTAATTGACTAAAAGCAACCTATTACGGTACAAAAAAAGCAATACAGACTTAAAATGATTTTCTTCATCTCTGGGCTGGAACAATAATTTACCGAGCTCTCAAACTTATAAAGTTTTTGTGTTGGTACCAAACGTGAGGAGCAACTTTTGTTATTTACGAAGTTTTTTTTTATTTTGGTTTTTTAGTCTGTTATTACCGTAAATGATTAACCTTTGTTTGAAGAGCAAGGAGCGGCACAAACAAAAGAGAAATTTCAGACAGGGCACATAAAGAGAAAAGATAATTCCAGTGGTTGATAAGTCCATGAGAAGGAATCCCTTTAAATTATTAAAGCACGACACGAACAAATATGAACTTATTTGAAATATTGTAGAGGTGTTTAGTGCCTAGCCAACTGCGCGGGCCATTCAATCTAGTTGTGTCTTAAAAGTGGTAGATCAACACCTACATTTCTGTGAAGCTGCGTTGCCTTAAATAAAGTGAAGATTCATTTGTTGATGATAGGAGCAGAAAGATGGTTCTTAACATCCAGTTGTATTTTCACAGAAGACCATCTTGAATAAGCTCTAGATGATCACAATAGAAGGGCTTTAAGTTTGAACACAAAACACTTCATCTCATCCTTCTGCTCCTTCAAAAATACTCTATAGTCACATACTTGAACCTAGGAGTTGAGTTTTTGCCTTAATTTGTTCAATTCTTCCGTGGAAGAACAATTCCTGATGTCAGTGTAGTGTTGCAACTAATCTTCTATGGTCTCTATACTTCCTTGCCCTATACTCCAAGCGTCACCGGTCATTATGGCCAAGCTTCACCTAAAACCAACAAAAGAAAACAAATCAAATAGTTTGTAATTCAGTTAGAGATGAAAGATGCAAACCTCATGAACACACTAAAGTTAGCAAATTACTTCTGTGAACGATACTTTTTGATAATGGAAATTACACATGGAAATGGGGTTTTCTTAGCTAGCCTAGATTATTCTTACTTTTTGCAAAACTGAAGCGCTTTACCTCCCAGAACTTAGTACTAAATTGAGGAAACTATTTCCTTCAACAGATTGAACTCCTAATGCACACTATGGCAAAGCAACAAACATCAATCACAGAGAATAAAAATCTAACACAAAGATTTTATTTTACCAGACCATAGATAGCATTATGTCAAGAAAAAAATAGCAGAAAGTAAACCAAGTAATTAATTGACTATAATGAGCAAGTACTAGGATAATATGATCATTTAGCATGAGAAGTGACATGTGATGGTAGTCATAAAGCAAAGTCACTGATAGCAAGAACCTCGAATAAATCCTAGACTATATATTACCGCTATTCTTATATTTTGAAATAAACTATTTAACTGATTAAATTGGATAACCACCAGAATTAAATAATAAAGATTGAGATTTTATTGAAAAATATAGCACTTAGAACACAATCAGAAGAATATCTGATAGAGTATTTCAGTACTTTCAGAATATGGCATTACAACTAAGGAGAAAAATATCGATTATGCTACAATTTAAGAAAACAAGGAACAGAGTATTTAAAGTTTGCATGTAGATATCTAAATAAAGCAGGATAAAAATATTACGTTTCCTAACCTGGATACTGAAAGTCGCCTATAGGGAGGGGGTGTATATGCGATTATCCCTGAAAATCACTTAATTTAACAATTTAGTAACACAGGAGGAAATGTTCGACTACAACACCCGATTAGTGTAGGATATTGTCCAATTCACAACAATATTCGAACCTCATAGGATACTATGTGATGGCCTTATGCGGAAAACAGATCGGTCGTCGAAATGGATAAACTAGAGCAATTTAGGCTAGGAGCAAGCCACTAGATAGGTAGGAAAGGTACACCATAAAAAAGGCACTAGCTAGCAAGTCTCATACACAAGGGGATATACAAAGAGAGAGCTACAACATGCAAGGTAAAGCACACGTGCAGGGAATTAAACAACAAGCAAGAGAAACAAGGAGACACCAAGGAATTTCAGCTCCACCAAGGAACCTACATCTCCGCTGAGGGATCAACAAAGGACCGGGTCTATTTTTACCCTAAACCTCTCCAAGATGCCACCAATGCAAAGCTTGAGATCCACTAACAAACTCCAAGATGGGAGGGGCAAATACAAATGTCCTGAGTCTCAACCAGAAGTTAGGAAGCTCTCCGAGTGACGCCTAACCTTATAGGAGATGAATCCCCTTGAGGGCCCAAATTTCACAAAGTGTGAAATCCGTTCCCGTGTACCTCTTAGCTATTCCCAGGAGTAAAGCTTGTGAATCCAGCACAATTGATAAGAAAAAACCACAAAAGATAGAATAATAACAGGGTAAGACATGGAACATCATCTCAAATCTCAATAACATTTATCATCCAAATGAGTACAAGATTGTGGCTCGCAGGCCAACAATAAACATGATAGAAGCTATCGAATGACGAATCACGAATCACATAGTGGAAGACTTAGACAGGGTCACCGATCCAAAGGCATTCGAGCGTAGGCGAGACTATCACTCCTCTCCGTCAGCATCGACGTTAGCTCGGAAGAGTCAACTGCATCAGCGTCTGAAAAACAAAGTTGAAAAACCGTGAGTACATAGCGTACTCAACAAGCCGTACTACATAGCAACAATGTTATGTATGCTTGGATATTTTCAAGGATAGCAAGGGCTCAGCATCTAAAGCAATTATCATAAAGTCTAAGTGAGTCAAGTTTTATTATTAGTCAAATTTTATAAGTGGCGTTGCAGGAAACAACACAATCCTGCAAGGGTCAAGTTTTAAGTCCAACACACCTCCACTGAAATCACAGCTCGAAGCCAGAAGTAAAACACCTATCAGAGGGGAGAAGTAGTAAATGCTAATCACTCGGGATGCTCTGAGGTAAGTGCTCGTATCCGAGGGCACGGCTATACGTATAGATTATATCTCTATAGAGTATATACATCTGTCCCCACGTTCAAGGTCTGATTGGGAAATTATAGTCATCATCTTTTTTTAGATAAAGAGTGGTATTTCAACAAATTTAATAGAGGATCTAGTATATCCCTAGTTTTCCCTTGGAGTATAGGGGCATGTGCCCCCATTTAACTATCCATGTCTAGTATCCGTGCTATGGTCAGGATCAATTTTACGTTCGTATGGAAAGGACTGGCAGATATAAAAGGAGACTGTGCGCCTCAGTTATCTACACGAGCCCGACCAACATCACAACTGCCGCTACATCGAGAAGCTAAGAGCGAGGAAGTAGAGAGCTCATGTTGCTACAAGGTTCGTACTATTTTTTCTTAATTTCCATTTGTCTTCCTTTTTTCCTTCTCTCTCGGAATTTCTTCTAGGCTCTGCGGCGCTCGTCATCGTATCCTCTAGGCCCTGTAGCGGCTGCGGACACAGACGACGACACCATGAGGGTGGGCCAACGTGGCGGCTACTGTACTACGATGACGTCTACACCGAGGCTACTATCGTGTTGACGCCGCACGCGGCTGCAATAATGATGAAGGCTGTAGGGTAAAAGATAAAGTAGGAAACAATTTTAGATCATGAAAATGTTTTCTTTAACAACGAGAGAATCAATCAATACACCAGGCTTTCTTTCATGGTCGATTATTTTTTTTGTCTGATTTGTTCTACGCTCTACAATACATCCGTCCTATGCGTGTGCAACGATGCATTTCATTTAGAAGATAGCAGGAAGATTATTTCATTATTAGTAACAGAGTTTACATGTATTTTTACAACACAACGCCATGTATGGCTCCATGATCCGCCGTGTGCAACGTCTCGCGTGTCTTACGGGTCTTTGGAGTCCGTAGTCTTTTGTGATATGGTCTTTTTGTTTAGGTTCGATTTTCTTTTTGAGCCGAAAACCATTTTTACCTACTAACTAATATTTGTAAGTGAGAATAAATCCCATCATGTAATAAGCGGTAAACTACTCATCTTGTTATCAATGAAAAGCCACCTCTCCTACTTCTTTTTCGAAAAAACAAAATGCCAGTATAGCTACCACGGATATATTTCGATAGTTCCCTCATAAAAAAGGATATATTTCGATAGGCCCTTGTTTGGCATAGAGCATCTCCAACAGCTCCTAATAATTTTACTTTGAAAAGACTGGTTTTAGAGAGTTGCTATATCTATTGGGAGTAAAAAGAAGATATGCACTCCAACCGTTCCCAATAATCGTTTCCTATATAGTTCAAACATCCTTTAGGGAGTAAGCATCTCCAACAGTTCCCAATAATTTTACTCCCAAAAGATTGGTTTTAGAGAGTTGCTATATCTATTGGGAGTAAAAAAAGGACATGCCCTCCCACAGTTCCCAATAATCGTTTCCTAAATAGTTTAAATATGCTTTTGGGAGTGAGAATTAGGTGGCTAAATGTAGCAACCTCAGGACTATAAATTGGGAGTTGGTAAATTTAGCAACCTCATTTAGGGAATGGTTGGAGAATGATTTATACTCATCACATCCTAAATTTTGATTTAGCAACCTTATTTAGGGAATGGTTGGAGATGCTCAGGTGGCTAAATGTAGCAACCTTTAGGCCATGTGTTGGGAGTTGGTAAACTTAGCAACCTCATATAGGGAACGGCTGGAGAATGGTTTTTATTAATCACATTCAAAATTTCCATTTAGGAACCTCATTTAGAAAACGGTTGGAGATGCTCTAATGAACAAACCTGCCCATGTTGAATATCAGAATCTCAGCTTCATGTATGGTGGCTATTCCACATCTAAATAATGGTATTTCAACAAATCTAATTGAGGATCTAGTATATCCATAGTTTTCTCTTGGAGTATTGAGTCATGTCCCCACTTAACATACCCTAGGCTTATGTTGGCGCTCAAGCTCCAACAAAAATTATTGTACATCGTAGATGACAAATGTGTTGCCATTTCCTATGGAGATGAGCCCTTTTAACGAAGAGCAATGTATATAAATCCGAATAATGTACTTAACATTGGTGTATGTTTGGGAGTAATTAAAAAATTTAAATACTTTGCCTGATTATTCAAAGCGATGTTGGGTCATATTTGTTTTATAGTTAGAAATGATATATTATATATGAGAGAAATATAATAGTGAAAAGCCTAGTTTGTGAGACCAAGTCAGCAAAATAAAAATATTTCTTGCAATTTTTAGATAGAGTAAGTGTTGAAGGTAAAGGATTTTCATCAGTGCTCTCGCCGCTCACAAGTCAGCGTAGAACAACCGACTGACTCACCGTTGGTACAAGCCACATCGTGTGTGGACGACCTGACGCGGTCTTCCGCACACTAGTTGGTATATTATCATTCTGATGGTGCCAAGGATCCCCTCCCCACCCCCCACAATACTTTTTGCCCAACGTAGCCGCCCTCCGTGTGCGACATGCCATTTCTGGCCAGTGTGACAACAGCGTGCGACAGCCACGTCGCCGCCTCCCCGACGCACCATCTAGTGGGCCTTAGGCCGTCGGCTCAAATGGGAAACGGGGATAGCCCGACGTGGGCCATCGAAACGTTGCCTCCTCCTTCGTCGCTGTCGGATATGACCCGGTGATGCTGGATCTGAGCCACCGGAAGTGGGGGAGAGGCTGGCACCCAGCGCATGCCGTGGAGAGAAACAGGCAATGATGGCACAGAGAAAGGGGGATGGAGAGGCGGTGCTGTCGCGTGCCAAGGGTATAGGGAGAGGTGGCGCCAACGCAGGGGATGCGCTGCAGGGAAGATGGAGGAGATGGAGATGGGGGCAGTGTGGGAGCTAGAGAAGGAGGGTGGGCAGTGGGAGGAGGGGGAGGGGGCGACGCGGGGGCTAGAGGAGGGAGGGTGGTGGCTGGAGGAGGACGGCGCTGGGGTGGAGTGTTAGGGTTAGGCCTTTTTTATTCTCTTATGTTTTTGCAAAAACACCCCTATACTTGAAGCAATTTTCAGTTCTCATGAACTCAAGGTTATTTACAGTTTCTAACTTAATCTTTGATGAAATTACGTATGTGTGTGATACATATTAGTGCTCTTCCTTTAAGACCCTCCATTGTTTGATAATTTTGTTTAGAAACTTTCTACTCTCTTTTACAATGATTTCCTATACATTTACCCCTGGATTTTAGGAAAAATGAGCGTGGCTGAGCGCACCTGCGTAACTAGTATATATATGCATTCAAGTTTGGTTAGCTAGCATCATGTTTATTGCTTAGAATCAACAAGCTAGTAAATATATGCAAGATTCATTAACCAGTGTCGTGTTTACTGCTTAACACGAAAACGTGTTTGACTTTAATTAACCATCTTTCCTTCGATGAATTGCTCGACAAACATATATCATGTCCCCACTACAAGAATAGCTTTGGGAAACATAATTTCTGCAACACATAGGATATGTGTTGCTATGAAGCAAGTTTAGAATCACACAGTATGTGTCGTAGTGGTTCTTGCAACACATGTGCCACATTCTTATTCTACCATGCTGTATGATCAGTCTTTGCATCAATATAATTTATTTATGCTCAGTTAGTGAAATGGTAGATAATAAAACCAAAACAAAAAAAATGTCTATTGGGTTTCGAACCTGTACTTTCTGTAGGTGAGGTCCGTGGAGCAAAAGGGCCCAAAGCGTCTTTTTTTAGGACCCAAAGAACGGGACTTGCTATTTTTCAATCTATTAAAAGTTGGAGCAACTTTCAGTCACCCGGGTTTCGGGTTTTAGATTTCATACGTTTTCAGACACGTCAAGAGAAAATCGTGTAAACAAATGATAAAATATAATTTTTTTCATAAGAATAATAAGATAAATTTTTGAAATGCATCTTTTTACTAAGACACCATACAAAATTTTCAAACTTTCAATCAAAATCAAATCTAATCTAATTTTTTCAGACCGTTAGTGCATGCTCAACCCGCACCGCACCACACCCACGCCCGCGTGACCGCTCCGTTACCGTACCGCATGCCTGGGCCGCCACTATTGAGTACCTTATAAAGGTGGGCCATGTTGTGAATCATGACTAAAAATTGATTTCTAGCCACGGTTCATAACGTGGGCCGTGGCTAAAAAATTGAGGCCTGGTCTGTTTTATTTGGCTCGTTTACCCATCTACAAACCTGAACTCACTATCCTCCGGATATAAAGACTCACCTTCTCCAAACCCCTAACTTACCTCTCTCTCTCATCCTCTCCACCCAGCCACCACTCTCCCTCTCCGTCTCTCTCTCTCATTCACCCCGGTGAGCCCTCATCCTCCCCAGCGGCCGATGCACCCCTTTCTTCTCCCGAGCCGTTAGCGCTCCCTTCTACTCCGATGGGTGGCAACCATGGCGGGGTGGTCGGATCCGGGGGCATCCATTCCTCCGGCAGGCGGCAACCATGGAGGGGTCGCCGGATCCGGGGCCATCCCTTCCTTTGGCGGGCGGTGACCATTGGGGGTCGCCGGATTTGGAGCCACCCCATCCTCTGATGGGCAGCGACTATGGCGGGATGGCCAGATCTGGGTTCACCCCTTCCTTCGGTGGGCACGACCATGGCAGGGTGGATCTGAGGCCGCCCCCTTGTCCAGCGGGTGGTGACCATGGTGGATGGGCCCTAGCGTGACAGGGCGTGCGATTGCCGGTCGGATGGGCGCATGCATGACAGGGTGTGCGACTGCCGGGCGGATGGTCATGACCGTGGCGGGTGTGTGCAGCGTCTGGGTGGATGGGTGCGAGCGTAGCGGGTGGCCAGATCTAAGGGCCCGACATCGACGGGTTTAGGCCCTTGTGGACCTTTTTTGTTTTCCAAATATTAGTTTTTTCTTCTTGTCATTTCAAACCACCCAAAACCCGCCACTATAATCTTTGTTTTTTAGTCTCAGAGTCATAGCGACGGGCCATCTCACCCACCGCTACAGTGGGTGTTATTGTTGTAGTGATTGATTAACCAGCGTCGTGTTTACGAAACTGTGTTTGACTTGCCTTCGTGCTCGCACTGGGCTACAAGTCTACAACCTCCGGCCGGACTTTCCGGAGCCTGGAGAGCGACGGATGCCTACTCCAGTCAAACAACTTTTGGTCAACGACAACAACTTTACGTTGAAGATTGGCCTTTGACTAGATGTTGAAGGGGCAGCTAGCGTTCAAACACTAGATTATAGTACTAGATTGGCCTTTGAGTAGGTTCAAGGGGCAGCTAGCGTGAACACTAGACTGGAACAAATATATGACAACCCAGGGAAAGCAGAGAGTCTGCCATGCTCCAAACAATACCGAGCTCCTCCCTATCCCCCCACGTCCACGCCACTAGGCCGGGCAGAGACATGGAAACGCCGCGCCACCGGTACCTGCGCTCTTACCTTATGCTGCTCGTGTTGCTGCCCTGCTGCGGCCTCCAGGCGGCAGAGACCCAACCGGCGGACGAGTCGCTGTTGTTGCTCCAGATCAAGAGCGCGTGGGGTGACCCACCAGTGCTGGCGGCATGGAACGCCTCAGCCGCGGGCACACACTGTGGTTGGCCCCACGTGCTGTGCGACGCAGCCGGGCGTGTCTCGGGACTGTCCCTCGCTAGCACCAATGTCGCAGGCTCCTTCCCGGACGCAATCGGGGAGCTCTCTAGCCTCACGTACCTCGATGTCTCCAGCAACAACCTCACCGACACGTTCCCGACCTCACTCTTCCGCTGCCGTTCGCTGCAGCACCTCGATCTGTCCCATAACTACTTCTTCGGGGAGCTCCCGGCTGATATCGGTCGCGGTCTTGCCGCGAGCATGACAACGCTGTACCTCGACGACAATGGGTTCAACGGCACCATCCCGGAGTCACTCTCCAGGCTCCGGAACCTCCAGTTTCTCACGCTAGGCAACAACCTTTTAGTCGGCACTATCCCGGCGGAGCTCGGTCAGCTGACGAGCCTACAGATGTTGTTCCTGGGGTACAATTCTTTCGATGCTGCCGAGCTCCCGGCATCATTTAGTAAGCTGACCAACCTAAGTGCCTTCATTGCGTGGCGGTGCAACCTCGTCGGACACTTCCCAAGCTTTGTGGTGGAGATGCAGGAGTTGGAGTTACTGGACCTCTCCTTCAACTCCTTGACCGGAAGCGTACCTCCAGGGGTGTGGAGACTCAAAAATCTGCAAGAATTGAGTCTGGGCACGAACAACTTCACTGGCAACGTAGTGGTGCATGGCTTTGCATCGGTGAGCTTGGAATCAATAGACCTCGCGAACAATAAGCTCTCTGGAATTATCCCGGAAGTTTTTGGGGGCTTGGAGCACCTAAGAGGATTGTACCTGTCCCACAACAACTTCTCTGGCGAAATACCGGTGAACATCGCCAGGTTGCCATCGCTGCAGATATTGATGCTGGGCAGCAACAGGTTTAATGGAACGCTTCCACCGGAGCTAGGGAAGCACTCTTTGGGCCTGGGCTTAGTTGCGGCAGATAACAATCAGCTCACCGGTGCGATTCCAGAGGGGTTATGCAATGGTGGCCATCTCTGGTCCTTCTCTGTCTCGAGCAACCGATTGAACGGATCCATACCAGCAGGACTTGCCAGCTGCGCCAGTCTTGAAAGGCTGAGGCTAGATAGTAACCAGTTGTCAGGACAGGTTCCCTAGCTAGGCCTTAATGTGGACGGTACTCAAGGTGTTTATTGCTAGTAACAGCCAGTTTTCCATCAAAATACCGTCAGTATTGTCAATTGCATGACACCCAGAGGAGTCCTGGGAAGTGGGAAGAAGAAACATGCATCTAGAGGACTATAATCGTGAAATGTGTATTTTACAAACAGAGGAAACAGTCCATCATCTCTATTTTAAGCTGTAACTTTGCACAAGCCTGCTGGTTATCAATTGGGATACACTAGCCAATCAACCCGTGCAACTGCAGGGGCTCGTGACTTTAAGAGGTTGGAGAATCTATTAGAAAATATATACACAATCAAGATTTCTTATATGTAAATATCATGGTTTAACATATTTAAAAAATCACTGGTGATTATAGATATACATTTGCCAATTATGCATACGAATCGTAATGTGAAGTTCAAAGGCAAACAACTCAATTGCTTCATGGTCTGGTTTTTTGTTATCGAAGTGTCAATTACATGACAATTTTCTTGGGTTATCTTAAATAAGTTTCAAATAATAAAAAATATTTGTATGGGACTGTTCTGTTGATTTATTATGTATTTTGTTTTTGTTGTTTCAGTTAATTTTAACTTATCTATTCTATTATGTAGAGCATTCTGAATGGGTTGTTGGAACACCATTTTATTGCAAATAAAAATAAGCTACCCCTAGATTTTGTTGTGAAAAAATCATCTCCAATGTAAATTGATTGAGATACCCATATCATCTTGAGTAAAAGTTGTTACCCAGATCACTCATAGCAACAAATGTTATGCAAAATTGTTGAACCGATGAGATTTAATAGTATTGCTCAAATCCTATTTATAATGGCATGTGTGGGTAATTTTAATCAAGTTCAATCCATTGGATATGATTTGTCAAGCATCCAATTCAATTGTCAGATGTTTTTTCTTTTTTGTGAGAATTTCTAGGATTTTCTTTCGATTAATGTGGAGGCCTCAAAAGGAGCCTCCGGTTAGTAAATATAAGATAAGATGTGCCAACGACAGTTCCAACAAAATAATTAATCCAGAGAATACAACGACAACTGCAGATGTATTTTTATATGGATGTGATCATTGTTATGACATGGAGTCGATAACGATGAATGTGTGGATATTTAATGGCAGAGACCCCACGGTCAATGATTATTGCAAATGCATTTTTGTATGGATGTGATCATTATTATGACATGAGTCTATGGATAATGAGGAACGTGTGGATATTTAATAGCAGACTGCACCGTCAATGATTGCAAGGAGAGGGAATTTGTTCTGGTTATTTATAGAGCCAAGGATTCCAATAAAAATGGGATTAAAGAATGGCTACAAACAATGCAATAGCTTTTTTGCTTTTTTGTACTATTTTTCTACTCTTGAGCATTCTTTTGTACCTTTTAACCTTTTAATCTATTATACTATTGCATTGTTTGTAGCCATTCTTTAACGGAGCCACCACGTTCGTTCTCAAGGGTTAGAAATTCCCATGTTAATCATAGAAATAAAGAAAGAGAAATAACCCACCACTGTCATTACAAAAAAAACCTGACGAAAATACCCTTTTAATATACTTACAAAAAATTTTGCCTATTTTCCCGGGCCACCGATTTGATTTTCTCCTTCTGTTTCATACCAAAAAAAAAAGAAAAAACAGCTGTCCGGCTGGATCCCCTATATAGGTTCGTCGATAAACTAAGTCAGCTGATGCAAATGTGCATGTTGCTAGAACCAGCGCACTGGTGACATACCGGTGCTAATAATGAGGGAGAGATGAACCAATTAGGTACAAAGACGATGGATTTGTGACCGGGCGCGCTAGTCAAACTATGTTCTTTGTTGCAAGTACTGTACGTTTGCAACTGAAATTTATTTGGATGCAACTGCATTTTTCTTAATGAAAACCAGAAACGTATGCAAATTGAAAGGTGGGAAAATCCTCCCGGTTGAGGTGATAGCCCGATAAAAGGACGTCCGGCCTGAAACATATGGGGGAAAAATATAAAAGCGTTTCCAGTGAAAGCTCTATTTTCAAATTTCGACGGTTTAGAAATTGAAGCCACTAGCCTATCAACCCGTGCGGAGGGCTACAAATCTACTTCATCATTTTGTCACTACATGTTTATTATAACAAAGAGAATGTCAGGTAGATTTTTTTGGATAACTCAACCCCACTGTAACTGTGCCTACTGTGACTGTCAGGATCATGGAACATCTCAGGCTAAGGAACAAAATTAATGGTGCCATGTCTATACCATTTTCGTTATGATTGATGTGTGTCAGTAGCTCAATACTTCTAACATCATGTTATTTAAGTTGGTTTGCATAAGAAAACAGGAGAAATCAAACTTTTTTTGAAAAAATAATGCTTACTTCAAGGCGAAATGTCTGCTGTGGAACGTTATGCAAATTAAGAGATGGATGCATTATATATAGATCAAATACTTGGTCCTTGCTGCCTGTACGAATGGGTGGAGCTGAACCTAAACTCTCATTTGATTAGATCCTTTAATACAACAGGCAACATCCTGACTGTAACCAACATTCATAGTGTACTGTATATTTACTTTCGTATATTAATACAATGTGCATGCTTGTTGCTGTCCTCAAAATTTCTCATCAAATTTTAGAAATTCTAATTAATTTTAATCAATATATTTGTATCATATATTAGAAAATACATCCCAAAAAAATACAATTTTCCTCTCTGGTTAAAATATTCTTGCATGATATATGGTGTTAATATCCAAGTAAAAGGTAATCAGCTAGATAAATTACCTCTGCATTTCTTGTGTTTAGAATGCGAGCCTTTGTAGATTCCTTAATTAGTAGGCGTTCTTCATAGCAATTGTACTTTCAATACCCATCCAGTGCGCCAAAGTTCATACCTGCAAATACATGAAATGTAAAACAAAAAGTTATAAAGGTATACAATAGCATCACCCTTGTAATCTTAAGGGAGCCTTAAAAACTTGCACGTGTTGGCATCCTCTCCTTTTTTTCCCGTCGAAGTTCTTATACATGCAGGGGTAAAGCCAGGAATCGAGCTCGTCGGGTCGGCCCTTCCACTAATCTTGTCGGAAATGATCGGAAAGTCATGCTCCTTCCACTAATCGTGTTAGAAATCGTCGAGGTCAGCCCACCCTGACAGCTACACGTAGCTCCGCCCCTAGTAAGTCCATTTTACTCCCCCGGACAATTGACTTTGTCCAAATTACACCCCAAACAAAGTTTTGCCTCACTTTACTCCCTCGTACAATTTAAGTTGGTGCAATCTACTCTCTTATGCAATTTTTCTCTTTTTTTGTTTCTCATCATACGATTTGAATTTGAATCTCAAACTTTGCATGATAATAAATGATATCAATCTCTATTTAAAATAAATATTTTATATTTTTTGTTAAATATTTTGTATACACTTTTTGAACTATATAGTTAAGATTATATTTGATGCTATTAACTACTAAAAATATGCATAAAATGTACATATGATACATTTTCTGGGACAAGGTTCAGTGAGAATTATCAATGTGCACAATTTTAGCACTAAATTCAAATAGTACAAAGAGAAAAAAAAAGACAAGTTGCTTAAAAGGGAGTACATTGCGCCAACTTAAAATGTTGGAGGGAGTAAATTGAGCCTAGATTTTGTTTGCGGTGTAATTTGGACAAAGTGGAATACTTGGGAGAGTAAAATGGACTTTTTCCTATATGTGTTGATCAGTATCACGTTGGAAAGTATACCAAGCCGCCTCTGTTGGTCTATTATGTACTGTTGAAAACTTTGATTGGAAGGACTTATTGATCCATTATCTACTGATGAAAACTTTGACAGGAAGGAGTATCGAGTTGAAAAGAATAATGAAAAAACGACATAGAAGACCACAGAACATACACAACTTGATTGGTTGGTCATCGCGTGGAGTACACGTGTGACACTAAAGGTACCAAATGGGGCAAATCCAGGCCATTATTTGGACCCAGCAGCGTAAACGTCGTTTCGCTAGTCTTTTGTGTCATCTTTACTCTTCTTCTAGGCTTCTTTCTTCTTGCTTGTGCTCATGCGATCAACATGTTGATCGATTGTAGCAAATGGCACAGATGCAACCTCATAATTGAAACATGAGGATTAGCTATGGAAACAAATCACAGATGCATGATAGCATTGGCAGCCACATATTCCTTCTTGTTGCAGGTGCTCAGGTCATTGTTGATCAATAGCAGCACGCAGATGTAACATCATAATTGAAACAGGAGGGGTAGCTTTGGAAGCAAATCACATATGCTTCCCCTGCTTTCGTCTTGCCGCCACTAGTACGGTAGCATTGGCAGCCATAGATGGAACAGCTGCTGTAATTAGGGCACACTCCGGAAAGTAAAGATTAAAATTCCATCAACAAGCATAGTGGTAATCTCTTTACAACTCTATCTTATGTATCTTTTAAAATATATACGTTTTTACAGTGGCAAAGCTTGATAATTCCTAAATATATGTTTGGAATATTTTAGGCTAACTTTCCTTAATTCATAATAGCATAGGTGGGTAATTTTAACTATGCTAGATACTTAGATCCAATGGCTATAGTTAATTGAGCATTTGATTTGATGGTTAGATGTTTTACTTTTTTATGACAATTTCTAGGATTTTATTCCGATTAACGTGAAGGCCTCAAAATGAACCTCCAATTAGTAAATATAAGATAAAACAAGATTGTTTATTTTGGTGTTGCAGCCATGGTTTAATTTACCGATGGTAACCGTGCTGACGCGGTTGCACGCTGGTTAGATGCTGCTAGATCGCGAACTGGTACAAGGGTGTCCCAATTGACCTAGCTGAGGCTCATATTTGTGCTTCCAATGGGGCAAAATTTATGGAGAATGGTGGCTCCGGCTGGTGCGAACTGCTGCCGGTAGCCTGGCAGGAGGAAGAGCTGAGTCGAGGAAAAAGAAAGAAGAAAGCCAGTCGTCCAAAGAGGGTCTATTCTCAAATGTTTGGACCAAACTGAAACTAGAGAGCTATGGGTAAAGGATAAAGTCCACTTTACTCCCTCCAACTATCGGCTAAGTCCACTTAACCCCCTGAACTATGAAACCGTTTGTTTTACTCCCTACAAATTTACAATACCATTCACTCACCCCCCCCCCTCACTCTGAGGTGGTTTTGTTGAGCGGTTTTGCCACTATTGTGGCTAAGTAAGGCTCGGGCTCACTTGTCCGGCATTGATAGGAGAAAACCCGGGGTTGGTCGAAGTAGGTACAAAGCAGGATAACTAACTGAAATTCAGCCGGGATAACTAGCTCTATACCTGACAAAGGTTGGAGATGTGTAAAGCAATGTGAGAGAGGCACCGAATCCTTGAACTCACTCGATGTCACGAACTTAGAACATAATTCGAGTAGCTTTAGACCTGGCCAAGGTTGGATGCAACCGAGCAATGGGGAGAGAGGCACCGAAACCTTGTGAACTTCGACTCAATTTCTGAACGAGCGCAGAACCACAACCGGGACTAATCCGTACAAAACGGTGCAGCCGAACTGGAAACCGTAGAGCAGGAATTAGGGGGTCCTAGAGGAACCTTCAAATATACTGGTGAATTGGACTCTCACAAGTCGATGTAGAACTCGCAAAAAAATTGGGGTAAGTCACTCAGCTCTTGGTGGATTTCTTATTTCATTATAGTCTAAGTTTGTCTTAGATACAACTAGTAGTTATACTAGGAACACCCCTCCTAGCTAGGTGTGGATGAGGTGAAACTTCATTCATGAAGTAAATAAGTTGAAAGGTGTGAAAACTGTTATTCCCGAGAGGTCTCGGATGTCCTTCGGCCTTCCTGACATGTCTTCAGTAAAATGGTCATTACTTCTTAACGGGAAGTCCAAATGATAAGCCGTTTTTTGGAGGTGAAAGTAGACTTCATTATATTTCCAGAAATGTGTATTATGGAAGGTGAAACCCAAATGTCTTGTTCGTGTTGCATCAATTGTTTGAGCCTTCTATCAGCATGTTGGGTGCTGGTTCAGCTTCCATGTAACCCATCTCCTCCTTGGTGTAAGACTTATCCTTCATGTCCACCAACATCTCCTTCATGTGTGCACCTTAGCAAAATATATGTACAACATTTAGGTAGTATAAAATTCTCATTTGTATTTGGCAATGTGTGAAGCATCATCGCTCTTATGACATGGAATAAAATGAGCCATTTTGCTGAGTCGATCAACCACAACAAAAATTGAGTCCCTCCCCTCTTAGTCCTAGGTAAACCAAGAACAAAATTCAAAGAAATGTCCTCCCATGGTACACTAGGAATAGGAAGAAGAGTGTATAAACCATGAGGATTCAAACGAGACTTAGCTTTATGGCATGTTGCACATCGAAGAACATGTCGCTCAACATCACGTCGCATTTCTGGCCAACAGAAATGATCAACCAATACTTGCTCCGTCTTTTTGGCTCCAAAATGTCCCATAAGACCACCGAAATGAACTTCCTGCACAAGCATGAGACGGAGGGAACAATCTTGAATGCAAAGTTTGTTAGTTCAAAATAAAAATCCATCATGTACGTGAAACTTTTCCCATCCTTTTCCAGTAGAACATTTGGAGAAAGGTGCTGGAAAATATGAATCTTGAGCATACAAATCTTTGATAGTTTCCAACCCAAGAATTTTAGCATCAAGTTGAGCAAGCAGAACATGTCGCCGTGATAGTGCATCAGCTACAACATTATCCTTCCCTTTCTTCTACTTCACAATATAAGGAAAAGATTCAATGAAGTCGCTCCACTTACCATGTGGACGGTTCACTTTTAGTTGTCCCTTGAGGTGTTTCAATGATTCATGATCCGAATGTATCACAAATTCTTTTGGCAAGAGGTAATGTTGCCAGTTTACAAACTTGTCACAAGAGTATAAAGTTCTTTGTCAAAAACTGAATAATATCAACAGGGATATGATGCAAAGATTACCACAATGTTCATGGAGCAAATTGCGCAAGATAAACTTGTTTAGTGCTGGTTTGACTGGGGAGCTGCCGATTTGGATAGGAAATCTGACCAATCTTAGCTCCCTCGACCTCTCTTACAACATGTTGGGATAGAAAACATGAGGAGTCTAAGCTAGTTATCTAGACCTCTCTCAGAATATGCTAGTTGGTTCCGTACCTTCGGAATAGGAAACTTGAAGAGTGTAACAGATCTAGACCTCGAGACAGAACATGATGGATGGTTCATTACCTTTTGGGATAGGAAACATGACTAGTCTCATACACCTTGACCTATCTCAGAACAAGCTGCTTGGTTCTGTACCATTTGGAGTAGCAAACTTGAGGAACCTAGATTATCTTGACCTATCTCAGAACAAGCTGGTTGGTGATGTAACCGATGAGATTGGCATGCTTAGTCATTTGACTTATTTGAGCCTTGGATTCAATAATTTTAGTAGTGTCCTTTCAAAAGAACATTTTGCAAATTTGGTGAACCTTGAACATCTGAACCTTTCAGAAAACTCCTTGAAACTGTCTTTTGATGAACGTTGGGTACCACCATTTAGATTAACAGAAGTTTATTTAAGGTTATGTCATATGGGGCCTCAGTTCCCTACATGGTTAAGATGGCAAAGTTACATAGACAACCTTGATGTCTCAAACACAAGGATAACTGATGTTTTGCCACATTGGTTTTGGGTTCTATTTTCTAACGCCTCAAGCTTGAACTTGTCAGAAAATCAACTTAGTGGTACTTTACCAGCAATGTTGGAGCTCCCTTTCATACGAGATATGGATCTCTCTAGAAATTATTTCTTGGGGCAGCTACCAGAAAAGCTCGCAGCTCCGCTTCTAATGAACTTGCTTCTTCATAACAACCGATTCACAGGCACCATCCCGCAACACGTGTGTTATGGTTTTGAGGAGATAAACTTGGCAAACAATCAGCTGACAGGGGATTTTTCACAGTGTCAAGCGACTAGTTCATCACTATTTATGTTAGACTTGAAAAATAACAAGTTTTCGGGTGAATTTCCTCCTTTCCTTCAAAACGCTACACATTTAAGCTTCCTTGACCTTTCACACAACAAGTTCTCTGGAAGTGTGCCAACATGGGTAGCAAAGAACATGCCAAATCTAGAGGTGTTAATTTTACGATCAAATTTGTTTCATGGCCACCTCCCTGAGCAGTTAACAAAGCTTGTTCGACTTCATTATTTAGATGTTGCACAAAACAACTTATCAGGAAGCATACCTTCATCTCTAGCAAGGCTGAAAGCAATGAGATTTTTGAAAGGTGGTGATGTGCAAAATTACAGTACTAATTATAGTAGTGACAGCATCTCAACATTTATAAAAGATCGAGAGTTAAACTATAACCACGAACTCACAAAAAAGATAGTATTGATTGACTTGTCAAGTAATGCTTTCACTGGATATATTCCAACGGAACTATGTTTTCTCAAGGGACTTCGGAGTTTGAATCTCTCGAGTAACCAATTAAGTGGCACTATTCCTGGCAGTACCTGTTCATTAAGGGGATTGAGTCCCTGGATCTATCCTACAATTATTTCATTGGAGAGATTCCCTTAAGTTCATCTGATCTCAACTTTCTGAGCTGCTTGAACTTGTCATATAATGACCTATGTGGAAGAATTCCCTCCGGACAACAGCTGCAAACACTCAATGATCAATACATGTACATTGGCAATCCTAGACTTTGTGGGCCTCCACTTCTCAACAATTGCACGACAAGTTACACAGATGACAATTCAAATTCAAATTTGAACGAAAGTAGAATGCATCATATATCATCTTTTTACCCCAGCTTGAGCACAGGATTTGTTGTGGGCCTTTGGATAGTGTTCTTCACCATGTCGTTCAAGAAATCATGGAGAATTGCATATTTTCGTATTCTTGATGTGTTTTACAACATGGTTTAGGTGCAAGTTATTATCAGCAAGGCTGCTTTTATGAACAAATTCCAAGATGAGGAACAATGAAGGTTATATTGTGTCATTTCTACTTGTACTATATATTGTGATGTGTAGTGAGATAGTGAGAATAGCTTAGTTTATATAATTTGTTTAAGCCCTAATCAAGAAAATAGATCGTGATCCTGGTATGTTTTCGCATTTGGTTTTTGTGAGAAACCTTTCATTCTCAAAAATTCTGTTGATATTAAAAAATGGCTCAAGGCTGACGAAGCTTCATCTCATAAGGATTGATTTCTCTTTTCCTTTGGATTTCTTCAATATGTGCTTCTATCTGTTTAGATCAAGTATATTTATGAAAGTCTGTATGGTCGTTAGTAACATTTGCGGCACTGCAGTTGAAACTTGCAAGGTTATCGTAATTAAGGGAAAAAAAGACAAAGATTGAGCCCTGGCATTTGTTTTCACCTTTCATTTTGGATACACAAAGAAGAGATACTACTAGTTTTATACTTCCTTCATACTAGTATTAAAATTCGTTTCGGACATAATTTAGCATACCAAGGAGCAGTTTGTTAGAAAAAACTTTTCATGTCTGTCCATATTATATACTGCAATGCCCCCCACCTTGTCATCAATCCAATTCCAATGCTTTCTAAGTGACTAGCATCGCTGCTCTATTGTCGAGCTCCAGGGTTCGAATCCTCGCAGAAGCATTGTTTTTGTTTTTCGCCATTTTGCATCATTGCATGGCACTGCTTGCAATGCCTGCGCCCAGTTTTCTTCCGTTCGCGGTCGTCCCCATGCACCTGCGCCCAGATTTCTACCCTTCACGTGGTAGTTTCTGTTTCGTTGGCGCTGCGCACTCGTTCGCGGTCGTTTTTCTCCGTTCGCGCTGCGCCGTAATTTTGTTGTCCGCTGAACAATCATTAACCACTTTTCTATAGGTTTAAGCGCTAAGCAAGAAGACGAACCATGATCATGGCATGTTTTCGCCTTTGGTTTTGGGAGAAACCTTTCGTTCACAAAAATCTATTATATATATATTTGAGTAAGAAAAGAAGCCACCACGTTTGCTCTCAAGTTCTAAAAATTACCACGTTAATCAGAGAGAAAAAAGAAATAAAAATTATCCATCACTGCCATTATAAAATAAAATAACCAAAATACCATTTTCTTTATTTATCCATTACCCACCAACGCCCTTTCTTCTCTACCTCCAACCACGGTTCAGCGGAACTCACGTGGTTTAATTAGTGGGTCTGACTCCTCTACCTCCAGCATGGTTCTGATGTCCTCCAGCATGGTTCGTTCTCAATGTCTAAAAATTACCACATTAATCGGAGGAAAAAGAGAAATAAACATTATTCACCAATGCCATTACAAAATAAAATAACCAAAAATACTCTTTTCTTTATTTCTCTTTTACCCACCAATGCCCTTTCTTCTCTACCTCCTAACAACCACGGTTCAGCGGAACGCATGTGGCGCAATTGACAAGGTAAGAGCTTCAGATGGCTCAACAGCTTTGTGATGCTTAATCATCTTTATCCCGTCATTGGATAACAAGGCATGGAGCCTTGTAATATCGGGCAAATCCTTATTTGCCATGCGGAAATTATACCGTTTTCTTATCCGCCATCCAAATTTTTCAATTTCCTTATCTGCCACTCAACTTTGGCTGGTGGAAAATTCGGCTTTTGTCACTAGAATATTCATATTAAGTAGCAAATTAGGTCAATCTCAATAAGTATTTTATGTCAAAAATTTCTCACTTTTTTGGATAAAAATTAAAGGTAATTTTGAGAAAAATATTTTTTCCTCCACCTTTCATTCAAAAAATAAAATTTTTGCTAATATAAAGTACATATATTAAGACAGACGCATGTTGCTACTCTAGCATGAACATTGTAGTGGTGAGAACAAATTTTTCTATTAGACAAAGTCATTGGAGTATCACATAAGGGATAAAAAAATTGATTCGATGGCATATAAGGGAGTTGGAAAAGTTTTTTACAGGAAGTAAGGGAACGCTATTATTTCCGATGGCAAATAAGAAATTTTCCGTTTAATATCTTTCTACCAAAACCAAATTTAATAAACTCTCATATTTTTCTGCGTGTGCCTGCAGCCTCCGTAGATGAGCTTGGATACGTGGATGCTAGTCACGAGCCCTGGCCTGCCGCTGCTCTCCCGCCACGAGACACTCCCGCAGCGGCACGACTGCTGCTGTCTTCAGCTATATAATCCTCCTCTGTTTCAGCCAGAGTCAGAGAACAGAACACGCATCACTGTTTCACCGGTTCGAAGTAGTTATCGCATCGTGGCTTCATTGGGCGAACAGCGCCATGGCTGCGGCTGACTGCTTGATTCCTTTTATGTATTGGCAAGCATTGACCACCAAGATTCACAAAACCGAACTGGCCGGCCGGTTATTGAACCGAAAAACCGGTCCGGTTAACCGGAAAAACCGTCGGTTAACCGAATTGCTATAGTACGTAGCTTCGATTTATCCCAGCTAACTGATCGAACCGCCTGACCGGCCGGGACCGGTTTACGGTTAACCGGCTTAACCGACCGGTTTTAAACGGTTATATGAACCATGCTGACCACTGCACATCGCCGTGACCAGGAGAGACATGCCTGTTCTGCTCCATCCCAATTCAGCTTAACCCAGTGGATGATTTCGCACACACACCTCTCCAGAGCTTGACACCGCTCTCGCTTCTGGTAACCAAGCTACGTTCATCTGAAACTACCCGTGAAATTCTGCAACCGATAGTGACCACCAGAACAGACTCCATAGAAATCAAGCTACGTCCTTACCTTTTTGTTGCATCCAAATACCCTTACATTTTTACACCAAAGTAGGGAAGCATGATTTTAGATCAAAACTTTTAAAATACTCTGTCAAAACAGGTTCTATGCACTATTTTCATTTGCTTGTTAGTTTTGCTACGGGTTTGGCTAAATAGTGATTGAAGTCCTAATCAATGGATTTTTTTGACGATGTCCAACTGAAACCTACAGCCATAATTGTTTTACTAGTTTTCCAGAGCTGTGAAATTAGTTAGCAGAAATGAATTTAATATCTTAATAACCATACACTTAGATTTAGCATATGCATAGTTTTCTTTTGAAGGAGTATAGGTGCATGCATCCAATTTATTACACCATAAGCTTACATCGGGGCTAAAGGTACAAGTATTCATCATGGATTACTAATGCACTGCCATTTCAGATGGAGATAAGTTGTTCTTCACAAGCCACCTGAAGAAGTACAAGACATGGATGCCAATGCTCATAGATCATGGCACCGGTCATTCTTGCCATCGACAGAGATTGCCCTTGGCGAGCCACAACTGTGATTGCCATGGTCGTACCGGAGCCTCGTCCACAGCTTCATAGCTTGATGGCAGAGTAGATGAGTGTGTCTCTACCAAGCCCAGATTTCTATGGACCTTCCCGAACATCTTATGGTACCAGCAAACCACATGGAGATAAGTTTCCATGGTAATTTCTTTGAAGAGATAGGGGCATCCGCCCCACAAACATAACATAGACTTCTCTTGCTACTAATAAAGACTTCCAATTGGTATTTCTCATGCAATGCATTTCTTAATTAAGGGGATAAGCTTCCATGGTAAATTTCAATACATAATATAGATATTTTTTGTTATAACTATTTACAACGACTATATTGATATGGTTTATTAAGTCAAGATCCACTTTTGTTGATAATTCACCTGACAGGTGCATGCATGAAAGAGATGTGCTCCCTATGCATAAGGGTGAATATTTTAAGGGTTGTGAAAGATCATATACTTTGACAGACCATATTCTAAACATGCTATGTTTATATCAACCTTATTTCTAAAGTGTTTCCATGGTACATTGGCATTACATTTTTAAAAAATTTAAATAATACAATATACTATATGATTATAGTTGAAAACCTTGTTTTGGAGACTGGGCAAGCAAAATAAAAATATTCTTGTATGTATGGGTAGACAATATACATAAGTAAAATGACGAAAGTGAATGTTTTTTTTTTTTTTAGAAAAAGGACTAGAACGGGAGGGGGTGGGGGGAGGGGGGATGGGGGTGCGCAGAAGCAGAACACGTAGCCTGAACAGGCACCACCGTCGTTACCTAGGTGGCTTGGAGGAAAGCAGATTCATATGTATAGTAATTTAGTAGCTGCAGTTCATCAGCGTCCGTAGTGGCTTTTGCACCCAGTGGGCACACCACAATCATATAATTTTATGTACAGATGCATTACAGTGAAACAATTAATTTTCCAAATCCTAGAACAATCCATTATTGCTAGAAGAACAATACATCTTTACTAATGAAACTGTACATTTTTCACCAATAAAACATTGGACTAACCCGATATTGATAACAAAAACTAGTAGCAGCATTGAACAATGTCACTAGTGTCAGTGAGGTCAGCCGTGACCGAGGTTGCAGTTAGTAACAGTGTTACTGCCCGTTTCTAACCTCAGTCTAGATCTATTGTAGTGTTGTAAAAAATGAAGTAACACCTTAGGTTGTTTCTGTAAGTGCTTCAAAATCCAGTATCTTTAGAGTGGGTTTAAGAAAAATTGTTGTTAGTATTGCCTGTTCACTACCAGAAAATTGAAGTTTGTCGAGTGTTCTTCTTCGGCCACTAGCCAAAGAGCTTCTTTGTCGAGTGCCAAGAAAAAATCTCTCGGTAAACTCTTTGCCAAGTGCTAATAAAAAACACTCGGCAAAGATTAATGTTTGTCAAGTGCTTTTTTTTTACACTCAGCAAAGAGCTCTTTGTCGAGTGTATTATTTGTTGCACTCAGGAATCTTAGCCGAGTGTATTATTTTTGGCATTCGGCAAAGAGCTTTTATTTTGAGCATTTTGAGGCCCTAAATGACTTCAAATTTACAAGTGTTGAACTACAAAGTTATATAACTTCTCAAGATATACAACTCTTATTTGGAACATTTCTTGATTCAACAAAGTGATAATAAAGTTGTTCATAATATCTACGTATGTCATATTGTTTCAAGAAACTAGAAGAGAAATGTTTATAAGATTTGTGCACAATGTTTGAAATTCGAATTTTTAAAATGACCTTGTACAAAGAAACAACCAAAATGAGAATTGTATCTCACAATAAGATATGATACTTTGTAGTTAGATAACTTTTTTATTTGAAATCTCGTGACAAAAACTAGGTTATGAATATCCAAAATTTGAAAACTAGGTCACTTTACCGAGTGTATTTTGTCCTTTGCCGTGTGCTTGAGGCACCAGGCAAATAATGATTTTCCCATAGTGATTACAATCGACTAGGAAATTATAATGCACTGTTTGAATTAAAGCCGATGGCCTTGTTTTTTCTTTTCTTGTGTGTGTGTGTGTGTGTGTGGATTAGTGAATAAAATATACATATTAATATCAAACGAGAGTATAAGTAAATAAGTAACAGATATTTCTTCGTATTTTTATGTTTATGTTTTCAATATTGCTAGCACAAATGCATGTCTGCTTGTAAGGCCCTGTTAGTTTTCTGCCCTCTAAAATTTAGCACTGTCACATCAAAGAGAATCTTACTATTTATGAATATTTCGACCAATTTAATGATAAAAACCTATTGACAGATTGGTGCTAATTTTCGAGATGAATCTAACGAGCTTAATTAATTTATGTTTTGCTAAAGTGGTGCTACAGTAACTGTCTTCTAATCGTGACTTAATTAATCTCATTAGATTCGTCTCGTAAATTAGTCTAGGGGCCTGTAATTTATTTTATAATTAAACTTTATTTAGTACTCCTAAATAGTAAGATTCTTTTTGATGTGACAGCTATAAAATTTAGACCCCAGACAACGAACACACCCTAAAAATTGCATGCCATGGAACAATCTTAACAATTAATACAAGCATAAATATAAGCATTTTTTGCTGTTACAAACGTAACTGAATTTTGGTCACAAAAGAAATGTGACAACAGTAATTTATATACAGGTAATTACCAGCACACAGATAAAACTAGCACAAATGCATGTGGATCTGCTTGTAATAAACTCCATGCTAACCGATAGAAAAACCTAGAAGGCTTTCATGGCTGCCAGACGCGAGGCCATGTCGACCTCGTAGAGGAAGGCGTCCTTCTTCTTGCTAACCACATGCATCTATTTTGCCTCCGTGTCAAGGACGACGACATGTTTTTCATCATGCTCGGATTGCCGGGAAGAGAAGGGGCCGACGGGGTGTAGCAAGACTGCCGGGGTCCTCGCTCCAGAAGCAGAGCTAATGAATACGACACTGGTAAGGCATCCCTGATGATACGGAGTCGTCATCATCGGCACATGCCCCACGTCGATCACAGCGTGCCGCTCCCGGTCAGTACTGCCAGGCAGCAGGAGCCAAAAAGAAAGCATGAGCTTCTCCGCCGCGAGCAAGCTGAGCCTGCCCCGGGAGCGGTAGAGGATGAGGCTGGTGCCGCCGGAGAAATCGGCGGCCAGGAGGAGTCATCATCGGCACATGCCCCACGTGAGTGCCGCTAAGCTACCACGTGCACTCTGCCCGGGCGCAGCCATCTTCGCCCCTTCAAGTGACAGTCCGCTCTCCATGTGGGACACCCTTTGCATGTGATATGCCTTCCGCTCCGGAAATCTGGACATAGGGGACTGACCGACGGCAAGATATGAAGGCGAAGGCTAGGCTGTGAATGATGGGGAGTGTAAGGTCGGGTATAAGAGTGAGAACACGATGCACGGAGCGTACGTGCTAGATCGATGTCATCGCGGAGGCTGAGCGTGTCAGCGATACACGTTGATCGAGAGCATCTGTGCGGAGTTGTTGCGCGTGGGGAGCAGCTGGGCAGGACGTTGTGAATCTCGTTGACAGTATATAAATAGAAGAGCGTTACAAAGTCCATGGATATGGATAAACCGTGTCATCGCCCATGTAAGTTAAACTTAAGTCACCCTCAACATACAAAGAGAAGCACTCACTAGGAGGTGTTGCATAAAACGAGTTTGCACAATCCAGTAACCACACTTGTTCATCACAAGACTTCTCACTTGATAGCATAAGAACCATCATCATTGTTGTCCGAGTCATTGTTCCAAGAAATCACAACAGTTTCCATATTTTTTCCTTTTCAGAGCTTCTGGTAGAAGATTGGGCTTTCCTAGGCAAGAACATGTGGTAGAACATTGGGCTGACTAACTATTTGAACGATCCTTGTTACTAGAAAGTACCTAATCATGTCAGAGTAGGGTTGTTGAGAAGCTTCTTGTCAATGCCCCACAAAGCAAAACACGCTCTACTCACTCAAGCGTTTTCCACCCACGGAGGAAAAAATCATCGAAATATTTTTATCACGGAACCTGAAAACAAGGCAGAGAGTGGATAGGGTGACTGGGGTCTCAAAAAATAGTCATTTTATAGAGAATAAAAAAGAGAATATTACAAAAGGCAAAATGTGCTCTTCAGTACAACAATCAATTTGCGACAATTTCTTCTTCTTCTGCTGCTCCTCCTCCTCCTCCTCAATTTGTGGTAATAATCATACTTGTAAGCCGATGCCAACAATATAATGCACAACATGCCCAATTTGTAACAATTTACTTACAGCTCAATGTTTGGAAAACTTTTTGTGGACGTGATTTGCACTAATGTTTATTAGACTTATTTTTATAGAATTACATAAGTAGAAGGGGAAGAAAAAAATATTAATGTAGAAAATATATAAAATGTTTTTTAGACCGTCTGATTTTGATTTAATGGTGTTAGGCGTCGATTGAAAGTTTGGACTGGATATTAGCAAGCCTCGTACATTTAAGTTAGAAGTGTCAAAAATTTAATCGTTGAGGTCTAAAAGTTGCTTATATCAATTAAATTTTTTAAAATATAATATTAAAAAAATTACTTGCTTTTGTGCTATTGTCGATTTGTATAAATAATAGTTAAAAATTATTGTCAATGGATAAGTTTACTATGACCATATACTATGTACCTTTTTCAAGCTCGACTCAGAATTTACGGCCATCACCTTTTTTGAGCTATCAACAAATCTCGTTGAGGATCCAGTATATCCATAGTTTTCTCTTGGAGTATAGGGGCATGTGTCCCCATTCAACTATCCATATCGAGTAACCGTGTTATAGCCAGAGTTGATTTTATGTATGCATGGTGCCATGGTGAGGGCGCGCGGACATAAAAGCAGAGCGAGGGCCTCGGCTATCTCGATGGGTACTTTATGGCCGTGCTTAACTAAATGGCACAAACACATAGTGTCGTCGTTTGTGGGGTGCAATGACCGCCGTGGTCATAAAATAATTTCCCGAAGGATTATTCATTATTAGTAACAGAGTTTACATGTTATATTTACAGTACAATGCCATGTTTGGATCCATGATCCGCCGTGTGTAGCATCTTGCATGCTCCTAGCGTCCGTCGTATGGTGTCGATGTGGTCTTTGGAGTCCGTGGTCTTTTGTGATTGTTTTTTTGTTTAGGGTCAATTTTCTTTTTGGACTGAAAACCATTTTTAGCTACCAACTGATATTTGTAAGTGAGAATACCTTTTTTCAAATGTAAATCCATTCATATAATAAGGTGTAAACTTCTCATCTTTTTTGTTAATGAAAAGCCAGCGCTCCGCTTCTGTTTCAAGAAAAAAGAAAAAAAAATAGCCCATTAGCTAACACGGATATATTTCGATAGGCCCATGTTTGGCTAACGAACAAACCGGCCCATGTTGAATATCAGAATCCCGACTCCCTATATGGGGGGTATTCCACACCTAAATAATGGTATTTCAACAAATCTAATTGAGGATATAGTATATCCATACTTTTCTCTAGAAGTATTGAAGCATGTGCCCCATTTTACATACCCTAGGCTTACGTTGGCGCTAAAGCTAAAAAAAAATTCATGTATGCATTACTTAAAAAAAGCTCGACAACGACGAACCAAAAAGGGACTTAGTGGCGGGAATGAATTCAACCACTAAGCCTCCGTCACTATGACGAACAAAATCTAGTGGTGGTTTTTCGTTTGCCACTGTTTTCCACTTAAAAAACAAAAGAAAAAGGAAAAATGTGACGGACCAGGACCGCTGCAACGTTTCACAAGAAAAAAAGCTATCGTCGGTGTCATGCCTCTCTCCTCGCTGGATCCGCTTGGCCGCGAGGGAGGGAGATCCCTCCTCGCCGGATCGCCGGATCCGGTAGGGCCACACCATGCTCGGAGGAGGGAGGTGGTGGCCGGGCCGCGTCGACTCGCTAGAGGAGGGAGGGGGCACCGAATCCGGCCTTAGCCGAGGAAGGAGGGGAAAGCCGGGCCGCGCCACGCCACGGGGGAGGGTGGGCGGCGGCCGCATCGCCACGCGGGGAGGAGGCAGCCGGGCCACGCCGTGCCGGGGAGGGAGGGGCCCGGCCGGTCCGCCTCGCGAGAGGAAGGGGATCGGATGCATCGCCGCCATTCCGGCGAGAGAGAGAGAGAGAGAGAGAGAGAGAGAGAGAGAGAGAGAGAGAGAGAGAGAGAGAGTTAAGGAGGGAGCCGTGAAGTGTGTTTTTAGGATTAGGGTTGAAGTTTATTTTATATGTTTAGTGGGTTGGGCTAGAATATAGTAGCGGGCCCATGGGCCTGTCAGCCTGCCACTATTTTTCTAATCGTATTATCGGTCCGGCCCACCATAATTATGGGCTAGTAGTGTCCGTATTGGACCCAAAATAGCGATGGTTTTTAAAACGTCCGTCACTATAGAGCCGAACTGTAGTAGTAGTGACATCATAGATTACTAAGGTGTTACCATTTCCTATGGAGATTACTTAAGGAAGCATATAGAACCGGATAATGTATTTAACATTGGTGCATGTTTGAGAGTAATAATAAATTGTATATACTTTGCCTGTTTATTCAAAGCGATGTTGGGTCATATTTGCTTTATAGTTAGAAATGATATAGTGAAAAGCCTAGTTTTGTGAGAAAGTGCTGAAGGGAGAAAAATTTCATCAGCGCTATCGCCGCTGACAAGTAGGCGTAGAAGAACCCACTGACTCACTGTTGGTACAGCAACATCGTGTGCGGATGGCCCCGCTTCCAGCCAGGTACATTGTTCAGATATAAATAACTCGTCCTCTCCGGGTAAGTGGCTAGTCTAGCGTTATTCATACATTGGCCCTGTTTAGATTCATGAGTTAGATTGGATTAGTTTTATCAACTCTAACCCTCAATCCTCCAAACAGGGTGGGTTAGATTGGGTTAGATGCATACCATTCAAAAAAACTATCCCCCTAAGGAGTGATTATTGAGGTTAGTTCTATGGGGGCCGCAGGACCGGACACACTCGATCTAGCGCACTAAAATGGGGCTAACACTAAAATATTTATGGTGTATGTTTGCGTAAAACTTTATATGAAACTTGTATGGACAAATTAAATTTATTATATTTTAAATGCTTGGATTCAAAGTTGATTTGTTTTACTCATTTGTAAGGAGGCCACATAAGAGTCTGGTCACACAAAATTCAGTGGTAAAGGAGTTAAAGATAGTTTTTTTGTCAATCTAACCCTACCATCCAAATACATAAAGAGTTAGAATTAGATAAAACCAACTCTAACCTTTAATCGAGTTAGAGTCTCCAAACAGAGCCATTATCTGGTTCTTTGTTGGTTGACCTTCTCAATCCTCTGTCGCTGCGTGCCATCCTCGGCGCCCTGTGCAGCCTTCAGCCCCACTACATGCAGCAATTGACCGTTGCTCATTCGTGACGAGTTGCAAAGCTAGTCACGAGCCAGCCCAGTCCATTCATTTAGCGTCGTCAGGACCATGGGCTTGCCACTGATCTCCAGGCAGGCCAGGTGACACGCCCGCAGCAGCGTGGGCCGGGCTTCGATTTCGGCCCAATCTGCTGTCGTGGTCACGGACTCACCGATACAATCTCTGTACTTCTAAAACGCGTGCGTTTTCTTGCAAACGAGCCACGCTATGTCACTCAGAAAATTTCAGCCGTCGGATCACTCTTTAAAAGATATGGAACGTTGGATATACTCTTGAAATATTACGTCCACACCCTTCACGAAACAAGAAATCAATCTCAGTCCTTCCACCTTTCCTGAGATATTTTACATCTAGAACCTTCATGAAAACTCAATAAGATTATTGGTCCTTCCACCATCGGCAACTTAACATTTAGAACCTTCGCTCTAAGGTATTTTGTTGGCAGTCCTTCCACTATTTGCACTTTTGTGTCTGGATCCTTGAACAATCATAGATTGTAACTTTTAGTTTTTTTAAGCAAAACTAATGTATTTCTAATAAATTTGATACCTTACAATAAAATATATATTTTTAAAAACTAAATATAACAGGGAAGAAATAAAATAGAACATCCATGCTTACTCTTTTTTTATTATTTTTTGGCTACCGTTAACTTTTGGTCCCAATTTGGTCTTCTAGCCTTTATATATACTTTTGTTATCTTCTTTCAAAAATTATAAAAAATATAATTAAATAACAAATATATGTTTTAACCATACGTAGTTTATAAACACCAGCTACATCCATAGTGTAAAAACATTTTTTTAAAGAAAACCTACATATACTTTTTTAAAAAAATTAAAATGATTTTTCACTATTATAATAAACTATCTTGAAAAAACTTTATATTCACTCCATCATTAAAAAAACAATGCAATTCAAAACAATTACACATATTTCTTTTTTAAATACATATTTTCTAACCTAGCATCTTGATCCTTGATGTACCATATTTTATAATATTTTTGTAGTAAGATTAATATATTTTCAATGTGCAATTAATATTTAGCTTAATCTAAAATGAATAAATCAATTCAACTAGAAAATTGACTATATACTTCACTAATCTACCGATAGAGAGCATTAAAAAATCATAAAAATATGTTGTACCTAATCCACTGAAGTAACATTTTATAAGAAGGTGGTGTTTCATGATTACTTTTGACAACATGTAAGCTGCATGTTGTAATACACATTTCTTCTACATTACTATACAAGCTTTCATGTTTTATTTGTATATTTTCAGACTGAATTTTCTCTATTGTATTTTATTTAAATTTATAAATAAAAATTAAATTGTTTTGTTTAGGCATATAATTTTTTAAAGTCAAATCATTGAACATTGATATCTGATTATATATAACAATTATAACAAGATAGAACTCAGGAGAGTACAAAAGGAGCGTGGCGTTGCCACGCGTACTTTCTAGTCCTCCTCTGTTTCAGAGCTCGAGGCCGGAGATCAGAGTACAGAGCAGAGCGCGCATTGATACGTTCCACTTCAACCTGCATCCACTGCCCGGGCACCTGAGCGCGTCGCAGCGGAATTGGGAACAATGCCATTGCGCGGCACGGCGAATACTACTAGCCACTATTCCGCTGCCCCGAGCACGATAGAATTACGGCAGACGTGCGTGTCAAAACGATCAAACAAGTGGTTTATCTCGTTGTAATTTCCTTCTACCTAATGGAAAACGTGCCAGGTAATTCTTGAAAAAACAAGCGATCAAACAAGCGCCGCCCTCCGTTCTTATGTGCATGTGGACATCACAACTGAGAGGACCAGCAAGGCAGCAACACTAACTCTCGACGGATCGATGCAATCTGTATGCTACCGTCCGTGGCGGCCCAGCATGACTTGTCAACACTGTCGGTGGGCCCCAACCCCTTGCCCTCCATTGCCGCCGCCATCATCCAAATGGGCAACCGCCCAAGCTTGCTCATGCTATTATGCCTGCATTACTTCAGGAGCATCGCCATGTTTTTCATAAGGATTGCGAGTGATACACGGATGTCTGATAGATAGCTTCGCCCAATGTATTGATTCACGTCACAGTACTTGTGTATAACCTAGTTGGTACACTAATAGACGGATAAAAAGCAGTACTCCTTCCGTGTGTTCTTAAATTGTTGATACCAATTTTTTTCATTACATTTGATTGTTCATCTTATTCACAAAAATTAAAAATTATTAAATATTTTATTATGATTTATTTTATCTCTAAAGAAAATTGAAACACGACCTGTAGTTTTACATATTACATATTTGAAAAAAATATTTTGAATCAGACACACATTCAAACGTAAATTAAAAATCATGAGCGTCAACAATTTAAAAACCAAGGAGTAATTCCTAGGGATTGGCACACAATGAAGGAAAACATATTCTCTATACACCACTAGTAAGCTCACAGCAGCTAGCTACAGATTATTGACATCGGCAATCAAAAAAAATACTGCGCACAAGGATCTACAAAGAACCACTAGAGAAAACTGCCTAGCCTAAAAGACCTTGTGCCTTACACGAGTCATCTGATTCTGATCTACGAGAGGTATCATACAGGAGCAAGACAGGAGCAGCAAGGGAGCCTGAGCCTGGACAATCAAACTCTTGGGAAACGAGAAGGCCCTCTTCTTCGAAGGAACTCCGGGATCTCCACTGTGTTGCCTTCTGTGGAGGACGGGCGACGGCCATTGTCACTTTGCATCTGTTGGCCACCCTGTAATTGCAAGTAGATGTAAGACTAGAAATAATACCCAGTATTACCGCACCTATATAGCCATTGTCTCATGCTGCATAATTTATCATGCTTAACAAATTTCGACTTATATATTTAAGTTATATGGTTATGCGATGTTCCATAGGCGCATCAGAGATTAATTTCAATTTGATAAACCCATGCTCACCAGGTGAAAAAGAAATATAATGCACCAAATATACAGACGGTACAACCGTTTATTTTTGGAGCACAAGCGCAGGCTGGAATAGATGCACTTTACTTGAATTAAAGATGGAATAGGAAAGTCAAGTTATCAAGGACTGCTGCAATATTATTCTCCTTGTTAATGGTCTGAATTTTTCAATGTCAGACGTACAGCAAAAGTCTCAAGTGAATGCTACATGAGGTTGAAGCATGCATTAATCAAGAATAATTTTTACATGTGCCTAAGCAACAATTTGCAGCTTATCATTGCAGACTATGGTTAGTCATCTCATCTGGTTGCAATTGCCACACAAAGGCCAGCAGTCATCAGCCAAGGCTGCAAAGCTTTCATGATGTGTGTTGGTGCGTGCAAGCCCACGCCGCATTAGGCTTGGCACATACATTTATACTCCTCTACCTGGTCATGTGCATGGCTCAGAAACCATAAACACTACCGTTCGACTCAATAAGGCAGAACTCACACACCAGACGGTACCAATTGGCATCAAGCTTGCGGTGTGGTAGCTGCTGGCACTCATACTGTCCCTATGCCTCACTTGTATTTGTCTTATGCAGACAGAGGAATGTGGAGGTAGAGGAAGGGCCCAATTATGGAGGGACTTGCTAGGTTCTGCTAAGAGAGCTTCTGGCGCTTGACTGACAATGAATGTCACGGATGGTTCCGGGCAACAATGTGCATGAGTTGTTATGTTGTGGCCACTTTTTAGCGTTGGGTACCCGAGGCATACTGCAGCTAGGATACCAGCTTATTTGGTCATGCATAACCATTGACATGGTTAACATGTCTCAAAGTGGCACTATGAGACCATAGCAAGCAGCCACCCCTCCTGTGTACCGTCGCCGCCTATTCTCTCCTCTGAGCATCTCAGATTCGTGTGGAAAATTCAAGACAGTATGACCTGTTGAGACTGGAGATCTACATAAGCTTCTCGATATCCTGTAGCTGGAATGCATCGTTGTCTTCGTTCCTTCCGGATCATACAGTGCATAGAGAATAGGCTGACATGGACAAGCTCTTTGATGGAGAATGCTACCGTGTTTGGAAGGATAAAGTCATAAAGATATGCTCCAAAATTACTAGCAGAAGCTTAAAGCAACTAGGTTTGTGACAGAAATTACCTTTGTGGTGCGACCTTCTGCTTCATCCTGCCTTTTGAAACCAGTAGCAATCAAGGTGATGCTCACCTGCATGAACAAAAGCCAAGAGACAAAACATTTGTTAGTAAATCTCAATTATTAAGAACATCACATCTCAATGCTACCGAGATAGCAAAAAACATACATATATTTATAAATCAGTCCTGCTAAATATCATGAATTACAACTTACTTGACCACTGAGTGACGGGTCAATGACAGCACCAAATATCAGATTAGCATTTGGGTCAACAAGGTCATAGATTACCGCAGCAGCATCATTGACCTGAAACAACCAAATAGTGGAGACGGAAAGTCAGTATGAGCTTAAGACTGACTCCAACAAGCCTTTGCAAATTTGAGAGGTAAATTCATATTTGCATTGGGTGTACAGTATAAAGGATGAAAGCTAAAAATTGTTATCTCCAACAGACAACGTAGAGGAGAGAAGGCAAAAACGAATCTTGCCACGCGCAGCACCCTCAAGCCATTAGAGCACTCGCCTTGTGCGCTCGCCTGGAGCTCCGGCCTCGCGGGCAGGCCCCTCACGCCGTCGCCGCTAGAGCTCTCGCTCTGCGCGCCGCCCCCACGTCGTCGAAGGACCGGCCCCACGCAAGCTCGCCTGCGCCTGCCTTCGGCCCGAGCTCGCCTGCCGCCTCCGTGCCCATGCCCGCGTTCGACCTCTGCGTTTCCACCGCCGTGCGCGTGCCTGGTGTCGTACCCGCCGTGTCGCCGTGAATCTGCGCCGCCATCGTGCTCGTGGCAGTGCGCGCACCCGCTGTTGTGCCCGTCCGTGTCGCAGGAGCGCCGACCCCGCGAGTGCTCGCCTGCGCCTACCTCCGCCGCCACGGTGCGTGCGCCTGCCTCCTTCCCGAGCTCACCCGACAGCGAGGTGCCCGCGCCGGGCGCCCGGCTGTTCCCCGAGCTCGCCCATCGCCGTCGCCACCGGGCCGCGCTCGCGCCGCTCGCCCACTGCCTCCGTGCCAGCGCATGCGCCACGCCCACGCCCACCGCACGCCCTCTCCGCGACCGCTCGCCGGGCGTCCCGGACACACGACGGCCACCTCGGAGACTGCGACCGTCGCGCCCCTGCCCTCGCGCACGCCGATGCCCTCCTTTTCTACCCGCGTCGTCGCCGTTCCTCTGCTCGCTGCCGACGCCCTCCACGTAGGCCCAGCCAGATGCATTCGAGGAGAGAGGGAGTGCAGTTTTGCAGCCTCTCTCTCTTCACAGGCAAATATGCCTGAGGTGCTGCCTCCTCTGTTGGAGAAGCATACACCATGAATAGTGACGTTCGAAGAGTCATTTTTACCTATGCATAGCAGCTGTTGGAGTCAGTCTAACCCAGACAATAGGGGGCAAGGTGCACAGAAAGCTGATTCGTAAGGGTTCTCTATCACCTTTTAAGAGAAATTAGCAGCATCAAGAACAAAAAAATATCATAAAAAGTTGAAAGCTGTAAGAGTCCAAGGTTGCTCTCATGATCCACAGAATGGAACATTTGTATTGTATACCAGAATAATTAGTTTGAAATTGTACATCACGAAGCAAACAGACCATATAATCCTTAGAATATCATAGAACCGTACTTAACCTTTGGGATTTGTTTCAACGGAAGTTGTGGACAAAGGAAACTCCGTATAAGACTGATCTCAGTATCTTATTTATAGGGTTCACTACTTTGCACAACTTACTCTTGCTTGTCTAGTGGAATTATATTTACTAGTTGAATTTGGCTATTCTATAGTTAGAGGCACAGCAGTGGATCAGTAAGAAGAAGGCAACAAACATTCTTTTTATCTGTTAAGGCAGAGGATCTATGATGTTGTCATATAAGTACGTTTACTGCACTTCATATATAATGTTATTTACAAACTAATAGAGTATAAGAATTTAAATGGTGGCGTGGAATTCAAGTAGAACTGTAGAACACAGTACAGATCTATGACACTGAACACTGGAAAAATTTTGGATATGCATAGTATTTGCACGCACAAGAAACAGTGTTTCATTTTGTCCTCTCGAATGCCTAAAAAATGTTCAACAGAAGCCTGGAAGATGCACTCACAAATAAAATAATATTTAAGTGGAACGTAGTTGATTTGAAAGGGAAACTAGCTTATCAACCAAAAGAACCAGTTGTCTAAATGAAGAAATTATAACATCCACTTTCAATAATGATGCTAAGTTTGCATACAAGGTACAAACAAAAGACCTGTCAACACCTAATGGTAAATTTTTGGTCAAATGCAAAAACCGCTCCCATTCTGTGGCCTATCTTAAGCCTTGTACAGATTTGTGTGTTTTTAGTTTGACTAGTAAGTTTCCCTTTCATTCTTTCTTGCTCCCTTCCCATAAATAATAAACACATAGTAGGGGTCCCCTACAGTTTCCTTAAGACAACAATATGATAGAGGTGCATAGAACAACCTAATAAGATAAAAAAATCCATGCTGTGAGATTAAAACTAGAAAACTATTCCTCAAAGAAAAAACTAGAAAAATAGATGGACCAAACCTCAAACAAAGTTAAATCAGTTCCCCCAGTAATATTCCACACAATTCCTGTAGCTCTTTCAATTCCAATATCTAGCAGTGGCGATTGAATGGCGTTAAGAGCAGCATCTCTTGCTCTTGACTTTCCTGAAAATGTGGAGGGAACTAATAATAAGCAGACAAGTAAAACTCAGTTAAGCTATCTATAATTTCTGTGTAAAAGCAGCAAACTGTGCAACATATCATCAGTAAAGCAGGCATAATTCACTCAACAGATTGGCTCCTTTAAATGTATCAAAATAGTTCGGGTACTAATTTAGCAAAATATTTTATTTTGTTACAATCTGATAATAAATGTGGACATGTATAAACAAGCAATTAATTTTATGTATTTGCTTACAGTAACAGTCCGTTAGTAGACGGAAGCTGTCAATTCTGAATAGTTGATGGAATAAGGAGGAAAATAATAATAACACTGAAGCTACAGAAACAAATAACCTACAATCTCTGCTGCATTAGCACACAGTTCATCTCATTATCACCCTTGAACCAAGTAAACGACTCTTTCTAAAATTGTTTTCTCCTAACTTAGTGGTTATTTAATTTGACCAATGGAAACAATGAAAAAACATGAATTCAATTCGCAGAAAGAACATAGTTGTATCATACATACTAGCCAGGGAATGTATTTTGCAAAAGGAAAATTATTCTAAGTAATACCAGTAGCAGTCCCTATGCCCATCAAAGATGATCCTGCATTTTCCATGATGGCACGCACATCAGCAAAGTCAACATTAACCAATCCAGGAACCTGAAAGGAGAGAATGAAAACAAATTGTCAACAAAACACCTCTGCAATGCCCAACTTCAATCTTCTGGCTTTTGGCTGTTAGCAAGCGACATGGAGATTTAAATTACAGGATCACATTACCGTAATAATATCAGAGATGCCACGAATTCCTTGTCGGAGAATCTCATCAGCCAAGTTAAATGCTTCTGTGACAGGAGTATTTGGAGACACAGCAGACAAGAGCTTGTCGTTTGGGATGACAATGAGGGTATCCACACTGTTTCTCAGGGCCGCAATTCCTTCCTGAGCCTGAACTGCCCGTCTCCTTCCCTCAAATGAGAAAGGTGTTGTGACAATGCCGACGGTCAGTATGCCCATTGACTTGGCAATACTAGCAATTACAGGCGCACCTCCAGTTCCAGTTCCTCCACCCATTCCAGCCTGCATTGAGGTAACAAAAAGATCATTTTCCAATACTTGGTGCAAAATAATTTAACATGTTCAGCTATATGGGGTGGCATTTACCGTCACGAAAACCATATCAGCACCATAAAGTGCTTCCTGTATGGACTCACTGCTCTCCTTTGCCGCATTCATCCCAATGTCAGGATTTCCTCCTGCGCCCAGCCCTCGAGTCAGCTCTTGCCCAATCTGCAGCCTATTATGGGGAAGAACAGGGGATATTTTGATCGCCTGCACATCAGTGTTCACGATCCAAAACTCAACCCCATTCATGGAGCTCTCAATCATCCTGTTGACGGCATTCGAACCCCCGCCTCCGACTCCAATGACCTTGATCCTGGCCTCATTGTAGTTGTTCTGACCTGTCGGCACGCCCAACCCCTCCAATGGGACACCCTCACAAGAGCCTGTCGTTGGGTCGACAACCTCGACATTCTTCTGGCCACGGAGCAGAGACACCTCGGGGTGGAGGTCAAGGAAGGACTCTTTCTTCTTGAAGGAGTTGGCATTTCGGGGGCTCGCGCAGCACCGGAAGTGGCAGTGACCCGAGGGGCGAGCGCTTCTGACCAACGCCCTCCCGGATGCAGCCCTGCTGCTGCAAACTTCATTCCCCCAACTGGAAGACGGTGGACTGAGCTGCGTGAAGCACGGCAATTGCGTCGCCATAACAAGCTGAAAGGCAGGGAAATCGATGCTCTTCTCCGCAGATGCTTCAGAAATCGACCTCCCGGCTGCTCATATATCTACAATAGATCGGGAGAGATAACAGAATAATTAGGGGCCGACCGAGCAATAGGGCAAGATAAGGTAGGCGCCCTACACTACCTAACGCCAGCATAGAGACAAGTTGTGCGCGGCGGCGGCCTCGGCGATCGCCGCCTCAGGCAATCGACGCGGGTCCTCCCGACGCGGAAGCGGAAGTTGGCGGCGGCGCGGGCTAGGGTTCAGGCGGGGTTGAGGCCTGAGGGAGGTGCGGCGCATGCGACAGGGTGAGAATTGAAGACCAGTCCTTCGCCCACCTCACTCGAATCAGCCCACTAAAGAAAAGAACAATGGCTACATGGTGGCCCAGAAGCTTTGCAAACAAGCTTCTTCCTTATCGCATTTCACCCTTCCTCTTCCACACCGATCACCATCAGCCCATCATAGGTTCCTGATCCACAGATTCACAAACTTGGAATGTTCGATCATAAAAAAAAATATTATCCTCCTAAAAAAAAACTCAGATTAAGTTGGGTCATGCCTTTTTCTTTACGAATAACTGGATCATGCCTTTGGGCTATCTCGTGGTGTAACTACTATTTAAAAATATAATATTAATGTTTAAACATAATAGTAATAATAATAATATGTATATAATATGTAAAACTAAAATTTTCATCATAAAAAGTGTAAAATTAAAATCATATACTCCAATGGTACAAAGATAGAAATAACAATAAATTGAATAAGAATATGTTATAACATGAAAGATGTAAAATGTTGGCACAGTAAAAATATTACGAGATAGTACATTACAAAATACGGATGAAAATTCAATTTTTTAGAGAAAAAAAATTACATTGATCACATTTTGGAGAATTCATTTGGAACAACATGGTAATTAACTAATGGTCTATCAAATGAACTCAAAAACTAGAAACTATATAAGTAGCGAATTTTAGGGTGTGTTTCCTTGGATGTCAAGGTTGGATTGGATCATCTTATTCATATTTCTTGGGACAGAACCATCCAACTCATTGTTTATTTGATTGATAAGACCATCCATTCTTTGTAACAATAATTGGAGGGATCGAGAAAGTGTTGAACAAGAGTAATTAACATAATTATACATCTTATTTACAAATAATATAAATTAATACATAGACGCTGCTACAACAACGAGTTGGCACTGGTATTGGACAATTCTAGTGTAGGCTTTGTACATGTAACAATGTTTATTAGAATAAGAATTTTATTTAAATTAATTTGAATTAATACTTTAATGACAACATGTCTAGATTTTGAAAAAAAAATATACTTTGCATTTTTAAGAAGTAGGGACATGTGCCCCCATTCTACTCAAATTATTCTTCCTTCATTGTTGAAGAAATCAACAAAAATTAGGTCGATACTATAAATTCATAAACACCATAAATTTTTTTATCAAAATTAGGTAAGTGAACTTTCAAGATAGAAATATAATTATTTGATAACTCAATGATCGGATCCATTATTCTCGACCACGAGCAAAAAGGAGTGCTGGTGAGATATCCTGCTCCTTTATTTGGGTGTTGTGCTCTCCTCTTTGTGAACCATGTTCATGTGTGTCTAGCAATAGTCTATTTCAAGCTCTAGTGTCGCGACTACTTATATCCAATGAATAGTTGTGCGTTCTCACGACCTCTCTATGGAGGATGACGGACAAGAAGTCGAAGACGGCATTCAATGGAGCACTATCGCTCCCGTTCGTTTTCATCTCCCCGTATAGTCCACGGCAGCGGGGACAACGAGGACCCGGTCACGATCCACGAAGACCCGTGTCCTCTGTTTCCAACTTCTCCTCACTCGCGAACAATGAGCGGTAGATGTCCTCCGTTCAATAGCCACCGTTGCCCAACCGCATGCATGTCCCGTCCCAAGATTCGGTTCGGCCTGTCGCATGGAGCAAGTCTCCAAGCTTCATGGCAAGTTCCAGCATCACCATTCACCGACGCATTGTGAAAGTGCATCTAGGCCCCTCATTTTATTTTGGATGATTGATATCAATACAATTAAATTTGGACTAATGCTTTCATGAGAATGTGTGTAGTGAATATCGAAAGAACATGAAAGAGTAGCAAGCACAATCAAAAAGGAGAAAAGAAATGTGAAATGAAATAAAAGAAGAATTTGGAAAAGCCGATTCTCAAAGCTTGTGTCTCTCTTTTATTCTTTACTTTGAGTCATAGGGATGCCGTACTATAAAGAGGGATGCAAATCACAACTTTGGCAAAGAATGGAGATGCTCACAAACTCAAGAAAATCCTCCAAAACCCATTCTTTCTGGACCTATCGGAAGCTCCGGTGTAGTACGGAAGTTCCGGTAGGCTAACGGAGAGTTTAGCTCTCGGAAAAGCCATACCGGAAGTTCCGGTCCCCGGTACCGGATGTTCCGGTAGGCTAACGAAGAGTTCGGCTCTCCGGAAAAGCCATCTTGGAAGTTCCGGTCCACGGTACCGGAAGTTCCGATAGGCTAACGAGAGTTGAGCTCTCCGGAAAAGCCATACCGGAAGTTCCGGTCCCCGGTACCGGAGGTTCCGGTAGGCTAACAGAGAGCTTTGAGCTCTCCGGAATGTCATACCGGAAGTTCCGATATGACACCGGAAGCTCCGGTGCGGTGCCGTTTTCAAACCCTAAACCTAAGTACGGAAGTTCCGGTACTCCACCGAAGTTTCGATGCGGGCCAAAAATCCGGATCTAACCCTAATTCGAACCATACCGGAAGTTCCGATATGCTATCGGAAGTTCCGGTGCGGGATTTCGGACAGAGCCAACGGCTCTTTTTGGAGCTGTGATATATAAGCCACACTCCACCCCACACTCACACTCCCTTGCACATTCCGAACCAAAACACATTTGAGCTTCACTCCACTTACTCCAAATCCTCTCCAAAAGCAAAAATTCCATCCTTGAGCTAGGATTTGAGTGAGAGACTTTGAGCAAGTGTTTGAGAGACTTGATTCCATTCTTGAGCTTCCTCACTCCTGTCAAGCTTGTGATTTGGATTTGTTACTCTTGGAGCTTTGAGCTCCTAGACGGCTAGGCGTGCTCGTGAGCTCCCAACTTGTGTGGTGACGCCCGAGAAGTTTCTATTGCCCGTCCCGGAAGGGACCTTGATAGTGGAAAACTCAAGCTCAACCTTAGTGGTGACTTGAGGGAGAAATAGGGTTGAGAGAAACCCGGTCCTTAGTGGACTTTCTCAACGGAGACGTAGAGTCCTTGGTGGGCTTGAACTTCGATAAAAAATCTGTGTCTCTTGTGCTCCCTTTTTTACTTAAGCGCGTTGTTGTTTACTTTGCTAGGTTACTTGTTAGTTTTCCGTTGTGCCGTTAAATTCCTAGAATTGCATAGGGTTGTGTCTTTCCTTGTTGAAATCACTAGAATTGTGTAGGGTTTAATTCCGCTTTTATCACCCTGCACCGGAAGTTCCGTATTTGACGTTTTCGTCTTAGTGTTATTTCGCAGAATTTTTAGGTTCGCCTATTCACCCCCCCCCCTCTAGGCGACTTTCAATTGGTATCAAAGCGGGTATCTTCGTTGAAGCCTCACCGCTTGAAGATTAAAGATGACAAATGGCAAAGATGCAACGGCTAGTGGTAGTGGTGAAGCACCACCTAGACCAGCCAGGTGAAGCGGGTCGTGAGAACTCACCTGGATGAGACAAGAAACGGAAGTGGAAAAGGAATCGCTAAGGATGGAGATGTATTTAGTGCTTTGCCAATAAACTACAACAAGATGTCATACACCTATAGTGATGGAAGGGATGAGCACATTGGACCCGGCTCCGAAAGATTACCCTATTTCGATGGTCAATACTTTGATCATTGGAAAACAAAGATGCTCCTACACTTGGATTCTATACATCAAAATGTAAGGAATGTGACTCAAAATGGATTCATATGGGAATGTAGAAGCAAGCCAACCGCACAAGACTTGTTCAATGTAAGGTGCAATGTGACGGCGGCAAGTGCTCTTGTGTCCGCACTTAGTCCCGCCGAGTATGAGAATATAGCCGGATTGGAGGATGCTCATCAAATTTGGTTGAAGCTTGAGTTAGTTCATGAGGGCATTGATAGTGTAAAGGAGTCTAAGCTAGAAGGGCTTAGAGAAGATTTTAACTACTTTGTCATGAGGTCGGAAGAAGGGTCAAAGGAAGCACATGAAAGGATGATGAGGATAGTAAACAAAAGAAGAGCACTTGGAGAGAAGGTTTTGGATTTGGATGTGAATAGAAGATTGCTACAAGCCTTGCAATCATGGGACGCCAACATAGTGTCCAACATAAGAGACAAAGATGGATTTAGATACTTCACCACCGATGAAGTGATTGGAAAGGTGCTCTCCCAAAAACGAGTAAATTGACCAAGGGAATAGGATCAATGCATTACTCAAGGACAAAGAAAAAGCTAGTGGAAGCAAAAATGATTTGGCTCTCAATGCCGAACAAGAAAAGAAAAAGAAGGTGGTTGAGGAGAGTGATGATGATAGTGATGATGATAGTGATGATGAAATGGCTCTCTTTGTGAAAAGATTCAACAAGCTCATGTCAAAAAGAAGCTTCAAGAAGAATGATCAAGACAAGAGCAAATCAAGAAAAGCTAAAAACAAGTGTTACTTTTGTGGAGACAAAGGTCATTTCATGGCGGAGTGTCCAGGAGAACTACAAGAACAAGCAAAACAAGAAGGGTGACAAGAAGTACAAGAAGCATAGAAAGTACCGTCGGGGTGAAGCACACATTGGACAAGAAAGGAACTCCGATGGATCATCTTCCTCCTCCGAGTCGGAATCCGATGAAGAGAAGGGAGGCATTGCATCACTTGCCATTGGGCTCACACCGACCAACTCTTCCTTATTTGGAAGCTTGACCGATGATTAAGATGACGCCGGACGCAAATGCATGATGGCTAATGGCTCTAAGGAATACTCCTCCGGTGGCTCATCATGGGTGGTGGATAGTGGATGCACCAATCATATGACCAGGAGACAAAAAAATGTTCGAATCATTCGAGCCAAGCAAAGAAAGAAATGAGTATATCACCTTCGGAGACAATGAAAAGGGATATGTGTTGGGTTATGGTAACATTCCTTTAACCTTTCCGCATTCACTTTCAAAGGTTATGCTTGTGGATAACGTTCACTTCAATTTGTTGTCTATCTCACAACTTTGTGGAATGGGCTACAATTGCTTGTTCAACGATAAGGGTGTGATTGTCTCAAGGAGAAGTGATGGCTCGATTGCTTTTGAGGGTGTGCTCAAAGGAAAGCTTTATGTTGTGGATTTCACGAGGATAAAGCAAAACTTGACACATGCTTAGTTGCAAAGTCCGATATGGGATGGTTGTGGCATAGACGACTAGCCCATGTCGGTATGAGAAATCTTCACAAACTCCAAAAGGGCGGTCACATCCTTGGACTAACGGATGTTTGCTTTGAGAAAAATAAAATTTGCGAGTGCATGTCAAGCCGGAAAACAAGTTGGAGCACCACATCCATCCAAGAACATTGTGACAACGACAAGACCATTGGAGATGCTACACATGGACCTCTTCGGTCCCATTGCTTACATTAGCATTGGCGGTAACAAATATGGACTTGTTATTGTTGATGATTATTCTCGCTTCACGTGGGTATTCTTTTTGTGTGATAAAGGTGAAGTGAAGGATGTACTCAAGACTTTCTTGAAAAGAGCACAAAATGAATTTGAAGTGAAGATCAAGGCAATAATAAGTGACAACGGTACCAAATTCAAGAACGAGTCAAGTTGAAGAGTTCCTTGATGAGGAAGGCATCAAGCATGAGTTTTCGGCACCCTACACCCCCAACAAAATGGTGTAGCAGAAAGAAAGAACCGCACTCTCATAGAGATGGCAAGAACCATGCTTGATGAGTACAAGACCTCCGATCGCTTTTGGGCCGAAGCAATCAACACCGCATGTCATGCTTCTAACCGGTTATATCTCCACCGACTTTTGAGGAAAACACCATACGAGCTACTAACCGGTAAAAAGCCTAATATCTCGTATTTTCGAGTTTTTGGGAGCAAATGCTACATGCTCAACAAGAAACCCAAGGCTTCAAAGTTCTCCCCTAAAGTTGATGAAGGTTTCTTGCTTGGGTATGGATCAAATTGTCACGCCTATCGTGTCTTTAACAAAACCTCCGGTTGTGTTGAAGTAGCACGGGACGTGACGTTTGATGAATCTAACGACTTTCAAGGAGAGCAAGTTGTTATTAACAATGTAGATGTTGAGACTCCTAGACAAGCAATTAAGAGGATGGCCATTGGTGATGTGAGACCGCAAGAACAACAAAACGATAAAGATCAACCTCCTCCCACAAGTCAAGACCAACCATGCACAAATCATGATCAAGTTGATCAAGATCAAGAAGTTGGCAATGAGGATCATGCTCAAGTACAAGATGATGAACCCACATCGCATGATCAAGAGGTTGAACAAGATGGCGGTCAAACAAGCTCACATCCACCACACCCAAGAGTACACCAAAGTGTGCAACGTGATCACCCCGTGGAACAAATTCTTGGAGACATGGAAAAAGGGGTAATCACTCGTTCTCGTGTTTGCAATTTTTGTGAACATTACGCTTTTGTCTCTTCTTTGGAGCCATTTAGAGTAGAAGATGCACTCGAGGACTCGGATTGGGTGATGGCCATGCAAGAGGAATTGAACAACTTCACAAGAAATGAAGTTTGGACATTGGAAGAAAGACCAAGAGGCAAAAATGTTGTGTGCACCAAGTGGGTGTTCCGCAATAAACAAAATGAAGACAGGTGTTGTAACAAGGAACAAAGCAAGATTGGTGGCAAAAGGATATTCACAAGTAGAAGGATTGGACTTTGATGAAACCTATGCCCCCGTGGCAAGGCTTGAATCAATAAGATTACTACTTGTCTTTGCCACTCACCACAACTTCAAGTTGTACCAAATGGACGTGAAGAGCGCATTCCTAAACGGGCCAATCAAGAAAGAAGTGTACGTGGAGCAACCACCGGGCTTTGAAGACCCCAAGTATCCTAACCACGTGTACAAACTCCATAAGACGCTCTATGGGCTTAAGCAAGCACCAAGAGCATGGTACGAATGCCTTAGGAATTTCCTTTTGAAAAAGGGTTTTGAGATGGGCAAGGCCGATGCAACCCTCTTCACAAAGCGTTTTGATCATGATATATTTGTGTGCTAAATTTATGTCGATGACATAATATTTGGTTCTACTACTCAAATGTTTTGTGATGATTTTAGCAAGATAATGACAAAGAGGTTCGAGATGTCTATGATGGGAGAGTTGACATTCTTTCTAGGATTTCAAGTCAAGCAACTCAAGGAGGGCACCTTCCTATGTCAAGCCAAGTACACTCAAGACATATTGAATAAGTTTGACATGGACAAGGCAAAGCCCGCCAAGACGTCCATGGCAACAAACGGCCATCTCGACCTCACCAAGAAGGACAAGCCGGTTGATCAAAAGGTTTTTCGCTCTATGATCGGCTCTTTGCTTTACCTTTGTGCATATAGGCCCGATATCATGCTTAGTGTGTGTATGTGTGCACGTTTCCAAGCCGCTCCTATGGAGTGCCACATGGTGGCCGTTAAAAGAATCTTGAGATATTTAGTGCACACATCCAACCTAGGGTTTTGGTACCCCAAGGGTTCAAAGTTCAACCTTATAGGCTATTCCGATGCGGATTATGTCGGGGACAAAGTGGATAGAAAGAGTACCTCCGGGACTTGCCAATTCTTGGGTAGGTCCCTAGTGTCATGGTCATCCAAGAAATAAAATTCCGTTGCCCTTTCCACGACCGAAGCGGAGTATGCTGCAGCCGGTAGTTGTTGTGCACAACTATTATAGATGCGACAAACTCTAAGGGACTATGGTTACAAGTTGAACCGTGTTCCTCTCCTATGTGACAATGAGAGTGCCATAAAGCTAGCATATAACCCCGTTGAGCATTCGCGTACAAAGCATATAGACATTCGCCATCATTTCTTGAGAGATCATTCTATCAAAGGGGATATTGAGGTGAGCCATGTGAAAACCGAAAATCAATTGGCCGATATTTTTACCAAGCCACTAGATGAAAACCGGTTTTGCTATTTAAGGAGTGAGCTAAATATACTTGACTCTAGTAACGTGGTGTAAAAGCGTGCACATTTGTTTGTTGTGTTAATCGTTTTGGCTCTTAAGTTGAAAATGCATGCTTTCGAAAATTAACCAAGTTATTTTGAAAACTTCTCTTGGTTCTTGACCAATAGGTCAATTCTTGTCAAAATGTGATCATAGCTTTGTTTGTTGATTGTATACTGATCACATGTTGTCAAGATACCTCACTAGTCCATCAAAACTATTTTTGAAAATCACTCCCCAAAATTCAACTCTTCTTCTCTGTTTTCCCCCTACCGGAAGTTCCGGTATGGGGTCCGGGGTTTAGCGTTTGTTCCCGGTCGGACGTTACGGTGGGAGTGCGGAGGTTCCGACTGGAGGTCGAAACAGAGAACTTTTCCCTCTCGATCGGAAGTTCCGGTACCCCGTACCGGAAGCTCGGACTAGGAGCTCACCCGCAGAGTCATGACCACACCGAAAGTTCCGGTGCGGGATGTTGACCTAGGGTTTGAGCCCGCACCGGAAGCTCCGATAGGCTACCGGAAGTTCCGGTGCGAGGCGGCAGTATAAATAGGGGAGCCCGTCCCCTTGAAAGGGACGGCTCCCATTTGAAAAACGCCTCCATTTTTTCTCTCCTCCAACTCGAATCTTCATCAACCGGAGGTGCTCCTCAACTTCCGGCGGCGGTCTTCGGCAAGCTCCTTCAAGATCTTTCCTCCAGTCTTCTCCAAGTCCCTAGCTAGAGGAGAAGGTATTCCTTCATGTCCTTCACTTCTAGATCTAGGGTTTATTCCTTGAATCCCTAGGAGTTTTTGATGCTTAGATGAATTACTAGCAGTTTTTGGACACTAACATGCTTCTAGGAAGTAAATCCATTGGCTAGATGTCGTTTTTCGCACTCGCTAGGGGTAGAGTTGACCTCTATTGGAAGTTCCGGTAGGCTACCGGAAGTTCCGGTATGGGTCACCCTCGACGGTTGAGGAACCCGTCGGAGGTTCCGGTACCTCATACTGGAAGTTCCGTACACTGTACCGGAAGTTCCGACAGAGACCTCCTGTTAGCGTCTACTTAGTGCTTTGTCTCTTAAGTCATCGACATTGTGTATGTTGTCCGTTACACATGTTTTCTCCTTTGTTAGATGACTCGTGGCAGGAAGGCAACCGTGTCCAAGCGTCCACCACAAGACAATGCTGACTCGGACTCGGACTCGGACTTCGATGTGCCGAATCCGCGCCTTGCCAAGAGGCAAGCCACGGGACCCGGTCCACGGTCTTCCTCCCGTGGTCTTGGCCCCGGTAAGGGCAATGGACTAGGCAAGGGAAAAGGCAAGAGCACAGCAAGGAGACCCCCTCCCGATCCTGTTTCTAGTGATGATGAAGAAAGTGAGGAGGAGGCGGGAAATGTGGACGGGGATGAATGGTTTCTCCCTATAGCCCGCAACTTGCGGGAGAACGTGAAGTATGAGCTGCGGACACCGGCTGTGCATGGCGGTGCCGGTTACAATGTGCCCTTCTACGAGAGATGAAGTGCAAAAGTACCGGAGCAAGTGTCCATGAATCAAGACAAAGGAAAGGGGTGTGGAGGACATTAGGTTTTGGGACCACACCCAAGCTGAGTGATACAAGGAGGTGCTCAAGTCGAAGAACAAGACTCATGAGATGAAGTGGATCAAGTGGGATTGGATGGCTCGTCGAACGATCCGGTCTTCACTCAAATCAAGGCTGAGTGTGCTAGGAGAGACATGGTGGAGCTCATGGGGCTTGAGTATGGGTGGAACACAAAGCCGGTGGTTCGGTTCTATGCCACCCTTTGGCTTGAGTTCAATGAAGACTCACGGGAGGATTCCATCATGCATTGGACTCTTGATGGAAACCGGTTTCGAGGTTACCTATGCTTGAGTTTGCTCGGATCCTTGGTTTTGGTCATGCTTGATGCCATGAAGAACAATGTGAATGTGTTTGACACCCCGGATGATGCAGCTTTGGAATTCATGTATGACAGCCGCTATGATCGGCCCAAGGGGATGATCATTGGGACACACTTCGGGCTGCACCCCTACTACCGTGTTCGAAAAACATGTTCGGATGGACTTTGGATCCTAAGATAGGGGATGCATCTTCTTTATCGGCGGCCTCCAAGACTTTGCTATGTGCCATGCGTCCCGGAGCCGAGCCGTTCTGTGTTTTTGAGCACATCCGGACTTCGATCATCAACCACTCATACACTCATAAGGCAAGTCTACCGTTTGCTCCCTTCATTATGAAGATGATTGAGACTGTCACTCGGGATGCACTTTGTTCATGATAGGGACCACCCCGGACTTCGTCCCAAGAGATTCCGTCTTCTACCCACTCCTCGGGGATCCCCGGTGAGACGAGCAGCACCTCCTCCACCATCGGATCGGGCAGCTAGAGATGCTCCGGCTACTTCTTCTCGCCGGACTCGCAGCAAGTTCGGATTCATCGGCTCGGTCCTTAAGTCCATCTTACTGTATGTGCAAGCCAAACGGTGATGATATCTATGAGATGAGGATGGAGCAGCGGCGCATCAATGAAGGTCATCACCGCTACCTCACTCACCTTGCCCGGCAGCGGCAGCAGCCACCTCCTCCTCCTTTGGACTTTGCTCCGATTGTACCTCGTCGGTGGGAGGATCCTTGGGCTCCATATCAGCGAGGCCGCGGGAGTGGCGGCACGAGCAGCACGAGCAGCAGCTCGGGATGTGGAGGGCGGTGGCACCGAGAGTGGGGAAGATGATAGTGCGGAGGACGTCCCGTCCGCCACCGCTCCCCGCTCTAGCACTCGGATCCCGCTTCATGAGAAAGGCAAGGACGTGTTCTTGAGCTCCCAACTTGTGTGGTGACGCCCGAGAAGTTTGTATTGCCCGTCCCGGAAGGGATCTTGATAGTGAAAAACTCAAGCTCAACCTTGGTGGTGACTTGAGGGAGAAATAGGGTTGAGAGAAACCCGGTCCTTGGTGGACTTTCTCAACGGAGACGTAGAGTCCTTGGTGGGCTTGAACTTCGGTGAAAAATTCATGTCTCTTGTTCTCCCTTTTTTACTTAAGCGCGTTGTTGTTTACTTTGCTAGGTTACTTGTTAGTTTTCTGTTGTGCCGTTAAATTCCTAGAATTGCATAGGGTTGTGTCTTTCCTTGTTGTAATCACTAGAATTGTGTAGGGTTTAATTCCGCATTTATCACCCTGCACCGGAAGGGGGTGAATAGGCGAACCTAAAAATTCTGCGAAATAACACTAAGACGAAAACGTCAAATGGTATTTGACGTTTTCGTCTTAGTGTTATTTCGTAGAATTTTTAGGTTCGCCTTTGACGTTTTCGTCTTAGTGTTATTTCGCAGAATTTTTAGGTTCGCCTATTCACCCCCCTCTAGGCGACTTTCACATTGTTACCCCAGGAAGGAGGCAACAAGGCTGTATTTGGGATTTCGAATGGCAGTGGTTTTTTCTTTGTCGAAGTGGGCCGGCGAGTTCACTGGAGAGCTCCTGGTGCGTTTTATGCTCAGCCGCCTTGTGTAGGCAGCTGAACCGTGTTTGAGCCTCGGAGGCGCACCGGGGAATAAACCTGCATCTCGTGGTCGTCGGCACCCGGTCAGATTCCATCGCCAGCACGAGCCCGGGAGCAGGGACCATACATGCCGAACGGAGATGGCCGTGGACGTTGCTACTCCAATCCGGGTCATCATCATCCGTGACGGCTTCCGGCCAGTCACGAGCCAAACCCGTCTGGCCAGGGGACACCGCGTGGGCCGGGCTCCGACGATTGAGCCCCGGCCGCGGACGGCAGGCCCGTGCTACTTACACCGTGATTAACGTCCTCTGCTGCCGACGTCAGCCGTCCTCTGTTTCAGCGCTCGGCCGGAGAGCAGAGCAGAGCGCTCATTTGGTTGGGGAACGATTCCATGGCATGCGCAGAGCTGACGCTGCGCCGGGGCAGAGTGCAGCACACCGTCGTGACCAGGACATGCATGTACGTCTTCTGTCCCAAATACAGTTTTGATCCGGGGAAGTCGTGGACGCCTGTCTCCACAGGCCACAACGACGCCACATTTGGAAACGCAAGAGTTCCCACATCTTGTACCCTCCGTTCGAAATTATAAGATACTTTGACTTTCGGATGTTACGTTTGATCTTTCATCTTATTCAAAAAAATTTATATAAATATTATTTGTTTTGTTATAGTTTGTTTTATCACTAGAGATACTTTAAGTATGACATGTTAGTTTTTATATTTGCATAAAAATTTTGAATAAGACGGATGGTCAAACGTGATGTCCAAAAGTCAAAAACGTCTTATAATTCTGAACGAGGAGTACAAATCAAGCCAGCTTAGTAAATACTCCCTCCGTCCCATTGAAAGTGTCGTTTTAGACTTTGAGATATCATCCTTTGATCTGTTCGTCTTATTCACAAAATTTATGTAAATACTATTTATTTTTTTCTAACTTAATTTATCATTAGTCATACTTTAATAATAATGTATTTATTTTAGTATTTTTATAAATTTTTTGAATAAGACAAGCAATCAAACGTGAAATCTGAAAAGTCAAAAACGACACTTTCAATAGGACAGAGGTAGTAGTAGTGAAACAAATGATCAACGGGTCAAATAGAAACTTTCAGTTATGTGTATATTTGCGCATCAACCATGCTTATCATATGCATTCGAGTTACAGTAACTTTAAATATTTACTCATATATATACTTAGTTAATTATGCAACAACGAACTTACCTATCTATGTACACCAAACTGTAATGTTGCATGTTGGTCGTACGTTTCACAAGTAACCCAAACTAACAGATAAGGGGGTCCATTTGGCTGAGTTAGGATGTCCGTTTACTTTATCATGCTAATATTTTGAGGCTAAAATTTAGTCCCTCTTTTATCTCACCTTTTTTAGTCCCAAGGGCTAAACTTTAGCCTCTTTTAGCCTACAAGTTCGTTTCCTGAGGCTACGTAGAAGTGTAATAAAATTTTTCGTATACGATTCACAACCAAAACGTTCCGAGGGAGGAAGGGTGCATGAAACGCCTAAAGAAGTATTCGGTAGTCACATCAAATACGTGACCGACCGAGACTCCATCGCTAATTCTGCTTATTCTTAGTAACATACTAATGTTCCCCACATTTTCTTAGGAAAAACAATAGAGAGGGCAACAACGGGGATAGGACACGACACTAGTATATTAGACCTCCGTTCTAGTTAGTCTCGATATTGCCTTGTTCGCATGTCACTAGTTTCATAGCAGCGTTAATTGGAAGAATATTTTTACTTAAACTAATTCAAATTAATATTATAATGAAAACGTATCTGGATTCAACATTATTATAGTTTGCTTGTTTGAATGAGTAGGGGCATGTGCCCCATTGTAGAAAACATATGCTTCCTTTGCTACTGAAGAAATCAATAAAATTAGGCAGTTGTTTTGAACTCTTAAAAGTGACCATTTTTTTTAAAATTATACCTAGCTAAATGGACTTTCAATACATGGAATATAAACTTCTCCATTAAACTTGCATTGAGATAATAGATGATACTAGAAAAGAGGTAACACTTGTATACATTTACTACTATAAAAATTGTTTTTACCAACGGGTTAAAATGGGTCTAGGGCCTGTTTGGACCTATAGGACTAATTGTTAGTGGACTAAAAGTTTGTTCTAAATTCCTCCAAACACGCTGACTAATAGATGTACTAACTGTTAGTTAACTCATGGACTAACAATTAGTCCATTAGTCCATGAGGGGTGGCTAATAGGGATTAGTATGTGAAAAATTGTAATTTTACCCTTCCACCACCTATTTTCTCTCTCAAAAGAGACCTTTCAATAGTCCAGACTCCAAGTACATGACTAATTGTTAGTTGACTAATTATTGGTGAATTAGTTGTTAGGCCATGTTTGGATCCACACACCTAATTGTTAGTCATGAACTAATAATTAGTTGACTAATAATTAGCCCGGTGACAATTAGTTAGATACTTGACTTGTTTGGAGGCTGAACTAATTGTTTGTCCCATCTACATTGAAATGTCTAGTGTACGTACCTTGACTAAATATTAGCTCATGAGTGTTTACATGATTTAGGAAAGAGATAAGGGACATTTAAATCTCTTTGCATTCTTGTAGAATCATTAGTCGGAATTAGCACCTCTAGATGGACTAACAGGAAAACAATTAGTTCCCTAATGGACTAACAATTGTCTATAAATCTGTATGTGAACTATTTAATTTGTGTTTGTGATCGTAAATCAAGGTAATCCAAGTGTATTTGTGATCAAGGTAAATCAGGCGTCTCTCCATTGGTCGGGGACAACGAGGACCTGGTGGCAGTCATGAAGACGGACCTTGTGTACTCTATTTCCCCTCGCGAACAATGATTTTAGGGCGTCCACACTGGTTGTGTGGCTGTAATTTATAATAGACATGTAAAAGTTGGCACCTCTACTCATGTAGCTTTAGCACACTTTCCTAAACAATTATAGGTCCCACATAGAAGTTTTTATTTTGTTTTTCTCTTCCGCTACACCGGGATTTAGTGTGCTACTAGAGGAAATAGAGGAAGGGGCCCCACAAAACTATATGCTGCAGTCAAGCTAGTTGTTACATGGCTTTTGTCTTGGCAATAACCTAGCTTTGCTGCCACAGTCATCTCCTCCCTCTCTCCTATTTTTCTATTAGAGCCTCCACAATAGTTGAATGCAGCTAGCTCTAGCAGTGTTTGGTCCAATGAGAAGAAGAGAGATGGTGTGCTCGGGATACAGCTAACTTCCCTACTGGCAACTACCTATACCCGAATCTAAAGTTGATTCACGTCAAGTTCAACGTCACATGACGCGTTTTGTGGACCAGACTCGTCCTGTGTCCGTCCCGGATGAGGAAGACGATGAGATAAGGAAATAGAAGTCTTATTTGTCGGTCCCACTTTATTTTGGGACGAGTGTGTTACAGCCGGTGGATAAAAATGTTACCTTTTTACTTACCTATTGTGGAATACAGCCCACGACGAGTGTGGATGTCCTTATTCACTCAACCATTGTGGAGGTCCTTAGGGTGTCCACAAAGGTTTTTACCTAAATCTATGTAACGTTGGTACCCAGCTTTATAAAAGATAGCACTAGCTTCAGCACACTGCCAACGAACAATAATACTAGTACGGTGACCATGGCATCTATCGCCCTTTCTCTCTCTCCGCAGAACACGCCGCGCATAGGAAGTACAACGTAGGTCTCGCGTGCTTGGTTATTGGTAGTCGCTACTGCCGCAGGTAACTCTAGCTGACACCAGTTGGGCAGAACAGTCGCAGTCCGATTTGACATCGTATAGCCATGCTACAGAAGCACCATAGTGAAGGCCCTAACGAACAGAAAATGTTTGTCTTCACTTCAACAGCCGCCATCGCCCAACTGCCTGTCCTGTGACACACACTTGGTTTGACCCATGCGTCGCAGGAAACATTAACGCACTGTTACCCCAGGAGTCAACGAAGCTGCACGGGTCGTTATTTGGTATGTTGAATAGCAGTGTTTTTTCTTTGCCAAAGTTGGGCCGTCAAGTTCAGTGGAGCTCCTGGTGGGTTTTCTGCTCAGCCGCCTTCTGCAGGGAGAACTGACCGTGCTTGAGCCTCCACGACGCGCACGGGGATATAGAACGCGTAACCCAGGCCTTCACCCGGTCAGCGGGACAGGGACCATGCATGCCGAACGGAGACGGCCGTGGACGTTGCTACTCCAGCCCGGGTCATCATCGTCCGTGACGGGTTCCGACACGCCGAGCCGCGCTAGTCACGAGCCCGGCCCGTGGCGCGTCTCCAGGAGGAGTCTGGACCACGGCGGGCTTGTCCGGCCCCGCGCCACCGCCGCTGCCGTCCGCCCAGGGGACACAGCGTGGGCCGGGTTAGCTCCGACGACGGAGCCCCAGCCGCGGACGGCGGGCCCGTGCTACTTACGCCTTGATTCACGCCGCTCCTCTGTTGCCGTCGTCAGCGCTCGCTCCTCTGTTCCAGCGCTCGCGCCCGGAGAGCAGAGGAGCTGACCAGAGCCCACATTGATGACGGCTGCTCCGGTTCGCTGCTGCCGCCATCATCCGGGCGTCGCAGCGCCATTGGGGAACAATGCCATGGCACGCGCAACTGCAACGGGGCAGAATGCTCCGGCGCCGACCACTGCGCACCCTCGTGACCAGGAGAGAGTTGTACGTGTTCTGTCCCGAATACAGTTTGACCCCGAGGAACTCGAGAAGGACGCATGTCTCCACCCACAGATTTGACGCCGCATTTGGAAACGCAGGAGTTTCCAACCCTTGTACAAATCAAGCCGCCACCAAACGCAGGAGTTTCCAAACCTTGTACAAATCAAGCCGCCACCAATAAGCTAGTGAAGCAAAGCATGCTGCAAAGTGCAAACCACATCAACGGGTCAAGCGGAACTTCTCGTTATGCGCATGCACCGATAAACTAGCACCATTAGACTCCATGGAAAACAACAAAAAAAATAATGATTGCATAAGCGTGAAGGAGATAGAGTTGGTACATCTCTCTACTCCACATTTAATTAAGGTGTGCTTTGTTCTTTGGGACAGATCGACTACATGGCCTAGCTCAACCATACCATTGTATCGGAAAAAGAAACTTAAGAATCTTGCGAAGACTAGGACTAGGAATAGATCAGTCTCAGTGAGAGTTTCATTAGCATTAAATAAGGTGCCACATAAGCAAAAGAGGTGACGTGGCATAGCAATTAATTTGGACAAATGGGTTTCATAGAGATGAAATTCATTTGGCACTCGTTTTCATAGGTATGAAACTGCATTGAAACTCCATTGAGAGCATAGAGTTTTATCCTAGCACGTTTTGACCAATCTCAATGCAACAAATAGATATTCAATTAATGCTATAAGTTGCCTGTGAAACCGTGAGATGAAACTATGCATTGAGAGAGACCATTTCATACATCAAAGTATCTTCAAATCTGATGTGGCACTCTTGAAAACAGTGAAATGAAACTTTCTATTGAGACTGGCCTAAAAGGGCAAAAAAATGAAAAGGCTCCCATAGGCCTTCGCTTCGACATCTCATCATCTCATCCCGCTCAAATATCTTGGCTAATAAATACTCCCTCCGTCTTTAAATGTAGGGCTTTCTAGCATTCAAACATGAAATTAGTCAATGTGTTAAAAGACCACTATATCCTTTATTTTTACCTTTATCCACCTATCCATTAACTCTCCCACCAACCTCGAGGCTTTGTCTTATCTCGTAAAACGCCCTACGTTTAGGGAAAAATTCAAACTCCAAAACGCCCTACATTTAAGGATAGGAGGAGTAACGAGTTATAAAAAGTTTTATTTTCAGCATGACTTGTCCAAGACTATATAATACTAAAATAATATTACCGATGCGGCCCATTTGTTTATTACAAGGCCCACAACGGCACATAGGAGACAGGACATGTTGCACTTCCTGGTCCCTATTGAACAAGAGTCCATCTCGCGTTTCACTCTCTTCTTCCACGTTATACAGTCCCACGGTCCCAACGCCACAGCCATCAGCCAACTACCGTGCTATTCCAAATGAATTCTATAAAATGTGATCAATATAATTTTTTTATTTTTTTCTATAAATTAAAATTTCATCAATATTTTGGTATGTACTATCTCATCATTTTTTCACTATGCCAACATTTTAGATCTTTTACGTCAATATTTTCTTACAATTTAAAATTTTGAATGTAACATAATATAATAATATTATTATTATTATTATTTCTGTCTTCGTTGGAGTGTATGATTTTAAATTTACATTTTCTTATGATGCAATTTTAGTTTTGCATGATTATATAGTCATTATTTTTTACACATTAATATTATATTTTTTGAAGTAGTAGTTACACTATACAACCCAAAGGCATGATCAGTTATTCGTAAAGAAAAATCTGCATGACCCAATTTAATCTGAGTTTCTACCTACTGGAGAAATTTTTATGATAGAACATTCGAAGTTTTATGAACCTTTTGAAGTAATTTGATCAACATCAGGAACCTGTGATGCTTATCTAATGGTCTATCAAATTAACTCAAGAACTAGAAACTAAGTACCGAGCTTTAGGGAGACGTGCACTGCTGTAGAAACGACTAACAACTAGTATTTGAACAATTCTAGTGCAGGCTTACATTTAATCTTTGTACATGTAGCAACATTTATCGGAAAAAATAATTTAGAACAACTTGAATTAATTCTTTGATAACAACATATCTAGATTTCGTATAACTATAGTTTGCATTTTGGAAGGAGTAGGGACATGTGCCTCCATTCTACTCAACTTGCGATTCCTTTACTGTTGAAGAAATCAACAAAAAATAGGTAGACATTTTAAGTTCTTAAATACGATATTTTTTATTAAAATTATGGAAGCGGACTTTTAATCCGCATAGAAATATAACTATTCTAACTCGATAACACCATCCAACGCTCGACGAAGTCCTGCCACTCTCAACTGCTAGCAGGAAAGGAGTGTGACAAGTGAGCTAACCTATAACTTTATTTATGTGTTGTGCTCTCCTCTTTCTGAACCATTTTACTGTGTGCTCAGCAGTAGTGTATTTCGTGCTCCTAGTGTCACGGCTGCTTATATCCAATGAATAGTTGAACAAATGAGAATCATCCCTCAACTGGCACATTTTCACAGCCTCACCATGGACGAGGCGAGAAGGACAACAGGAAGCAGAAGACGGCATTCAGTGGAGAACTATTGTTCACGCTTGTTTTCTTCTTCTCGTAGTCCACGACAGCAGGGACGACGAGGACCTGATCACAGTCATGAAGACCCTATCCTTTGTTTCCAAGTTTTCCTAACTTGGGAACAATGAGCAGCAAACGTCCTGCGTCACATGATTCAGCTTGACCTGTCGCACCAAAAGTCTCTAAACTTCATGACAAGTTCCAGCGTCACTAATGCATTCTTACTCTAGGAGTCAACAAAGCTATATTTGGTATTTTGATTGGCAGTAGTTTCTTCTTTATGGATCTTGGTCCGTCGAGTTCACTGGAGGTCTTGGCGCGGTTTCCTCTCAGCCGCCTTGTGCAAGCAGCTGAACCGTGGTTGAGCCTCCACGACCCGCATCGAAGAATAACCCTGCACTGCATTGTCGTCGTCACCTAGTCAGATTCTATCGCCATCACGAGTCGGGGGAGCAGGGACCATGCCCAAGGGCAACGGAGACGGTCGTGGACATTGCTACTTCAACCCAGATCATCATCATTATTCGTGACGGGTTTCAACTAGTCACGAGCCCAACCCGTGGGGAAATCTTCCCCACCGCTCAAGATGTCGTCCCGTCACTCACCCTCCCTCCCTCCCCGCGCGCCTCCTCCGCTTCCTCCTCCCGAGTCGAGTTAGGTTTCGGGTTTGGGGTGGCCGGAGTTGCCATGTCACCACCGAACATGGAGCAACTTCCGGGGTGGCGGCCGACCAGCGGTGGGCTAGGGTCCGGTGAGGCGGCATGGTGGCGATTACGCCGCCGCAACTGCGGGTGGGGCCCGCGGGGCGGCACGACGGTGATGGCGCCACCGCGGCCGCGGGCAAAAGGCGGGTGGTGGGTGGGGCCGGTGGTGGGGAAGTCAAAGCTGGCGAGTTAGCGGAGCGGCGGCGTGGATGGTGGCGGTGGCGGGTGCTGGCAGCGAGGTGAGGACGTGATGCGCCGCCTACCGCCAGTGGTTGTTGGGGGAGGTGGTCGGAACGCTAGTGGTGGCAGTAATGAAGACCCTATCCTCTGTTTCCAATATTTCCTCCCTCGTGAACAATGAACAGCAGGGTCCTCCGTTCAATAGCCACCGTCGTCCAACTACCTGTCCTGTGCCATAGACTCACTTTGACCCATATGCGTGGCACGAAACAAGCTTCATGACAAGTTCCAGCATCCCCAACGCATTGTTACCCCAGGAAGGAGGCAACAAGGCTGTATTTGGGATTTTGAATGGCAGTGGTTTTTTCTTTGTCGAAGTTGGGCCGTCGAGTTCACTGGAGAGCTCCTGGTGCGTTTTCTGCTCAGCAGCCGTCTGAATTGACCGTTCCACGACGCACACCGAGGAGCGGACGCGTAACCCTACACCGCCATCACGAGCTCGTCCCGACCGTGGAGCAGGGACCATGACAAACAGAGACGGCTGTGGATGTTGCTACTCCCACATCCGTGACAGGTTCCGCCTAGTCACGAGCCTGGGCCGTGGTGGCGCATGCCTCTCCAGGAGGAGGAGCCTGGACCAGGACGGGCTTGTCTAGCCCCGCGCCATCGCCGCTACCGTCCGGCCAGGGACACAGCGTGGGCCGGACTCGGACGACTTGAGCAACGCCGACGTCACCTGTTTTAGCGCTCGCGGCTGGAGAGCAGAGCGTGTGCTGTCCGGAATACAGTTTGACCCGGAGGAAAGCTTCACGCCGCATTTGGAAACGCAAGAGTTTCCAGATCGCGTACAGGTCAAGCTGGCACCCACTACTAGATTTAAAGCCTACAGTGTCGGGCAAAAACGCCCTGTAGTATCGGGCTTTTTGTCCGCTACTACGTTGCCGTTATTTAAAATAGAGCAGTTTTAATAACGGTCATTCCGCCCGCTATTACCGAGGTAGAGGAACAAATAAAAAAAAGAAACAGCTCGGGCCGAGCCCAGCCCAGCGGCCCGTTGGGACCTGCTGCTCGCCGGACCCGGAGCTGGGCAGCCACCTCGCCAGATCCGGCCGCCACCTCGCCGGATCCGGTGTCGGGGAGGGGCGCTGCGTGGCCTCCTCGCCGGATCCGGTGCCGGGGAGGGGGCGCGGCGGGGCAGGGTAGTGGGCGCGGCGCGGGAAGGTCGGCGGAGGCGCCGCCGGGGAGGAGGCGCCGCCGGGGAGGAGGCCGTCGGGTCGAGGTCGCTGGGGAGAAGCACCGTGGAGGGGGCAACCGTGAGGGCCGTGGGGTCCAGCGCCGGGGAGGAAGGCGGCCGGGGAGGACGAGGTCCGGTCGAGGCCGCCAGGGAGAGGCGCCGTGGTGGGGGACGGCGATGAGAGCCGCCGGGTAGGGGGTGGCCGGCGTGGGGAGAGAGAGAGAGAGAGAGAGAGAGAGAGAGTGGCGGCTGACTCGAGATGGAGGGGAGGGACAACTCCACTTAGAAAAATTTTGTAACCCTAGGTGTATATATATATATATATATATATATATAAACGAGTTGATGGGCTTTGAGTTGGGCTGGAGGACGTATAACAATATCGGGCTTAAGATGATGCCATTGTGCCCGCTTTTGCTGGCTTTTTTTCAATATCGGACAACGATGACGTCATTGTGCCCGCTACTACTGGTCATTTCAATACCGGTCGTCGCTGATGTCATCACTGCCCGCTATTACAGTGGAGCTCGTAATAGCGTCGCCCACGATAACGTCAGCGACTACGCACTGTAATAGCGAAAAATTTTATGCCCGCTATTACTGGAAAATGCAAGATGCTATTGCAGGCTTCTTTTGTAGTAGTGACCACCAATACACTGGTGAAGCGAGCATGCTAGCTGCAAACGGTCAACGGGTCATCAAGCGGAATTTTGCACGCGCCAGCAAACTAGCACCATCAGACTCGATGAAAAGCAAAAGGTTTGCATCAGCATGAGGTTGACAGAGTTTGCTACGTCTCTCTTCCCCCACAGCTAATTAAGGCGTACTTTGTTCTCCCGCAGATCAACTAGATCACTTGGCTCAACTGTATCACCAAGTCACGAAAAGAAACATAAATACAGTATGAGTTGTGAAAGTTCTATTTCCCAGCATGACTTCTCCAATACTTTGTATAAGCCTTTCAACAATTGCAGAAGATACAACTACTTATTCAAGAAGTTCAGATTTCAGAGGTTCATGATCGTTGGGTGTACATATGGGGTCCACAATATATTCTTCATCCAAAGCTTATAAGCTTATGATTGGACATAGACAGATTCATCCAGTGATACATGGGCTTTGGGCCTCTAATTGTCAGATGAAGCATAAAGTTTTTTTTTGTTACTCTTGAAAGAGAGAGTTAATACTAGATTGGGTGCCTGGAATTGCTGCCTAGCCCAAGCAGCTTTTTCCAGGGTACAAACCAAATACCCCACTCTATGGAACAACACTCCATCTCCTTCTTTTTCTGCCTTTAACCTATAGCATAAAAATCACTGAACATGTGAAATTATCCCTCTAGGTTAATATACAAATGCTCGTTTTCTGCAAGCTTACATGAAATGAATGTTGTATAGGGTGCTAGTACAAAACTAAATATATGTTAATTTCTTTGATCTTAATATCAGTTGCACAATGCTGCTCATAATGCTGGTATGCTTCAATGGCACTGAGAGGGCTATGTTGGGTACGCTCACTGGAATGAGCAGAAAAAAAATCATATTCAATCAATGCATGTCTTAATAGTATATAAAAAATTTGTGCCCTATGAATTGTACCCGAGTCCGTGGAAACTGTAAGATCTGACCTAAATGGTAAACATATACTAACATACATGTATGATGATTCTATATTTACATTAAATTACTTTGTCAAAATTTTGAGTATTCTTGTAAAGCATCCATGTTAGGCTGGATGCATAAAGCATAACTCTTACGTTAAATTTGATCTCTATAAAGAGGTAGGGGCATTCCATCCCCCTCGTGCTTAGTCTTTGAGATATAACACATACACATTATTCTATTTGAAGCGGTAGGGGCATATGCCCCCATGAATATAACATACCCTCCTCTTTCCGCTAATAACTTCATCCACAATTGGTATCCATCATGCTCCACCAATCCTTAATGGAGGAGGTAAACACTCTAATGAATCATTAACCAACAAAGTATATATGCAATTTTTAAATCACTCATTTCACATCAATTTCATAATAGTTTTTATATTAATAAAAGGAAAATTTCTAAAAATTTGCACAAAGAAAATATCTCTAACAAAAAATTTTTCATCTATAGCAAGTTATGGCTAATGGATCAAACTTACTTAGGTGCAAAGTGTGTTGCATAAGGCAATCTATTTTGACGTGAATGAGAAAGAAAAAACAATAAAATAAGGAAATTTAGATTTTTCTTCGATCCAGTAAGCATATGTTGTCGTGGGACTCTAGCCTAGCGATGGCAATGGGTACCCGAAACCCGACGGGTAAAAACTCTACTAGAGGACGGATATGAGATATATATTGTACCCGTGGGTATATGAATGGGTAAAATCTTGTATCCGATGGATACATGGGTTTGGGTATGGGAACCATAAACTCCCCGCATACCCGCAAACCCGACAATTATATATTATTTACGGTTAATGTTGTGAATTTATTATTTTGTTATAACTCTAATGTCCTATTAACACTATGAAAATTTATTAGATAAACATTTGACATTATTAATTGTGTGCATGTGCATAAGTAGAGTTTTCATTAAATTGCTAAAATTTATCGAAGTATCAAGAGTTTATTTGAAGTATCATGGGTACGGAAAACCCGATGGATATCCGATTACCTAACGGGTATGGGTATGGGGTGAAACTTGGACCCGTCACAGATATGGATATGAGTATGGACATAATTTAGTTCTGATGGGTGTGGGTATGGGCGAATAAAACTCGACGGGTTTGTACCCGTTGCCATCCCTACTCTAGCCACAAGGTTGTATATGTGACTCCAGAGTAGCTACAACGCTCTCTAATCCCTCACTCCTCCATAATCTGACCTCCACATGAATCGGCGCCGTGTCTCAACTCCATCATGGAGGAGTGCACCGAAGGAGCAGGGTCGCCGCTAAAGAGCAATAGTATACCGCCGAGAGAAGCAACAAAGAGGATAACAAATGGTTAGTTTGTATTAATTTGCCTAGATTACTCTTCCATGATTAGTTCACTTGACATAGGTGCATCTATTAAAGATGCACTCATATCTTGCAGGGTAGTTAAAGGCCATATACATTGTACTATGACTAACTCCATTCATTTTTACGATTACATAGTACAATTCAGATACTCACAACTCATGCACACTCATCCTATGAACGTAAGCATGCAAACCCTACCTCTATGAGCATCTTTAAAAACTGAGCCGACAAATCCTCTAGATTGACAAAGTCACCAATGGCGCTCATTTCAGGAGCGTCGTCTACCACTAAAAGTATAATGCTGTTAAACTATAGAAAATTCGCTCCTAGGAGAAGTCAAACTCAGAACCTGAGATTCTACTAAGGCTTTTGTAACCTTTAGTTGTCTAACTACATTCTGAACATGTTTAGTTTATCAACAGTATTTTGAAGTGTTTTTAGAGGTCGAGTCATCAAAAATAAAAATATTCAAAGGAACCTAGGTTAAATATGAGAAGCTGATAGTCCAAAAACTACGTTTAGAAACCTAGCCAGTAAAATAGAAATATTTCTCATGTTTTTGGATTGCGAAACGTACCTGACTAATAAAGTTAAAGTTTGACAAATTTGACTAGAGCCGGATGGACGGCCCTGTCCCAACCAAACATGACCACCAGCAGGGTACACACCCTTTGCCGCTCGATACCCGTTTACATACCAGGAAATGTCCAGATCCTTCGCGACCTCCCTGGCCGACTTCTTCGGCAGGACCGACCTCCTCGGCTTCTCACAAAACTGCGCGTGCGATAGACAGGCAACGCCGATCAAATGCATGGTGCTGTGTAGGCCAGGCAGTAGGCGGCAGGCTCGATCCAATCCAAACAGGCCATCGTCTACGGCTCTACGCACGGGACCCAGAACCATGCAGAACGTGTACCCCTGAACCTGAACCGTCGTCACCCGGGCGGCCGCGGCGTGTGCCGGCAGAGATTCCGTCACCCCGGTCGCCGCACCCATGCCTCGTCCTCTTGTCATCACGAGCCGGCGGTGGTAGCCTCGCGATGGCCGGGACCATGCTATACGCGCAGCTCCGTCCCCTGCGTGCGAGCATGTGACGATATAGGCCGGACCAAACCCCACCGCTCCTACGGACGGGCCCGTGCTACTCCTCGATCAACGCCGCGGCCGCCGTATGCCACCCTTAAAATCTTCCTCTGTTTCAGCGCTCGCTGCCGGAGAGCAGAGCAGAGCACGCATTGATGATGGTTTCACTGGTTCCTGCTGCCCGGGCGCGTCGCGGCGCCACTGGGTGGGGAGCCGAGCGCCATGGCTTGTGCAGTGCGGCGCTGCAATGTGCAGCCTCTGCCTGATCCACACCGCCGTGACCACAGGATAATTCAGTGCACACGGACTAATCCACTGCCATCCCATTTCTAGCAATTCACAAGAGAAACTAAATTTTAACTTCGTAGGTACTTGGAATGATCCATTAGCGAAAACATGCAAGCAAAAGATCATTAGTACTTTGGGTCCAAAACTATTGTTGTTATTCTTTCTTTGAATCGGTAGGTTTTCATATTTTGCTATATTTTAAGAGAAAAACATACACATAGTTGTTTCAGTCCCTTGTGGTTGAACATGTCTACCATTACTAACTGTGCATGTACATGAACATCTACATATGTATTGTAACCTACTGTACTAATTAAAGAAATAAAAATTGACTGGAGGAGTATGTTGCGGTGCGTTTGTGTAACCGATGGCCGCATGGCAAACCCTGCATGTGTAGATGTTCACCGGTTACACGAAGCACCATAGCATACTCCTCCACAATCAGTTTTGTTTCTTTAATTAGTACAATAGGTTGCAGACTCAATAAGTTTAGTTGCTTATCTGGCTCTTAATAATCATGTATTCAAGCACGTCCTAGTTATTTTGCTGCAAAAGTCAATATGAGATGGCATTGGCTAAGGTATAAGGAAGGGAGGCTAAAGTTGGAGCTTCCTCTTGTTCCAACACGTGCTACTAACAACAAGGAGCTAGCCATGCAATGTCATCGTCGTAATCACAACCGTAGGTGCAACTGATAGAGAGAAGCAGTCAAAAAAAGGGATTGTTTCAACCCTCATGAAAATCTGATGGTCTATCAAAATTAACTCAAGAATTTTAAAACTATAAGCAACTAGCGTTGGGGGAGATGGGCACACACTACTGCATCAGTGAGTTTTACAACGTGCATTGAAAAGTTGTGCAGGCTCCATACATTTTATCTTTATACGTGCTTCAATGTTCATTGGGAAAAAGAATTTTATTGAAACCAATTCAAAATAATAATCTAATTAAAACATATCTAGATTCAACATAATCATAGTTTGCGTTTTGGAATGATAGGGGCATTTGCCCCATTCTAGATAACAAACACTTCATTCGCTCCTAAAAAAGTCAACAAAAATTAGGTAACCATTTTGAATTATTAAAGGTGACTAATTTTTAGTTAAAATTAGGTAAATGAACCTTCATGATACGGAAACATAACTGAGTTTCAAACCTTTCTGTGAAATGTGAGCTAGTTAAGAGGTAATGGCTTGTATACATTCGGACATTAACAAAAATAAATAGTCTCGTCAAGGCAAAGCATCAACAAGAATGCAGAGTGATCTAAAAACTTGTGAAAAAGATTATCACTAATTTAGATATAAAAAATTCATAAACAATAGGTAAAGTACTGTTTATTTAGCAGTGTTTTGATGATGGCAGGGAGGCCATGGCCACTCTTGCTATAGGTAAAACTTCATAAACAATAGGTAAAGCCTCTTCGCCACCGAGGCCTATATCCCTATGTCTCTCTACCGTCAAAGCTACAAAGGGCATTCTAATAGTGACGATGATGCATAATTTGACATTGTAGGGTGCATGCGGACAAAAATCATAGGCTTTAGTCAAACTAGATTGAAAGGCCCGCACACACCAGATATCCTTTATAATATTTATGTACAAATCACTAAGACCTTTCTCATGACCTGAAGTATGATCTATACATGACTATGTAGCCTAGGTTATATGTAAAAAAATAAGGCTATTGAATATTTCAAATGCTAGGCTATCCTTGTAATTTAAATTAGTCAAAACATGTAGCGTTCTATTTTTTATACTAAATAAAATAAGGATCAAAAGTATTATAAAATTAAAAGTAGCTATATAATATAGAGTATGCGTTTTAAGTCCTGAGTGGCCCGTGTCCCCCGAAATCAGCCCATTGGATCACCCTCGTCATCAAGATTCGTGCTAGCGGTCGTCACGGTCCCGTTAGTTTTCACCCCCGCTCTCCCGTTTAGAAGTCATGCGAACCAGAGAAAATTTCATGTTTCTCCTCCCGCGACCCACCCCCAGCGCGGCACCCCACCCTCAATGAGGCCCCTCCCCGACGCGGCGTTCCCCGGCGCGAGCCCACCACCGCGGCCCCTCCCCCGGCGCATCCCCTCCCACCAGGGACCTCCCCGGCACGAGCCCACCATCACCCACCCGCGCATCATCCCCTCCCCAGCGTGCTGCCGCAACCTCGATACGGCCCCTCCCCGGCGCGAACCCACCATCACCCACCCGGCCCCTTCCTCCCGAGTAACTAGGACCAGTACGAACCGGAGCTTCTGCCCATGGCGGATGCAGAGCACGAGAGAAAGGCGTGCTACCTCCCGCCGTGCCACCGCTCGTAGCTCCTCCTCCCGGCGCGCCTCCGACCACCGCTCCCCCTCCGGCGGCCATGTCGGGCTCCACGCCGGGCGGCGGCCATGGCGGCCTCGGGCGAGTAGGCGCCGGGCTCGGTGTGCTCCGTGGGCACCGAGCGCGAGCAGCCAAGCCACAATGGGAGATCCACCACCCAGGCTCGGTGGATCTTTCACCACCGACACCCGACGCATCCAGGTCCCAAGCCCGGATCCGGTTGAGTTAGAGCTAGAACTCGGCCCATGGGAGCACCGGATCCGCCCGAGCTCGACCCGTGGAAGCAGTGGCGCGGCGACGGGGCGTGCACCGGATCCGCCGGAGCTCAGCCCGTGGGACATCTGCGCTCCTTGCCGGGCGGAGCGACGGCGGTGGCCATGGAAGGCTCCACGCCGGGCAGAGCACAACGGCAGGCTGAGCAGCTAGCTCCACCCAGGCTGCCATGGTGGGCTGAGCGACGGGCGCCCATGGCAAGCTGAGCGGCAGGTGGGGCAAGGCGGCAGGCAGAGCAGCAGGCTCCACGCCGGGCGGCAACCATGGCGGGCTGAGCGGCGTGCGGGGCACAGCGGTGGGCGGCCATGGCGTGCGAAGCAGCGCGAGTAGCACTCGGGAACGCGTTATCCGGGGATGGCAGACGGCACAAATGACGGCTGTTGCTACAGCCTCGGGGGGGACAAGGGTCGCCGGGGACTGAAAGTATATTCCGATATAATATTTCAAAACCTCCTATATGAATACAGTCCTAGCCTTATAAGGTTTCCGAGAAAGATATATGGAAAGTAACATGCACTTTTGTTTATCAATGATTATGAAAGTTTTCTATAGAAATAAGACATGCCTCTGTTAAGCAGTATAAAAACTTTTAGCGTACCCCAACATGCTTGGTACAAAAGAATCTGTTGTTGTTATTGTTGTTATGCAGCGAACAGGCGTTTGGCCTGGTGGCAAGGCGCCGGGTTGGCTGCCGCCAGGTCGTGGGTTCGACCCACGATCTCGCACCTGCACTGTAGCGTGGGCTGCAGTGTGGAGAAAAAATTCCCTCGCTCTCCCCAAATCAAAGCGTATGGTAAAGACTCGCGCCATAGCTCACACGGCCAGCTGAGTCCCTACGTATGGTTTGGGGGGAGGGTTCGGGAATTTTCTCGACCTGCGTGAGAAGGTCTTCTTCTTAACAAAATGCCCGGGGGCCGTCATACCCCCGCAGGTCGAGTTTTTTTTATTGTTGTTATGCAAATATAAACTTTCCCTTGCATTGACACCGCTCTATCATTTCACTAATTAATTACAATATTCTATTTGATAGTTGTTTTAATATGAGTCTTTTCCACATCTCTGCCATGCTATTTAATAGAAGACTAGGTGATTCCCCGCACGTTGTTGCGGGACATCAGAAGCATTAAACAACTTTGAAAAGGTGCTCACAACTGAAGAAATATAATACTAATAAAATCATTAAAGAACAAAAGTAGAAGAAAAATGTTACGGTGCTTAGAACGAAAATAGGTAAAAGGGCTACTAAAATTTTCTATTGTCCAATCATGAGAGGAAAACATTAAGTTGAAACAACCTTAGAAAAAATAATAGTAAAAATGTTACGGTGCTTAGAACGAAAATAGGTAAAAGGGCTACTAAAATTTTCTATTGTCCAATCATGAGAGGAAAACATTAAGTTGAAACAACCTTAGAAAAAATAATAGTAAACCCTTCCTTTTGTAGGCAGTCTAAAAACAAATGACCTATAGACAACACAAAATTATCTAAAAACAGAAGATAAAAGTTTGGACCAAGAATGCCATAACATGGAACGGGCATGTAAACTTGAAAATCATATCAATAGAAAGCGAAAGTCATCCTTGAGATAAGAGTAGGAAAAAAATGCTAGTCGAAATGTAGTGAAAGGCGATGAAAGTGGTTGCATTCCTTGGTCTGGTGGGGTGCCAATGCGTGGTGGGTTGTGTAGGATAACTGAAGTGCCCACGCGGCTTCGTGTAGTTGAAATATAGTTCAGGATTTTGAGAGATCAAAAGTTGGATTACACTGAAGCAATGACAACTTACATAGATGCCCATCGGTTACTGAGTTACTATATGGTTATTAAACAATATGCCGAGATATAGAAGAATAAAGAAAAAATAAAATAATTAAAACCACCAAGTGGTGTACAGGAATATAATTATCCTATTTAAGCTATTAATTAACATCAATACTTCAATAGCTTAGTGGGCAGTCCTCAATTGCCGTAGTGTTAAATGGGACGTCGTGGCAGGGGTGGATTCTATGGAAGATGAGCAAACGGAATTTGCTTGAGAAGGATCTAATGGTCAGGAACAAATCGATCCCAAGTATTTAGACGGTTGAAGTAATCAATAGTGATGATGTGGCTCAATGTGGTTAAAGAGAAATAGTTGTAATGACTCTTTGTGGGTTGCGTCTTTTATATATAGATAGATAGATAGATACCCAAATAAGCTAGTCTTGTAACTTTCTACCAATGCTATGTTAAGTTAACTATCTTCAGTCGCAAAGGAATTAATTAACTGTACTTGAAAATGGCACTGTATTTTTTAGGTTCGAGCAGGCTCATTCTCTTATAGGTTAAATTACTATAGGACACTCAATAATGTTGGTTTTACCTGCAGAACACTAAATTAGAAATTTTATCTGTTGGACACTGGAAATAAACTGCCAGTGGTGTTCTACAAAAAAAATGGCTTATTGTCTTGCGGACAAAATAAACAGTATTTAGCGCCACAGACAAATTATCCAAAGAGTTAAAGCATAGAGAAGAGATAAGGCAATGTGTGGTCCAAAAATGTTTCAAATACACATGTTAGCTGGGTTTACCTAGCAGCTATATATATAATCAAAACTAATCAGTCTATAGATCCAGTTATGTAACAAAGATTGAGGTATCTAAAGAGTAAATGAAATGTATGCTAGTGTTGCTAGCAGACGAATATTAACAGAATCATCTTAGGCATATCAGGATATACTAATTAATTTTTTGTTTTCTCAGGAGGGTATTTGCAGGATCACTCGGAGATGGGTAGAGAAAAAAAGAAAAATACCAGTATACCAATCATTAACCTCCACAATTATTTTTTTCGTCGGAATAATATGGTACTTTATATTTTGGACCCATGGACTATTTACAGTGAGCCATAATATTTGCACGAAGTAGGCGCCAGTTTTAATTAAGTTCCAGTGAATTTACAAATCAAATGGTCCGTAGAATTGCACAAGCTACTCATTAAATAGTTTGTGATCTTGCATTTGGCATCACTTCTATTGCTGGCTACTCAATATTCATGCTTTGCACGCCACAACATATTTACGTAACATTCACTACTGCTATGGCTCCTTTGTTTTAGCTAAACCAAGACAGGTCATGTTATGTTCCTGTACTATATATTATTATTCTCTATTAGTTTTCTATCCACTCTATGCTATTTCAACAAATGTCTAAAAACTTCCTGATAAATTATTGGAACAGAACCCCTTGAAGCTAGTATAGAGTAGCGTTGGTATCTAATGATGATTTCTGAGTTTTGTATTCTTAATTTGTTTTACGTCCCAACTGTATATCTGAAATAATCAAAATCAGTTTAGGAAGATGAAAATGTGTATCAAGAATTATTGTAACAAATAGGCTAGTTATTCATACATCTTTGTGTGATTGCTTGAGCTCAGCTAAAAAAATTCCATAATAAATCTCGCTAAGAACAAAGACAGAGCAAATGATTTCCTAATTCACAGGGAAGTAAGGAACCACTGTACCTGATCCATTCAGAGTTACTTCTTTCTCGTCACTTCCATTATGAAGTTTTAGCCATTACGGTAAGTGAAGTGTGAACATCTAGAAATTGTAAGCAATCCCGTTCTGTTCTGAACCTGGTGTCTGAAAATTCTATGTGAGTTGGTAAACCATGGGTTCATGGTTATCAATTCGGCAGCGGCTCTTGTGGCATCATTGACATTCTTGGGCACAAGGTCCACACATCGAAGATGAATAGACACATCTCCAAACGTGAGTGCTGAGATAAGATCTTGAAACATACGTTAGATATACACAAAAGAAGAAGAAAAGAAAAATTTGTACTGTGAACTTTACGTCTTTACCTGGCTCTATGGTAGTACTGCATCTTGTAAGATTGCTTTATCTTCACTATCTCATGTGTTGTTCTGTGCTCACACCGGGAAGTGGGGAACACATAGGATTGTGCAAGTAAATGTCGGCAGTGCAGTCCCAACATAATCTCTCTCGTACCCGGCGCTTGCTCCCTGTAGATCCCCGGACGTGACACAGGATCGTTCTTACCGTATGAGGAGTAGTTGCCGCCAGTGAACCCTGGACACGGCATCATCTAGGTACAGAATAGTTTCCGCCGATGACTCCCTTGATTGCATCATCGTGGTGTTATTTTCATGCCACGAACGTGTGACGGGGATGGAGCGGCAGCGTACTAACCTGGTCCGTATCTTTTAGGAGACCAATACCATCACATGAGGAAGTGATCTAATGGTAGGATTTCTCTCTAAGATTAGATCAAAGGTCAGATCTTTTGCTTTCTTGTGAGAAATTCTAGATTATTTCTCTTTTTTCTGGACATTGTGGTGGGAGGTTCATCTCTTTTTAGTATGAAATAGATATCTTGTAGACATATGTTTAGTTTTCCAAACTGTATTACAATGTGCCTGCGCTTAGTATTCTTTCTAGAAAACGAGAAGAGATGGCCGGGAGTAGCCGGGTCCCAATCCAAACTTGATCAACTCAACACGCGGCCACCATTGGCATTGCGGCACATTCCTTCCATCGTTCTTGCCACCGCGCCGCGCCCACTCCACGCAAGCGGTGGCAGATTTGCCTTGCGCTCGGTGGGAAAACACACCGCCGGGACCACGTTGTACGCGCAGCAAGCCCCGTGCCCTGCACGCAAGATGACCAGAGCCGGATGAGCGGCCTGTCCCAACCAAACACGATACAAACACTTTGCCGCTCGCAACTGTTCTCCCGTTTACATACGAGATACGAGGAGATGTTCAGATTCTTCGTGTCCTCCATGGCCAACTTCGACATCCAAGATTTGTGGCGGGACCGACCTCCTCGACTTCTCCCCCGCATTGATGAGCATGTTTGGATAGCAATCTCACAAAAATTACGTGTGCAACGTCGATCGAATGTCTGGGGCTGTGTACGCCAGGCATCTGGCGGCCACTACCACACTTACCCACTGTAGCGGCGGTCCATCACCAACCGCCGTTACAAAAGGGTTTTTAAAGGCAGTTGGTTGTTATTAAGGTTATTATTAACGACGGCTAGAAATATAAGCCGCCATTAATAAGGCCTTTGTAACGACAGTTTTCATCATCAACCGCCGTTAATATTTGAATACCGTAAAAAAATTAGAAGAAACCGCCGTTAATAAGGCCTTTGTAACGACGGTTTTCATCACCAACCGCAGTTAATATTTGAATACCGTAAACAAAAATTGAAGAGGCATGCGTGCCCCGTGAACCGTCGTCACCTGGGTGGCCGGCGGCAGAGATTCCCGTATTCCCATGTCCTTTTGTCATCAGGAGCTGCCGGAGGTAGCCTTGCGATATGGCCAGGTATACGCGCAGCTCCGGCCCCGGCCTGCATGTGACGATCGATATAAGCCGGACCAAACGGTCCAAACCCCACCGCTCCTACGGCCCCGTGCTACTTTGTTCCACGGCAGGGCGCAACAATGTCATACTACAACTGAAAGGGCTGAATGTCTACCCTATTCCACGGCGACCACTCCCTGAAAATTTAATTGTGTCCAACATTGTCCGGCCACCTTCTCTTGATTCACCACATCACTCGATCGTTGATGCAAAGTCACCCAGCACTATATTATATAAAATCGTCTTTCCTTCTTTTCAACCGACCAAGTTTAAAAACTTTAAATCAACATGATTTGTACTAGAATTTGTATTGTTATTTAGTTTTGTATGGTTATGTAACGTGTGGATAAAGAGAGGAAAAAATGTTAATATATAGAGTACAAAGAAAAGAGATTGTAAACCATCCAATTTCGATCTAGTGGTGATGGTCGGTGATTGAAAGTTTCCCAAATTTTTACTTGACTGAAAGATTAGCAAGTCCCTAAATATTGTTCTCTTAAAGTAGTTGTGTCCAACCATTTTTCATCCCAGAATCTAATGGTATGTCCATCTTGTAACACTAAATCCCCAAAACTCATAAATTGGTTCTAGCCCCCATATATGCCTATCAAGATTCACCTGTTGAGCTGGTATATTCCAGCAACTAATCCATGGGTCCTACGATACATCACGTCGGGTCACAGCCACGTGGGTCCAGTCTGTTAGCCCATGACAAAGTTTTATGACGTTCTTGAGCCAAGGCCTTTTTTATATTGATTAATATTTAGCATTTTAACTTGTACAAAATTTCCAAGCGAGATCAAATGCGCCAATGTTTTTTTCAACATTATCTTCATACTTCAAAATATTCAAATAATTTGAATTTTTATTTTTAATTAAATTCAAATTTGGTTGAAAGTAATTTACTTTAAATCTTCATACCTTAAAATCTTCAAATGGTTAGTAATGTTTTGAAACTCAAAACTTCTGAACATCAGTTGGTCTCAAACAATTGCCCTAGTGTTGCACTTGATGACTTGGATTTAGCAGGCTTTGTCAAAGTTCCGGAGAAGGTTTGAATGCTCTAATAGTGTCAAATTCAGCCCGGCAACTGGGCTGCATGGAAGATCTTTTTAAAAAAAAAAATCCCTTCAATATATTTTCGAGTGTTTTCACTCAAAATAGGTGTTTCATATTTTATCACGGGTGTTGTATTTATATGGCTTACAATTTTCTTGATGTTAGGCCAATCAAGGCTGATAGATGATTTGTCAAAAGTATTAATACGGAAGGAAACACATTGTTCATATACCCTTTTTCTTGGTGTTAAATAGATGTGGCAGTTACAAAATGTAATGATCCATTTTCTCCATAGAAATACAGCAAGCATGCACAAAGACTTGTCGTGGGCAAATAAGAATGACAAAGTGTAGTGCAAAATTTTGATATCCCATCATGTAGCTATTATGCGGCAGGACGCGTAGAACATCTTTTTGTAGTGCGCGCACTCTTTGCATCCCTGATGTTCACAGCGACATCCACGTACAATAACGCTAAACAATTACTGAATGGACAATACAATTTATCAATGACAACGTTTTGTCTGGACAAATAACTCTAGATTCAGAAGAACCATAGTTTGTTTTCACAAAGCACATCATTTGACAGCTCTAGATTCAGTATGACCATGGTTAGTTTTGGAATGAGTAGTGGCATATGCTCCCATTCTACATAACATATGCCTCTTTAGCTCTTTAAAAAAATTTTAACCGGTATGCATTCTGAAAAATTGTAAGGTCATTCCTTGATTGATAAAATTTACCGTAGTATGAGCTAGTGACTTGTATACTTGAGTCTTATATTACAACTCAATAGGTTTATACTACGAGTTATCAAAAAATAGGTTTATACTACCATATCTCTATGCATGTCAAATCTTCAAGGGGCAATATTAGAAAAGTTTGTCTAAGAATGCCCGCAATACGGATGATTAAAAAAAATCTTCACAGAGGTTATGGTTGGTAGGTGGACGGGCAATTCGGGGTTGTGTTCCGTAGACCCGGAGACTATGACATTGTAAAGGTTGCATGCATATAACGAAATATAAATAAATATCATAAATACTCGAGTGTACCGATACACTACTGGAACTCTCCATTGTCCCTAGGGACGAAATCGGTAGGGGAACAGCTGAAAACAGTAGGGATAGTGGTTCCCTACGACACGCCCTAGGGAAAGATTCCTAGGGAACGATTCGACGGGAAAGCCGGGTTCCCCTATGGTTTCCCAAGGAAAACAGATAGGGAAAGACGCGTTCCCTAGGAAAAAGATTCGTAGGAAAACCGTAGGTTGGCGGGGCCGTGGTCCCACCGGGAAACGTAATGTCCCTAGGAATCTTTGTTTGCTAGGGAACTTGCACATGTCCCCTGCGAAAAGCATTCCTAGGGAAATGTTACGGATGCATATAAAACATTTGTAGGTTATATTTAAATATTATTTAATCAAAAAATATATTTAGCACAAATATATATTTCAAACTTTTTCAAAAAAATAAAAATTAAAAAGAAACCAACACTCGGAGGGACCATTAGCTCAAGATGGCACATATTAATTAAATCACCGATGGTATAATAGGATAATACAAAGTATTACAAGTACATTGCTACTTGGTTGCAATATTCTAAAGACATCTCCGGAACGGCAAAGTGCATGCCAAGTTAAATCACCGATGGTATAATAGGATAATACAAAGTATTACATGTACATTGCTACTTGGTTGCAATATTCTAAAGACATCTCCGGAACGGCAAAGTGCATGCCAAGTTCTAAACCACAAGGCTCTCGTACCAACACATAATAGGCGATTAATACAATGGAAAATCATCTAGTTGAGGAGGAGAGTAAGTGCCACCACCACTTGCAGTGGATTCAAAGGGCCACCTCCATTGCCGGCATCACTTGTAGCTACATTTCCACGATCGCCAAATCCTCCATATGCAATCCTGCTCAATGTTTCTTCAGGACTTTCAACTCCAACAGCTGAGCCAAATGTACCAACCTAAAACATTTGGTAAGTGTTAACTTTCTCAAAAGTCCAATAATGCATATTCTAATACTGCATGTTGAAATTTTGCTTCATTAAACTATCATAAGTGAGAACTCCTGCCCAAGCTTCCTTAAACTCATCAACTAGAGGTTGCATAAAGACATTCAGATTTACACCAGGATTTTTTGGCCCAGGAATCACTAGACTAAGAAAAATATTTTCCTCTTTCATGCAAAGAGCTGGAGGCAAATTTAAAGGTATGACAAATACTGGCCAGCAAGAATATGATGCACCAAATACAAATGGGTTGAAGCCATCCGTTGCAATAGCAACCCTAACATTCCTAGGCTCCATTGCAAATTCTCGGAATTCTCTACTGAAATAATCCCATGCTTCACCATCGGAGGGGTGTACCATAACTTTTGGGTTAGCACGTATACCCTCCTTATGCCAACGCATATGCCTTGCATTGTTTGGCTCCATAAACATTCGCTGCAATCTTGGTATGATCGGGAGATAACGCAAAACTTTGCGTGCTATGGGCTTTGTTTGCGTCCATGGGCAGCTGGCTCAACAACAACATATCGACTTTCCCCACAATTGTCACATTTGTCTTTTTGCTCATCTTGTTTGTAGAATATCATACAATTGTTGACACAACAATCTATCTTGACATAAGGCATTTTTAGACCTTTCGGAAGGCACTTGCACTCATACAAGTTTTTTGGCATTTTATGGTTCTCGGGCAGCACATCACCAAGCAATTTAAGTAAATTATTAATGCATTCTCCAGAGAGATTGTGCTGTGATTTAATTGCCATCAAGCGTGCTACTGCACCGAGCTGTGAAACACTAGTAAAACTATGGAGCGGCTCTTTTGAGGCAGCCAACATGTCATAGAATGCTTTAGCATCTGTTGTTGGTTCCTCCTCTACACTATCCGTCCGCATAGCGTCGCCAAACTCCCCCAACATTTCATCTAAGCCATCAGTAGTGGCACATACGTTTTCCAATGTAGATGAACTAACAATAGGCTCACGATGCTCAGTCCATCTAGTATAGCCAGGCATAAAACCTCTCTTACACAAATGCATGCTCATTGTAGCTTTCCTCCTCCTAACTCCATTGCGACATTCCGAACAAGGGCAAACAACTCCACATTTTTCAGAATTAGGGACAGCAGCGAAAGCACGGTCTAGAAAAGCATTTGTGTTGCGCGCCCAAACTTCAGAATGACAACCATTATCGTTCCAACCTTCATACATCCAAGTACGATCTTCTACTGACATGGCTAATATTGCAACAATTAACTGAAATAGTAATTGATGGTATTCAAGTTACGATGAAAAAATTCTATAACTGAAAAACACATACATGTTAATTAGTACTAAGCAAAAACAGAAGCGGATTTCTGAGCTAATTCATGTGGCAACATAATAGCAAGTGATCGGCTCGATTCATGGGCAGGCCACATATTTTTCTAATGACAGTTGGGATTAAACAAGTGGTATGAGTGCAGACCACTGGAAATAAACAATTTAATTTTTAATTATTAGTTGCATTAAACAATAGCACCGAACAGATGCCAAAAAATATTGTCCTTGGTCCTGGGATCTCACAAACAAATCAGATTACGGAAGAAGCAAATAAAATAATCACCTTCACAGCTCTTGGCGTAGCTCTGCTTTGTTTACTGCCGCAGCTTTGCTACTTCCTCCTCCTTCCAGAAACACAAATCAGATTACGGAAGAAGCAAATAAAATAATCACCTTCACAGCTCTTGGCGTAGCTCGCTTTGTTTACTCGCCGCAGCTTTGCTACTTCCTCCTCCTTCCAGAAACACACAGATGTAAATCTTGGGCGTTGTCTTCTTCTCCCTCCCTTCCTCCCACAGCTCACAGGTGGTGCAGTTTGTCTCTTGGCCCAAAATTCCACGGACAGCAGCTCGCAGCTCCTTGGACTCGCCCTCCTCCTATTCCACGGACATCAGCTCGGATTGGGTTGGGATGCATCCGAGATGATGGGATTTGAGGTCGATGGTGGCTGTAGGGATTGGATCCAAGCACTATTTCAGGTTGGGGGCATCGTGAGGGATCCGGAGGGAGCGCCCGGGTGGGCTTGGGAGGCGGCGACGGCTACCGGCGGCACACGGTTCTGGTTCGAGCTGGGCAGAGAGTGTTTGCTGGGAAGAGGAATGGGGATTCCTTTGACACGCGGGAGATTATTTTCGCACACGCGCCCAACGTTTTCGACGCCCGCCAAATTATTTTATTTCGCGCCGAGCATGTTCCCTATGGCTCTAGTTTTTCATTCGTAGGGATAGTGGTGAAGGTGGAGCCAACCCGACATCTGTGGGGGCCACACGGAGCAGTTTCCTAACGAAACCAGTAGTTTCGCAGGGAACGTTGGTGTTTCCCTAGAGTGTATGGGTGAGTTCCTAGGGATCAGTACATTCCCTAGAGTTGTGAATATTTTCCAAGGGAAAAAAGAAACGGTAGGGGAACTGGAGGTTTCCAGTAGTGATAGGTATTACAAAGGTAGTTGTACTCAGTACCTTGTGCAGAAATGACTGGATAGCCGGAGCAGCCGGATCCCGAGCCACAATTGATCAACTCAACACGACAGCATTTCGGCAAATTCCATGGTTCTGGCCGCCGCCGCGCGCCCATTCCACGGAAGCAGTGGCGGCAGCAGGCTCAGCGCCGGCCCCGCATCCTCCCGTCATCACGAGCCGCCGGCGGTAGCCTTGCGCTCGGTGGGCACACAGACACACACACACACCATGACCGGGACCACGTTTTACGCGCAGCATCCCCTGCACGCGAGACTGCGAGAGCATGTGACGATATAGGCCAAGCTCAAAGCCCACACTCTACGGAGGTGGACCACGCTTCCACCAAACGGATCCTCCTGCTGCTCGGCACCAGGCGCCCCGTTCCCGTTGCGTCAGGCAGGCCCACGGGCCAACTCGGGCCCACCGCTGCTCGCCGTCTCCGGCCTAGGGGACACGGCCCCACAGAGAAGTGGGCCGGGCTGGCGGAGGCCAGATAGACGCGGCTGGCTGTTCCGGCGGAGGGCAGCAACCGCGGGGGAGAGCAGCGGACGGACGGACTGGCGCATCAATGGCGACGGTCCCGCCGGCCCGCTCCGTTCCCGCCACGGCGCGCGGACGCACCAGCGAACGAATGAGCAGGTGCGGGCAGTAAATGGCGCGATGCATCGCGTCGGCGCTTGTCTCCATATTCGTTTGGTGAGCTCGGCGAGGAGCAGAGGACGGGAAACGATCAAACGAAAGGCGGCATTCAATGGAGCGGAGCACTGTTCCCGCCTCTTTCCTTCTCCCCGTAGTCCACGGCTGCCGGGACGGCGAAGACCTGGTCGTAGTAGTCATGAACGCCCTGTAGTTGTCCTGTGTCTCCAATTTTTCCTCACTTGCGAACGATGTGTCCTCCGTTCCACCGTCTTCGCCCGACTGCCTGTCCTGCCCCGGACTCGACCCATGCCTCGCACGAAACAAGTCTCCACAAACTGAGCTACTACTAGTATGAGGGGAGCACTTGAATCGCGACCAGTCCAACTCCACTCTTGGCCACTTGGGTTCAGACCTTTTACTGAACTGGGAGATCTCGCTTCGCTGGCTGCTGCCGCCGCCACTAGGCTCTGCTCTGCTCGCTCGCGCAGACAGAGTCCCAAATCAAGGAACTGTTCGGACTGGCTGGCAACTCCTACAACTGGTGCCGCCATTCACGCCTCTGTATGCACCTCCCGGAACATGGCGCGGCTGGCTGTACGAGGCGCGAGTCAATGGCGAGATCGGGCGGCGTTAACGCCCCGCGCTCGTACCCCCGCCACCACCAGTGACGCACATGGCACAGGAGCAGAACAGATCATGCGTCTTCAGGGACAGCCAGCAATAACGCGAGTAACATGCGCAGGATGAGCAACAGCGCATGCGCACCAATTTCAGTGAAAACAAATGCCACTGGGCTGACGGTAGTCGTAGTAACAACGTGCAGAGAACCAGGGAGGAAAAAGGCAAATTACATTCATCCATTGGAGGGCCTTAAAACTGCTCCGTTTCATAATCGTTCAGTACATTAATACATCCTGAATCGAAACACACTGATCAGTCTACTACTGGAGTAATTAACAGGGTCTAAGTAGGGGGGGGGGAATGGCTCGCTAATGGGAGAGAGAAGTATCAGTACCAGAAGAAAGCTGAAATTAAAAGTTAAAAAACGACTGCATTATTTTCGCCGGTTGATCGTCACGCCGGTTTCAGAGACTCAGAAGACGAGCCTCCGGCGCGGCGGCACGAGGCGGTGGGCGTCGGCGAGCTCGCGGATGGTGTCCGCGACGAGGTCCTTGAACACGAGCCGCTCGATCTGCAGCACGGCGTCGGCGACCTCTGGCCCCGGCCGCCGCCGCAGGGTCGCCGCCCACGGCCCGTCGTCCGCCGCCGTCAGGTCCCGCCGGATCGCGCTGCACGTGACGTCGTTCAGGTCCTCAGCCACCTCCCCCGCCGCGAGGGGCACGGGCTCGCGGGCGCGGCGGACCTCGGCCCACACGTGGGCCACGAGCTCGGTGCCGCGGAGCCACGCCGCCGGGTCCCACGCGCACGCCGCGCGGTGCCGGTCCAGCGCCTCCGCCACCGCGCCGCACAGCAGCCGCCGGTGCCCGCACGCGTCCTCGTCGCCGCCGCCGCCGGTGGCACGGAGCCGCTGCTCGGCGAGCTTGTACACCTCCTCGGGGTCCCGCGGCGCGCGCCTGCGGGTGACGAACAGGCGGACGAGCTCCGCCACGTAGGCGTGGTCCGGGTCCGCGCATCCCTCCGCGGTGGGCCAGGGGCCGAGGGCCCACTCGTCATCCTCTTCCGGGCCCTCGGAGACGGTGGCGGCCGCTGGACGCGTCGTCGTCCTCGGGCTGCGCACGATGTTGAAGTCGATGACGCGCTTGGACCCGCCGGAGGAGGACGACGGCGAGTCCTCGTCGGCGAGGAAGGCCGCCGCGTCGAGCACGGACACCGGGCTCGGTTGCTGGTCCGAGGACAGCGCCGCCGGGTCGCCGCCCGTGAGCGCGTGGATGGTTGTCAGCAGCTTCCCGCACCGCTCGAGCTTCCGGCTGGTCTCGTCGCCGTGCACCAGCGGCTGCCGCGTCGAGAGGAGCAGTGAGTTAGACGACATTGTTACCGGAAGAATTAATTAACAGGCGACAAATTACAGGGGATTAATTACCGAGTCGAAGTCCCAGCGGGAGGAGGCGCCGAACGAGCCGCCGCTGCTGCAGCCGTCGGAGAACGTGGTGGACGCCTCCTCGTCGGGGAACAGGACGAGGCCGGAGTTCTGCGCCGCGCGCCGCGCAATGCGGGACCGCGCGGCGGCCGCGTCGAATGTGCCAGGTGGCTTCCTGAACGGTGGTTGGTGTTGCTGCTTCGGTGACTGCGCCGCCGGCGAGCCACCGCGCCGCTGCGGCGACTGCGGGCCGCGCCTCGCCGGGGATGCCGGGCTCCGCGCGGGCGACGGATGGTCCGGCGACCGCGGCCGGCGCGGCGCGCGGTCCACGTCGACTCGGAGGCGCCGCGCCGGCGGGGAAGCTTGTTGCTGCTGCGGCGGCGAAGGCGGCATGCGGTGCGCCGGGCGCATGACGACGATGGGCGGCGGCGTGCGCACGGCCGCCGGCGCAGGAGTTGCCGTGGTGGCGGTGTTGTGGCGGAGGAGACCCTTGAGCTGCAGCGCCTCGAGCACCTGCTTGAGCGTCTCGAGGTCGCGCGCGGGCTCCGCGATGCCGCGCTTGCGGAGCCGCCGCTCGATCTCGCCGTACAGCGCGATCTCGCCGCCGCCGCCCACGGGCTTGGCCGGCTCCGGGAACACCTCGCGCGCGTCGAACCGGCTCCGCCTCTGGACGACTCCCGCGCCGCGCGGCCCGGCGACCGCCGAATCCGGCGCCCGTCGCGGGACCATCTCCGCGAGAGGCGCCGCCGCCGCCATTGTCGGCATCCTCTGCTCGCGCGGCTGCGGCGAGGCCGGGCGCTCGAAGAACGCGGGGTCCACGAACCGGAACCGCGACGGGTCGGCGCCGCGGGGCACCCGCTCCGACGCGGACCGCCGGAGCTCGCCGCCCGCGCACGCCGGCGCGGCGGGCTCCCCGTCCTGGTGCGGCAGGGCGTCGAGGCCCATGAGCCGCGCGACGACGCTGGGCGACCGCCGCTCATCCGTCCCGGGCGACGGCGGCGCGCCGGCGGCGGAGGGCGGGGCGGACGTCCGGATCTCGCGGGGGCGGTACTTCCCCGTGCGTCCACCACCGCGCGGCTGTCGAGCGACAGCCGCGGCAGGCGCCACGACGGCGGCGCGCCGACCGGGGAGGCCCGTGCCCGTCCTTGAGGTCGAGCGGCGGGAGCTGGAGCGACGGCCGCGGGGCCGCGGGCGGCGTGGCGTCCGGCGACGACAGCGCCGGCGTGGACCGGTCGCCCAGCTGCATCGACCGCTCGGACGGCGTCGCGGACCCCTGTTCCATTCACGCACAAGACGAGACAGAGCGTCAGAGCCGGGAAGAGGCGCGGCGAGGAAACGGCACGGGGGGGACGGGAACGTACGCTGGACGAGGAGAGGAGGCGGCGCGGCGCGTGGTGGAGGCGGCGGCCGGCGAGGACCTGCGGGCGGTCGAAGAGGTGGAGGAACCCGGCCATGCATCCCTGGTGCACGGGCCGCTCCTCCGCGTCCATCTCCTCCATGGCCGCCACCATCTCCCTCCCGGTTGGGTTCCTCTGCTTCCGCTGCGGTGCCGCTCTGCGTGCCTCGCTCGCCCGGTCCGGCTCCCGCTTTTGGGAGCGATTTAAAGCGGTGGCGTGGCGGGGGCACACCCAAATGACGCAACTGCCCTCGGGTTTCGTTGCAAACTACGCGACGCTGCCACTGCCGCTGCACCGCTCTCGTGCGAGAAGGAGACTCGCGGTGGGTGGCGCCTCGGGACCCGGTGAGGCCCACGCGACAGAGACCGCGGCGTTTACATACGAGATGCTTTTGCAGTTTCTGTTTTTTCGGACGGACGGGGCGGCGGGCGTCTTCCGTTTAAAGGTGTGTCAGTGAGCCCAGTGCGCGCTCGTGCCGGCGCTCGTGCGCGCATGCGCGGCCGGCGTGGCTCCTCCGGCCTTTACAGCGAAGCTGCCGACGGCGAGGAGATCGTTGCAGGCAGGCTCGGCTGGTTTGGGCGTAGTACTGGTATTGTACTGTAAAATAATGGTTGTCTTTGGCTCTAATCTTACTCCTGAAACAATCACAGTATGTTTGCGACACTGACGGTTGACCCCCCTCTGACCGTAGAAGTACTACGTATCATTCTGTACCGTTACGGTGCGGCGTAAAGCGGAGGCAAACCACTTAACGACATGCGTGCGGAGCGGACCGGGCTGCGACTCGTACGTAGTCACACGGCTGCAAGTGCCACGTTGCAGTCTCCGGATGGTACAGCTGCTGGTCCGTTCCAAGGCAACCCCCGACTCGTACGCGTGCTCGCCTCGGGACAGCAGCGGCGACCAGGAAACCCAGACTCGGAGGTGGTGGCCGGACTCGGACTGGCCGCCTGCCTGCCTTGCTGACCTTGTGTTTGGTGAGTGATCCGGCCGGGCAGCGGCAGGCGGCAGTTACTACTGGCGCGCGCGCGGCCTTCGAGTCCCGCTTGGCTGGCACGGAGTTTGACCGGCCGACCGAACCGGGCGCGCGCGAGCGAGGCCACGCACGGCGACCACGACGCCCAACCAAAACGAAAAGGCGCCGGGCACGTGAGCGCTCCGTGGCGCAGCCCGCCGCCCGTCCGTCCGATGCCCTGTCCGGCCCGGGTGACTGTTATTATTAACCGCGGTAAAAGCGAAACCGACGCAGATCGGCTCTGCCTCTGCCTGGCAGCTGCGGCGGCCGTTGTTGGTTTGCCGAGTGCGGGCCGGCACGGCCGGGCGCGATCCAGCGAGTGCCTGCCCGTTTCCGCGCCGCCGCCTGTGTCGTTGCCGGCACCCACCACCCAGCCCGCAGATGCCCATCTCGTGCTCCTGCGCTCTCCGCCGTGCCCAGACTGCCGGTTTCCGTGACCGGCAATGCTGCTGCTCTACATAGAAACGGTAACGGTGCGAGCTTCGTGTACGTAGAGACATGGGCGCACGCGAGTCGTCACTGCACCATGACCGCGCTCTGAGCCGGTCTTAAACAAATTAATAATCCGAGCTGTACCGCCCACCACCGTGCGAGCACTGCCGCTGCCCTGTGCGTTGTTGCTTGCTAATCAGTGTTAGATACTCCTCCCTACTTGCGGATACAATACTCCTGCCAGATACACAGATACGCGCGCCGGTGAGCTCGAGGAGACAGATCGGTGCGCGCGCGACGCCATTTTCTACTCCTGGCAAAGCCCGTGGGGGGAGGGAGGTTGCGTGGTTGTACCGCGCGCGTCGCTTTTCGCCTCGGCGCCGGCGCCGGCGAGGCAGGGCCGACCTGACCCGGGCACGCCACGGGCTGTCCCTCCCTGCACCCATCCAACCGTTACAATTTCCTTTTTTTTGTCTCTCAAGGTGCATCCCTGGTTGCGCGTTGACGAGCGAAGTACAGTCTACGTATCCGAGTACGGTACCGGTCGTAGACTCTGGTGGTCCTATACCTACAACAGCAGCAGTGCATCTCGGTTATCGCAATAAAAAAAAGAAATGAGAATCGTGACGTCACTCTCCGTCGGCCTGCCAACGACCCGCACGCAGTCCGGAAGGGACGGTCAAATCGGTCAGAGTCTCCCGCAGCCAGAGCCAGTGGCCGCGCCGCGCTGTGCCACTCTGCCTGCTCCGCCCAACGATCTGCTGACGCCACCGCGCATGTGTTCCCCCTGCGGCGCGCATCCACCTGGCGCGACATGCAGGACATGCCCATCCATGACCATGATCCATCTTACCCGATCTTTTCCCTGTCTTCACCAGATCTCCGGATGACGTGGCCGCCTACGAATCGGATTATCCCTGACCGAAATGCATATGGGCCACTTGCCAATTCCAGTCGTGTTCATTCCCACTTTCTTTTTACACAACCGCACTTCAAATCAGACACACACACACAAAAAAAACGCACTTCAAATCGCTAATTTGAAAATACTGGATATCGGCGCGCGTTCCTTCGTGTTCACAGAAGGCCCCTTTTTGTGGCATGGCAACGTGCGTCGTCGTTGGGACTCCAAGCCCGTGAAATGATTGCGGCACTAGTATAAGCACAACATGGCCATTGGAAACTACTCCTACGCGCGTTACAACCGTGCTAGCTGTTACTATCCTATAAACCACATGTTGCCTGCAAAAAAAATGGATGGGCTCCGTGGTCAATGGAGACGAACGTACGTCTCGGTGGCCGAACGAGGGCAACATCCAACAGCGATCCAAAGTGTCGCACATGGGGGCGATCTAACACGGAGGGCTCGAGATTGGAGCTACTAGCTTCATTTTGTTAATTCCCGGTTTAGGCGATTTATTAGGGGAGCAATGATCGTGACGAGAGAGATCCCGGTCGTTGGTCAAAACGGTTGTATGATAACTGCTTTTGTCAACCAGTTGTAATCAATTGTCATGTGCAGATTTGACAAGATCAGTGTTGTTGTTGAAGCTCCACGTACGACGTGGCATGTAGGCGTCGTCCACCTCCAGATTTTGTGTTTTGTTCTATTTATTTGTACTTTTAGTCCCCTTCACCGGAGAGAGAAAAAAACCCTACGAACCATCCGCAAACTCGCGGAGTGGATACGAGTTAGGGTTCTGGGTTTTCGACGGCCGGTGGGCTCCATTGCCTGCGGCAACCTTGAAAGCTTGGAGGTGGAGGTCTTGGCGCCGTGGGCGGGGCTGCCGGGGTGAACGACGAACGCAGGACGTTCTAAGTACCCGTGGCGTTCGCGCGATCGGTCTGCGTTAACCGTGTCCCACTTATTACACTGATCTCTCCAGTATGGCATGGGAGCATCAAACATGGGGTGCCGGGCCAAGCCGAGAGGGACAGCCGCACACCGCGCTACCACAACCTGATGGACCTTCTTCCATATACGCCTGTGCATGGCCCGTGAAGTCGCTTTCGTGATCACCGTTCTCGGAGGGCACTATCCACGAATACGCATGCAGAGAAGGGCACGTACCATCGACGATTGCATACCAGCAGCGGCCGCTTTCAGTGGGTTGGCAGCTGGGCACGTACTTCTACTAGCAAGGAGAGGAAGATACGGCTCTAGTACGGATGAGGGAACGGTTGGTTGCATCGCATTTGCATGCGATTGGCGCCACGACCACGTACAATGATGAGCTCTCGACGTCAGTCAAGCATGGCGTGCGCGCGGCCCGTCTGCTGCATGTGCGCTGGGTTCACATTGCCGCGGACGGGAATGTCCACATCATCGCGTTTGGACCCAACAAGATTGCGAGAGATAAAAAATGTGCCTCTTCGGCGTTCATCAATGGCCGGCGCGGCGGTTCCGATCCATGCTTGGGCGTCAATGCCGATTAGTACTAGTACTAGTGTGTGGTCAGGCGCGCGTAATCAGTCTCGCAGCGGCTCGGGGTGGGGGGCGTATACAATTTCGTTCTTGCACACCGTACTGCACCGCTAGTTACAACGCGCCAGGCCCGCTGCCGGTCTGTGCGCGCGTGCGATCACGGACTCGAGTATGGCTCGCGCCGGCAGCCTTTGGTTGCCAGAGCGCGGTTTGATTGCGCCGAAAGCCTTCTGCTCGGTGACTGGTCAGTCAGCCGGTCAAAGATTTGGTCAAGGGTGAGTGTACCCGTGGGGATAAGCCAATGGAGGCCATTAATGTCGTTCGCAGGCACATTGGCGCGTTCGTTGATTCGCGCTGTAGTACTACGGAAGGGATCAGAGGAAAAACTCCGCGGCCTTGTTGTTAGTGTTGGGAAGCGAGGCAGGGAGTTAATGCCTCTGCGTTAGCGGGGAAAGCCTGAAAGCCTGGCGATCCGAACCGGTGCGAGTGAAATCGTGGCAGCTGCTGGCTGCGAATAGTCGTACTACAACGACTCGTGTAGTACGTACTATATGGCCGGTCAAAACAGAGCACCCGATGGGAGATGACGGGTCAGGTTGAACCTGCTTCATTGTACGTGCGTGCGTGCGACAAACAAGAGATTTGGGTCGAGGCCATCACCGAAAACCATTACCGTCGTCGTAACTAGGCTAGCGTTTGGATCCAGCTGACTAAAAGCAAAATGACTAAAAGGTGTTTTAGTCTGTTTTAGTCCCTGGCCTCGCTAAGGGACTAAAGGCGTTTTAGTCTGTTTTAGTTACCTTGTTTGGATGTTTAGTCAAGTAAAAGACTAAATTTTAGTCACTTTCATTTTAGCCTCAGGGAACCAAACGTCACCTAGATTACGCAGGGAGTAGGCCACGAGATGGACGGAGACGAGAGCACTGTCGCTCGCGACACGTGGAGACCGCTGTGGCTGTGCTCACGTGGTCCGGCGCCCCCGCTCCGAGCGCCCGGCCACGTGACCGGCGGCGTCGCCATGTCGCGCGCGCGGCGACCCTACACACATCCGTCTCGGCGGGACGAACAAACCCTGCCGCCGCCGCAGCAGCAGCCGCAGTGTCGTCCCCCCACCCCCTTCTCTCTCCGCAGCCCGCCACGCCGCTCGCTGCTCACTTTGCCCCCCTCCGAAGCGGTCGTCGATCGATCGAGCACTGTACACGGCGGTACACCATACCGTACGGATACGGTGCACCACACATACTAGTACATTGGACCGGGACCACCGTGCGCGATGTGGGGGCAAAAACGCGGGAAAGCCGAATCGGTCCAACGCCGATCGAAACCGATCGAACCGTGCATGGCCGCCGGCCGGCCGGGCCCCTACACGCCGGCGGGCAGGATGCAGCGCATTATTCAAACGTACGCAATCATTCGGGCATGGACCCGGCCAGCGAGATTCCATTCGCGTATCCGCGCACCCGTCGGTTGAATCGATCAGTATCGAGATCCGACGATGACTTCCCGCGCGCGCGCCCATGGCGAGCCGATCTCGGATAAGGCGTGGTCCTTTTCTTCTCGTCATCATCCTCATCTCGACGGATCGCATCGGTGCCCCGGCCGCCACCTGCGCGCGCGCGCACCGCAGTGCCAGCATCATCATCATCACCATCACCTCGCCACATAATCTCTTCCGGATGACGACACCGTTCACGCTCCGTCGATCGGGGAGGGGCGCTCTCTCTGCGAGCCGACATTCCCTTGGCCCCCTCCGATCCGTCCGCCCGTCCCGGATTAAACAAGGATATCTCCATCCCATGCATAGAGGACCAATAATCGTCACCATTATTGCGCGCGTCAAATTTTAAAAAGGGGCTTCGATCCGGATCTAAACGGACGTAATCCGGTCTGCCGGGCCGCCGTGTGCCGTGCCATACGTTACGGATTGATCGAGGCGTGTGGGGTGTGTGCAGTACTAGCTTCGAAGTGTTTGGACCAAGGCAGCACGCAGTACATTTCCCGGTTAAGGCAAAGCCATCCGTTAAGACACCGTTCAACAGTTTCCTATGTAATTTACAATAGTTTTCCTCCCCTTTTTTTTTTCCTTTGATCTACGACCACGTAACTTGTAAATACTTGACTGAAAGTTAATTAACAAAAAAAATTAGGTAGAGGTCTTCCCTACTGACTCCGGTCAAAAAAAAAAGAAGCTGCCAACCTTTTGTTATATCTCAATCACTTGTTTCTAATCACGTACAACTAAGTGCATTTCTTCTAGTGCTTCAACAGTTTTCTTTTGTAGAAGCAAATTAACACGGTAAATGCAGGCTACACGGAGCGTGAATAAAGACAAGAGCTACTTGCATTGCATGCTCGGTAGTGTAGTGTAGCATGTACTAGCTGCCACAACCCGCACCTCTGCATGTTTTACGCAAGCACCCTAGCCAGCCAGCCTTTTGCTACTTCTCAAGTGCCGAGGCCGACCCCTTTCGCCACGGAAAAGCAGCTAGAACGAACCCCGACGGCCGAATCTCTACCTCTACCTAGGTGGCTTTTCGCATGTGGTGATTGGTGCCAGTAGCTCTTCTCGCATACTAGCAGTCTACCACCCGTTCCTGCTTGCTCCCCCGTTGCCACGCTAGCATGGCTTGCATAGGTGGTGCTAGGCAACTGAGATGGGAATCATTGCGTCTGCATCATCTGAACATGGAAACGCCATCATTCCCCCCATCGCGATCCAACGCCAGGTTCGCACATGCATCCTGGTTCTCGCGTTTTTGGCTAGTTTCGATCGGCTGGCCCCGCTGCTTGTTGATGCCCGGTCACAGCTAATTAACTTCCGAGAAGATTAATCGTTAGTACCATCAAACCATGCAGACACGATAGAAAATGTCTTTTTAGTTGTCTTTTTATTCAGTATGTAGTCACCTGAAAGAGTAGTGGCAGCAAGTTAAGGTGATCAATGATGAGTGACGCGCTCTCCCGCGCGCGCGCGCACACACACATACACAGGATGATCTTGTCATCTTCCTCCTCCCTCCCTGTCGTTCAACCTCGCAGAATCGCTATGGACGCGTCACGCACATGTGTGTGTACCACACCTCGCTCCGGAAAGCCACGGATCAAGCAGCGCGCACGAGCCAGGCCAAAGCAAAGCAAGTGATGAGAGAGACCCAGCCCCTGGCTATACCTTTTGTAAAGCCACCATCCGTGGCCGCGGCCTTTCGCATCTCATCAGATCTCGCCGCCTCACTTGACGCGCGCGGCCACATGCACGCACGCCGCGCCTGTCGTGAAAAGGCGGCAGCGGGTTCCAGCCGTTGCCGGATCCGATGATCCTGGCCGTCCGATGCGTCGGTTTCCCTCGAAAAGGAGTGAAATGCCGCAGCTTTTGCGCGTAAAACACCCCAGATGCCAAGACGCGGCCGTTACCCGTGTCTTAACGAGCGCTAACACGAGTGGCAGCCGCGCGGATCCCGTCCTAGTCCTAGTGACGTGAATGTGCTTTGGCAGTCATGCAGCTGCTCGGCAGAGAGAGAAAGGTCATGGTATATTTTCCCGTTTCCCAACCTCCCATGTTCTCACTCACTTTTTGCTCTGCCACATTCGTTAGCATATCTCTCTCTCTCTCTCTCTCTCTCCGACGACCAGTTACAGAGAGCGACAGCTCATTAGCGGTAGTACTTTACCTGTTAGTGGCTGATAACGCTCTAGTATAACCACAGTGCATTGCATCGGCGGTGCTCTATGGCTGGATTCATCGGAACACAGATACGGTTGCGTTAACTGCACGGACTGCAACGGTCGTGTCCGGCCAAAACTAAGAAACAGCGAGAGCTGCGACGATGTTAATCGCCCACCACATCGCTTTTCTGGTTTCTGCCCGGACAGCCCAGTGATGCCTGGCCACGTAGTAGTACTACTGATAACGCCCAGGTGTCACACCCGATTTCAATAACCGAAATCGGATTCATCCGTTTACGTGTCCAGGATCAATTTTTCACGCAACGAACAAATTATGTGATAAAAGAACAATATCTTTATTAATTCATTAAATACTTACATCAATGACCCGTAGGTCTAAAGTAAAAGATTACATTGATTGCAGCGGAAATTATGCTAAGCGTTAGCGTCCTTCGATTCCCACGGAAGTCGACCGGAAGACCGCGAGGCCTAGACCACCACTTCATCGTCTCTTTGAATGATGTACTTCAACCTTCACTTCGAATTGTGGCATGATGCAAAAATAGAGGCAACAAACGTATGAGTACATTACGTACTCAGCAAGTGGGGAAAGTATGACATGATTGGCCGATCAAGAAAGGCTAACACGGGGTTTAAGGCATAGAAGCACCTATGTCTAGTTCATTAATTAAGCAGGCTATTTACTATGTGATGTAACTCCATAGATCCATCAATTATCCAAACCACGCATGTCTCCTTCCCGAGAACCATGCATCCAAACCATTACCATCCCTCTAATCCGCGTGAGGGTCCATGCCGCTCTTGACCGTGAGCACGGCTGTCATGACGGTTTACACTCTGCAGAGGTTGTACACAATTCACCACGAGAAAGTGATTCCATCCCCTGTTGCCGGGTGGACTAAAAACCTCCATCATGCCCGTACCGGCCAAGCACTTACACACTTCCTTTGGTGTGTGGCCAGGAGATCACTTCCAAGGCGATTCACGGGTTCCTCCAGCTTTGTACGCGCCCACTAGGATTTCCACTCACCCGACGTGTACACCCGCCATCGGGTAGCTTCCTTCCTTGAGCCGGATGGTTCCGAGACCTTGTCTCCTCACCACACCTCCCCGGGCTACCGGTATAACACCGACCATAGCCCCTCTCCATCACGCGTACTCGATCGGTCTCCACCGCATACTACGCCAAGCCGCGCCCATACTTGGCTCGTGGTTGTACGGTTTAACATGGATGGTCGCTCCACGAACCGGTCCTTATGATTCGGGTGATAGCATTCCATGGAACAACCGGTACACCCCGACCATAGTTCCTCCACCCGTCACCAAAATCAATGTTCAATAATTAACAAGCAACCATGATCATTATATTCAACTGGATCATTAACAAGATTAACATTTAGCATGTCTTAAACCCCATTAAAGCAACTAAGCATGATCTACCCAAGTCTACAACTAATACCACCCAGGCGACAAGGACAGGTATGGAAAAAGGTATGACACATAGGATTCATATTTATCACAAGCAATGCAAGCATGTGCAGATAGAAAAGGAAAATAGGTGCAAGATGCGTCAAGGACACTTGCCTCTTTCTCTCTCTGCTCCCGATTATATCTTCGACTCTTGCTCTTCGAATCCCGTGCTTCGATCGTCTTTTAATTATGTCGCGTCAATCGGGCATGCAAATAAACACACATAACTAAGAAACAAAACAGTACACCATACAAAAAGACTATAAAAGCATTACTAAAAGAAAGTACGCGTCGCTACGATTCCTTGAGCGCAAGAATCGCCTTAATCGGAGCTACGAGCGAAAAGTTATGTAGGTTTAAAGCTTTAGGGGCTAAAACATAAAAACAGCTAAGGTGGGGGCTATTTTGTAAATATGGAAAAGATCATGGAGTAAAGTGTAAAAGTATAAGGGCTAAAGTATAATTTTATAAAACATTACTCGTTGTTTATGTAAAACTACACGATATGGTGTTATTTGAATAAACACGGGCTAAAACATAATTTTAGGAAAGGTCGGGGGTGTTTATGTAAAAATGTACCATGGCTAAAACATTACTGCAAAACGAGTTCAGGGCGTAAAATCAATTTACAAATGAAATATGAAGTTTATTGCAAAAGAGTAGGGTCAAAATAGAATTAAAACAAAGCTCATAGCTTATTTTATGAAATAAAGGACCTATTCATAATTAACCATAGACTACGAGGGCTAGCACGTAATTTTCCATAGTAACAGAACATACGCGCGCAAAATTAATAAACTACAGGGGCTATTCTGCAAAATCTACTATCCTAGCGCACAATAGGGACTAAAATAGAAATACGTATAAACCTAGGGTCGCTCATGTAAAAAGATAAGGACCTATTCGCTATTAAACTAAACGTCGGGGGCCTATCCGTAAAATTACCATTTACCAGGAAATAAAAGAATTATTTTAAATCAAAAACACCGTGGACCGGGTGCACGAGCCCCGTGGACCCGCGGTCCATGGTCCACGGTGGACCATTACGAAGGGGTATGAGGGCCCTTCTAATCCGGGCCCTCGATCCCGGATCCGACGGCGTGAGGGGAGGCGGCGGCCCGCGGCGGCCGGGCGCGGTGGCGCCATGGGGAAGCTCGCCGGAGCGGCCGGAACGGCGCTCCGGTGGCTCTGTTCGAGGCGGCGCAAGGGGGAAAGGGAGAGGGGAGCACGGGGATCCTCACCAGGTGCTCGCGCATGGACGGGAGGGGGCCGGAGCGGCTTGACGGTGACGAGGCGGCGATGGCGTGGTTCGGCGGCGGAGCTCGTCTCCGTCCGGGGTCTTTCCGCGTGGCGTTGGTCCCGGTGGAGGCGGTGGGTGATGGGGAAGCTTGTCCGGGGTCGCGCGAGGACGGGAGCGGCCGAGGCGAGCTCGCGACGAGGCGGCGGTGCGGGTTGTGGGTGGCAGCGCTGGCTGCGTGGGAGGGAGCAGATGGAGCTCGAGTGCGGGAGGGGGAAAAGATTGCGAGCGTCCGCGGCGAGGTTTTTATAGGCCCGAGGGGGCTAGAGCGGCCGGCGAGGCGAGGGCGACCGTTTCTCCGGCGATGGCGCCCGTGCTTAATTTGCATTGATTGGCATTGATTTCGTCGTGCTAACGCAGGGGGAAGGGAGGAAGAGGGAGCGGCGATCACGCGCGGGCGGTCGGGTTGGGGCGAGGTGGTGTCCGGGGCGGGGATTTGAAGATGGGGGAGGATTTGGGGGCGCCGGGTCTGGGGTGGCGAGAGGAAGAAGAAGGCCGCGGGTGGGCTTTGTCTGGCTGGGCTCGGGTCGGAAAAGAGAAAGAGAGAAGAGAGGGGAGAGAGTTTGGGCCTAGGGAGGGTTTAGGGTTTTGTTTTCTTTTCTTTTTATTTTCCTGGGTTTTCTCTAAGTGGAAGAAAATAAATATTAATAACTAATTATTCGTCACGTGTAAAATAATTCTACATGCCATGCTGTCATGAATGGAATGCATTAATTTTAGTTATTATTTATTTAAGGAAATAATTTTGTAGCCCTTTTTCTTAGTATATAATAATAGAGGAAAATGAATTATTAGGAAAATAAATTTTGGGATGTGACACCAGGGCTCGTCCATGTGCCCTGCATACACAACAAACTCGTCCCTCCCTCGGACACTGGTATTAGCATACAGTAACCACCCTGTAATTACCCTGTCCTGTCACTTGACCACCGGCCAAAGCTCCAGGCCTTTGCCCATATTCCTTGTCCGCTAGTAATCGGGAGCTGTGCTTCAATCATGCCGCTTGTGATTCCGACTCACCGGGTAGCACGCAGTCAGAGAGGTGGGCTACTCACATCTATGCGATACTGTACAGCTCTGCCATCCTTTTCTCACTTCTTTTTACTATACCACCATCATGGGAGCAGCTTTCCGTGTGTTCACCAACAGCCAAGACCGTGGGCTAAAGCGGTCTAGGATCATGCCTATAGAGAATTTGGGAATGAAATTCGTGTCAAGGATCGAGCAGAGTATTTGTAAAGGACTAGCTAGCTAGGAGTAGAGTATAAACGATTTACTACAATGTACTGTAACGGTCATAGGCTAGCTCCTAGCTAGTATTTCGGACACGCGTTGATCTTTTTCCCCCTGTCCTTCCATTCTGCTTTGCATTGGAGAGCAGAGGCATCACTGTGCTACTATAATGTACTGTATGATTCGATTGGATCTTTTTGCTGTTTGTCCCAGCGAAGTAGGCATGTGGCGTGTTCTTCAGTGGAGCATAATTGGTCGACCCATGCAACGCGCGCGATGCCGAGGGAGATCTCATGTCCGGACAACCTAGCCTAGTGATCTATAGCTAGTACGAGCTTACTGATTCCAGCTAATTAAATTTGAGCTACTATAGCTAACAAGATTGGCGTCCATATAACATTCCATTGTGTTTCATCCGGATAGTAGTATTTCATTATTTGCTCTACATGTATAGGATGGGGGGACATGGTTTTTTCCCATCGATGGGACATCCCATCGGAGAGAGAAATTTTTAAAAATATTTAAAATATTATTTAAAGTTTTTGAAATTTTACGAAATTTGATGTGCGTGTAGTTTGTATGATACTAAACCATGTATTGAAAGTTTTACCTTTTAAATTTAATTTATCTAAAAGATATAAAAATAACAAATTATGAATAAAGACAAAAGAAAAGGACAAAACAGCTAATTTGTCATCTTCCTCTGTGATTTGTTAATTTTATAACTTTTAAATAAAATTAAAGTTAAAGTTGAAACTTCATGTAATATACCTTCTACCGTATAAACTATGATCACATCGAAATTTATATTTTTTTCAAAGTTTCTAAATATATATTATATTTTTTTCACCGGTAAGGGGACATTCCATCGGTGGGAAAGTTTACTTTCTCTAGGATGGGGTATCTTTATACTCCCTCCGTCCCAAATTACTTGACGTTTTAGACTTGGGCACGGGAATTAAGGAGAAGTGAATAAGGTAGGTACATGAAAACGAGGAAGAAAGAGATAGAGATAGAGATGTATTGGGAAGAGAAAAAGGTGCATTGGGATGCGAGGATGACAAGTAAATTAGGAAATCTGGATGAGTCTAGAATGATAAGTAAATTGGGACGGAGGGAGTAGTAACAATCGAATAATCCTTGTACTTTGATTTGTGTATAGGCAAGTAGGAGCACGAAAGTTAAATTATCTTCTCCACATATCGGTATGCACAAATTAACAAGCCAGATATATCTAGGGCCACCGCATCAGCAGCTCTGCTCGCTTGTCCCTGCGGCGTCCAATGGGAAGCGGCCATAGGCAAGACACTGCTAGTGCCATCCACATTTCAGAGATTATTCAGAGAGCCCATGATGACATCATCACTCGTCTCTCTTGAACGATCATGCCCCTGTCAGAGCCGTCCAGCCGCAGCTCAAAGTGATTGGAGTATCTTTCCCCTGCAACAATCAAAGGAATCCAGGAGCGTCATCCATGTGGCTGCATCAGTAGTTAGTTAATAGTCCTCTTTTCAGTGGCATCTGTTGCTGCTGTGCTATTAACGTTAGTTGGTGAACAGATAGTGACTGCTCTTGCATCAGAGGCGAGTGAAACCCATGGTCCTTTGCTGACTCATTGGAGCAGTGGGGACGCCTGTTGAGAGAGATCTTGCGATTGGTCATGGAGACATGGCACCAGATGACATATCCTACACTACAGTTCCTTGATAGTTGGGGGCACTGGCCTGCCATTGTTGATGCAGAACTATAGTGATTGTATTGCAATGTTGCAATGCATCCTTATATAGGCTATAATCCTGTTATATGAACACGTGATCACCTTGGATGATTCACACGTCTTAGTACTATTTGGGTCACCGTGTCGTCTCATCTGCCGAGTCACGATCTTTAGATGGATTTGGTTGGGGATTAGGAGCTGTGGACATGCATGGCAGTGCTGTTCATCCAGGCAAGACCATGATACCACACAAACATGTATGCAGTGCTCGCAACAGAGCGGCGACTCCCACACATCACATGGCGCTGCTGCTCCTAAAATCTGCATGCAGGCTTGCTTAGCCTCTGGTGACAATAATGCTCCTGCCGTGCATGGCGATAAGTAATGGGCAACAACAATAATTCCTTCTCTGATGAGTATACAGCAACAAGATTATATTTTCTCGTGCATTTGTTTGGCCTCACACTAGCTAGACCAGATGCAGTTGTTAGTGGTGGTCCAACCACGGTTGCAGGACTACACCGCATAGATAGATTATGTTCTTCCTCATGGGAACCAGCAACGTACGAGCAGTGGATGAGGATGGTGACTGATGCATATTTGAATAGTGTGGGTTTGGGTGATTTGAGGCATCGGTAACTGGAACCGATGCGACTGCGAGTGATGTAATCTGACCTAATGCCGTGGTTTAACTAAGACACAGTGACCAAGCGAGTCAGTAGTATATGGTGTTCAAACCTGCAACTGGATACGGGTAATCGAGGTCGGATTCCCTTGGTTGGCGAGGATAATGCTTTTTTAAACCTACCATTTCATCTACTCTGTATTTTTCAGTTATTGACAGATGAAACTGGATAAGTAAAGCAAAAGCAAGGCATAGAGTAGAAGAGAATTTGCCAAAAATAAGGATTACATGTCCTAGGTTAATAAAACATAAGAAGAGAGTAAATACCGACAAGTAGGAAAAAAAACCCACCATGGCAGCTATAGCTAGGAAAGTTGAAAAGAGTTGAGTTTCCTCTGTGTCCAGTAGGTACGGTGAAAGCTCGAAGTAAAAATGCTCAAGTTTAATCACATCACCAAGGCCTCGAGATATGTAAGCAAAGTCAGTCATGTGAGTAACTTTTGGCTCTGGACCTCGTCTCCAAGGCAGCAGGCGCTGCCACGAGAGGACCCAGACAACGTGGGCACTGAAGCAACCTTGAAATCCTAGTCTGCAGGGGGCGGTGGCCTGTGGCCTCAGCCTCACCACAGTTTTGGTCCGGCTCGCCACAGGTTGCCTGTAAAAAACGCTCTGAATTCCAAGGCACGCACCCTCGCCAAAGTTGCATGTTGAGATAAGATATGTTTTTCCCCGCTTGTTAGGACTTGGCACATCATCGCCCTATCGACTTGCCACTAAACAATCTTTGTTATTAGCAATGATCTTTCTTACCTCCACCTTGTAATTACGGCCTGAATTCATCGGCAAAAGTTTGCTTGGGGTGTTCTTGGAGACACAACTTTGTGAAGCAAGCGCAGTGCGTAATCTCCTACTAGCACAGATCGATGTGGGGCTGTGCGAGAGTGAGGTCATCATCGAGAACAGCTACTCGGAACTACTAGTAGTACGGAATACGCCTCATTGGCATACATTGGAGTAACCAGACCTCAGCTGTCAGTGGACTATCTGTCGGCGCTCAGCCCACCTTACTGTAGATTCCGTTGATCTCCCTCTCTCTCTCTCTCTCTAGCGCGCTGCAGGATTAAAAATTCTTGTTTTACAAATCTGTTTTGGCGCCAAACAACTGCTCGATCTCCTCTTGACATCTCTGAATCCGTTGTGTTGCATGTGCTCTGTTTCCCTGCTGCTTTGAATGCTGAACGCTACTCTCACTCGAACATGTACCGTTTCTTCCGGTTGAAGAACTGACTGATCAGAACTGAAGAAACAAGAGTGGGCAAGTGCTCGTGCTTCTTTTGAGCCAGCATGATAGTGACTTTTTTTTTATTGATAGCGCATGATAGTGACTTGAGACAAAGGAAAGGTATTGCTCACTTCATCGGCACATTCAGTTGTGATAAAGAGTGGTGATAGGTGCATACACCCCAGCATTATGGGGGCAGCCTCACATGGAGTGCTAAGTGTGTGGTCACTTGCCATGAGATCTGTTTGTCACTCAGAAACACAACAATTCTGCTACACTTTTCAGTGTTATTTTTCAGCCAAAGCGTCCTAAGAAAGAACACGTGAGGGGTTGCTGTTTTACCAATACATTCTTCGGGTAAATTGCACATTGTACTAAATTCTGGTTTTTTTTAGGGCAATGGCAGGTGTTCTGCCTTTCATTTCAGAACGAATAGCAGCAGTACAAAACAATTATGGCCTAAGCCAAGAGGAAAAAAGCACAAAGGAAAACAGCAAGGCTATTTACAAGGATTTCTGGTAAATTGAGCTCTCTCCCACGCGAAATATAAGATTCAGATATAAACCTCTCGCATCACACTGCGGACGCTGCGTGCTGCTCATGTTCATATGTTCATCAACGTGCTGATATTTCAAAAAAGAAGAGGAAAAATTTAGCATCAGGAAACTGGTCCTGCAGCCTGAGACCCCAGCTTAATTAAGCATCAATCTGAATTAAATTAAACGAGGAGATCGGATCCAAGAACATGCATACACCAAGATAGGCTACAGATAGACGGAGCATCAGGAGACTGGTCCATAAAGGCAAAGGAACATATTTGCGCACAAGAGACCATGTTCGTTCTTGCTTGATGTGAAGATGCAACGGCATGTGCCAATCCTGAATCTGAAAGTTTCCATGGCTCCACGCTACGTTGTTGCAGTTGCAGAAGTGCCTAGAGTGGTGTCGGCACGTGACGTGATGAACCAAAGTTTTGGGGCCATGCTACCCCGGTTCGTGCTAGGTTTCTTGACACGTTAGGATGGAATCGTTCGCTGGTGGCCCGGAAAGCATGTAACGTGCCCCTGCCTTCTCGAATACTAGTAGTAGGGTCCAAGGCTATGCTTACTTCAGGTACAGAGCTTCCTGTCCATCTGAACATTGAATGGCTTGTAGCCATTTTCAGGTTACAGGGGAAGCATGATTTTTTTTAACCCGGAGATAATGATGGACAGCGGAGATTTCAAACCACATATTTGGCATGATCCGTTCATTTCAGTTTTTATAAATATATAATAATAAGGTATGACAATAAGTACAATAAGACCTGAACTCACCTGTTCTTTGCAGATATTTTGAAGAAGCTAAATATTTTCTCAAATTTACTTGTTTTGTGGAGAAGGCCTGATTCATTTGTCAAGGCAAGGCCCATAAAAGTTGACTCATGGGCCTTGGACTTGTTACTCCACTTTGTTGAGTTAGATTCTATTTTAACACTACTACACCAACAGTGATAAAACCATCAGCTCATCCTGGCAAAAAAGACAGGAGCAAAACCAAATGCCAGAGCATGGTGAAATGAGCATAACCAGCTAAAACATTCAGGTGACGATAAGCAGAGGCGACAACAATATACTAGTAACGGAGAAGTTTAAATGCCATTAGCCTCAAGCATCTCACATGTTACAATGCATCATCAGCGGACACTAGTATGAAAGGCATCCTAAGGTTACCAGGTTCAAGATCATCTACCGATAGCACGAATACAGTCAACGAAAGCCACACAGCCGGTCACTGCACTCATTCCTTGGGCACCTTGCTGATGAGCGACTTGTGGATGTGGGGGATGACGCCACCACCAGCAATGGTCCCCTTGATGAGGGTGTCCAGTTCCTCATCTCCACGGATGGCCAGCTGGAGGTGGCGAGGGGTGATGCGCTTCACCTTGAGATCTTTGCTCGCGTTCCCTGCCAGCTCCAGGATCTCTGCCGTCAGGTACTCCAGGATTGCTGCCGAGTACACAGCGGCGGTTGCTCCAACCCGACCATTCGCTTGGGTCCTTTCTTTCAGTAGGCGATGGATACGGCCCACAGGAAACTGTAAGATTTCACATAATGAATTAGCTTATGGTGACCTGAAAGATAACCAAGGATTTACTAGTTAACTATTCGATATTCTTGTGAAGCAGTACATTTATCAAGCTATAAACAGTGTGACATTAGCTTACAGTTCAACAAGTCATAAACAGTGTGGCATAAGCTTAAAAAAGTACGGCTGCCAAGTTTGCACTCATAAACAGCGCAAAAAGGAGCACCAGTCCATGCACATACCAGTATTCTTAGGATTTTTTGTGCAATATATTTTTTTTAAAAAGACCAAGCAACAACCAATGATGCTATCAGGCACACAGAAAGTCCACAACATTCTAGATCAGTCATGAGTTCCCAGAGGAGAATATGAAGTAGATCTAGAAAGTAGTTTATTAATGTTCAAGATCCCAATACTAGCACTTCATGTCTTAAACCGTGAACAATTGATGCTTTAGCAGGTCAATCAAAGATTAATGATACATGGGCCAGATGGACTAATGTGTACACCGATGATCTATACCAAGCTTAACTGACATCACTGCAGAAAAAAAGCAAGAACTTACATAACTAGTAGATTTTACATGGATCACATAAAAAAGAAAAGTCAAGGTGCATATGTTTTAAAACCAGACAGCATTTTCACATAGTCTGCAGCACTCAATTTGAACATAATACTAAAACATGAGGAGCTTAATAACCAAATCGTCAGAAGAAGTAATACGATGGAATAAAAGAGATCAATTACTAGAGGTCACGAGACCTGCAATGCACAAAAACACAACTTTTTAGAAGTGGCATCTTACTAAACCTTCCAAACCAATAGGTTAAAAATAGATATTATGCAACAGCAAAACCAGGACAGAAAGATTTGATTCTACAAAAATAATAAGATAGCAAATTAAAAAAATCAGGCTATTTATCGGTGATAACAATTGTGAAAAAAAATGCACATTCTAGTTTGCGCTGTCTGATTCCAACTAAATGTATGGGACACAGTATTGTGATTTGCAATGTAGAAACAATCATACTAAAATATATCACAGGATGCATAAGTTGACCTGTAAGCAATAGAACAAGGAATAAAAAACTGGATAAAATAGCTCTAAGCTTCCCAATAGGACAGGGGGCAGGCATTCAACAGGCAAAAGATTACCGCTAAAAGTCAACTTCAACAACAAACCAGAACTACTATGTAACATGTCTCCATCTATAAATAAGTGTTATTCTTAAAGCCTCTTCCCTACATAATTCCACAGAAACATGAGGGGATTACCCGCACATGTCGACTCCAGAATAAAAAAAAATGAATTGCCACAAAAACAATCAGATAACTGTCCTATCAATACACATCCTACATTCCTCGATGCCCAAGATGGAATGTCTAATGTCCTGCACAGGTATCGGTGCCTACAAATTATGCTTCAACTAGAAAACCGCAAATCAAAGGACAATCTTTCACCAATACTAACGACAGTTGCAAAGACGGTACTAATTTTTCTTTTTCTGAAGGTTAACGGCAGGTGCTCTGCCCTTTCATTTAAGATAGAAGTGAAGTATATGTACATGTACAGGAAGTTGAAAATAAAAAGAAAGGCCCTAAGGATGATATGGTGGGCATGTTTTTCCGTGTAACAGACAGCACCAATCAAATATGCAACTTTTGGCATGTCATCCACTTAAATCCAACCAACGAAACTGAAGAATTCCTACTTGATCGCAAGAAACACCTGCCTAAAGATCGTATCTTCCCCGCTAATCCTACCAACGAAATTGAAGAATTCCTACTTGAAAGCAAGAAATAGACCCTCGAGTCCTCTAAACAGGCATTCACCGTGCGATCCACATCCAGCACAAGGAACACGCGAACCGCCGCCAGAAATTAGCTCTCGCCGCACAAGGGACAGAAAGAACCCACATGGGAGCTGAAATTTGGGTAGGGTGCGGCAGAGGCAAACCTGGAGGCCGGCGCGCGAGGAGCGGCTGGTGGGCGCCTTCTTGTCCCTGGCGGCGGCGGCGGCCGCCGTCTTAGCAGCGATGAGTCCCTTGCCTCCCTTCCCGGCCATCTTTCTCCTCTTCGCTTCCGCAAACAACGCACCTACCAAAAGGGAAGGAACCCCCCAAAAGTCCAAAATTTCAAGAAACCGACCAAAACAAATCCGCGAAATTTCGCTAGAAATCAGAAGGAAGATAAAAGACCACGCCAATCAAGGGCGAGACGGGATTCGATCCTTACGATCTGGGGAATGTAGTTGCGGATTCGAGCGAGATGGGGCAAGGCTGAAAGGGGATTGCAAGAGAGCGGTTCCTGTCGGCGTTGGGGTTTTCGCTTCCCCTTTTCGACTTCTTTGTCAGGGGGCGTCACGCGTCAAGGGTTTATACACGAGGAGGAGGCGAAAGCAATTCGCTATATGGGCTGTAGTTTTCATTGGGCCTAACACATGGGTTTTAGAAAGGTTTACACCAGGCCTTTAGAAAGCCTTCTTTTTTAATAACGCCGTTAGAAAGCGCCGTTTTCGCTACCGGAATGACCATACTGTTTACACAATTTCAGTAGTCGTTAAGATCAAAAAATAAAATAAAATTCAGTAGTCGTTGGAGAGTCAAGAAAATTCAGGGGCTGTTTGGTTCAGATCTTCTGTGAACTAGTAAAACCAAATTTACGCAGGCAAAGTCACGGCATAGCCACAGATTGGGTGAAATAAGGATAATGGATTGCAATAAATCCAGATTCTTTTTATGTGAGCATGACAAGTATCGTACTTTTCACTAATATATTATTGCTAACATCACCATATAGAACTCAATAAGGCTCATTTGCTTCGCAGAAATAACCATTTTAAATTTGTTAATCAAGAAACAAAAGCAATTAATGCAGCGAACAGGGTGCTGCCATCTCAAGGCAAAATTTGACAATGAGCTTTCACAAGTTCACAACTTAGCAGTGCAAAATTTGATTAGAAACAAAAATGTTGGACATAGTAGGGAAAGCATAATAAGCTTAACTGAATTTCGATCTCAAGCAGAATGACTTATGTAGTACAGTAAGCCTTTATTTATTCATTTATATTGTGAAGATAAACTGACACCAGTTTACATGTATCTGTAAAACTAAACGGCCTCGTATACAGACATAAAACAGTGAAAACAAATAAATGCAAAAAGACTATAGAGGGTATTTGGACGAAGGGGATCCCCAACCCAAACAATCCCTAAGCTAGAGCCAGTGTCTAAACTGAAAAAAAGAAATGTGGTATGGTGTTGACTACAAGTCATAGCAACTGAATCCATCGTGAATACTTGTATATATCATGTTCTCTTTCCCAGATCTCATGTAACTAGCTCAGCAATGAGGTCACTCCTTGCCGTCCGCAGCGCGAAGGGACCCAAGCTGAACCGGCGCCTGAGTCCCCACGACTTTAGATGATCCATAGGCCGACAAATCAACACCCTCAGCCTTCTCTTTCTCTAGCTGCTCCTTGATCCAGAAGTACGTGATTCTCAGCCCATCCTGCATACATAATTAAATTTGGTGTGATGGTGATAATATTTTCTCTACTGTAAGTTCAACTGTTCGAGGGAGTGGATTAGCATTAGATTTGGTAGGGTATACCTTCAGCTTCATGGTTGGAGCCCAGCCAAGCTTCTCTTTGATAAGTGTGTTGTCTGAGTTGCGCCCCGAACACCCTCTGGGCCAGGGATGTGGTGGATGGGGAGCTGCTTGTTATCAAAGCTGAGGACTATCTCAGCCATCTCGTTCATGCTGACCATTTCATCGCTACCAATGTTTACTGGCTCACGGAAATCAGACTTTGTTAACCTGACATATATGACAAAATAACATCTTAGCTCACCAGAAGAAAAACAGCTACATTGACCAATTTTCTCTCAAGACCAAAGGCTATTCCATTTCATTACAACTGTCTTACACTTTTACCTGAACAAAGATAATCAATAAAAAATTACATATGCCTTCTTTGCAGAAACCGTGCAATAAAAAATCTCAAATTATTACCATGAAGGGAACTATATTTACCAGTCTACTCCCTCCTGTTTTTAATTGACGACGTGACATCAATACTTTAAATTAATTTATTTAAGCTGAAAAAGTTACTATAAATTCCTAATGGCATCATTAAAAGCCCAAATTAATGAACAAGGTCCAGTATCTTCTTATAATACATGTTGTGCTATTTTTCAACTCCTATCTCTGATGTTCAGGCAGAGATGAAGGTGATGACAGCACAGATTTGTGAGCTTTGGGAGATCCTTGCCGCAGATGTAAATTCGCTTCAAGAATGCTTATTCAAAGCTCAATAATAGAAGTGTCAGTTATCTTATTATTTTATAATATATTGTGATGTTTGTCAACTCCGATCTCTGATGTTCAAGCAGAGACAAAGGTGATGACAGCACATACTTTACGAGCTTTGGAAGATTTTTGCCACAGGATGTAAATTACTTCCACGGCAATTTACTAAAAGCTTAAATGTTAACAGCTGAATGACCCTTTTTCTTGTTTTCTTCATTATTTTGTCAGTATTCATGCAAAGTCAATGGTAAAACATCGGTAGCTTGCACTGTTAGGTTGCAGTTGAGGTAAACTGATGCAAATATGACCATATCATCCAAGCTTAGTGGCATAAACTACAGAAGCTTGCGAAGCATAACAAACTTGCCGATCGGTCTTAGCAGTAGAGAATGAACTGCTAAAAAGCCAACTAATCGTAGTCTTCTCAAACTGTCGAATTAAACATACATAAATGTCCCAGAAGGACATACACAAAGACCTAGGAACATATAAATCTGCTTCTTCCCTTTATGCGCTATAGAAATATTTTAACAGAAAATTCGAGTGGCCTGGAAAAAAAATCATGTGCACAAAAGAGAACTAATCATTCATTCTGTTGGAGCTATATCTGTAAATATTCAATTGTAGTTTAAGAACAAAATGTCCGTAATAGGCTATGGATGCAACTTGTTAGATTAGTGAAGAAAAAGGTACCGAACTGTAGCAACTTAAGAAAGATGAAGCTTTACTTACCTAAGGACACCTTCAACACACTCATCAATAAATGTAAAGGATCTAGTCTGCAGACCATCTCCCCACATCTCAAAGCGTCCTGTGGATGTTAGAGCCTTTCTGCAGAATGCAGCAGGTGCCTTCTCCCTTCCACCTATATAGCCAAGTAATAATCATAGGGCAACAAAATTCAGGAAACAAATTGCGAATACCACATAAATAAATATAACTAATTTATAGAAAAATTACCTTTCCATGTTCCAAAGGGACCATATATGTTGTGAAAACGACCGACTCGGCATTCAATGCCAAAGTCCTTTGTGTAGTGTTTGCACAGCTCCTCAGTAGCAAGTTTTTCCAAGCCATAGGCATCTTGAGGCTAAGGATAAACAAATCACTTCTGTCAGCCTTTAGCAGAAAACTAAAGTGAGTAATTGACAATTAAGAATTAACAAAAGCATGAATCAATGTGAAACTTTAGACACCTCTGCAGGCCAAGCATCTGACTCCTTCAAGCTAACTACAGTCTCCAACTGCTTAAATTCAGGGTAGATACAGGCACTCGATGCATAAAAGAACCTGCAAGGCCAAATAGAAAGATAGATTTCAGAAGGTAAGCAATAAATCACAAACTTCGTAGTAATTTGTTGTGAGGCCTTCAAATGAGCACAAAAACTAACTGTTTTTTTCACACTCAAAGCTTAATATGTAATGTAATCATGTAAGATTAGTAAAATTCTTAAATTACTGCAACGAATTACTGAAGTTCTTTATGTTTCATATCCATAACCAAGCATACAAACACTCCACTACAGTCATCAACTCAACCCCGAGCAGAGAAGTAATTGTCGGCGCATGCTTTGCAAATATCTGAATTCTCAATGCACATGGATATATTTCTGCAGCGTGTGTATTACACCATTTCCATTTTGTCAATTAGCATCATCAGCTCAGCCTAAAATCCACCAATTAAGACTTCTCATATACGGGGTGAGTTAAATCCCTTTTTACTATATAATATATTTGCTATGAAGTGGCAGCATACATGCACACAACTCTAATGCATTTCCACAATATAGCAATTAATGCTGAATATTCTCTTCCATGAATGCAGAAATTCAGTAAATTAATTTACATTCTTTGTAGATCAAAGCTAATTTGGTGGAGATAAGGACAACTACAAGGTGAGAAATTACCTCTTGACACCATTAATTCTAGCAGCTTCAAGCATGTTAAAGCTGATCATGGTATTGTTGTACATGATCACGGAGTGGTTAGACTGGATGAATCCCATCCCTCCCATATCAGCCGCGAGGTTGAACACATGGTCAACTCCCGTGGTCACCTTGAGGCAGTTGTCCATCACCCTAAGGTCGACGAGATGGAACTCGTGGCAGAACATGTCCTCAGTCATGTGCTCATTCTTCTTCCAATCAGAGGCGATGATGTAGTGCCCCTCACTCTTGAGACGCCTAGCAATGTGGGAGGCGATGAAGCCACCAGCCCCTGTGATGGAGATCCGCAACTTCTCGAACGGCCAGTAAGGCTCCTTCTCCAGTGCCGCATATGTGTACTCCTTGTTGAGAGCCATTCTACAGTACCAAAAGCTCAAGCATTAAGATAACAACTACTCCAGATGCTGTTAGAACCTCATGCAACACATCTACGAGAACAACTGAACAAACACCCAGTCATTTACGGAAGAAAAATAACTGAAGTTCATCACAAAACATATGGCTGAAGCCCCTTTAAACCAGAGTTGATAAAAAAAAATCCATATGTAGTACAAATGAGGTTTATGTCAACAAACATAAGACGACACCTTTAGAATTGATTCAGCATACAATTGCACTAGTTTCGAAGTAGTAATCCGCCATCCCATACCAAGAACAAATTCTCAAATCAATTAAATTTCAGATTGGCATCCTGTACCCAGTGCCCATTGAAGAAGACAAAACATGCATGGGTATGGGTGAATGCATTAGATTAGTGCGGCACGAACAAATTTCCAGTACGGAATATAACGGAGAAGAAGAATGGTTTAGATCTGACAGCTCATATCAAGGTAACCAGCTCCTATACCAATGGCATCAATCACAGCCAGCAAAGCAACCTAGGGTTCCTTCCCCGACCAACATGAGAACTCGTTAGCAATCCGATCGGTCGACGCCGGCCAGCCAAGAATGCGAAGCGATGGGCCCAACCCAAGATATGATTCTATACGAAAAATTTTACACAAGCATAAAGTTGGCACCTTTGTAGCTGTCGGTCGGCTGGGCGCCGGCGCCGGTGAGAGATCTAGAAGCGGACGGAGGAGGAAGAAGATTGTTGGGCGGCTCGCCGGTTCTCCTGGCCGGCTTCTTTCGTCCTCCGGCGACTCTTAAATAGTACTATAAGAATTAAGAAGGGGGAGACTAAGTCTTGGCTGGCAGTGTGCACGGTGGCTTGAGAAGGGGTTTATCTCCCTTTTTTGCACGATGGTCCAAAGCAAGTTCTAGTTGAGTTGTTGGCTCGTAGGGATTTGATTCAATCTCAAAAAAGAAGGGATTTGATTCATTTTATTGTACAACTTACAATAAAATAATGTTGCAGTCTATTGTGGATGCAGAGACCATGGGTGTACATTCATGATGTATATGTATATTTCTATTTTTCTTACTTTTAATATTCAATATATGGTTAAGCTTTTCTGGCCATTGATAATTTTCTATTTTGATTTCTAATTGATGATACCTGAACAATTGCATTATTTATTTAATCATAGTCAATAAAGATTATGTAAAAGTATAAAATCAAGATGACGTTGATAGTAAGAACCTAGTACTTTTTTCGATTACACAATTACGACACTTTGTAGAATCAACGGAGAATAAATTCGACCTAAGAGTTGGTAAGCTCTTCTAATTCTATCTCATTTCTTAGCTCCATAGAGCTTTGCTAAATTCGACCTAAGAGTTGGTAAGCTCTTCTAATTCTATCTCATTTCTTAGCTCCATAGAGCTTTGCTAAATTCGACCTAAGAGATAACTGAGGAGCGCAAGCCAATTCCTACTAAATCCTCAACTATCGTTGATTAAAAAATATATACTGCACCTTTTTAGATGTAGATTCAACTAAAATGATTTGGACATGATTCTTGAATATCGTTCAATTTTCTTGTCAGGGTAGGGGAAAACATTTTTCGTTTGGGTTTCTTCGCATGAAGCACATTTTAAAATAATGGGCCCACTGAAAGAGACATCACTTGTACTTGCAATAGTCGCAAAGGAACACGTGCATTGCATCGTACGAATGCGATGTTGCCAATCGATGCTTGGATTTGGCAAAAACAAACAAGACCTAACTATATTCAGTTGACCAGACTAAGCATGGAAATTGAGAGTGAATGTAACTCTGACAAATAATGGAGTATTTTAAGTAACAATGAATACAACTCATGACCTAGCAGTCGGATTTGTACTAAATTATTCCGGAGATTGTGCGCGTGCATGCGGATGTGTAGCCGTCAACAACTTGCACAATGAAAAGTGTAAGTGTGTAAATTCAGAAAAGAGTAACATTACAAGAAAACTGCATCATTTTCAGACTCCTAATATTTGGAGCAAAAATAGGAAAGAGGCCGTTTTGGGGATAACGAAACAAGGTCAGAAACGGAAATCGTAAGAGTGACTGAAACATGTTCATTGGACATCCATTGAGCAAGGTTTACTCGACCTGAGACGCACTCAAGGTGGCAAGATAGAGCTCACTTTGCACTTCCACGCAAGGAATTAGTATATTTGATCAGGTCCAAATTTAAGCAAACCTTGCCCTCGAAAGAAGAGCAAAATTAATTTAGGCCTGACAAGGTTTAATAACGGTACCACCTCACGGTAAGCAAAGTGGTTCGAACCTGGTGCCGCCCTTTGACTTTGACTTGGTCGAAACCTGTGCGGGCCGAAGGAAGAAGCGAAACAAACAGGCCTGACAACACAACAGTTAGCGGGCAGGTTTGGGCTCACTGGACAGTACGGCCCGTTATGCATAGCCCAGTAGCCAGTCGTTTGATGATATTTTGTTTTCTACAAAAAAAAGGCTTACAGCTATTTTTCTAAGAAAATATTTGATAAAACCTGTGAATCCTAGAATTTCAAGAGCATGTGAGTGTAAAGCCAAAATCATATTAAAAACACATATTATTTTCTAAATGGCACGGCAATTGAACATAAATTGATTTTATCTTGTAATTTAAAGATGGACACAAGGATGGGAAAATACTGTTTGAATATAAAAATTACTCATTAGTATGAGTGCACATATAACTTGGTTAGATCCGGTATGGTTCGCAGTTACTGAATGGTTGAACTACCCGAAAATTGTACTATCCTTCGATTGAACATGGAAGATCAAAGTATGGGTTTTGTCTTGTGGGTACAGTTATGAGTTTAGTCTGTGAAACTTTTGATGACAGACGCAGACATGAAATTTGGATGAGTAGTGTATGGGGATCACACGGCCAAATTACGGATAAACTGCGCATATCCCCCCACAATTATTCGGGTATGCAACCCATGAGAAGAATCGGCCAAAACGGCACAGTTGCTCGATCAGGAATAATAAGTAAATAGAAAATATGGATGTATTTGTACAGTTTCTTATTGGCACGCCACGGTTAGCCCGCAAAATGCCGGCTTTGCTACCAATATAATGGAGCTATATAAACCATGCACGTGTTGTCAGGTAACAATAAAAAAGCCATGTCATACGCACCGTGTGTTTACAGCTTCTCCCTAGCTAGCTACTACTAATTACCCCACACAGAAATAATTTCGAACACGATACACTTGAAAGATCCCAAAGTTGGAAGAAAAAAAGAGAAAGTGTTGCAGTAGTACAATTAATTGTTCACTGACGGAGATGATTTCACTAGGAGGAGGCGGCGGCGGGGGCGACGGTCTCGACCTTGGGCACGTCGACGGGGAAGTTGTGGATCTCGTCGATCCAGGGGTTTCCGGTCCTGTCCTCGTTGACGGGGTCGATGGTTCGCAGCGCCCTCCACACGGCGCTGTTGCACTTGAACCCGGACCCGAACGCGATCTGCCATGCGCGCTGTCCCTTGCGCACCCGTCCTTTGGCCTCCGTGTAGGCGAGCTCGTACCAGAGCGAGCTGCTGGAGGTGTTGCCCCACCTGTATAGCGTCATCCTGCTGGGCTCCATGTGCCACGGGCTGAGGTCCAGGTTCTTCTCGATGGTGTCGAGCACGGCCCGTCCCCCGCGTGGATGCAGAAGTGGTCGAAGGCCATCTTGAAGTCGGGGATGTAGGGCCTGGTCCTGACGCCGAAGACCTTCCGGCCCACGAGCGATGCGAGGAAGAGCAGCTGCTCCGACATGGGCAGCACGAGCGGGCCGAGCGTGGTGATGTTGGTCTTGAGCGCCTCCCCGGCGACGGCCATGAGGTCCTTGGAGAGCGCGACGCCGACGCGGCCGGCGCCGTCCTCCTCCTGGAAGACGCAGCGGAAGGCGCGGTCGTCGGCGCCGTGGTGCGTGCGCACCGTGTGCAGCAGCTGGTACTTGGCGCGGCGGCGGTCGCGGTTGGACAGAAGCACGGCGGCGCCGCCCATGCGGAACAGGCAGTTGGACATGAGCATGGACCGGTTGTTGCCCCAGTACCAGTTGAGCGTGATGTTCTCCATGCTCACCACCAGCGCGTACGTGTTCCGGTGCACCTGCATGCGTGCGTGTAGATCAGATGAGTCAGCTTCGATTTGGAGAGCGATGCCCAACTGTTTCAATTTAATTCATGGCGTCGCGTGAGCTAGACATCAATGCATGGCTAGGCCCTGCGACCCTGATCGAACTGCATTGATGCGGACGAGCCACCGACCGGGCGCCATTAAACACGAACGGGAGCAAGTCATCAACCGGTCGCGCACACGTCTGGACGCTTCGGCCGGGACCATTCGATTTCAATTTGATGGCAGTCACGGACGGAATGGGCCATGAACAACGTCGCCGGAAGCGTGTTAATGCGCGTGACCAATAAATAGTTCGCGTCCTAGCTACGTACATGATTGGTCAGGGAGTTTTTTTCTTTTTTTTGAATCATGTTGGCAAAAAATCATCCGCGAGAAGGTTTGTTGGGCATTGCATCGAGTAGGCAGCCAACTCTATGTATGGAAAGAGTCCGCGCATATTTTAAGCTGTACAAAAGCCTTTGTTTCCTACTCTTAAAGTCGCGCTTACTCGTACAGAACTGGTACTAGCGCCGTATGACAACCACTGGAGCATTATTTTAAGTTGTTATTACTTTTTGCTAATTGTTTCCAGAGCAATTAATTAGCATAAGGAAGCCGTCGTGGTACGTCAGTACCGTGGTCATTCTATCTACCAATCGTTGAGCTACTTGTACCTGAGTCAAACCGAGTCAAAGTCGCACCCACCCCCAACGAAGCGCTCCATCAGGACCGTCCGTGCCCGGATCACCGGTCGGGATCATCACTAAACACCCGCATGCAGCTCGTTAGCTACAACTACAACGTACTACAACTCGATTTTGTCTCTACCGCGCGCGAAGTTATAATAAATAAATAAATAAATGGGCGAAGTTAATAAAAAAAATTACCTGGAGGAGCTGCTTGGCGAGGTCGATGGAGATGAGCCCTGCGCTGCACCCCATCCCGCCGAGGTTGTAGCTGGCGACGTTCCCGCGTAGCTTGTAGTGGTTGACGATCATGGCGGAGAGCGATGGCGTGGGGTTGAAGAGGCTGCAGTTGACGACGACGACCCCGATGTCGCGCGCGCGGACGCCGGTCTTGGCGAGCACGCGGTCGATGGCGCCGAACATGACGGCCTCGGCCTCGGCGCGGGCCTCCGCCATGCACGGGTTGGGCGGCGAGTTGAGCACGGCCCGCGGGAAGTAGGTGCCCTGGCCCAGCCCGGACCGCTCCAGGATCTTGCGCTGGAACGCCAGGTTCTCCTCCGTGAACACGCCCGCGGCGGCGGACTGCCGCATGAAGGTCTCGCGCGTCACCGTGTGCTCCGGCCCCGGCTTGTAGCACGCGAAGTCGAGCAGGTACACGGGCCGCGGCCGCCGCATCAGGTACGCCGTGAGCAGCACCGCCGCCACGCCCAGCAGCGCCGCGGCCAGGGCCAGGTTCGCGTGGAGCGCGGCGAGCAGCGCGGCGAGGTCGGCGGGGGTCAGGCGGGACGCGCGGTGGGCCAGGACGGCGGCGAAGGGGGCCAGGAGGGCGTACGGCAGGTTGGAGACGGCGAGGTGGTACGCGAGCTTGCGGCGCGTCGGGCCGTGCCGCGGGTTCGTGATCGTCGCCGCCGGAGCCGCGGGAGCGGAGGAGGGTTCGTGCGGGCTGGTCATGGCGGCGCACCCGATCGGCTCGGCGGGCGGAAGACAAGAGCGTGTGGTGGTGGTGGCGGCGGTGGGGGAGGTGGGGCTCGTGGATATATAGGTGCGCCGGGCGTGTCCGGGTCGGGGAGGAGGACGAGGGCGAGGCGGAAGCGGAAGCGGAAACGGGAGGTTCTAGGCGCGCCGGGTGGGTGCAACCACCGGAGCGACCATTAAGACGGCGGCGGCCAGCGGAGGGGTTGGGACGCGCCTCGGCCTCCTCGAGTAAATGCGCTTCCTGTGCTGCCTGACCTGAGACCGCGCCTTCCTCTGCAAGTTGCGCTAGCTGCCTGCCGAGCTCCTCTCTCGGCGGGTGGCGAACTGTAATTTTTTTTCTTCTTATCGTGTGTTCGCTCATCTATTCCGCCTACTACTGCTACTCCCGATCGGTCGTTTTGGTGAGCCGAGCACGAAACGGACACGTACGTACGCGCCACCCGGCAGGTTGTTGCGTGTGCCGGGACACGTCGCTCGGGCGCGGGAGCACGAAACAGCGCCGTGCAGCGCAGATCCGCGCATCGATTCCGTCTCATCCCCCGCCGGGTGCCCGCGTGCCCGGCCGCCCGGGAGGGTTCCAATCCACCGGTCCCCGGTAGCGTCCAGGAGGACCGTACCGTCGTCGTTTGCAACCCAACCGACCGACCGTGTGTGCCAAATAAAACCTCCAACTCCACCTCATGAGTCATGCTCATGCGTGATATGTCGGCAGCGCACTGACATAAGCATTGTAAGTACTGTTCTACTGAGTACTGACTAGTCGTTATTTGCCCTGATCTATATATGGCGTGCCGAATTGCCAATGCAACGTGAGTTCCTTCCATCCATCGTCGTGTCAAATTAACAGAGACCGGCCGGCCACGCCCACGGTCGATGGACCCGATGTACCTGCTGCCGTGTCGCCGCCGTCTGTGGCGTATGGCCACAATATAGTAGCGGGAGCAGTAGTCGTTAACACGCACGAACGAGTTAGACATCGACCGAGCAACCTACCTCCACCGTCCATGGATGGATGTGACTTAGGTTGCGTTTGGATCTAAGGGATTAAAGGAGTGACTAAAAATCAATGACTAAATTTTAGTCACCATTGTTTTTCTAAAACTTAAATTGATTGCAAATCATAAAATGAGTTGAACAAAGACCAAAATACCCTCCGGGTTACCAAAATTCCGTTCTATTTTTTTTAGATCACATTTTATCATCAGTTGTGTTCCACCGAAAGCAAGAAAAGAAAAAGAAGAAGAAAAATAACTAGTGGAGATACGAGCAGCAGCAGCAGCAAACTCGTATATCTCCAAATCTCGGCAAGCGGCAAGCCGACTAGAAGCAATAAGCAGAGCTCCCCGGGTCTGTGGCGAAGAGCAGCTCGAGCTCGACTGGCGGCGGAGGACAGCTGGAGGACGGGTGCTCGAGCGCGGACAGTAGCGCTAGGCCGGCCACGAGTTTGCGCCATCGACCCAGCAAGAGCAACCAACCTCCAACCCAATGGCGATCGCCTCACTGGTCAACGCGACCAGCGTCAACAGGTCAGGACATATACATAGCACACCGTACTGTACTAGCCAGAACCGGTACACACGACAGCAGCAGTGCGCCCAGAGCCACGCACCCAACGGTTCGCGAGCTACGATTTTGGTTTCGCTAACGTGCACTTGCGCTTGGGAGGAACACCGCGTCGTCGTAATAGTTCATCCAGCGAGATGCGTGTTCGCGATAACGAACCACGCGCGCGTCCGTAGTAATAACGGACCTGAACTCCACTTGCCGATCCATCCGCCCGCGAGGTGGTCCCCGGTTTGACCTGGCCGCCGCCGCCGTGTTGCTCTGCCACCAATACCCAACGCGAACGATCTGCTCAACCACCTCTCAATTCCAATGTTAATGGCGCCCTTCAGGCCCGGCTGCTGCCTTCCGCAGCAGTTGCCTGTTGCTGCTGCGGTGTCAACTGCATGCAGCGGATCCATCTCTTGATCAGGTCGGCTACCTGCCTGCCGCGAGACCCAATCAACGCCCCTGCCTGCCAGCCACAGAAACGCGTCGCGGTCATCAGGTCGGGGCCATGGCGGTATGGGAATGGGATGGGGGACACAACCACCGGTTCCGGTTGGTTATTTTTTACTAGTAGTACGTGCTTCAGGCTCGTAGTACGTGTATATGTAACCAGCTGCTACACGTGCACACTGGAATCCCAAAATCACGGTTCGGCAACCGATCGTCCTTTTCGTACATCAAAACGACAATACTATCGCAGAGTTTTTGGAAGGCAAGGAACACTCATCTCGACCAAGATAATACTGTACCCGCGCGTGCGCGGGAACGAATGCGGGAATGGCACGGCCGATCGCCACATGGGGTGAGTGTGCAACCTAATCTCACCCAACTACAACAAACGGCAGGTTTGCCGTCATCAAGAGAACTTCAAACACTCCCCATATATCTTTTCTCTTCTGCCCATGCATGATCGATTAGGGTTCGCTGATCCCGGCAGGCTGTTGCGTGTGTGCCGCCCGGACACGGCACCTTTCCAGCACGGAGGGCCGTCCGATTGTCCGAAACACAACCAGTTTAATCGTGTGCGCGCCAAATAAAAGTTCCACATAGACCACTCCACCTCACGACATAAGCGTTGCAAGTAGTACTCTACTAGGTAGTGAGCGGTAGTTATTAGCCTCTGATCTGTGATCGTGTTCCGAATTGCCAGTGCAACGTTACGTGACTTCATTCGATCCATCGGCGTGTGAAACACAACGGATCGGAGCGAGCGGGAGATTCGTCTCTTGGCGCCGGCCGGTCGCTATCGGCGACAGCTGCTGGACGCCGCTTGACCGCCGCTGTTCCTCGTCGTCACGGAGCGCTCGGTGCACAGTGATGCGAGACACAGCGAAATTTAGTCGCACAGGACTCGGAACGCGCGCGCTTGGAACTCTCATGGCAGGAGCGGTGCACTTGGTCAGAGAGACGACGAAGTGATGATGACCTGTGCCGCGCGTCCTAGCTAGTTCACCTTGTTCGCGTTCCGTTGGACTCATCTAATTCCACGCGTGCCGGCGCCTGTGAGAAGCTAGGAACCGTGCGCGGCAAGCACGCGCACATGCTAGAGGTTGCCACCGCCGGGTCTTCGCTGTACGTGCGTGCGTGGTAATGGAATGGAGAGCTCAACTCTCCACTTGCTGATCCGTACCCGTCCGCGGAGCCACTGCCGGGTGGTCCCCAGTTTGACCTCGCGCCGCCACCAACCGATGCGAACGAACCAACTCAATTCAATGGCGCCACCTCCCTCTGCCCGGCCTTCCGCAGCAGTTGCCTGTTGCCGATCCGGCTGATCAGGTCGGCTCGCTTAGCTACCTGCCGAGAACCAATCAACGCGTCCCCGCCTGCCAGTGCCAGCCACAGGAAGGAAACGCGTCGTGGTCAGGCCGGGCATGGGCATGGCGGTATGGGAATGGGGTGGGGTGGGGGAGGGGAGGGAGACAGCCGGTTCCGGTTTGGTGTTCCGGTTGTTGGTTACATACGTGCTCCAGGCTTGTACATGCATGTATGTCGCCCCTATTCAGTCCTGCCCGTGCACACATGCCCACTACTGCATCCTGAACCTACACGTGCGCATTGAAATCCTGAATCACGGTTCGGCAACAGATCGTGCTTTCGTACGTCTAAACGACACTACTACCATCGCAGTGTGTGGAGCGCGAGCTAGTAAACTTACCAACACTCATCTGGACCAAGATAGTAGTAGTCTACCCACGTCCGCACAAGAAGAACGAGTTCGGAGCACTTAATTAACACCTGTCAATGCAAACGCAGCAATGGCCGGCGCGGTCGATCACCAGCTGGGGTGGCTATCCAACCTAATCTCACCCAACAACAACAACAAACGGCACGTTCTCGTCATCAATACACCGAAGATCTTTTCTTCCGTCCTTTTGGCCGATTAGGGGCTCATCAGTTGGACGTTCCTTTTGACCATTCATCAGCAGAGACGAGGGTCATGGTCGTCGTCGCTGCTTTTCCCACCAAACGCCCTGTTCCCCTGCCGAGACGCCGCAATAGTTAGCAGTCCACTTCGTATCGAGCGGCCGGGGAAGCTAGCTAGAGGCCGGTCCACGTCGTCGTCTTCGGCCACCATCCCAACGAAACCTCTTTATTGTTTCGGTTTCGCGTTCAATCAACGGCAACCAAGCTGATGACGCTGCCTCGCTCGTGTGGCCGGTGTTGTGCCGGAGAGCTCTTTTGTGCCGTGTGCCAGGTTCGGTTCCGGCAACATGCATATGGACACGCATGGTATCGTGTCGTGTCCAGGTAACGGCCGGAGCGAGTTATTATGGCTGATAACAAGCACGGGTTGTGCGTGCTCAATGACTCGGGCAGCTGGAGCTAGCGGTTGGGGAACGAGTTAGTGTTCGATCGCTGCTAGCGTACGTGCCGCAAGATTTTTTGCAGCACCAAGTAGTATGCTGCATCTAACTAGAAATTAAAGTTAAGGCGGAGCAAGACGGGTACGCAGGAGTATACTTTTTCTGGGGCCGTGCGTTTGGCACAAGACTTTTGGATAGAGCTGGCAAGTATTTGCAGCACGCCGCCGTGCATGTACATGTGCATCTAACTATAGTAATTATTATTAAAAGAACAGATGAGCTGCACCTATTTTCTTAGGCCATCATGAGTTGTAATTACACAGTGCGTATACGGAAAAAAAATTCCATGGCACCGGTGCCATAAAATTAATATGGCAGCCCTGTTGGTGGCTTGCCACGTAGATAGGAGAAATCTCTCCGCATGTAACCTCTCTTTCAGGCCACTGTATTTGTTTTCTCTAATATTCTTCCACTGCTCTCGTATGCATCAATCTAATCATCGTTCTTGGTATTTTTGCGGCAGTGCGGTTGTAGTTGTAGGGAAATTGGCCAGGAACATTTGCAGTTGGTGGATAATCATACTAAAAAGAGATATAAATAATGAAGAACAAACACATATCAGTCTTTGGATCCAGTAAACAACAACCATAATGTTCATGATAAGAACTTCCTCGTAGAAAAAAGTTTTGTTCAAGATAAGAACTAGCAAATGTGGTTGGAAGAAATATGGTGCAGCCGGTCACCGTTTCTAGGCCATGTCAGTTACGCTGTCAGGTTGGCAAACAGGTTCTCGCTATGCCACATGGTCGTCACAATTCACAAAAATTTTACATGCTCGAAGCAGATCGTAGAAAAAGAGGAACGTACTAGACCGCCACAGGAGGGCAGCTTGTGGGAAAGGAAAAACAAACTGATTAGGAAGCTGCAAAGCGGGTTAGTTGGATTGCTACATGGCAGGAGATTAAAGGCGCTGCCATACAACTTCTATGGCACCGGTGCCATAGAAAAAATTTCGTGCGTATACTGCCGAGTTGCTATAAACTTTCTCCTAAGAAAAACTGTGCTTCCGTTTCCTGCCATGGAAAGCACGTCCTCGAAAATTTACGTATTCAACCAAAACGGTGCCAACAACAGGTACCTCTTTATGTAGGATACACTTGTTTCAGCTTTTTATGAACATACTACTAGCTTTTAGCTGTTAGCTTTATTTTGTAATATGTTTTTAACTTTTCTGCACATCAAATCCTAAAAAGTGAGTTTTCCAGCTTTCAGTTCATTTCATCAAAAGTTGTGTTTTCACAAACACATGCTTCACAAGCAATACGCTTATCGAATTCAAACTGTATCTTTCACATACACATGCTTCACACAAGCAATACACTTATCCAAACTGACAAGATGACACAGGGAGTAGAGAGAGAAATACTTCTTTCACCCAGTGCTTCCACTTTCATTGATGCCTAGTTTTTTCTCTTCAAGCATCGTTGGCATTAATGCCTGAATGAAAAAGTTGGAAAAAAAAACTGGTTGAAGCACCAATGACTAAGGTCAGTCTCAATGGGAGTGTCATGGTAGTGTCATGAGCTTTAAATTTGCTGACATGGCATAAAAGAGAAAGAGGAAGTGTCATGGGATGAGAGATGAGTGTCATCACCATGACCCTGCACTGGCACGGTTCTTAAAAAATTCTTTTTGATAACTATGTGATGACACTCTCCATTGAGACTAGCCTAAGAACACCTACAGTGGATGGGTGTCTAAAGGAATCTTGAAGGAATATTTCACTAGGCATCGGTGCGTGCCACTGTATGGTATGGTGCTTGATCTAAAAAACAGGCATCGGTGCATGCCACTGTGTGGTATGGTGCTTGATCTCAAGAACAGGAATCGGTGCATGCCACTGTGTGGTATGGTGCTTGATCTCAAAAACATGCATCGGTGCGTGTTGAAGCATCCGATTTCTCTCAAAAAAACAAAGAAATTTACTCAACTTTTTATCTGTATTGAGGGGTCCAAGTTGCATGAGACATAGGTGCCCATACTGTGAAGAGAAAAATGAAACACCGGTTGCTACTGACGATGACATGATGTTTGAGGCACCATTATGACTGTGGGTTCTCTAATGCTCATGTTGAAAAGGGTAGCACACCGTACCAATTCCTTCTTGTGTCGTGTGATGGTGACCTAAGTTGTGAGACAGACATGGTTTTCAAATTTTCAGGAACCCTGTGTAAGACTATCCGCACTCGTCATACTCTATTTCATCATCTAAAAAGAATATTTCATCCTAATCAGTAATATTCTCTCCTCTATATCCAGTTTTACTGCACCCGTTCATACTATATATCCATCCTCTATACCAGCTACCTAATATTTTATTCAACTATCTCCAACTACTATCTCTTTTCATCTCTCCTTCTCTTTCCTTTTTCTTTTCTTTTTTCACTTCTTTTCCTTTCTTTCTTTTTTTTTCTCCTTTCTCTCTCTCTTTTTTTCTTTTTCTCTTTTTTTTTATTTTTTCTTTTCCCCCTTTTCTCTTTCCCTTTTTCTTCTCTCCTTGCCCGACCTCTTTCTTCTCTACCCGCAGCACTCCTCCCTCATGCGCGTGCTGCCACTGCCTCCCTCCTCCCCATTTCGGCGCTGGCGGCTCCCTCTTCTTTCCGCGCGCGAAAGACTGGTGGTTGGAAGGGGGCCCGCGGCCTGCTCGCGTGGAGAACGTAGCGGATGGTCCGACGCGGGGTCATCCGGAGCACAGCGTATGCCATACCGTCCCCCGGTGCAGTTTCTCATCCGCTAAATTTATACTGCAGGTCGATTTAGAGTATACCCGTGCAGATAGTCTAACAACAGCATCATGGTAGGCGTAACTCTCCAGATATTTAGTACTCCACCATATAGGGTCTAACTTTCGTCTTTACAATGGCATATACAGTTCACTGTTGAGCCAATTAATTTCTTTTTCTGTTCTGGTCATTTGGATCGATGGGATCAACGCTAGAGCTAGCGCCTAGCGGAAGCAGCAGCCAGCAGAAACAGTTGGCAAGCACAATAAATTTGTGATTTATGCATAAAGGAGTAACGTATGAGCATTCTTGAAAGAGGACATACGCTGACCAGAGAGTGACCAGGACGGAGGCGTGTGATCGAAAACCATTACTACTGTATACTCGCCTGTCCTGATCACTCTGTGTACAACGTAAGCCCATCGGAACAGCTGCCGGCGGCTAACTATGTGAACATGGTAACGACTGACGAGACTGACTGTGTACTCAACATTGAAGTGGTACATTTCACTGTTGATGTCAATCAATGATTTCCTTTTTTCTGTTTTAATAATCCATTGATTTATGGGATCTGGCTGATGTCGATCGAGGAAACAACAGCCAACACAAACGGTTGGTAAATAAAGCACAATAAATCTGGTCAGTAGATTGAGCGTGACTGCTTCGGGAAGATAATAATAGCACGTTGACGAATGACTAGTGCAAGATAAGTAGTAGTACAGTTTAAAATTTTCTTTTTGGGAAAAAAAACAATCAATCAGGCGGGTTGCTGGGAGTGGAAGCCGCGATGGGAGATAATGAAAAAGAGGCCGCGAGGGGGTTGGGCTGAAAGCAAAGTGGGCGAGAATGTACCACAGTATACATGGCGAAGAAGTGCCGAGGCGGACTTGCACCGGCCCGTAACTCACGAGGTTGGACCCTGTACTGTACGAAGTAAATTAGGCCCGAGATCTTAAGCTCCAATCAATCCTGTAGCAAGTGCCCCGCAGTCAGTTGAGTAGGGGGTGGGGTTCTTTGGAGTCGCGAGCACGCGTTAAGTCGTTTCGCGGCCTCAATTCTGGTTTTTGGGGTGTAGTGGGGCTTTTCCCTTTGATGCGCCGCCGCCGCTTCACTCCGGCGAGCCCCTGCGGCTCGACGGTGGGGAGTTGGTCCGGGGAGATCCATCCGCGGGTGCACGTGAAGCTGCTCGTCCGTTTGGTGGCCATGGGATGGCCCGCGGCGAGCCGTAGCGCCGGAGCGCGCGCATTCCGGCAGCCCCGCGGCGGAGCTGGGCGGCGCCGCCCGCTCCGGTGGCCATGACGTCATGGTGACGTCAGCCATGGGGCCCACCCTTATTATTTCTCGAACAAATAATAAGGCTTGCCCTCTTGGTCCCAAGAAAAATACAATATCCTCTCATCATACGCCTCCGAACCCTCAATCCACTAAAAGAAGCTGCATTGCCCTACCTATAGCAAGTTTCATATTGCAAGTCACTTCAATAAGGAACCACTAATAAAATAAATCACGGATGAGTACACATACCCGATCATTTGAACAACAATAGTAAGATCGGGCTGCTGTCAACGGATGTCGGGATTGCTTCACGTGTGCAAGTGTGTTACATTCACATGTAGGAATAGGTAGCAAATGTGGAACCGGTGCATCCACCGAGCTTACGTTGGGATACATCTCCCACAACCTATTTCCAGCTTCACCAACATACAACACAACAAATGCAACTCTTTAATTACCTAAATTACTCTCATGACCTTAAACCTAAAGCTAAACCCTAATTATCATCCTCCCACCAAAATAATCAATAAACGCTACAAATCGATGGACAAATCAATAGCCATACCTTCCAAGAATAACCTTCTGAAAAATCAACCCAAATGAGCATCAAAGATTGGAGGGGATGAAAAATTCCTTTTCTTCGCCGGAGAGAGAACAATGGAGTGAGAGTGTAGAGAAGTGAGGAGGAAGAAGAAGGAAGGAAGGGTTGGCCGGGCTATATCAGCTGAATCACGCCAAGTAGATTGTCGTGATTGGTTGGGTAATCACGCCGTCTCATATGGCGTGATTGAGTCAACCCCGGTCCGCGTCCCGATCCGACGTGGCGGTCCACGCCGACGTGTCATCCAATCACGCCATATGATATGGCGCTATTAATGAAGGAATGACGCCATATGATATGGCGTGATAAAAACGTCTAGATCCCGAAAATTTAGTTCGGGGCAGTTTTTTTAAAAAATTTAGTTTTTTTGGATTATTTTTTTTAAAAAAATTCGCAATGTAACGGCAAATCAGGGGTGCGCAGGTTCTATCTCACCAGCAAATTTTATAGTTCCTTACTTATAATCACGTTACGGTGAATATACCATCGACTGAATCATACCAGAAATCCAAAGAACCAAGTGATTAATTAAATCAGACATAAAATAAATTTCTGCCAACATAAACTAATTACAAAAGAAAATGACCAATTAAAAGAAAACTCGCGGTGGATTTGGGTGTGCTGAGAGTTTTTTATCTTCTAACCACGAGGCAGTTCTAAGTGGTAGGCACTATTCAATTGAAATCACAGAGTTTTTTATCTTCTTTCTTTTGGATATTGGAGTTCAGATCTGAACGATGCAATCCAGAGAAATAAAATATTTTTTATTTTTAATTTATATGCACAATTGTTCCAAAAAAATATTAGAGTTTAACGATGCGTTGAGCTGCCAGATCTAGAAGAAAAAGGAGATCCAATCAAATTGTGCCACATCATCAGGAGTATGCATGGGAGGAAAGAGTGGGAGGAGAGAAGCCGCATCCGCACGGTACTAGCAAGTACTGGCAAAATTAACCTGTCCGTCCGTGTCACCAGCAGAAAACTCCTTGCGTGCAACGCGTGCGAGGATCTGGTGGTCAGGTGGATAGATCGTGCTAGGCCTGTGTGGCTGTTTTCTGATGGGCGGCTGGCTGACGAGGCACCCGTTAATCGGTCAATATGGAGTGCATAGTACTTTACTACGTACGTGTGTATATACGAGCACGATTTTCGTGTAGAATAACAAATTTGTGTGCATATAGATAGTCCTTTTGCATGGAGCTATATACACATAAGGTAATCAAAATGATTTAGCATCAGCAAATTAGCTTATTAATTTCTCAGTTGTTACAGAAACTCATAGCTGTATGTGAATAAAATGTTACTTACAAATGGATATGGCATCCAAGTATCCAACTCTGTTGCTGTTATTTACAAATGGGTACTTAGTTTACCTTCACTGAAAGTACGTGTGTATATACGAGCACGATTTTCGTGAGCGGGCTTGTTTGTTGCGCACGTGCCACGTGGTCGTGGTTCTGCCACTGCCCACTGGCCGGCACCGTTTTGTCTGCTCGTGTTGAGATCTCTGCAGCCAAGATCGAGTATCCGCCCGGATCAAGGTCCAGTCAAGCCGGTCAAATTTAGTAATCAGGCATAGGCATCGTTGACCATCACCTGCCGGCCACGCCTCTCATTAGTATCAGTGGCACGGCGTCACGTCTCCCTCGCGTTGCTTGCTCACCTACCTACCAGTCCCCGCTCCCAGCCTCACCCTCACTGACCGGAAGCGCATCGATCCATGGCCATGGCGCCGCCGTCGCGGAGGGTCCTGCTGCTGTGCGGCGACTACGTGGAGGACTACGAGGCCGCCGTCCCGCTGTACGCGCTCCCGGCGCTGGGCGTTGCCGTCGACGTCGTCGCCCCGGGGAAGCGCCCCGGCGACGCGTGCCCCACCGCCGTGCACGAGTTCCTCGGCCACGACCTCTACTCCGAGCTCCCGGGCCACAGCCGCTTCCCCGTCACCGCCGACTTCGCCGCCGCGGCGGCGGACCCGTCCCGCTACGACGCGCTCATCGTCCCCGGCGGCCGGTGCGTGGAGCCGCTCAGCGACGACCCCGCCGCCGTGGCGCTGGTGGCCGCGTTCGACCGGATGCGCCGGCCCGTGGTGCTCACGTGCCACAGCCAGCTGCTGCTCGCCGCGGCGGGCGCCATGCGCGGGGTCACGTGCACCGCCTTCTTCAGCCTGCGGCCCGTGGTGGAGGCGGCCGGCGGCGCGTGGGTGGACCCGCACCCGTTCGAGCTCTGCGTTGCGGACGGCCACGTCATCACCGCCGTCGGGTGGCCCGCGCACGCCCAGATCGTCGCCAAGCTCCTCGCCGGCCTCGGCGCCCGCGTGGACGGCGGCGGCTCCGGCAAGGCCGTCCTCGTCCTCTGCGGGGTGAGCCCGCGTTGACTTTCGCGGGTCGAACCCTCCCCGCACCGCAGATCGGGCTCCGCGTTGACTTTTGTCTCTCCTTGTGTGATGCAGGACTACGTGGACGACTACGAGGCGAACGTGCCGTTCCGCGCGCTGGCCGCCCTGGGCTGCCGCGTCGACTGCGCGTGCCCGACCAAGCGCAAGGGCGAGCACTGCGTCACCGCCGTCTTCGACGCCGGCGCGGCGCCGGGGTCGGTGGGCCCGGAGCGGCGGGGCCACAACTTCGCGGCGACCGTGGACTGGGCGGACGTGCGCGCCGACGACTACGACTGCGTGGTGGTCCCCGGCGGCCGGTCGCCGGAGCTGCTGGTGATGCACGCGAGCGCGGTGGCGCTGGTTAAGGAGTTCGCGGAGAAGGGGAAGGTCGTGGGGAGCGTTGACCAGGGGCACTTGGTGCTCGCGGCGGCGGGGGTGTTGAAGGGGAAGAGGTGCGCGAGCGGCGTGCCGATGAAGGCTGTGTCGAGGTTGGCTGGGGCGACAGGTGTGGAGAGCGAAGGGGCCGTTGTTGATGGGAAGCTCGTCACGGCGGCGAGCTGGACCGACCTTACAGGGTTCTTGGCGCACCTGGTCGAACAACTCGGTGTTACCGTGTCCTTCTGAGTGTCGGATTGTTCAATGTTGTGTCGACTAGTAGCCAATAAATTGGGAATAAGAAAGAGTGACAATCATGTTTCCTTGAACTGCATTAGATCGAGTTGACAACAAATACGCTTGGCTAGAGTGCTAGTCAGTAGGCGTATCTGTTACTGTTTTTTTTAACGGGATAACCCACTTCCAGTTCCACGGGAAACGAAAGTCTGATAGTACACTTACAGCAAAGGACTGAGAAAAGGGAAATTTAGTTCTTCACCCGCCCCAAAGTACCAAGTATCCAACGGATCTCCAGTTCCCCTGTTACATTCGGAGAACTACCGCCTGACCACCACTCACGAAAGATCGCAAAACACGCACAAAATAGGTAGCGACTAGCGAGTGCTTCGCAAACCCCTTTTTGGAGTTCTGATACGACTCTTATGATTATGCTCGAATTCCTTATGTTTTCGAATTTGATGGCAAAAATAACTCTTAAGAACCTTTTTCCACAATAATAATAAGAAAAAAGTTCATTTTACTCCCCAACAATCTACTATGTCCAAATTACACCCCAAACAAAATCTTGTCACACTTTACTCCCCTCAAACAATTTAAGTTGGCTCAATTTACTCTCTTATGCAATTTCTCTTTTTTTTTTTTATTTCTCTTTGTACGAGTTGAATTTGAAGCTCAACTTTCGCAAGATGATATATAATACTATTTTCTATGTAAAAGAAAATATTATATATTTTTCTTCTATATTTTGTATATAATTCTAGAACTATATAAATAAGATGATATTTAATGCTATTAAATCATAAAAACTATGTTTAATATATATATTTTTTCTTAATGTAAGGTTCAATGAAAACTATCGTTGCGCAAAATTTGAGCACTAAATTCAACCCATACAAAGAGAAATAAAAAAGAGAAATTACATAAGGGAGTAAATTGTACCAACTTAAATTGTTTGAGGAGTAAAGTGAGCCAAGATTTTATTCGGGATGTAATTTGAACAAAGTGGATTATTCGGGGAGTAAATTGGAATTTTTCCACTAATAAGAATAAGAGAAAATTCCTTCTATGGTCTCGAAAAAGATGAGACTTTCTTCTATGGCCTCTAAAAATCAAACTTCCCTATGAGGCCCAATTTCATTTTTGACTTCTCTCTATGCCCTCGCCATCAGATTTGATGCCTAAAGGTGTTAAGTTTATTGTAAAAAGACCGTTTTACCCCTGGAATGAAATACACTTGTTTTTTTAACAAAAAAATCTGTTGGAAGTATTCATTTTCTGGTTGTTGTATAGATATGAAACATATATTCCAGCTTGTTTTGAAATCTCAGCTTGTTTAAAATTGAAGTGGAACCAGAAAATGAATACTTCTAGCAGAATATTTTTTTTAAAAAATAATTTTATTTTGTTCTAGGGGTAAAATAGTCTTTTTACACTAGACTTAACACCGTTAGATATTAAATCGACGGCAAGGCCATATAGAGAAGTCAAAAATGAAATTGGACCTCATAGAGAAGTTTGATTTTTTAAGGTCATAAAAGAAAGCCTCATCTTTTTAGAGACCATAGAGGGAATTTTCTCTAAGAATAATGAGAAGCAGAACTGGGTCGAACTTTTCCACCTAGATACCCACTGTCACCACTTTTCCACCTGTCTCCAGCCACATTGTTGCTAGAGCGGCGTACCGCAAGTGCATGCGGGCATGAGGAGGGCAACGATGAGGCATTTCTCCTGTCGTGGCACCCTCTCCTCTTTGGAAGGAGCCCGACAGGAGCCATGGCTCGGCGACTTTACCAACACGGATCTTCATATGGTGGTTGATTTTAGGTCTTCCTTCTCGTTGATGGACACAATGGTGGATCTAGGCAGGTGGTCCTCATGAGATCGAGGTCGATGAAATCAACCATGGCGTTCCTTTTGACTTTATTCCAATGGGAGCATTTGGATCTCATGGTGATCAACCGTCGTTCTTTGGCGGCTAGGCACCCATGATTCCTTACCCCTCTTCTGCTGCACACCTAGTGAACAACGTAGGGTGTTTGTTCGGCAGAAAAGAAAATGTGCTGTAGGGCACACACGGTAATTTCTTTTCTTTTATAAAATCATAATTAACTAATTAATTAGTTTCTTATCCTTTAAAATGATTTTTTGGCAAAGAAGATTAATGATTGTTGCATTCATGATAGATATTTGCATTTTATCGTGTGTCAATGCATTTGAAAACTGTTTACAAATTTGATTTAGAATAGCATCCAAAAATAGCAATCATCAATGTGTAGACGTTGGCTTTGTGCGCCTTTAGGCGCAGCGGCGGAATTTAATCCATTATCTAAAAAATCAATGTGTAGACGTTCAGCCATCCGACCTGCAGATTTCTCATATGCTGGATCCGTCAAATCGATGATCTGATCATTTTGAGGCGCAGGTTCTGGTTCCAAACAAAGATAAGTATTTATCTCATTTTTTGTTTTTCGACCATTTAGGTAAAAGAAACTTGGTACCTATCTGTTGGTTGTTCCAACTTATCTTCTTGTTTGTTCCTATGCAGCATTGCTCAACCAGAATATAACTGTTAGGTGACCTTGCAGTTTTTGTTAGTTGAATTTTTAAGATATAAAAAATAACATTGGTAAAAACAGACCTGGAGTTTGCTCATGTGATGGAATTGTTGAATCCACAAATTCATCAACTGTTTGTTGTTTTATTTTGATGGAGTAATCACCTGCTTTAGCAACATTTTTCTCCATATTAGACATATGAAAGAGTAAATTTCATAAAATCCCATGTTTTATGGTCCTTGTGTCACAAAATCCCAGGTATTCTGGTCCGTGTCATATAACCACAGGTTTCTTGGTCATATTGTTTCATATAATCCCACCCCTATCAAAGTAGTATGAATATTAGAAGTAAATCTAACTTTCATGTGAGAAGATAAATTTGTCATATATTCAACTTGATGATTTTGTTGATTAATTCGACTGGAACACATATGTCATGCAAGCAAAAAGTTAGAATCCATAAATCATATTCACAGTCAATTCTTGATAGAGGTGAGGTTTTGTGAAACAATATGACCATAAAACGTGTGGTTATGTGACACGAGCCATAATATCTGGGGTTTTATGACAAAAGGACCACAAAACCTAGGGTTCTGTGAAATTTACTCTATATGAAATAAAGCACATGTTAGAGAGGGTGCCACCCTTTCTATTCTTTCTGTTTAAAGTAAATTGTGAACAACAAACCTGGAGATTTCTCATACGATGGATCTGTTGAATCTATTAGTTCTTGACCATCATGTGTATCTGTACCAGCTTTAGGGTGTTCTTTCTGCATATTTGAATATGAAATAACAGTAATCACCTAAGATAAACAAAATAAAGCACATGTTACAGAGGGTGTCTCCCTTTCTATTTTTTCTGTTTAAAATAAATTGTGAACAACAAACCTGGAGATTTCTCGTACGATAGATCTTGTTGACCCTGGAAGACGGGCAACAGTACCACACATATTTTCTATAGTATCTCAACGAAATGGCATGCAAGACTGGTGTGGAGATATATATCAATAAATGTTGAACATATTATCTTCTTATTGGAAGGTTAAAAGGAGCCACCATGTTCACTCTGAAGGTAAAATGTTACCCGTTAATCAAAAAAAAAAGAAAAAATACGATCAAATGGATTTTAGATTTCTCTTTAGATTTAAAGCTTAGTTTTCCATACATCTCTCTTTAGATTTCTCTTTGTTAAATTAGGGTGGCCAAAATTTCCACACGTACATTATCCACTTTTTTTATATGAATGAACACAATATAGAGACGCAGACACACACACATACGCCATTCATTTGTGTTGACATACAAATAAATCATACAAGATGAACTTTGTGTTGCAATTCCCATCTTGCTTCTCAGACTATTAAAATATAGCGAATAGCATAAAACTATAATTATTTGCACCAACGTTTTAGATAACTACAACTTTTTAGTACCTATTTCACAAAACTAGAAACCGAGAAAGATTGATGCATATGCCTATTTTTGACATTGTGTTTCACAAAACTATAACTTTAATGTTTATCCTTCTAGAGTGCTTTTGGGTCCCAACTATCAGCCTGTCAACAGTTCTTTTTCCCCTATCGTTCCGTAGTCAAAGTGGAACGGGGACTCACACCATGTCACTGATGTGAAGGCTCAGAATATGCCTAGCATGTCCCTCCACAGTAGCATGATGACATTGCATGGGTTATACGTACGACATGGATAGCGGAATGGCACAAAAAATCTGTTTAGAGTCTGACAGGCGGGACCCACAAGCATAAACACTAAACTTGTAATTTTGTGAAACACGGGGTCAAAATACTTGTGATTTTGTGAAATAGGTACCAAAAGTTGTAGTTTTCTAAGACATTGACAGGAATAGTTGAAATTTTGTGCAATTCACTCATTACAGGATTCATAATACAAACGCTCTAGACTTCCCTTCTTAATAACTTCTATTCTTGAGTTCATATTGTAGATGTTAGTTTTAAAAACAAAACAACCACATACTCCAGTATTCTGATAGTGATGTCGTTTCCGACACGAGTTTTGTACTAGCTGCAAGGTAAAAGTTTTGGTCGGAACGACATCAGTTACAGAATGTAGGGAGTATATATATGGTTCGATTAGTTTTGCACGCTCAAAATCATGTTTCAACGAACGAGCTAGCTATAGTTTGCACGCTCATACCAGCACTAAAGCACCGGATCCCATCAGAACTCCGAAGTTAAGCGTGCTTGGGCGAGAGTAGTACTAGGATGGGTGACCTTCCGGGAAGTCCTCGTGTTGTATCCCTTTCGAAAACCATTATCTAAAAAAAATAGTCTGCGCGCTCGTCATAAGAAAAAATTGAATAAGTTCGCAGACTCTAGCTACCAAACTTCTAGATACAACCGTCTTATGCCATGAGAATATAATACACAAGAACAAAATGCCTTCTTTCTCCCCGACACGCAATGCATCATGCCCCCAATCTATAAGTGGACGTGCCCATGCTTGCATAGTTGAACCTCGATCCATTAGATAATCTTCTCTCCATAAATAGATGACCAAGCAAGTCAGGCCGGGTCAAGATATGCATGCTACGTACGTAGTACCATAGAAAGTTCATGGAAAGAAAATTCCACATTTCCCTGCAGACCCTGGACTGTACCAGATCTCTATCTCTATATAAGATCCCTAGACAAAGATGAGCAAGTACCTTTCATCCCACTAAAGCAGACCGTACCACCGATCGACATTGTTCGTGCCACTCGCTGCACACCGATCAGGAGGAGCCCTCACACGGCAAGCACACGCACAAGCTCTAGCATGGCAATCCTTCTTCTTTTGTTTATATTAGCTCGTCATCATGATTGTTGATCTCAAACGGCATCTTGATGTCGTTCATGAATCCACGGCGCGCAGGTTAGCCATGGCCGGGATCAGAAGGGTGCTCGCGGTGGCTGCACTTCTCTGCGCCGCCGCAGCCATGGCAGCAGCGCAGCAGGCGTCTGACGTGGACGCGCCGTACTACCATTTGAACCCGGTGGAGAATGACTGGGACCTGGTCCGCGCCGGCGCGTTCTGTGGCGGGTCCACGTTCTTCTCCGAGCAGCCACTGTCGTGGCGCCAGCAGTACGGCTGGGCCGCCTCCTGCGTGAAGTCCAGGCCCAGGGGCAGGAACTTTATGGACTGCGGCCGGTGCGTCAAGGTAGGCTCGAGAGAAAAAAATTATTTCAGGCGAACTATCAGTTACTGCTACAACTCATCTGATCGTGCTTTGAGAGTTTGACGGTGGCGTTCTTGTCGATCGACCTGCAGGTGACGAACCGTGCGTCAGGTGCGTCGACGATTGCACGGATCGTGGACCAGTGCTTCTCCCAGCCTGACCTGGACCTGGACTACGAGACGGTGTTCAAGAAGATCGACGACAAAGGCGGGGCCTCGTTCATTCTACGGGTGGACTACGAGTTCGTTGACTGCTGAGTCATCAACCCAGATGTAGTAGTACAATAACAAGCCGTGTATAGTGTGTTATAGAACAAAATGCATCAGAAGCAAGCTGCAACTGTTTTGCGGGCCTGTGAACGCATGGAACTAAATAAAAGATTGCAATAAAGTACACTTGTGTTACACCTTCTCGCATAAATGAAATCACATATTGCAATAAATTAAAGTACTTTGGATGAGCTTATATGTATTTACTTTTCAAACAGTCCAGGTTCTGAATTTTTAATCCCCTCCACAGTTTAGTTAGTGCTTCTGTTAGTATGCTACAACTGTAGCGCAAGAACGTACTATACGTTCAAGAGAAATAAGCTACTCGATGCGGAAAAGATGCCTTATTGCTGGCTGAAATACTATTATTTCAGATAACAATTGAAAGTTTCAATGCCCATTCACAACATCAAAGTTTTTTGTTTACCGCAGAAAAGTAACTACATTCGCTCACAAAAATCCTTGAGGCTGTTACGGGCTCATCACCACTTCCTTTTTTTTTTTCCTCGAATGCGCAAGAAATGTAACACCCGTATTTTTTTCTCTGATTTTTGCTTGATTTATTTCTTTTTCTTTTCTTTTCCATCCTGGCCCGTCTCAGCCCGCAGCCCAGCCTGCACGCGGCCCAATCAGCCCAGATCCGCACTCAAGCTTCCGCAACCGCCGCCGTGCTGCGTTCGATTCGGGATCGATCCCACGCCGCTCTCGACGTGCGTGCCGCCCTAGGACCCGCCCGTGCTGCCACAAGACCGAGCCGCACCCGCCTCTCCCTTTTTCCACCCAATTTCGTCGTTCCGCACCTTTTCCCCTCAACCCTAACCGCCCGCCATTGGAGCCGCTACCCGGAGCTCGGCGTCCGGTGCGGAGGAGCCGTCCCGGACGCGTCGACCCGTGACGAGCTTCGCAAGGCTGCGCCGCCCCTCTAGGACCGAGCGCCGCTCTTCCTCCGGCACCACAACGCCCCCGCCCCGCGACCGAAGCCCCGTCGTCGTCCTTCACCGTCAAGCATCGCCTTCCCGTCGCCTTTTATCGGTTTCGAGGCAAGGGTGAGCATCCCCGCGATCTCCTCGTTATTTCCCCCTCCTTCTCCGCGAAAAATGGCAACCCTAGCTCCCATTTCCGCCACTCCGGCGATGGCCGGCCATGGCGCCGCCACCCCTCACCGCCGGCAGCCACGAACCGCCGCCCAACTCCCCGCGCCGTCCGATCCGTAAGCAACGGTCGGGATTAGATCCTGGTGGACGCTTGCATAACCGGTCCACCGTGGTCCCGTGAACGGTGCCCTGCTCCGGTCCACGACGGCCGTGGACCCATCTACAGCCTTTTCCATTAAAAATTTATTCAAAAATTAATTATTGCGTCATGCTTGCATCATGCTGGCGTCAGCAGAGGAATTTTTAGTATAAAAACAATTCTGAAATTCTTGTCTATTTTACAGTTTAGCCCCTGTTTAATCAAATGATTATAACTTTTTACTCGTAACTCCGATCGAGGCGATTCTTGCGCTCACGCGTTCGTAGATTCGAGTACTACCTGTTGGTACTATTACCTTAGCCAGTAGGAATTGTTTGGTGTAATGTTTCTTATTTTATTGTGTGTTTGTTTTCCGGTGTGCCGTAATTAGAAGGGGAGCAGTTCGAGAGTCTGCAAGACCAAGATTTCGATCAGCAGCAGACAGGGGAACCAGGCAAGTGGCCTTGACGCATTCTGAACCCATCTCCTTAATTTCTGTAATTTACTTTCATGCATTGTTGTTTAATACTGAATCCCATGTGTCTTTAATATCCTGTTGATTATCATTTCCTTGTCGCCCTAGTTATGGTTTGGACATGGTTAGTTTATGCTTAGCGTTGCTGTCACACAAGAGTCGGTGTCCGTTAATATTTACTAATGGCTTAATTCAATTATATGATAAATTGCTAATTCGTTTAGCGACATGGAAACTAGGGTTTGAGCAAGGGGATGGTATGGTAGGTACTCCGTGTACGGTTGGGTCGCAGTGTTAGTTCTTGCTCGAACGAGTTAAGGACCGGTTCTTGGAGCGGCAACCCAGGATTACAGTGCCAACCACAAGGCTGCTATGGAACAGCTTGCCAAATAACTAGTGTTGCTCTAGTGTTGTACTCGCAAGGAGGTATAGTACGTGCTCATCCGTTGGGGCGTACTATGTGGCGTAAGAGGGGCCTCCGGGTGACGCCTTTGGTAAGGGATAGCCATTCGTTGGCTATAGTCCTTCGTGGACCGTCATTTTGTACGGCGGTGAAACCTTAGCGTGCGAATAACAATGCTAGTGTTAACCTAGGTAAAGGCTCGTAGTGATCTCTTGGCCTCACACCTAAGGCGGTGTGACGTGGCATAATGGAGGTTTTAGTCCACCCGGCAACAGGGGATGAAATCACGACTTGTGGGTACGGTGGCGCGACCTTTGCAAAGTGTATAAGCTGTCATGACAGCCGTGCTCCCGATTACTGAGCGGCCTGGATCCTCACTCGATTAGGTGGTTTGTTTGGATGAGAGTTAGGTCTAGCTCATTTCTTTACCTTCGTGGTATTATCCTACGTGGATTTGTGGACCTTCGTGGACCAAGATCCTTCGTGGATTACATATTAAAAATTAAATGGGGTTTGGTAGTGTCAACTCACTTAGTAAAATAGGATGCTGTTTTTATAGGTTGAACAATGCCTTCTGGTTAAACCTTTATGTCAGCTTTCCTTTATTTAAGCTTGCATGTCATTTAATTCCCGCACTTGCTGAGTACGACATGTACTCACCCTTGCCATTTCCCTGTTGCTCCAAACCAATTGCTGCTCGGAAGGTGAGATGGACTACATCGACGAGGATTATTACTAGGCATGCTGTTCCCCGGTGGACTCCCTGTGGTGTTATGGTGTTCTCCGCTGCTTATTTAGTCTTTTAAGACATTTATATGAAACTATGTAATAGTGATACGATGTGACGATGTAATACTAGCATTGGCTGTACTTGTTACTTCACTATTGTCCCTGTATGTGTGGTGAATGATCCTGGCACACATATGGTTTATGCATCCAGTTTTGTCCGTTAAAACTGGATGTGACAAAGTGGTACCAGAGCCGTGTCGACCCTAGGACGCAAGCCTAGTTAGAGATGGTCGCTTATAGGATCTTATGTTCCTAAAAAAATATATATATACATATATTATTTTTTAAAACTTATGTTTGTTTCATCTTGCTTTTAGTATGTTTAAAAATTTATGCAAGTTGCTAAATGCTCTTACATTTTATTCTATCTTATTTACTAGTTGCTCTTCTAAAGTTTGCAATTTGTCATCTTTTATTTTATTTTAGTTTGTTTAAACGCTTTGTGTTTACTAACTCTTCTTATTTCAAAATTTATTAGATGGCGAGAACTAGAATGACCCCGCGTAAGAGTGTGATCGTTGTGCCACCACCGAGTTACGTTTGCTAACTGGAACTTGCAGAAGCCATTGGTGGGTGAAGTCTATGGAGAAGGATGCTATTTTCCCGACAAGCTTTGGACAGTTCCGAAGTGTTTGGGCTATCACCACCGTCCTTGCTACAAGGGGACTAGGACACCTGTGAGGGATGGAACCTACAAATGGGAAGTCCAGGTGACTATGTTTGAGAAGCTGACTACCGATGGCATTCGTCATATCCGTCGTATCCATGAAGCAAGTACGCCAACCCCTACATTTGAGGATGGGATGGAGGACGCTGCACGCCGCGCCCTAGCTGTTGTTTGCTCGGAGGAGGAGGAGGAACTGCGTGGATCGCAGTACCGCTACTTTGTGCAACGTGCTAGCGGCAGTGAGGAGGTGCACGTGGCCGGTACCAATGGAGAGTCTTTTCTGGTGAAGGAACAGGTTCACTATGCTAGGAAAATTGGATGGCCTCCTTACAAGGGCCAATTCCGCTCCGGAGGGTGCCTATGAGCGGAATGAGGAGTTAGAGAGGGAGGTCAAGCATTGGAAGGCGGTGGCACTTGGGGAGGCAGATGAGGATGAGCCACTGGAGCAGCCCGAGCCCGAGATTCAGCCACCCCGTTCTCCTGCACGCAAGAAGCAACGCCGGGCTTAGTCTTAGTCGTTTAGTCTTGCCGGATAGAGTTGCTAGTTGTTTAGCATCGCTTAGCATCGAATATCGAGTTTATTCTTTGTAATAAGAAGACCTATCGCGTCCTTTATGTTAAGTGTGTTTTGTGCTGCTTGTCTTGTGAGTGGTGAACCATGTATGATTTGGATCTTTGTTTGAGTGTGGTGCGATATGGAGCTTGTTCTATATACGCACTTGTGTTCTTATTAATTATTTAAACATAGATGGGTTATTGGGTTATTTCTCTCAAACTCTTTTGATTATCTATACTTTTGGTATCCATCTATGTTGTTGTCTCCCTTGTGTGGAATATCTTTCATCTATCTATGTGTATCTTGTGGAATATCTATTTGTCTTGTGGGTATGTCCTATTTCTACCATTATGCTGCCGAAATTTTGCCCTACTCTTGCTTATTCATCTCATATTCATGTGTTGTCCTCTTGTTTATTTCCTATCCCGCTTGGCTTATTCCTTCATCATGTTGTTTCTCAGCATTTCTGTCTTTCAAACATGTATTGATCTTATCATGTTTGTTTCCTCGGATGCCGAGGCGTGGTAACAATAATGATGCTCCACGATCCCCTTCTTTGGGGCAAGTTCTAGCCATGCAGGCCCAGCTCCTTCGGACCATGCAGCAGAACATGATGCGGATGCAACAGAACCAGCAGAATGCAGCACCACCACCACCTCCACCTCCACCGCCACCCCCACCTAGGGATAAGCTTGGAGAGTTCCGGAGGACCAAGCCTATACCATTCTCTCATGCTGTGGATCCTCTTGATGCTGATGATTGGTTGAAGACCATTGAGAAGAAGTTGCAGGTGGTCCAGTGCAATAACAGGGAGAAGGTCTTGTTTGCTTCACATCGGCTTGAGGGACCGGCTGCTGAATGGTGGGAAGCTTATGTGAATGCTCATGAGGAACCGGACAGCATCAAGCGGCAAGAGTTCAAGAACAGTTTTAGATCTCACCATGTCCCTCGTGGTGTTGTAAAAGTGAAGAAGAAGGAGTTTCGGGATTTAGAGCAGGGCTCTATGTCCGTCGGTGAATACTTGAACCGCTTCACCCAGCTATCCCGCTACGCTCCTGGTGAGGTGGACACCGATGAAAAGAAGCAAGAGCGTTTTACGGATGGGATGAATGATGGACTTGCTTATGCCTTGGAGTCTCGGGACTTTGCCAATTTCCAATCTTTGGTGGACAGAGCTCCGATCCTGGAGAACAGGAGGAGGAAGATGGACCGTAAGCGCAAGCAAGAGCGCCGAGCACAGCCAGGTGGAAGCAACACTAGGCCCCGCTTTGGATCTTCATCTTCGAGGATCTGCTTTCCGTCCAGCTCAACAGACTGTGCAGCAGAGGTCACAGCCCACCGGTCGGGGGTTCACCACACCACGAGCATCGGAACCGGCGCCCCAATGTCCGGATGTCGGCAACCGCACCCCGGGCATCCCGACGCCCTAGTGGGAGTCGGGCCCCAGCCTACTGGAAAGACTTGCTACAACTGCGGCGAGAGGGGACATTTCTCTAACCAGTGTACCCGCCCACGTGTCCGTGCTCCAGCACAAGAGTCAGCCCGAGCTCCGAACCGCAATGCTAATTCTGCTCCGGTCCCGACGAGACAGAACCAAGTTCGTGCTAGGGTCAACCACGTGGAAATTGAAGGTTCTCGGGAGGCTCCGGATGTTGTGATTGGTATGTTCCTTGTTTCGATCATAATGCGGTTGTCTTATTCGATTCTGGAGCATCACATTCATTCGTATCTGCTGCGTATGTCCAAAAACATAATTTACCAATATCAATGCTTAAGAATTATATGATCGTTAGTTCCCCTGGGGGAGAGATGCATGCTAAGCATGTTTGTCCAAAGGTAAACCTCAATATAAGGGGGTAGACTTCTCTGCAAATTTAGTTGTCCTTGAGTCAAAAGGGATTGATGTTATTCTTGGAATGGACTGGTTGAGCAAGCATAAAGGGATGATTGATTGTGCTAAGAAGGCGAGTGAGATTGACAACTAGCTCGGGAGAGGAATTGGAGTATGTTGCTGATGCACTTATCACTAGCAAGGGAGCAGCAAATCGCATTGTGTTGAACAAATTGGAAGCTACGCCGAGTCCAGGATATCCGAGTGGTTTGCGAGTTCACCGATGTTTTCCCGGAGGAATTGCCGGGTATGCCATCCGATCGTGACATTGAGTTTATTATTGAATTGGTTCCTGGTACAGCCCCTATTTTTAAACGACCTTATAGAATGGATAGTGAGCAACTAGCTGAACTTAAGACCCAACTACAAGAACTGCTGGATAAGGGTTACATCCGTCCTAGTGCATCACCATGGGGGCTCCTGTTATTTTCGTTGATAAGAAGGATGGAGCACAACGAATGTGTGTGGATTATCGTGCGCTCAATGATGTTACAATCAAGAACCGATATCCTTTGCCAAGGATTGATGACTTGTTTGATCAGTTAAAGGGGGCATGTGTGTTCTCTAAGATTGATCTTCGTTACGGCTATCATCGGTTAAAGGTTCGAGCATCCGATATACCCAAAATCGCATTCATTACTCGTTATGGATTATTTGAGTACACGGTTATGTCTTTTGGATTGACTAATGCTCCCGCCTACTTCATGTATCCGATGAACAAGGTTTTAATGGAATATTTGGATAAGTTTGTGGTTGTTTTCATTGATGATATTCTGATATTCTCAAAGAACGAAGAAGAGCATGAGGAACATCTTCGGCTCGTTCTGCGAAGCTCGAGAGATAACCAGTTGTATGCAAAGTTAAGTAAGTGTGAGGTCTGGTTGAAGAAAGTTGCTTTTCTTGGTCATGTTATCTCGGAAGGAGGTGTGTCTGTGGATCTTAGCAAGGTTGATGATGTGTTGAGTTGGAAATCACCGCAGATGTCTCTCGAGATCGGGAGTTTCCTCGGTTTGGCAGGATATTATAGATGATTCATTGAGGGGTTTTCCAAGATAGCCAAACCTATGACGGAACTGTCGGAGAAAGGAAAGACCTTTGAGTGGACACCCCGTCGTGAGGACAGTTTTCAAGAAGCGAAGAAGAGGCCGACAACAACTCTGTTCTAACCATGCCGACATGGAAAAGCCTTTCTCGGTCTATTGTGATGCTTGTGGGCAGGGTATAGGATGTGTGCTCATGCGGGAAGGTCGTGTAGTGGCATATGCGTCCGGACAGATAAGGAAGCATGAAGAGAGATATCCAACTCATGATTTAGAGCTTCTAGCGAGTGGTTCATGCGCTCAAAATTTGGAGGCATTATGTCATAGGAAAGAGGTGTGAGATCTACTCGGATCACAAAAGTTTGAAGTATTTCTTCACTCAACCAGATTTGAACCTTAGGCGAGTCGATGGTTGGAGCTCATCAAGGACTATGATTTGGGAATCAACTATCATCCGAGGCAAGGCTAATGTGGTCGCAGATGCACCGAGTAGGAGGTCTAACTTAAATACGCTAGCCACAAGGGAGTTAAGGCCGAGAGATTTGTGAAGAATTTGAGAAGCTTAACCTTGGTTGGGTAGCTAATACGGAAGTAGTCACCATGGAAGTGGAGTCTACACTAGAGCATGACATTCGAAAAGGATAGAATGAGGATGCTAAGATTCGGGAGATTAAGGGGCAGGTCAAGGAGGACAAAGCCCCGGGGTTCACGATTGACGATCAAGAGACGCTTTGGTACAAACAACGAATCGTGTATGCCGGATGTCAAGGGAATCGGGGAGTTGATTCTTCGTGAGGCTCATGATTCAGCTTATTCTATGCATCCTGGAGGTACTAAGATGTACCATGATCCGAAGACTCGCTATTGGTGGTATGGAATGAAGAGGGCGATCGCAGAGTACGTTGCCTTATGTGACACATGTCGGAGGGTCAAAGCGAACGACAACGACCAGCCGGACTCCTCCAACCATTGAAGGTACCCGAATGGAAGTGGGAAGAGATCGCTATGGACTTCATTGTAGGCCTACCTCGGACACAAGGAGGTTATGACTCCATATGGGTTATTGTTGATCGATTGAACAAATTCGCTCATTTTATACCTGTTAAGACTACTTATAGTGGGCCCAGGCTTGCAGAATTGTACATGTCCAGGATAGTATGTTTGCAAGGTGTTCCAAAGAAGATAGCGTCCGATAGGGGTACTCGGTTCACATCGAGGTTTTGGGGGAAGTTGCATGAATCGATGGATACAAAGATGAATTTCAGTTCAGCCTATCACCCGCAGACCGATGGACGGATCGAGAGAGTGAATCAGATTTTGGAGGATATGTTGAGGTCATGTGCACTCCAGGTATGGTAAAAGTTGGGACAAGCTTCTTCCTTATCCAGAGTTCTCTTACAATAACAGCTATCGGGAGAGTATCAAGATGTCACCATTTGAGTTCCTATATGGTCGTAAGTGTCGAACCCCTTTGTTTTGGAACGAGGTTGGAGAGGAATTGGTTTTTGGGCCTGAAATCCTTCGTGAGGCGAGAGAGGCAAGTCCATGTTGTTAGAGAGAACTTGAAGCTTGCGCGATCTAGACAGAAGAGCTATGCAGATAACCGGAGGAGGGATCCGAGTTTTGAGGTTGGTGACTTTGTATACCTCAAGGTATCTCCTATGAGGGGCCTCCGCCGATTCAAAATTAGAGGCAAGTTGGCTCCAAGATACATCGGCCCATTCGGGATCATTGCACAAATGGGTGAGGTAGCTTATCAATTGGAATTGCCCCACATTTGTCGGATGTGCATGATGTCTTCCATGTTTCTCAATTGAGAAAGTGTCTACGAGTGCCGGAGGAACAAATGCCTGTGGAAGAGTTGACGGTAGGAGAGGACCTCACATATCGGGAGTACCCTCTAAAAATTTTGGAAACCTTGGAAAAGGTCACCAGAAACAAGACGTATAGGATGTGTAAAGTGCAATGGAGCAACCATACGGAACGAGGAGGCTACATGGGAGAGAGAAGATGATCTGAAAACAGAGTTCCCAAAGTTCTTCTCTGATCCATCCGAATCTCGAGGACGAGATTCACCATAAGGGGGTAGGTTTGTAACACCCGTATTTTTTTCTTTCCTTCTTTTACTTTCTTTTTCTCTGATTTTTGCTTGATTTATTTCTTTTTCTTTTCTTTTCCATCCTAGCCCGTCTCAGCCCACAGCCCAGCCCGCACGCGGCCCAATCAGCCCGGATCCGCACTCAAGCTTCCGCAACCGCCGCCGTGCTGCGTTCGATTCGGGATCTATCCCACGCCGCTCTCGACGTGCGTGCCGCCCAAGGACCCGCCCGTGCTGCCACAAGACCGAGCCGCACTCGCCTCTCCCTTTTTCCACCCAATTTCGTCGTTCCGCACCTTTTCCCCTCAACCCTAACCGCTCGCCATTGGAGCCGCTACCCAGAGCTCGGCGTGCCGGTGCGGAGGAGCCGTCCCGACGCATCCGACCCGTGACGAGCTTCGCAAGGCTGCGCCGCCCCTCTAGGACCGAGCGCTGCTCTTCCTCCCGCACCACAACGCCCCCGCCCCGCGACCGAAGCCCCGTCGTCGTCCTTCACCGTCAAGCATCGCCTTCCCGTCGCCTTTTGTCGGTTTCGAGGCAAGGGTGAGCATCCCCGCGATCTCCTCGTTATTTCCCCCTCCTTCTCCGCGAAAACGGCAACCCTAGCTCCCATTTCCGCCACTCCGGCAATGGCCGGCCATGGCGCCGCCACCCCTCACCGCCGGCAGCCACGAACCGTCGCCCAACTCCCCGCGCCGTCCGATCCGCAAGCAACGACCGGGATTAGATCCCGGTGGACGGTTGCATAACCGGTCCACCGTGGTCCCGTGAACCGGTGCCCTGCTCCGGTCCACGACGGCCGTGGACCCAGTCTACAGCCTTTTCCATTAAAAATTTATTCAAAAATTAATTATTGCGTCATGCTTGTGTCATGCTGGCGTCAGCAGAGGATTTTTTAGTATAAAAACAATTCTGAAATTCTTGTCTATTTTACAGTTTAGCCCTTGTTTAATCAAATGATTATAACTTTTTACTCGTAACTCCGATCGAGGCGATTCTTGCGCTCACGCGTTCGTAGAGTCGAGTACTACCTGTTGGTACTATTACCTTAGCCAGTAGGAATTGTTTGGTATAATGTTTCTTATTTTATTGTGTGTTTGTTTTCCGGTGTGCCGTAATTAGACGGGGAGCAGTTCGAGAGTCTCCAAGACCAAGATTTCGATCAGCAGCAGACAGGGGAATCAGGCAAGCGGCCTTGACGCATTCTGAACCCATCTCCTTAATTTCTGTAATTTACTTTCATGCATTGTTGTTTAATATCTGAATCCCATGTGTCTTTAATATCCTGTTGATTATCATTTCCTTGTCGCCCTAGTTATGGTTTGGACATGGTTAGTTTATGCTTAGCTTTGCTGTCACACAAGAGTCGGTGTCTGTTAATATTTACTAATGGCTTAATTCAATTATATGATAAATTGCTAATTCGTTTAGCGACATGGAAACTAGGGTTTGAGCAAGGGGATGGTATGGTAGGTACTCCGTGTACGCTTGGGTCTGGTGTTAGTTCTTGCTCGAACAGTTAAGGACCGGTTCTTGGAGCGGCAACCCAGGATTACAGTGCCAACCACAAGGCTGCTATGGAACAGCTTGCCAAATAACTAGTGTTGCTCTAGTGTTGTACTCGCAAGGAGGTATAGTACGTGCTCATCCGTTGGGGTGTACTATGTGGCGCAAGAGGGGGCCTCCGGGTGACGCCTTTGGTAAGGGATAGCCATTCGTTGGCTATAGTCCTTCGTGGACCGTCATTTTGTACGGCGGTGAAACCTTAGCGTGCGAATAACAATGCTAGTGTTAACCTAGGTAAAGGCTCGTAGTGATCTCTTGGCCTCACACCTAAGGCGAGTGTGACGTGGCATAATGGAGGTTTTAGTCTACACTGGCAACGAGGGGATGAAATCACGACTTGTGGGTACAGTGGCGCGACCTTTGCAAAGTGTATAACTGTCATGACAGTCGTGCTCCCGGTTACGAGCGGCCTGGATCCTCACTCGATTAGGTGGTTTGTTTGGATGAGAGTTAGGTCTAGCTCATTTCTTTACCTTCGTGGTATTATCCTACGTGGATTTGTGAACCTTCGTGGACCAAGATCCTTCGTGGATTAAATATTAAAAATTAAATGGGGTTTGGTAGTGTCAACTCACTTAGTAAAATAGGATGCTGTTTTTATAGGTTGAACAATGCCTTCTGGTTAAACCTTTATGTCAGCTTTCCTTTATTTAAGCTTGCATGTCATTTAATTCCCGCACTTGCTGAGTACGACATGTACTCACCCGTGCCATTTCCCTGTTGCTCCAAACCAATTGCTGCTCGGAAGGTGAGATGGACTACATCGACGAGGATTATTACTAGGCATGCTGTTCCCCGGTGGACTCCCTGTGGTGTTATGGTGTTCTCCGCTGCTTATTTAGTCTTTTAAGACATTTATATGAAACTCTGTAATAATGATACGATGTGACGATGTAATACTGGCATTGGCTGTACTGTTACTTCACTATTGTCCCTGTATGTGTGGTGAATGATCCTGGCACACATATGGTTTATGCATCCAATTTTGTCCGTTAAAACTGGATGTGACAAGAAAGCTGCACATCATTATATTATGAAGAAAAAAACTGGTACAAGGACCAGCAAGACCGTCAAAATAATGGTAAGATTACAGACTCCAAACTTCTAAACCACACACGACAGAAACGACTACACAGCCGAAACAGCTCATCACCACTTCCTAGAAGTCCAGCACCCTGATAACTACGTGCTCAACATGATTTTGGCATACACAAATGAAAGGACCCTTGTTTGTGTTTACCTATGCATACGCGTCACCGCCATCCGTTCGTATTAATCGCTATCGGTACTCCAATGGAACATGAAACAACAGAAAACCAAACCAAATTTGATGTTCACTGCGCACAGGTTCAGCATGCTTGCTTTGTACCTATGTACCTGCAGCCTAATAAAACTGATGAGATTATAGAATAAGGGTGTGTTCGTTTCTTCCTCTCTAAAATTTAGCACTGTCACATCAAAGAGAATCTTATTATTTATAAATATTTCGATCAATTTAATGACAAAACCCTATTGACAGATTGGTGCTAATTTTCGAGATAATCTAATGAGCTTAATTAATCTATATTTTGCTAAAGTGATGCTACAGTAACCGTCTTCTAATCACGACTTAATTAACCTCATTAGATTCGTCTCAGTAAATTAGTCTAGAGGCCTGTAATTTGTTTTATAATTAAACTTTATTTAATACTCTTAAATAATAAGATTCTTTTTGATGTGACAGCTCTACAATTTAGACCACAGGAAACGAACACACCCTAAGAATTGTGGCCGTATGCGTCCCATTTTCACATTATTACTAAAAAATATATATAGTTTGTACCCCTTTATCTACGTCTGGTCAATATCTGCGTGCGTCGTTTCATCTAGTGTGGCTGCTTTTCTGGACTCCGGTGTCTCCGAGCACGGGAATTCCAGCCCATGGCGAACACACGTGTGTGGCTGATGACGGGCTACACGCTTCCACGTACACACGTCCTGCCTCAAGCGCATGTGCCCTAGGCAGCGTCATCGGTGACTACTGGGTGTGTTTGGTAGGGTGCATGACCCAGAGCCTGATGGTAGGAGCCTGGCTGACCAGAGCCTGGCTTATGCAGAGATGCAGGGCACGGTTTTTGGTTCACTTAGAGTATGATTGGTTACCTGCATCTGGGAGAACCAGGCTCGCCAGATACAACAACCAAACATGACCCAAATGCGAGCCAGGCTGGAGGGAGAAGACAACCAATCGCACCCTTATGTGTCTAGCCTCCATCTGTTGCGCTTGTGTTTGGTAGCCTCTGTTGCGCTTGTGCTTGGCAGGCTGGTTGCATGTGTGCAAGATGTGGTATGGGCACGATGAATAAAATATGGTGTGTTTACCCCCATTGTTTTTCCATTTATTCATCGACCGAAATTAGTACTACCCATACAATTCGTCACAAAATTCAACTTTATATGTGCACAAAAAAATGTAAGCAGCAATTGCCTGATAAAGGCAACGTTGGAAGTTATGGAACTTTTTACAATCAATTTTCACAGCTGGAATAAACGATTTGCATTGCTGAAACAATCGATTGTCATAACTGGAACAATAAATATTCACTTACAAAAATTTATAAATTAAAATAAAAGTTTGGAAATTTTATTCATATTGCATCTTGTTTTTATGTTAATTCTAAAAAACATAGTGGTACAAATGGAATAAAAAAGATTTACGGTTTGTGAGAAAATACAATTTGAAATTCAAAAAACACTAAATTCCGACCCGCAAAATACAATTTGAAATACCAAAAACACTCTAAATTCCAACCCGCACTAAGAACTCCCCACGTATCGCACTATTTTTTTCCCACCACCATTCACGCTACGCTGCCACGTCCCACGTGCCCGCGCAAGAACTGCGCCTAGGACCCATGCACCTGCACTCGTCTTCTCGCATGCATCAAAGTCAGGCGGCGGAGCGGAGCCCAACTCTAAGTATTCTCTAAGTAACGATGCAAGTCAATTTGACATTAGAAAAGTTTTAGAAATGAAAAAGATTTTTAAGTCTTTCCATTACAATTGTTTTTCATTCACTAATATTTGGTTTTAAGAATTATGATAGTTCTCATGATAAAATGCATTTTTAATTGTTTTCCGTTACAATTGTTTTTAATTCACTAATATTTGTGATACTGAGAGTCATTATTATATGGTTGGTCTTGTTCAATGTAAGGTGGAAGTTTTTCAACTTTTGTCATCTCAAGGATAGTATGATGGAACAATTCATTGTTATTATACATACATCAGAAATTTATGTTTTCAATAAATATATATTTCAAATTTCTAGATTCATAATGTGGCCTCCAACATGTACAATGCCTTGCCCTTTGCTATTTCTGCTAATGTACATATGTACTATTACATCTAATTGCTGGTATCGAGTTGGCCATATGTAATATTTTGACGATACTAGCTAATTGTTAGATCAATGCCACCTGGTTCAATTTTAATATATTTGTGTCCAAAATTTTTTGCTACGAAAAACATATAATATGTAATCATTTATTTTTTATAACAATTTTTGTAATTATCTTTCTATCTTAACATGCATTATGGAATATTGATTTTTTTAAAGGACATTATTAGGTTGATGAAATACCATTTAACAGGTCCAACTTGCGACGATGGTTCTCCATGGAAGAACCTTGAATGACCCACTGTCGTCCTTAGAGATGGCAATGCGGCTCCCGGGTGTGCGGTCTGGTTTGGTACCCGTCGGGTATGGATCAGGGGCACTTTCTTCTCTAGAGGCTCATCTGCATCCGCCCTGCAGAGTGGCAAGGCGGGTGTGGATTTTCTTTCCCACCCATACCATAGGACCCTGAATCTTGAAATATACTTAAATTAGGTATGAGATTTGTGTAATTTAATTGCTTGCTGATTTTTCATATATTAAATAAAGATTATTATTTTAATCATATATTGAATTTAGTTGTGAATATATATTTATTAATTTTATCATCTATTTTAATATGTGTACATAAAAATCAGTTGGGGACCCTTTACCCACCCGAAATTCAGTCGGGTGCGAACGTGGGTGTGGATTTCCACTAGGACTGCCGCGACGCCGACAGCGAGCACTCCTGCTTGCTCTGGCGCCCTGCGGATCCAATAGCGTCGAGCCAAGGTTGAGATAACCGATTGAACCGTGAGAACCGCCCGGGCCGGTCCACCGGTTAACCGGATAACCGGAAAAACCGGCCGGTTAGCCGGACGAAATTTGATTTGTGGCCGCGCCGGTCGCAGCCCGGTTAACCGGCCGGTTTCTCCGGTTAACCGGCCGGTTTGCCCGGTTAGCCGGCCGGTTTTCAGGCACAGTGCAAATTGCAATAGAATCAAGAAAAATTCAGAAAAATAGGAAAAAAATGCATTAACTGCCCTAAAATATTAACTATAATTTTAGATATAAATTCATATTATATCCACTTCATAGGACACAACACAACCATATTGCCCAATAAAAAGTCAAATATAGTTGTCTAACTCATATTGTTCACAATTTCATATAACAACAAGATTAATTGTACATAATACATAGAAAATATGACTTTCACTCATGTCTCGGCTATAGTTGTCCAAAACATAGTCTTCAAAAAGTAATTATACATCAAGAAATTTTGGGAGAGGGAGGGTTAGTCGGCCGGTTATAGCGGTTAACCAGCGCTTTGACCGGTTAACCAACCGGTTATAAGGTTCTATAGCCTTTTTACCTTTATTTGTATTCCGTAAATTTTTTCTATGTCAAACAACTTCAATTTCAAATTATTCTTTTACTATAAATCTTTATTTCTTCTCTAGTTTTTTAACAAATTTTTTATACAAAATTTTTCAAATTTTGAAAATTTTTGAATTTGAACCAGGGGTTAACCGGCCAACCGGTGCAACCGGCCCGGACCGGTTTACCGGTTAACCGGGTTAACCGGCCGGTTAACCCCGGTTCTTTGAACCCTCGGAGCAGTCATCTCCGGTGCTACGGATTTTTGTCCCAAGAGAACGCAACAAATAGTGGTGGCACTTTTGGGTGATCAAGGATCGGTGCAACGGCCTGCTGCTCTACTCGATGAGGCGAACGGGCACTACGAGTGCAACCTAGGCCATGTGGCAGTTTAGAGCAGGGCTAATACTACGTCCGCTTGCCGGCGTCTCGCACGTCCAGCTCATCCGAGCTGCCGAGCAGTGGTGACGAGCACCAAGGATGCTTTAGGGCGCGTTTGGTATGGCTCCGGAGCAAAACTCTAGCTTGGAACTGCCCGAAACCAGCCAAACACCCCAACTCCTAAACTCCTCGGAGCACGTCAGCTCTTAAGAGCTGGAGGAGCTCTAGTTCATTTTCGTGGAGCACCTCTTTTGTTGCTCCTAGAATGGAAAAACGAACCTAGGCTCGGAGTTGGGGAGAAATTACCCGCCAATGCCACTCCTTACAAAAAAAAAAGACGTTTCGATCTATTTTTCTCAACTCCACCCGGACACCCATACGCAGGGCTGCGCCTCCGTTCCCGTGTGACTTCGCCGCTCGAGGTAACCCTAGCTTAGCCGCCGCCGGCCGTCCCGCAGGGCGGACTCCAGGGCACCGGATCGCCGCCCTGGTCGAGCAGCGGCGGGTTCCCACGCCGCGTCCGAGCCGCGCCCAGCTCGCGCCCACGCCCTCGCTGCCCGGATCGCCGCTCCCGTCACCGCCCAGCTCGCGGCCGCACCCACCGCGTGGGGCCCATCGCAGCCCAGCTCGCGGTCGCGCCCTCGCCGCGCAGATCGCCGCTCCCGTCGCCGCCCAGCTCGCGGCCGCACGGATCGCGGCTCCCGTCGCCGCCCAGCTCGCGGTCGCACCCACGGCGCGGGGCCCATCGCAGCCCAGCTCGCGGTCGCGCCCTCGCCGCCTAGCTCGCGGCCGCGCCCACCGCACGGGGCCTGTCGCCGCCCAGCTCGCGGCTCCCGTCGTCGTGCCCAGCTCGTATGATGGTCAAAGGATCCTCAAAACTCTATTTTTTGGAGCAGCTCCATGTGATCTAGCCAAACACCTTCACGAGACAGCTCCAGCTCCACCACGAGCTGCTCCGGAGCAGAGTTTGGGAGTAGAGCAGAGCCATGCCAAACACGCCCCTAATGCACTGCGCAGCCTAAACAAGACGTGGAAGCATCAGAGAGGAGGAAGGTAGCTGGCTGCCCCAAACAGCTTATTTCGCCCGCTTTTTGCCAGCGCTTTACTAGTCGCTGCATTTCTTCTCTCTTGCTTTCTCTCTCTTCTACGTCGGATGATGTTGAGGTGTCCTACCATTTCGCCATCTGAGATGGCCTCGTTATACTTGCTCTTACAGCATTGCTGACGCCGATGAGGTTGCAGTGCAGCACTGCCATGTATTTCAAGATCGTTCCGACAATGTACCTCGCGTTCGACCCTGCCTCCTCGCCGCACTACGAAGTCGTTCGGAACCTTGGCTTCCTCGGCCCGGACACCATGACGAGAGGAACAATTCACAGGACACGGAGGCACGGACCTGTGCTGCTGCTACCAGACAGAGAAGGGATTCTACAGAGTGGCCGCCGGCCGGTGAGAGGAATAGCAGCTTGTAGGAGAAAGCGGCGCATGCATTGGCCACAATAGCTGACATAAAGATCACTGAAAAGTAGCCAGAGAGGGTATCTGATGGGCCACGTCATTGGTGCTTTTACACAACAACGAACAACCAGTGCAGAGGCGGGCCAAAAACTATATATAGTAGCGCGGTGGACAGATCATTCCGCAGCTACGCATCCGTAGATTTATATAATTAACTTCTATGATTATTTTTCTACATTATATATGTTGAGAATATTCTGGAATATTAAAATAAAATATCTTTTTATGAAAATAATTTATAGTATAATTTTAGGGTGAAGATTATGGAATATGATAAAACATCATGAACGCAGGACACTGTATTTGAATTCTCCTTTAACTTTATACGATTCATTAAAAAAAGTGTTTAGCTCAATAAATAACAGATGTTATCGGTATGTTTATTATATAGTTTTTAATAGAAAACAGATAAGGTCCAAACAGACATTGATTTGTCCCATGTGATGGGGACGAGAATCGTAGTACCTTATTTAAATAACACTAGTCCATCAGCCCGTGCATGTGCATGGGCCAGTATTTCACCTAAGTGGTAGAAGACTATGACAATGTCTGTAAATGTCTATGATTTTAGTAGAATACAAAATTTTTATTAGTTTTTATACACATATTATACTGACAAACAAAAAGTACATAATACATCTCTTTTGATTTCCGTTCTAACCTTTCTTTAAAATTCATCTACCCATAACACATTGTTATTATTATTCTATTATTTATAAACAACCTCTGTACCGTGTTTCGGTAGTTCATAGGAAAAATCAATGAGGACTTATAATAATACAGCGCAATGTTCTCTCAGAGCATGTACTCTGGCCTGCAGGATGATGTTAGATTTTAGTTTTCGTTGCTAACAAAGCTTGAGGCCTGAGACTTGCTACGTGCAGAGCCGCCAGAAAAATCAATTCAACAGTAACAGTGATCGTGTTTTTTCGTGAGCTTATATGATCTTATACACTCATGGTGCTATCATTACCCAGTAGCCGCCTGTCTTCTTGTACTTTGATTTTCATTTTAGCAAACCGATCAGGCTTTGCATCATAGAGAAGACTCCCCCTTTATAGTTTACTGCATTGCATATTTCTATTTTAATTCCACACCTTGACTGTAGATGTAAAGCCTATCTCACAAACTCGTGAATCACTCTGTACGGTTTTCTAGCAATCAGCTGAGATAACACATGAGTTGGTCCACCTTGTTTTAAAATTTCTGTTCTACTGAAGATTATCCTTGTATAAGTCTAGACTGTAGATTAGTACTACATTATTAGTTTCAGAATTAGTGATGAGTTCTACAGCATGTATTTGCATCATTTTTTTCTCGAAAGATCAGTTTTAAATCCAAAAGTTTTTTAACTATATTGGCTATCAAACCGAGTCACATTAATGCAACAGAAATAATTATTGAAACTTACTCTGAGTAAGGGGTCTAGCATGCGTACATGTATCCATAATTTTTTATGCAGTTATCGAAAGTACCTTATATATACAGCATAGGTAACCGAAGCCATGTGAGGGCACGACTGATGCTGCTGTGGTGAGCTCGGCGACGTTGGCGGTTGGCTCCCAACATTCGAACCCTGCTACACATCCATGAATCCTGTCAGATTCTTGTATGTAGCCATGTTTTATACCCATTTTAGTGTCATCACAATAGTAACATGACTTTGGTTGCATTGCGTATGGCTTCTATGCCTTTTCACCGCATCATTTATCAGAAGGCAGATCTCCATCGCGTGTGTGTGTGTCTGCCTCAGGATCCATGGATTGATGTCCCGTCGGCGTGTGTATTACAACAGAATATCGGTAAAGAACTCACCGGGTGGACGAAGATCGACACCTCAGGGCCGATAGTCTGGCACTTCTCCACGCGAGGACTCCATGCTCCTGAAACTGACGTGCAGATAGGATCCATGTGGTGCATGAATTCAGCTTGATCATCTCATACACATAGTTCCCTTGTGATCTCTCGGCTTGTTCGATGTACCCTCCATGGCAATTGTTTCCGGCAGCGAAAAAGCAAATTCGTTTTACTTGTCTTTTCTTTGTCTATGTTTAAACTCATCTTCCATGTTCCCTTCATGTTCCATTGCTCATGGGATCGATGGACATCTGCAGAAGGGGCAGCCACCGAAGCTACTGAGATGATAGCATATGCATATCCATATGCATATACGTCAACCCATGAAAACAATGATGGCTACAAATCCAATGCCTGCTACGGTAAGTAGGGCATGGCTCTCGGGTGCCCTCACAAAATAAGAGATCAGAATATGCCTAACAAATACTCTATACGTGCACCTAAGCCAGAATTTTCTATACAAAAACCAATACTACACATATGAGGCATTACTCTATATTCGGATACTTTTTTCCATATTAGCGGATCTTGGTAATTACCATAGTAATTTCATAATGACAAGGTGGGTAATTTGAACCATGTTGAATACAATGGTTATTATTAATCGAGCATTAGATTTCATGGTCAGATGTTTTGCTTTTTTATGAGAATTTCTAGGATTTTCCTACGATTAATGTGGAGACCTCAAAAGGGGCCTCCAATTAGTAAATATAAGATATAGCTAAATATTTTCTGTGGCACTGGTGCCATAGAAGTTAAAGTGGCAGTGTCCCTGAAATCTTGCCACGTAGCAATAATGACAGATTTATATCTAATCTCTCGTAACCCCCTCTTCAGGCCTCATTTCTTTCCTCCCCGCAACCGATGCTTTCCTGGCTCACATTTCGATCAATCTGATACAGTATTAATGGTAGTAGAGATCGTCGCATGGGTAAAATTGGGCATGAATGACTGCATCCATGAGCTCAGATTGTTTATCACCCTATTCGAGAGATTAAGAACACAATATTTTTGGGATCCAACAAATCGTAATCTCGGTGATCTGGTGACGGAAGAGAAAACAGTTCAACGCTGTAGTTAGTCGATTTTCAGGTTCATGTATTGCAGATATGAATTACAGAAGTAGGGGCGCAATCGGAGTAGAAAAGAGTTGTCAAACGGAGTTACGGAGAGATAAGTTGGAAAGCTGTTTGGTACGTGGCAAGTTTTGAAGGGCGCTGCCACTTACTCCCTCCGTCTAAAAATATAAGGATTTGTTGACTTTCAGCTTTCATGTTTGATCATTTATCTTATTTAAAATATTTATATAAATATAAAATTTGATAAGTAATACTTAAAATATATCTAATGATAAAACAAATTATAAAAAGAAATAATATTTTTATAAAAAATTGAATAAGACGAGTGGTCAAACCTAAACTCTGAAAGTCAACAAAAATCTTTACATTTCTAGACAGAGGTAGTAATGTTCTATGTCACCGGTGCCATAGAAAAAAATTCCATGGTTGCCTTACAAAAAAAAAGGATCAGACACAGAACCAACAATTTCAACGACATGACGCTCTTAAACTATAGATTTGCTTGTTTTCAGTTAATTGAAATTTTACATATGGTATGGTCAGATTTTTTAAAACAATAAAAATATAGTGCTAGAACAATAAAGATGTACTGCTCGAAAGGAGATTGAAGGTATACTGCTGGGAGAGTGCAATTTATGCCCTCGGGGACTGCTGTCCACCTTTGATCTGGCCGTTCATTGCCTGGCAGCCCAGTTGCGATGCGCGACGCAATTAACATGCAAGGGCCACCTCTTTATTCGGCGAAAGTGCTTAAGGGGGCTGTTATCAGCGTTCCCAGGGCTGGAGTTTTAAAACTTTTGCCTGAAATTTTGCTGGTGCACCAACTTGTGTTTCAAACTTTGGGACGCGGTTTCGAAAAGAGATCGCTGACAAAACTTAATGGTCGGTCCTGGTGTGCTGCCTATAAATAAGCCATATCTCCGCCAGCACCTATCACCCGCGATCGATCGGCCTCGCATACGCGAGAGATCGACACGTCTCGCGCATCCCTCACGAGCCGCACGCGCCGTACCCATCGGACATCGTGGGTCTCCTTGCTTTGCCCATCTTCTTTCCAAAAACAAAACGTGTAACTTTTTTCTATAGTAAAAAAATTGTACATTGCAAACCGTACATACAAATTCGAAACTAATTTCACCTTTGTGTTCCACGCCATTAGATCTTTCAAGCTATATCCCATTTTGCATATTTTTTTGAAATATTTTCTATTTTTTAAATTTGAATTATAAATAAGTCATTTTAACAATAAAAATTAATTGTTACACTATTAATGTCAATTGTTTCGATAGTGAAAATAATTTTTACAGTATTTTACTATCACATTAATTTTTTTGTTCATTCAATTGTCTAATTAAAGTATTCTACTAATAAAATTATTTGTGTTTACAAAATGTTAAATTTGTTCCATGCAATTTTTCACAATGTTCTAGAATAAACGGATTTTGTTTCCATGTTATTAATCAGTTTTCATGATAGAGTAGATTCATTTTGCAACAATATTCTGAAACAAACGTATTTTGTTCTGAGTTTTATTTCATTGTTTTGAAAACTTATTAGACTTATTCTGAAATCGACTAAGGAACAATGTTTTGGAAGAAAATTTATTTGTTCCGGAATTGTTCCGGAACAAAGAAAATATTCCAGAACAAATAAATTTTCTTCCTAGTATAGTTTTTTCTTTGTGTTTTAAATTGTTCCGGAACAATACACACATGTTCCACAACAAAATAAATTTGTTCCAGAACACCACCTGAAACAATGTTCTAGAACAAACAGATTTCCTTTCTAATATTTTTTTTGTGTTCCAAATTATCCCGGAACAATATACATGTGTTCCAGAGCAAAAAAAAAAACAGTTTGTTCTAGAATAAACTATTAAACTATTATATTTGTTCTGAAACTTTTTTCTTTCCAAAAACTTTTAAATAATACAACTTGTGTTCTAGAACACAATAAATTTTTTCAGAACACCACCTGTTCTTGAACAATGTTCAGAACAAACAATACTATTTTTTCTTTGTGTTCCAAATTGTTCCAGAACAATACACACGTCTGTTCCAAAACAAAATACGTCTGTTCCAAAACAAAATATATTTTTTCAGAACACCACCTGTTCTGGAACAGTGTTTCAGAACAAACAGGTTTTCATTTTGGTATTTTTTTCTTTGTGTTCTAAATTATTCTGGAACAATACACGTATGTTCCGGAACACCTATTCATGAAAAGCTACATTTATTCTGAAAATTTTTTAGTTTGTTCCGAAACAAAAATATTTTCGTTGCTGTTTTTATTCTGAAAAAATTAGTTTGTTCTAGAAAAAAATATTTTTATTGTTGTTTTGTTTAAAATGTACAGCGTTCGATTTTTTTACACGCGTAGACGCGAAAACAAGTCCACAAAATCAATGCAGAAGCCTGTGCGAAACAGACGTGAGAGTGAAGAATCGCGTGCGAAACAGTGAGGACGCGGTAGGTGGCAGCTGGGCCAGGGGTGCGCGAGACCCGCTGGTTTCTCGCGCAAGCGAGCCGGATCGGGGTCCCCTATCACCGGCATAACCGAGTTCGCCACGCTAAGTCTAGTGTGCTGCATACGATAAAGCTAGTGCGAGAGCGCCTTACTTTTTTTTTTTTTTTGAAGAAACTGGAGGAGCATGCGCTCCTACAGTGCTTTATTGCTTGAATATTGTGTAATACAAAGGAGAAAATAAACTAAAAAGAAAACAAGAGGTTACAAAGAAAAAACACTAAGAGTGTTATTGTATCCATTGTTGGATATGTTCTACATTCCTGTGCTTAGCTCTATGGACAACCATTGCCATTTCTTTAAGAAATTTCCTTTTGCAATTTTCCACCGATGGGTCAATATGATTGAAAATCCAATTATTCCTTTCCTTCCATATGCTCCAACACATTAAGATTATGATGTCCATAAAGAATGGAACTTTCAACTTCTTTTTAAGCCATGTAACTGCTTGTTGTGCATTAAGCCACCTGGGTGTCATGATTCCAATACTTCTCCAGCAAGCTTGTGCAAAGTTGCATTTGATGAATAAGTGTCTCAAAGTTTCATCCTTTTGTAAAATGCATAAGTCACATGTATAAGAATCCAAAGCCATGTGTTTCCTCCGTAGCAAGGCTCTGGTGTTTAATCTATTTTGGAGCAGCAACCAGCAGAATACTTTATGTTTTGGTTGACAGGATGATCTCCAAAGCCATTTAAATGCTGGGTATACTGGCATATGTCCTAAAATTTGTTTGTACACCTTGGACGCTGAGTATTTGCCTAGTTGCTTCATGTGCTTCCATTCATCTTTCCCCTCCGTAAGTTGCAGCTCTTGTAATAGTTGATTTACTTCTTCCCATTGTTGAAAAGCTTGGAGACTTAAAGGCTGGTGGAACATATCTGTAAAATAATTTTGGTCTTTTACTTGTGATAAGAGAGTCTTGCCACTTTTTGCATAAGAGTGCAGCTCTGGATACTTTATCCTCAGTGGACATCCTGCAAAGGAATCTTCCCAGAATAGAATTGTTGACCCATCGCCCACCTTGACAGAAGCTATTCCTTTGTAGACATCAAGGAGTTTTAGGATATCCCTCCACCAAAAAGAACCCTTTTTTTGAGATCCTGGCACTTGGTTATTTCTATAGAAATTTTCCCATATCAGACTGACCCATGGTAGATCTTCTTTGTTCATGAATTTCTGAATTTGCTTCATTAATAGTGCATTGTTTTGAACTCTGAGTTTTATAATGCCCAGTCCTCCTTCTACCTTTGGTTTTGTGATCATCTTCCAAGCTGCCAGTAGTGGTTTATTAGCATTAAGGGTTGATCCTCTCCATAGACCATATCTTCTATACTGATCAACTTGTGCTATGACTGTCTCTGGGATTTTCAGTGTACACATATAGTAGGTGGGTAATGAAGATAATACAGAGTTTACCATTTCCAGTTTTCCTGCTTGCGTTAGAAATTGAGCACAACCAACCAATCTTCTTTCTATCCTCTCGTGTCATTGGAAGGAAATCTGCAACCGATGGTCTTGTTGTTCCCAAAGGTAACCCTAGGTATGTGAAAGGCATAGTGCCAATTTGACAATTCAGTGTTCCTGCCAAGATTTCCATTCTGTCCTGTGCAACATTGATTGGAACCATGATAGACTTGTGATAGTTTACTTTTAGACCAGTAGAATCTTCAAAGGTGTGTAGTAAAGCTTTCAGCACCACCAACTGCCTTGGACATGCTTCCATGATAATTAGTGTATCATCTGCATACTACACTACTCGGAAAATCCTGACCCCCTCTCGTTTGCCGGTGGTAGTTTAAGTATTCCTTGGTTCTTGGCTTTGTTGAGAATAGATTGTAACAAATCAGCTGCCAAGACAAATAATAGGGGGATAATGGATCACCTTGTCCGACACCCCTCTTACAATGGAATACTTTCCCTGGCACTCCATTTAATAGGATTGATGAAGTTCCTGTTTGCATTATCATTTCCATCCATTGCAGCCATTTGTCTCCAAAGCCTTTTGCCTGCATAATATCTAGCATTGCTTGATGCTCTACTTTGTCGAATGCCTTCTCAAAGTCAAGCTTTATTAGCACAATTTCTTTTTTTGATTTTTGGCAGAGGTGTAGATATTCAAAGGACCAAGCAAGGCAATCCTGGATGCTCCGTTGTTTAAGAAATCCATATTGGTTTTTGTGTATCAGCTGCAGGATGACTGTCTGCAGTCTGTTGGCTAGAAGCTTTGTGATCAACTTGACAGTCCCATTTAAAAGAGATATTGGCCTATAGTCATTTATGCTCGAAGTGCTTCAGTCTTTGGTATCGGTGTGATGTGTGATCCACTAATGCTTTGCAAGCATAAGTTTCCTTCATAGAATGCAGCAATGAGGGCATAGTAGTCTCTTGCTATGATTGGCCAGCATTTTTTCATAATGTCACTGTTAAATCCATCTGGTCCAGGAGACTTGTTGCTTGGCAGTTCTGCTACCACTTGGTTTATTTCCTCATGTGTAAAAGGTTCTTCTAGCCAGCCTAGGTTTTCTCCTGGATGTATGAGCTCTTCTAGGTTAAAGAGCATGGTAGTTTCATTTGAGGTACCTAGCCTCTCTTTGTATGCCTCTCATAGTAGTTTCTCCTTGTTATGATGATCACTTACTTGTTGCCCATCCTCATTTGTCGGACTAGAAATTGTGTTTTTTCTGTGAGATATTGATGCTCCGGCATGGAAGAATTTTGTAGGAGCATCACCAAACTTAGTCCATTTTATGTCTTCCCTTTGCTGCCAGTATATTTTCTGTTGCTTTAAGAGAGATTCTAAGTGACTCTTTAGTATGTCTTTGAAGTTCCATTCCTCCAGGGTTAGGTCTCTGTTTTCCTCAACCGTATCCAGGAGATTGAGTATCAATTTTGTGTGTTCTATTGTCTTTGATAAGTTGGAGAATTGTGATGCCCAATCTTTGAGAACTTTCCTTAGGTTTTTCAGCTTGGCAGTGATTGTTTTTGCTATGTCCATATCTCCGATCGGCAGGTTCCATCCTTCCTGTACTTTAGATAAAAAATCTCTATGCTCCATCCAGTAGTTTTCAAACCTGAAAATTCTTGGCTTTGGTATTGTAGTTGTTATTGATACTAGACATGGCACATGATCCGAAGTGTCTCGGGTCAATCCTTTAGCCTCTGTTCTAGGGAATTCTAGTGCCCAATGTGCTGAGGTAAAGAACCAGTCTAGCTTCCGGAGTAGAGGATTGGCCTGCATATTACTCCAAGTGTATCTTCTTCCTTGTAAGGGAATTTCAAAGATACCTAGTGCACTTATGGCATCATTGAAAGCCAACATTTCTGCTATATTGCCACCTGGTTTGTTTCGATCCTCTGGTTGTCTTAGTAGATTGAAATCACCCACCACTAACCAATTACAGTCGTTGGGAATGTCTATACTCCGAAACCATTGTAGGAAAGCTGGTTTAGCCTCTGGCTCACATGGGACATAAATATTGGTTAGGATCCAAGTAATATTTGTGTGTTGTGATTCCAACTTTACTCGACGAGACCATACTCATTGGAAAAGTCTAGCAAACCATCAAATTTAGAGCTTTGCCAAATTGTGATACATCCCCCGAATTACCCACTGAAGGTATGTACTCAAACCTATCAAATCTTCGTGGACAGAATTTTTTGATATATTGTTGATCAAAAGTATCTCTTTTGGTTTCTTGTATGCAGATGATATCACAATTTGTTTCACTGATTTTATTTCTGATTGCATTCCATTTTTTCTTAGAGTTGATTCCCCTTATGTTCCACTCCAGTACCTTCCAAACTCTACCTTGATTCGCATGTGATGTTGCCATAGGGAAACCAGTGTATTAGAAGAGACCTCTTGTTCATGCACAACATAAATATACCACCGAAAGATGTACTGGAGAGGACCAGTAGCCAAAAGAGTAGTGCTCGAACAGGACCAGTGCAGATATCATGAGAGTAGCAGACAGAGATCCTTGAGTAAGAGTTGTTTTAGACCGACACAATTGTTCCGAGATGAAGGCAATAACTGATAAAAAGAAATAACTTAAAAGTAAACCAAAAGGTCCATTCTTATTTGGACTGGTTCTTGTTAGCCTTCCTTCACTTCTTGCTCTTTTGCTTCTTCTCCTTCTTCTTTGTTTCATCATTGTCCCGATTAGGATTTGCAGCTACCTTGCTCGAGGATGCCTTCTTGATGGTCTTGGTCTTTTTCCTCGAAGTCAAGGCTTCATCGGATAGATCTCTAGGATCAATCTTGCAGAAGATCTCTCCCAGGTTTTTAATGACCTGCTTTGAGAAGGTTGGCGTTTCTATGGAACAACAGATGCACTCTCCGCTCGGGCAGGATTTGCTTTTGAACCCTTTATTGATATCATTCAAACGTTGACTTCTTCTCATTGATGTATCTACCACCGGTTTCTTTAGTTCCACCTGCTCATTGAGCGGAACGTCGATGGGGGCTTGTGTTTGGGCAGAGAGGTCATAAGAGCTCAAAATTACAGGGCCCCCGACACCTGTGTCAAGGTCCTTTTGCTTATCCTTATCAGCCATGTCTACGTCCCGATCGAAGGTACATTTTGTTCATTAATCTTCGTCTCATCAACCAGTTGACACCGATCTAGTTGTTCACCCTTTCCTTCGGATACAGTGATGATAGCAGGATTGTTCACTTCATGGTGGGGTACTTTTGCATTGGCGTCTTGATCGGTGTTCATCCAGGTGATAGTATTTTCAGCATGGGTAGTGTGCCTTCTAGCTTGACAACAGATGCTGCTCTCCTCGGGACAACTAGGAGGTAGTGCAAAGGTTATGGAGGAGGGATCATCATGAGTGTGAAGGAGCTTCGAGCTTCAGTTTGCATTAATTTTTTACCCAGTCGAAATGCTTAGGTGATAAAAGCATGGAAGTGAAAAAACCAGACCAGGCTAGAGGTACTGCAACTTGAACATTTGAACCAACAACCGGATTGAAGTGTTTGGACCACAGTCGGATAGGAAGCTCATTAGGTTTCCCCTTCAGCTGAAGTTGATCATTGATCATAAAGCTTTCAAATACTGGGTCAGCAGCAGAAGGCTGATGTGTCCGCATCCATCCAATGTGCAGATTGTGAGGGGGATGATTGTGTTGCTCTTCTAGGATTAAATTGTCTTGATCATTTATTAGCCCAGGTTCAGTAGCATCATTATGTTGAATAGCTTCCTGGATGTCATTGAGCAGTAGATTGAGGTCTTCATCTTCCTGAAAGAGCATTGGTAGATCTGGTTGTGCCTCCTGTTGAAGTGGCTGGAGAAAATCATGAAGCTCTATGAAAGCACCATCCCCAGCTTCTGCGAGGTCATTATCAGCTGCTGCCATGAGGGCCACTTCTAGTGCAGGTCCATGTAATTCAGGTTGTTGTACCTCTTCGACATGTTCCAGTTGCTCTACATTCAGATCTGCTGAGTCAGCACTTCCGAGTCATCATTGGGGGCCAAATTCAGATCAACAAACACAGCTGGAGCTTCTTGTTCATCAATATCCATAATCTCTGGCAGCTGATTGAGATCAATCTGAACTTGATCATCTGCATTGAGGGGCTCCTCCTCCGGTGCTGCAGGGGCAGCATCCGGCAGAGTCAGCTTGCAGCCATTGCCCCCATGCAACATGTTCTTGATGGTCATTATTAACTGGAAGGTTGAGGTTTTCATGAAGGCCAATATGTGGTGCTGGCTGTCCAAATCCAAAGAAATCAAATGGGAGAATTCCTTGAACCTGGTTATTAGGAACAGGCACTAAATCCTCATCCGCTAGCTGACCCAGGAGGTTGTGCTGGAGAACCTCACATTGCACAGTCCAAGAGAGTCCCTAGAATTCCTCCCCATCCGATAGAACAATGAATTGAGGGATATCTTCTAGATCAGTCACCCTTGCTCGATAATAATTCTGGTCATATGGTTCCTGTCCTCTTCCCAGAATGTAAGCCTCCCAAACGAAGAGATAGCTAGCTCAATGTATTCATGTGTCCAATAGTCAAAAGGAAAACCCAGCAGCATCAACCAACAATCCCTATTGAAATTCATGCTTCTAGCGTTTCTACCCCGATCATGCCTCCGAAAGGAAAAAGACACATCTCCAAAGGGGAAGGGGCTGTTATGGACATAGAAGTCCCTGTCATAAACGAGTGTCAAACCTAACTAGGGCCTGCCCAAGATGTGATCGCTGAATGGTACGGATCCTAGTACGACGATGATCAACCAGGAACTCTCTAATAGCATCATGGGCGGGAGCAAACATTACCGGATGTGCAGGGTAGGGATTGATGTGCACAATGGCCCGGTCCTCGTGTCTCTGCTCCGGCCGCCCTGCAATTGCGCGAGACATGAACTGCCTGTTGGGCACTTGAGCATGGTGGAACCCATGAGGGAGGAACGGGTGGGGGTCAACTCTCCGGAACGCCATCGTTGGCGGCTGCGGCGAGAGTGTAGGGTGCGAAGCCGGAGGCGAGGGTTGAGGGTTTTCCTTGGTGTGTGACTAGGGATAGCTAGCTGCAAGCTTGTATCCGGCGGCAAGGAGGAAGCAGGGGAGGTGACGCTTCCGCTTCTCGGTAAAAGAACCCGACGAAGTCTACCCGGAAGTAAAGACCGGTGGATGAGTTGTACCGTCCCCACCTGCAGGTGGCCCTGCGTGAACGAAACCAGGTCTCGCACTTGCCACCTTGGGATTTGTCACCGATCTTTTTACGGAAAACTTCCGGCTGCGTCAATAAGGAAGGCAGAGGATTGGGCCGGGTCGGGCATCTTTCTTTTATGTGGCCCAACTCTTGACAACGGTGACAGCGGATAGGATTCCGGCAGAAGCGTCCGTCATGCCCACGATCCAAGCAGCGGACACAAATCTGGGCTGTACTTTTATGGGCTGCGCCTTTAGGAATCCATCGAAGGCGTCCGAGTGCCTGGATGGTTTGAATTTTGAACTTGCCGCTGATTGCGCTGGATCTCCTTGTTCATCGCCGTGTTCATCGGCTGAGTCGTTGAAGGCTGCTGTTGTGTTCTTTCAAACTGTAGTCGATCAAAGGCTGAAACTCTTGGGAAGACAAGTCGATCAAACACTGTTTTCTTGGGAATTAAGGCCCGACTTTTCACTGGGACAGCATTGGCACTGTGAGATGAACCGCCCTTGCTTCCTTCCGACGAACAAGCATCGGCGTAGGAGGGCTTACTCTTCCTTTTCCGTACTACTCGTCCATTGAGAGTCCTCTTCCTGGGTCCATCTCTCAATCTCACGAGCAAAATTTGGACCTCCATTTCCCCAAAGATGAAAGTTGACTTTGAATAGATCACATTCGAAGGACTTCAAATTATAGATAAGTAGCCCGATCTGCTTTGAGCCAACAGAGAAACGGAAGACCCGATCGTCGAGACGAACCGCATCAAAAGAAGAGGCATTACCTCCTAGGTTGGATTGCAGGATTTGTTGAATTGAATCAACGCAGAGCCGGAGCTTGCAACGGCCCACAGAGATCACCAAGTAGAAGGGTTGAGAAACCCCCATCCCTCCGAGAAAACCACCGGGATCCGAACTTCCGCCACACTTCCTCCTGAAACCGAATGCCATGGGAGAGATCGAGGCAGCGCGGATCCATTTCGTGGGGAATTTAGGGAAGAACAGGGTTAGATTGGGTGAGATCGGTGGAGCAGGACGGGGTTGCGGTGGCGGCGGCTAGGCGAGACATCCCGAGAGCGCCTTACTTGGTTGGCCGGTAACTTGTGTAGCAGCTGGTGGCTCCATTTTCCCGACATGGAGATGCACCGGCCGTCTGCAGCACCCTCCGTGAATGTCGTGTTCTGCTAGGCCCGGTCCGTGCTTGACAATGTGCCCCGTTCGTGCTGATGTGCCCGCTTAATTTGTTTTTTAAAAAGCGATACAATCTCTATAACATCCTGGTCCAGGGCTTAATAGGATTGATAGAATACTCATGTCAACAAGTTGCAACTTCTTTTCGGAAGCTTATCTCTAAAAACTCTAAGGTTAAGCGTGCTTGGCTCTGGAGCAATTTAGGCATGGGTGACCGATCGGGAAGTGATTCCCGGGCACGCATGAGTGAGGACAAAGTCCGCAGAAAAGACAGATGTTGGTATGTGGGGAAATCTTGAGGGCCTATTAAGCTGTCAGGGGTAAGCGGGCCCGGCCCGGAGTGGTGGGACGTTACGGATGGTATCGAGCCGACTCTCGCGGTTTCACGGACGCGTGTGTCGCACGTGTGCAGGCATGGTGTGCATGGCCGGTGTGGGCCCGGAGTGGTCACACAGGATGGCACTTGCGCCGGCAGTGGACACATGGGCGTGGCCAAGAGAGGAAGTTCCCGGCTCGGGGTTGACCGACGAGGACGTCGGTCTTCTAAGGGGGTGAGTGTGTAACATCTTGGCCCCGGGCTTAATAGGATTGATAGAATACTCATGTCAACAAGTCGCAACTTCTTTTCCGGAAGCTTATCTCTAAAGAACTCTAAGGTTAAGCGTGTTTGGCCTGCAGCAAGTTAGGCATGGGTGACCGACCGGAAAGTGATTCCCAAGTGCGCATGAGTGAGGACAAAGTGCGCAGAAAAGACTAGTGTTGGTCCGTGGGGAAATCTTGAGGTCCTATTAAGCTGTCAGGGGTAAGCGGGCTCGGCCTGGAATGGTGGGACGTTACAATCTCCGTGCGTCTATTTCTTTACGTAGCAAACAATAAGGCAATTCTCAGCGGGGTTTCATTTGCATTAAATAAGGCGCCACATCGGCTAAATTGCTAACATGGCAAGGTAATTAATATGAAACTGGACAAATGGGTTTCATAGGGATGAAACTCATTTGGCATCTGTTTCATAGGTATGAAATTGCATTGAAACTCCCATTGAGAGCATAGAGTTTCATCCCAACACGTTTTGACCAATCTCAATGCAACAAATAGATATTCAATTAATGCTATAAGTTGTCTATGAAACCGTGAGATGAAACTGTGTATTGAGAGAGACTGTTTCATATATCAAACTAAATCTTCAAATCTGATGTGACACTCTTGGTAAATGTGAGATGAAACTATACACTGAGACTAGCCTAAAAGCACGGGCAAAATATCCAGTTATTTGCAGACGGAAATGTTTTTAAGTTACAACCAAATCGTGGCTTACATAACGATCAAGTACACGAGACAGGGTGGCAAGCAGACATTGAAATTACAACACATCGAATGAGAACATCCAACCCAGCAAAAGCATCCGCGTGGAAAAGTGATGTGCCAGTCTTATAAATCTGAGGTAGTTGCGGAACAGACAGGACTGGTCCATATTCGGTCAGCGAGGATCAGTGTTTCGACAGTTTGGCTTGCCTTGGCGCCACAAAAAGGATCACTCTTACGATGGTCCTGTTTGAATCTATGGGTTAGAGTTAGTTTGAGCTAGTTTGGGCACAACTAACCCTAAATTTTTCAAACAGGTAGGGCTAGTTTGGGCTAGTTACATCTAACCCACCCAAAAAACTAGCACCCTCAAGAGATGCTAATTTGAGCTAGTTTGAGTGAGGCCCAGTAAAAAGGTACTTTTTCTGTATCCTTTTACCTCCAAATGATTGGAAAGGTATCTTTATTTTCAATCTAACACTTGGATCCAAACACATTAAAGGACAGAGTTATTTTATGATAAGTCATGAGCTAAAAACTAGTTCTAACCTCTAGCACCGTTAGAGTCTGCAAACAGTACCGATATCATGGAAAGCCTGCATATTTCAGCGGCTGTCACTGTTGCCAGCAGGACGAGCGTAAAGGGTCCATTTTGACATCATCTTCGTGTTTGCTTCCAGCAAGTGACGAACCACGCACCGCGCCAGAGGGCCACAGCCACTGTCGCGCCATAATTGTGACTGCCATGCTGGGACATGGGTAGCTACGCCCCAAACTGGCTCCCAATACGATACCAGTCGCACCCTCTATCACGCTGTCTCAGCCTAGAAGCAGAAGAAGCATATTATTATCTTTAATCGGCAAAATCAAAAGGTTACTAATGAAGGCAGGGAATCGGTTTCAACTAATTTCGCCCCCACGTGTCACGTTCTTAGGGGTGGCCACCGGTCCGCGTGGACAAAAAGTACATTCTCATATTGCTAGATAGACCCGAAAACTATCAATTCTCAACGTGGATACCAAAGGATATATAGCAAGCCTGCCGGTGTTGAGATTCGTAGATGTTATCGAGCATCATATCATCTGAAACTCGTTTTCTTTATTAATTGGAAGACGTAAACTCGTTATTATTATCTTAGACAAAAGTTTGCTTGTGTACTCTTGTCGTGATCATCTCGCATGCACAGCATCACATGCAGTCTACTATGAATCAGCTGTAAAATTCCGCTAGTCCTGGCAGTCGACGAACTGGTAGTTGACCTTGAGCTGCCCGCTGGCCAATCCACGGCCGTCGGTGTCGATCTGGTAGAACACCGGCGTATCCATCCCCAGCGCGGCGCCGCCGCCGCGGCCGCAGTAGTCGACGATCTGTTGGGTTTAGTCCCACGTCGGATATTGATGATAAGGGAGACTGTTGGGTTTAGTCTCACATCGGTTATTGATGATGGGGAGCCAACTAATAAGGTGAAGGGATCCTCACCTATCAGGCTAGTTTTTTGGATTGAGGTAGCTCAGGACCTTAGTTAGGGCTCCGGTTGAGCCTATGATTCGGTAGGCCCAATATGACCTGGGCTGACGACAGGGACTCGTGGGTACGACGAGCCGGGCCGCACTTAACACGATGCTCACCGTCGCCTGCGCGCCCGTGGCGGCGTTGGTCACTGCAAGGCACCGCCCGCACGCGGCGTCCCCGCGCGGCCCAGCCGGTCCGCAGAACGCCGTCCACCAGTACCGCGAGCGCCACGCCGGCGGCTTGTCCTCGTCCCAGACCGCGCACGACGCGGACACCGCGCCCAGCTCCCAGTTCACGGACGGCGCGTTGTGCGCCACGTACGTTGCCATCACGCCGTTCGCGCCCTGCGCCGACGCTGGCGACGGCATGGAGGCTGCCACGGCCAGTAGGGCCAGGAGCACGGCGCTGAGCTTGGGCTCCATCGACGATGCTGCTTCGTTACTTGCAGTTAGATAATGAAGTGCAGTGCTTCAATTAAACAGTGAAGATGGTGCGTTTATATAGGTGGCGGGATCAGGGCGCTCCGGCGGATGGAAACAAATGTGTTGCAAATTACAAAGGTGATCTGGAGTTGGATCAGCAATTCATTAATTTGTTGACTCTATCAAATACGAGTGCACGAGCTGTGATAAATGTTTGTATGGCTACGGATACATTTGATGCGATGAGACCGAAGCTAAGCTTTAACTAGGCTAGCAGCCAGCCCAACAAAGTTGCAATTGGCCCAAAAGTCCTAGAGTTAAATTCTCCGGAGTTCTCAAACCGCCTTGCGACGTCATTCTCGACCGGCTGTGTCCCCGCTCAGCCTCCTGCTCCCACGCCATGACGGCGAACAACACCCAGAAGTTTCGTTCCTAAAACGGGGTTAATTTCCTCAGCGCCATCCTTAAGGAGCGCCTTCTCCCCAACATCGTTATAAAATAAACCTTCTCCTCAATACCATCTCTGACTTGCTCCCACTGTCTAACATATCAAAATCACTGTTTTATTGACATTTTTACCCCTGCCTCCAGTTTGGACCTTTCCCCCATCATTTAAAAGTTTTAAAAAAATCAGAAAATGGAAAATTCTAAAAACTAACGTGTGGATAATAAAAAAATTACTAGAAAATGAGGGAAAAATCCAAAAATTTGGATTTTTACCAGAAAATTTCGGATTTTTCCCTCATTTTCTGGTAAGAAATTTTCGGATTTTCCCCTCATTTTCTGGTATTTTTTTTATTGTCCACACGTTAGTTTTTGGAATTTTCCATTTTCAGATTTTTTTAAAAAATTTAAATGATGGGGGAAAGGTCCAAACTGGAGGCAGGGGTAAAAATGTCAAGAAAACAGTGATTTTGGTATGTTAGAGAGTGGGAGCAAGTTAGAGATGGTATTAAGGAGAAGGTTCGTTTTGTAATGGTGTTGGGAGAAGGCGCTCCTTACGGATAGCGCTGAGGAAATTAACCCAAAACGTTGTCGACTTGTCGGGCTGATTGTTTTCTCGGACAATTCAGGACTACAACAACGTCCTCTTCATCTTCTTCAGCAGCGAGCTCATCGCGTGTCTAACCCCGGGCGGTGGGTTGGGGAAAACTGGTTGGCAGTGACCACCGAAATAAAAAATAGTGATCACCCTTAGACCACTAAAGGACAAAACCCAAGTATTTCCTTTTTGTTACCGTTCCTCCTCCCTTCCTCCTCTCCCGCACCCGATCCGCCGCCATACCTTCGGCCGCCGCGCCGCCGCCCGGCCTTCGCGCCCGAGCCCGCCGTGCCGTTGGAGCTCACCGCGCCGCCGCTGCCGCCCTCCGGGCCTTCACGCCGAGCCCCCACCACCACACGCCCGAGCCGCCGGTCCCCGCGCCCCGAACCTGCACCGCCGCCACCATGGCCACCGCGCCCGAGCCGCCACGAGCCCTGCTGCCGCGTCACCGGGGCCACCACGCCGCCCCGGGCTCGGTTGGGCTTGCCGGCGTCGGAGGCCACTATGAGGGTTAACCCTAGTAGTTGCCCAAAAAAATTAAAAAAAGTAAAAAACAAAAATGTTTTTAACCCAAAAATAAAAATGTTGGATGAACATCTAAAACTGCTGGCTAAAAGATAAAAATGTTTCATCAACATTCGAAAATGTCGGGCTAAAGTCGGTCAAAAAACTTAAATGTTGGGTCAACATGTGTGAAAAGCTAGGAACAAAGAAAATGTCATATCAACATTTCAAAAATGTCGTATCAACATTTCGAAAAATGTCGTATCAACATTCGGAAAAAGTTGAAAATAAAAAATATTGTACTAACATCCGTAGAAATGTTGAATCAACATTTGAAAAAAGTTTATAACACAAAAGAATGAAAACGAAAAAATATTGTGTCAATATTTTCAAAAATGTCGAAACAACATTGAAAAAAATATTGAACGAATAAATAAACATGTCGCGAGAAAGATAGATAAAAAAATTTATCTGAATTGTTGAGCTGAGTTTCCGTATTTGAGCTGTGCCATGCCGAGCGGCCCTTTTAGCCAGGACTAACTATGTAAAGAACCCGTTCTTGGGCTTTCTTGTCCTATATATCCGAACTATACCTATCCAAACGGGCCGCCGGCACGGCTCGGCCTGAGCACGCCAAGGCACGACCGTTTCTTTCGGGCTGGCACGGCATGGAATTCATTACGGGCCGTGCCGCGACGGCCCACGTGCCAGGTCGTCGGCCCACGGCACGGCACGAATTACACAGGTCGTGCCGGGCCGGCACGTTAGGCCCGTTAGGCACGCCGGCCCGTTAACGTTTAAATGGAGCAAAAATGGTGTTGAAATGTTGAGTTTTAGTGGAATTCGAACTTGGGTCTTCTATTTTCTAGACAAGAGACTTACCACCAAGCCACTAATGGGTTGATGTTTGTATAGAAACCATAGATATTTTAAATAAGTTCTTCTCGAGCCGTGCCTAAATGGGCCATTTTCGTGCTTTACCGGGCCCAAGCCTAAACGGGCCGTGCCCGTGCCGCCCGTCAGGCCACCCCTCGGCCCGACACCTCGGGCCGTGGCGGCCCGGCCCGAAATTAATTCGGGCCGTGTCGTGCTTAGGCCGTGTTTTTTCCGGGCTACCGGGCGGCCCAAAAGCACGGCCCAGATGGCCAGCTCTAATCCGAACGAGCTCTTAATTGGCTCCAGCCCAGCGGCCAGACGACTTGCGTAGTAGTGTACTGGGTTTCGTGGAACGAACGTAAATAAACTGACGCATCGGCTCGAGTTGTATCGGCAGAAGAGATCTAGACCAAATTAAATCGCGTACGTGTACACGGATACAACGATGAACTGGCATCATCCTCGACCGCCTCCCTCCGCTCAGCCTCGCCGCGTGCAGCTGCGTCTGCCGGGAGTGGCGCGCCGCAGCCTCCTGCTCCCGCGGTCGTTGCACGGCATCTTCATCAACTACAATTACGGCGACAACGACGGAGAGCACTCCTGCCTGCTCTCGCGCCCGGCGGACCGTACCGGAGCCGGAGCTGTCGTCGATGGCGCCATGGGTTTTCGTCCCCACAGGATGCGACATATGGCGGTGCCGGCCGTACCTCCGGGTGCTCGACCACTGCAACGGCCTGCTGCTCTACTCCGACGAGATCGACTGGTGCTACGTGTGCAACCCGGCCACGCGGCGGTGGGCGCCGCTGCCGGAGCCGGCGAGGTTGGAATGCGGTGCAGCCAAGTATTTCGAGATCGACCCGGAAATGTACCGACCTCTCGTGCCGTCTCGCCGGACTATGAGGTCGTCCGGTTCCGCCGTGCATTGCTCGGCCCGGACCACTGTGACGAGAGGCGGAACAATTCACTGGAGGCACGGAAGCGTGCGGCTGCGGCAAAGGAGAGAAGGGCTTCGGCGGAGTGGCCGCCGGCAGTGTTAGAGGTTGACATTTTCTCTTCGGTGACCGGCCGGTGGGAGGAACGGCAGCTTGTACGGGAAGGCGGCGCAGTGGCCACCCCACCATAGCTGACATACAAACTACCAAATGGGGTATGTGACGGGCCACGTCTTTGGTATGCTCAGTACTGGGAAGGAGCACTGTATGTCCATGTTCGCGGTGTCCCTTTGCATGTTTAGCTAACATCTTGTTATTTATTTGCACCGCACATCAGACACCCTTAGCAAATTTATCTGTGTTTTATTTATCTGAAGGTCACATTGACATTAACTGCGGCATATCCTATTGAAACAAACTCAATGTACTAGCTGTATTCCTTTTTGTCATGTAGGTTCTCTTTGTCAGACAATACTTATAAAGCAACAACAACTCCGATAGTACCTACCGAGTGTGGTAGATACAGTAGTACAACTTACACGAAGCACGTATCAGATTTTTATCTCGGGAGATCCGAGAAGGGGATATACTTTGTAACACTTTTCAAACGTCAGATCTGGTCACTGAACGAGTCAAGTGTGTCAATGGAGTGGGTTCTACGACACCATGCAAATCTAGTCCCTCTTTCCCGTATGCTTTTGGATCGCAAGGTACAACTCAAAGGGTCATGGATCTTTGAAGATTTTGATAGTGGTTCGGAAAGTGATGATGATAACAACGTTGAAGTTGATAGGGATAGTGATGACGAAGACACAACGGCAGTGAGGTGAACGATGACGAGGATCAAGATAATTATCAACATAACTCTGACAATAGCAGTGGCAATGAACAGAATAGTGACAGTTATGAGGAAGAGGAAGGAGATAACGTTGAGGAGGAGGATGTGGGTCAAAGCAACCCTGAATCCGGTTCTGACAATGGATGGAACTCCGATGATGATCATAATCTCGATATAAAAAATTGCAGCGGCAATGAAGAGGATAGTGACTTGTATTTTTCTGAGTTCCACCCATACAAAGAGATTGTGTTCTTAGGGGAGTATTGCAGAGTGGTGGCATACCATTTGGGCCGATGCAAGGCTCAATATTTAGGTTATTGTAGACCATGCAGATTTTATAGTACTAGAATATCAGTGATGGAGTCGTTTCCCTATACTCCATGCTTCATAGATTCACTTGCAATAAGGAACAGTGGCTGAAACATTTTGCATTCCAATTTGTAACATTTTGGTTCTAGAAAAGATATTTGGTAACATACACCACAACTTGCATTGCTTCAAGCTAATTATAAGGCTTTATTCGGTTTCTATTGTTAAAATTATTTGTAACAACATGCTTGTGACGATTTGTCATCTTAGAGGATAGAGCAAGCTATATTAGTCATATCGCTTTTCTGTGGAAATAAATTATTGTAACATTTTGATTCGGAGTCAGTTTCAAGCATACATTTTTTACGCTTCGTCCTGACCTCAACTGTCGCATGTACATAGTAGAGTTTCAGATTTGGAATGCCTGACAACAGTGACAAGAGGATAAACTGTAGATCGATTTCGTTTTCAAAAGGAAAGAAAAGTGCAGAACGACGATGGCACGGTGCCACGTGTGAAGCCTGCGAAGCTGTGGCCAGGCCTTAGGGAAAAAATTCGTGGTAACAATGTATTTTTTTCCCTCTCGATAAATTCAAGCATCTTCGATTCCGCCACCGATTTGAGTCCCGAGGGTCAGCGACGGCAGATAAAACTACACACGCAGCGACGCACAGGCACATAGAGCCATCGATTAAGCCGCATGAATCCCAATTCCATGGACCGGCTCCCGGCGGACGTGCTCTGCGGCGTCCTCGGCCGCCTCTCCCCGCGCAGCCTCGCCGCGTGCCGCCGCGTTTGCAAGCACTGGCTCGCCGCCGTAGATAGCCGCGGCCTTCTCCTGCCGCGATCCCTGTACGGCATCTTCATCAACTACAACGAGCACCCGCACTCCAACCTGTTCCGGCGGTCGCCGGAGATCTCGGGCGTCGACGGCGCGCTGGGCTTCATGCCGGACAAGCGCTGGAGGACGCTGGTGGACCACTGCAACGGCCTGTTCATCTACGAGGACTACGAGTACTACGTGTGCAACCCGGCCACGCGGCGGTGGATGGTCCTGCCGCCGCGGATGGAGAAGCCGAACTACGGCGCCGCGCACCTCGTGTTCGACCCGGCCGTGTCGCCGCACTTCGAGGTGCTGCTGTTGATGGGCTCCTCGAAACCGAGACGGTCACGGAACGGGACGGAGGCGGCCAATTCGTAAGAGTGGCCGCCGGCGGTGTACCTGACGGATGTTTTCTCGTCGGCGACGGGGCGGTGGGAGAAACGGCACTTCGTACGGCAAGGAGACGCAGTATGCACTGTTGCTGACGTGCTGTCGGAAGCCGTTTTCCCGGCAAGGAGATTTGCTGGCCCGCAACGGCGCTATGATGAGTATTGGAACGGAGCTCTGTATGTTCATCTTTGTCGTCTCTTTCTTATAAGGTAAGCACCGGATATATACCTTTGCACAAAAGGAAAAATCAGGATCATTGTTTGGCTCTTAGAATTGCATTACTTCTATTTTCTGGTCCAGTGTTACAACATTGGGAGTACATTATATAGAGTTACCATAGCGTATATAATTTTCCCTATCCATGTTTCCAGACTTCATATGAATCATTGACCACGAGACTGATTAATTTCTTTTTGCCGCTATGTAGGTTATCCTTATCAGAGAATACTTATACAGCAATAAAAACACCAGCAGTCATTGAGATGGAGCAAAATAAAGATATAAGTGTCAAGTTGAATTATGAAGACATAGAGAACACTGCTGGGGAGGTATATCTAGGAAGATCAGAAAAGGGTATATACTATGTAGCACTTCACAAACTTCAAATTCATGTGTGGTCATTGGACGAGTCACGCGGGCAAATGGAGTGGGTCTTTCAGCATCGTTCGGACATTACCCCCGTTTACCACACACTTGACTCTAACAATGTACTAATCAATAATGCATCATGGACCTTAGAAAATTACAATAGTAATGACGATGATGATAATGAGGAGGAGTACTATGACAGCTCTCTGCATAACTCAAGTAATATCACTTATGACGATACTGATGAGGAGGAGGAGGTGGAGGTGGAGGAGCTGCGCAAAGGATACAAGGAGTATGATGACAATTCTGTAGAAAACTCAAATGATACGACAGATGATGATGTTAAAGAAGAGGGTTTTGAGTGGAACTCTGATGATGACTATACTCTTGAGACTAAAAAGACCACGGAGGACGTAGATCTTCATGGAAATTACTACTTTCTTGGATTTCACCCATATAGAGAGGTTGTTTTCTTGGCATGGAACTACATAGTGGTGGCTTACAATCTGGGCCAGTGCAAAGCTCAGTATTTAGGCCATTGTTTTCCAAGGGGATTTGGTACGTCTCATGGAGAGGCGGTGTTGGAGTCTTTTCCATACACCCCATGTTTCATTGACGCACTTCCAAATTATAGAAAGGTGGCAGTTTCACTTTCAAAATGTAACAGTTAAGATACACTGGTGTATATATTTTTTTTTTTGCAAAATGCATTTTCTTCATGAAGTGACGCCTCATATTACAGCTATATTTAATAGTATTTTTCTTATTAAAGCTCTAATACAGTCATCTAATACCCTACTGATATGCAACTCTTTCTGTTTCTACCGACATATAATCTGATGCCAAGAGTCTCTATATCTGGGGCCGCGTTAATTTCGCTTGTAAATTGTAATGCACCTACCTGTTCACTTTTTTGACACCCGACGTTAATGACTGCATGGCCGCCGCTACTGGAAAGACCAACTTTCCCGTGTGTCCGTATCTTCGCCGTGTGCAGTTTGTCGGGCACACGGCGACCACATCATTTCGTCGTGTGCCAAACTCATGGCACACGACACACAAAGATCATAAGGCACAGAAGCATCTTCGCCGTGTGCCCGCGTGCCTGTACACGATAAAAATAAATTTCGCAGTGTGCTGTAAACATGGCACACGACAAAGATAACATTCGCCGTTTTCCGACGCATGAGCACATGACAAAGTTTCTGTTCGCCGTGTGCCAGCGCGGGCACACATGGCGAAGCTTGACGGCGCGAGAAGACCTGACAATGCTCGGGAAACGGACCGATGGCGCGGCCGCCGCGTGCGCGGCACGTGGTCCTGTTTGCCGTGTGCGTCCCGCAGGGCACACGGCAAACATTAGTACCACATCGCCCAGCTTAAGAGCACGGCTGCCCCTGCTGCCTCGAGCTTCCCTGAACATGCGAATGTGGCCTATGGGCCGTCTGGTTGGGTCGGCCGAACCTGGGCCTGCTTATGAAAATGGTTAGTAATGGTTGGCCCGATCGACGAGCTTGGGTCGGCCTATGAAAGCCAACCCAAGGGCTTATGAAAATGGTTAGTAATGGTGGGCCTAGTAGTAGAGGCCCTACCCGAGGGCTCGGGTCCACATGCCAATTTTTTTAACATTTAATTTTTTATTTCTACACTAAGCTCAAGCGCAGTCTTAGCAATATATGTTTTCTCCAACATTTTTTAAATTCCACACTAAGTAAAAAGAACATTTTACTTACCAATATATTTTTTCCCAATATATTTTATACTTTACTCAGTGTAGTATATTTTTTGTACTACATCTTTTATATTTACATAATATCAAAAAATATCCTGGGGCAAATTTTTTTTCCTGTGGGCTCGAGCCCCCAGGAAGGCTCTACTACCAGGCCCGCCATTACACATGGCGTCGACCGGGCCAACCACTACTAACCATTTTCATAAGCAGGCCCAGGTTTGGCTGGCCCAACCAGTCGGCCCACAGGCCACATTCGCATGTTGAGGGAAGCTCGAGGCAGCAGGGGCATTTTTTTTTCTTTTCCTTTTCTTTGCCAACTTTTTTTCCATGTCAAACACATTAAGCAAGGAACATGACTTGATTATTTGGTAAGTTTTTATTTAAGTTTGCTATATTTATTCAAAATTTTCCATTCTTTGTATTATTTTGTGAAATTCAAATTTTAAATTGCAAGTGGTTCCGATAATGGAGTATGGTGGAGGAAAACATGATATTCATGTTGATTATTCCTATTTGAGTCCATATGCATGAAATAACAAGAAATGATGCGTGTATTATACATGTAGTATGACTACTAGAGTTTTCTTGAATCAAATTTAAATTTTAACAGTCTGAAAATCATGAGAATTGCCATGATATCATTTCATCCTACGTAGAGGCTATGGTAAAAAATATAAAATGATTCGACAAATTGTCGTGCATGTTGCTCACAAATTTGAGAATCTACGTAGAAGATTCAGAGTATTGAATATGAGGCATGCATATATTGAATGAAAATATTCGCCGGCTCATGTTTTGACTTCAACCAATTTTGTACAGGCACCAAGACATTTGAATAGTGTCTAGTTCAAATTTGGTTGTTTTTTGAAATTTCTATGTATTTATTAATTAAAAAAACAGTTAAGAAAATCTTTGTCGTGTGCCTAGTGCATGGCACACAACAAAGAACCTACTTTGTCGTGTGCCACGTGGTAGGCACACGACAAATAGCTAGGGTTCCATCTTTGCCATGTGCCTCCCACGTTGCACACGGCAAAGGGCGGATATGCCGTGTGCATCTCGTTTGTCGTGTGCCTTCCACTTGGCAATGACAAACTTGATCCAGCATCTATCGGGGACTTGACCATTTTTTGCCTCGCCTCTTCCGACGCACCGCCGCACGCGTCACCACCCGTGCCCTCACCATCGCGCGCGCCCACGTCCGCGCCGTGCGCGCCTCTCCCACGCTGCGTGCTTGCCCCGCGCGCATCGCATCCACCCGTGCGTGCCGACATCCCGGTGCCCTGCGCTTGGACAACCCGAGCTCCTCCCCGACACGCGGTCGCCCTACACCGCCCGAGCACCTCTCGTCGTCGATTCCGTAGGTGAGAAAATTTTGGTGAATGTTATTGACAGTGGCCATCGGTTGTCCAGTGATCGTTACGGTGATCATCATGTTTGTGGTTATCGGCCATCGTGCCGTATGTGAATATATATGTTGTAGGTTGTGGAAACCTCTTCGAGCGGGGAGGTGCCTGTCGAATTTTTCAATTAACAAGCTTTAGTTCATTCTTTTGTAGGGAAGGCGGTTTGATGCGACCCGACACTCTCCCCGTTACCGCACCGTGCATCCGTCGTCGAGCCCTAGGTGAGCATATCGGAAACACCCTCTCGTATGTTTCATGTTCATAGGTTGAGTCACGTAACCTCGTTAAGTGTCTCCTATTCGAAAGAGATACGGTTGGAGATATGCCCATCTTTGCATATCTTTGATCGTATCTGTTTCGAATTGTCCACGTTTTTGGACAGCTCGAGGATGCGTAGTGGGGGTTAGTTTCCACGGTATACTCCTCTTCGAGATAGAATTTCGGCAGCATGTCCTCGTTGTTCTCCGGATACACGTCTCCTTTGCAGGACGTGTATTTGGAGAGCAGCGGGGAGGTGCTGCCGAAATTCTGTCTCGGAGAGGATTATACCGTGGAACCTAGCCTTAACTACGGATCCTCGAGTGGGATTAGGACCTATCTTCACCTATTAGACTATAGGCATCGGTGTAGATGAAATTATGTTTGATATTTTTCTATGATATGTCGGAGGATGTCGAACGTGAGTGGATGTACAATGGATGGGCAAAGAATGGAAAGTTCACCCGTGAATGGATTTATAACACGGATCAGTTCTTGGAACGAGCATTTGCTAGGCTTGAAGGACCGAAAGTAACTTGGTGTCCGTGCGACAACTGTAGAAACACTCGTCAACGAAATAAAGATGTTGTAGGCAGACACCTTGGCAAGAATGGATTTATGCGAGACTATACCCTGTGGACCTGCCATGGTGAAAGCATGCGTCCGCGACATGAGGTAGTGAGACAACGCATGGATGATTATGATTCAGATGCCGGTGTAGGAGACATGTTAAATGACTACCATGAAGCTCACGGGGATGAAATACCTACGAAAGAGCGGGAGGAGGAGCCAGAGGCAACTACAAAGGCATATTACCAAATGATGGAGGCGGCACAACAACCCCTTCATGGGCATACCAAGGTTTGCCAACCGGATGCCATTGCTCGCCTAATGGCCATAAAGTCTTAGTATGGCATTAGTCAAAACAACTTCGATGCTATGTTGCAGTTGTTGGCCGCCTACTTCCGGAAGAGCATGTATGAGTCCCGGAAACTACTTAGCGCGCTTAAGATGCCATATGAGCAGATACATGCTTGTCGTAACGGATGCGTCTTGTTCGAGAAAGAACATGCTCAAGCAAAGCACTGTCCAAAGTGTAACTCCTCTAGGTACATGGAGGTAAAGGGGAGGGATGGTAGTGTGAAGCAGCTCAAGATTCCCGTAAAAATCCTTCGGTACCTTCCGTTCATACCGAGGATCCAACGTCTTTACATGAACGAGGAGACCGCAAAGCAGATGACATGGCACAAACGCGGGCATAGGTACCATCCTGACAAGCTTGTACATCTCGCTGATGGTGAATCCCGGACACATTTTGATGGGGTTTACAAAGACATAGTCCTAGAGGATCGCCATGTACGTGTGGCCCTAGCAATCGACGGGTTCAATCTTTATGGAATGGGTGCTGCCACATACACTTGTTAGCAGGGGGAGGAGGGTGGGGCAGGGGGTTCCACTTCCTCTACTCCGTTAGTGTGGCTGAGAGGTCCTTCGGAGCTGCCGAAGCGACCGATACTTTTTGAGAGACGACCGCTGATTCGACCCGATCCGCCAAAGTAAGTAATTTTACATGCTATCACAACATGTTCATTCGATTCATATATTTGCATAATGGAAAATATTAACTTTTTAATAATTTGTGCAGGAGTTGGGTGATGGTCGCTCCAGGGGATCACAAACGCCATGTCAATGGCATCCTAGGTCTTTTGGTTAGGACCCAGTATCCAGGCAAAGTGACTTATAAAGGACATGAAGTGTTAGCCACCTCGTGGAAGCACTACTATTGTGGTCATCATGTCTATGATCGGGACGGCATGATATTTAACTATAAGGCGGAACGTGTGCTTGAACGAGCTGTGGGTAAGCCTTCGTCGCACTACATGTGTCAATACTTATCTTATTCATTGGACATTCTTGAAATAATGGTATTATACATAGAATCTATTTGCAGGATTTCTTTAGATGCCTGGAGGGATTTGAGGAGAAGGCGAAGTGGTGGCTAAGGCGTCATGTCCTAAGCTCGTGACGGACATGTTTTACGAGTCACGTTGTCGAGTCTTAAACTCGGCACTAGAACTACCCGGTCCCTCACGAGCGTGGAATTCGATGGTACAACACACGGAACACACAAGAACACACGATTTTAGACGAGGTTCAGGCCTCTTGATGGAGAGTAATACCCTACGTCCTGTGTGTTATGTATTGCCTTTAGCAGATTGCTAATTGCAAGATCTTAGAGAGTTTTTGGGGGTCCCTGCTCCGCCTTATATATCTGGGAGAGTTAGGGTTACATGCAGAGTTCTAGTTGATTACACGGATTTCATATGCAGAAACTCTATCTCTAGCTTTCCTTATTAGTTCAGAGTCCTAATAGACTAGAAATTGCTCCTTTACTTGTTTCTCAAGTCATCATACGTCGGTCTTGATACCCGCCTTATCTCCATACCGGTATATGGAATCCTCAGTTATTCCAGACTGGTCGGGGACCAGATCTGTTGGTTCTCTCTACTAGTTTTATCTTCATTGATTTGTTACCGTGTCTTTAAGTATCCATTCCTTTATCATCTCGTATACCCATAAGGCAAGTATACGACAACGAGCACCCGAGTAATTTTTGATTTGATCTTGAATAATACCGACCAGTCTTCTCGCATGTTGGTCTTGATTCCATGGTAAAATTAAAAAGAACTCCAATCTGCTCCAATGCTTCTTCTTTCTTCAAAACGCTTCAAAAAGCCCAAAAAATCGGTACTTTTATCCTCCATATCACCTAATTAGGTAGAAATCAAAAGTGGCTTTCTTCGGTGCACCGATTAGGTGCACCCAATTGAGTATAGCCACCGACTCTTGGATCATTTGAACTTATTTCAAATAATGCAAGAGTCCACTCGTTGATTCTTCATTATTTCCTTTAATATGCAATCTCTACAGACCGCTCCTTTCAATTTCCATTATTTTCCACTTCCCGCCATCTCTACGAGACCGCTCTTGAAGACGGTGCACCGGTCAGTGCACCTAATTAGGTATAGCCCTGAGACTCTTGTATCATTTGAGGATCGCAAATAATGCAAGAGTCTTTCTTGAGAGACTATGCTTTATTATTTTCCATCAAATCACATTCCTCTCAGCAATTTCTGCCAAGAACACATTTTTCGGACCGGTCAAACCAGTCATACCGCATATCCTTTTAAGACCGCTTAAGTCGGTCTTAACTTTATCGTATTTAGTTAATTTTAACTAAGAAGCAAAATCCTGGTTGATCAGACCAGTTTATTCCTCACATTCTCACATCGACTCGAGTCTCCAAGGCCTATAATCAGTCGGATGATTAATACCCATAGCCTAAGGCATCCATTATCATTTAGTTAGACAAGGTCTAACTATTTCATACTGCCAACTTACGAAATTTGGCACTATATTAATCCAAGTATCTGAAAAGTTCATATTTCAGACCACTTTTTTATTCACAGGAAAATTTCTCACGACCGTAATAATCACGATGACTTATCCTTATGGCCGTTAGGTCATAATTTGCACAATTTAACAATAGATCTTTAATATTGTTATGACCGTTAGGTCATAATTGCACGACCACAACATAAGTCATTTAATACCAAATTCATCGGCCGTAAAAATAGCCCAATAACTTTTCCATCCCCGAGCCCAGCTCGGGTGCTTATAAAAGGAATCGAAAGGTCGACCTAGGTCAAACCCATTCCCGAAGCTCCATACGCGCCCGCCATACACCCTTGTTCTTCGGACATCACGATCATTGTTCTTCCTTTCTACATAAACCAATCTCATATTTCTTTTTTTCATCTCTTAAGATGGGCAAGAAGAAATCTACCGCCAACCCTACTCCGTCATCTTCTGTTCCCCGCAGCCGGCTCCCTTTCGACATTCGGGATCCGGGCAGTAGCAAAATTACCGAGGCATCACTTAATGAAGCAGTTCTTGATGGATATCTTCCCCCTCAACCTATTCTCGAACCGGAGTGTCCCTACCCCCGGCCAAATCTCATGGGGAATAGACGACTCCCAACAGTTAGTTTTCAAATCTTTTTTCCTTCGTGCTCTTGATCTTCCCTCGCTGCTCCTTTTTTGGGGGCTACTCTTCTTCTATGGATGGGAGTTAGTAAATCTAAACTCAAATTCCATCCTTCGGATCGCTTTTTCATCCATCTTTGCGAGGCTTTCCTCGGAGTCCGCCCTCATTTCAAGCTTTTCCAATATATTTTCCAAATCTGCCCACTTCCCTCATCGGACCGCCAGCTGCAGTAGGTGGGGTAGGAATTCAATGCTTGGAGCACGAGATGAATACTTCTCCTCGTCTCTCGAACAAAAGCTTAGCCTTTTGGAAAAACGGGTGGTTCTTCTGTGACAATCCCCGCCCTACGCTCCCTCCTTTTAATGCCAAAGTAGCCAAAAATTTCCCTACCCCGGATAGCAGGGAGAAGCTCAAGGAAGATGAAGAAATCCTCGCTCTTTTGGCATGTATAAAATACCTAAAAGAAGTCAAAGGTGTCACCGCTAAGACGGTTCTTTGGAGCTCCATCGTGCGAGGAGTCCAGCCACCGAAGAGGCAGGAGCATCCGACATGGTGCTTCAATGAAGACGTGGTCAATCCACCTGGATGGAACACCTCTCCCCGATGTAGATCGATTGGAAATCCGTATCAAGCAAATGCTCCAGCCAAAGCCGGACTTATCGGACGCCAAAGAGTGGGTCCGGCATTCGAGATGTCAAATCCTCGAGACCCCGTAATTATTCTTCTTCTTCTCAAATTCTAATATCTTTAATCATCATCCCATTATTCAAATATGATTATCCAATGCAGAAAATGGATAACTTTAGAAGTCATCCCCCACTCCCTCCTAATGATACTTGGGGGAAGACTATGAAGGCAATACCGCTCCTCTTGCTGTTCAAGCCGGTTTGTCCTCCTCGAGTCTTACTCGAAAGACTTCGAGACCGGTCATACCCTCTGCCGTCTGGTATAGCTCCAAAAATATCCAAGTCCGGAAAAGTGGTTCAAGCACCTAGTATGAGGAAACGTACTACTTCCTTGAACATTGGCAAATCCATCATAACTTCCGCTTCCGTACCAGTGCGACACCCATACGGAAGCACAAAAGCTTGAAGACCGGCGGAAAGAAGAGGAGGCTGTCGAGTGGGATCGCCAAGCCGCACTCGCCGCATTTGGAGCTGCTACCGAAAAGTCTCAAGAAGCCTCCCCGTTAACGGATTCTCTTGCTAATGTTCCCAAGAGATCCCAGATGGCACTCGCGACCGGTCCTTCAGACAAGTGATGCAGGGAGGACCAGTCCCATCGCCACAAGTCCAACCAACGGTGAAAAGGATTGCGAGAGGGCTCAAGCGGGGATACTCAAGGCCCTCCAAAGAAGATCAAGACCTTCGCTGGCTTCAAGAAAGCCACTTCGTGAAGTCTTCCGCATTACTAATACCTTCCGAGTTATTTTCATCCCGGTCTTATAACGCTCGCAACCTTTCCGCAGAGTTCCTTCTAATTTCCAAGCTAGTATAGCTAGCTTTTTAAGAAACAAAGCTTCTACTCCAACCCCGACTGGTAGCGCTTCCCCTACTTCTACTTCTTCAGCTCTTGCCACCACCAAATCTTCTGAAGTCAAAAGTGCGGCATCCGCCAAGGAAATCCTCGTTGTCTCTAGCGTAGAACCTTCCTCCCAGTGCAACCGAAGAACAAGTCATCATCAACGTCGATGAGTCATCTGCAAGCGACTTCCCTCCCCGTGCTACATTATTCCAAGCTCCTCCCGAACTTCCATTGGGACCGGTCCGGGTCGAAGAAAATCCTCGCCGGCCTAGGATGACACGTAAAGCTCCGGGAGGGCCCAGACCGGTCAAGATGGTTGTTGGAGATGTTGAACTTGATAGCACAAGCGGAGCCGGAAAATTTACAAGCAACAACTCGATGGGATTCCCTTCAGGAAGAGGAAGCCCTAAAGAACTTCTATGAGTCCGGCCAGGTATGTCCTTCTACTTCGCTTATTCCGTTGACTAATATATTCACATTATAATCTGATCCATTGATTCTTCCTCCTTTTAGGTTCTTCTAAAAAACTCCAAGGCCAAGAATGCAATTATCACTCGTCTGGGGGAAGAGCTGTATCATAATCAAGAGCGGTTGTCGAGCTTGAATCTCGGACCGCTGATCGAATCCAAGCAAACCGATCTCGTCAAGAGGGAGGCCAACCCGATGAGCACCCATCGGTTAATGGAGGAACGCCGGCAGGAGATCATCAAGCTCCGTAAAGAAATCCGAAGTAAGTCTTTAATCTTATCATCACATTGTGTATTTAACTTCTTCTCTTTCGACCGGTCTTGTTTTGTTCCAGACACTTGAAAATCTTGTCGCCGCCCATAAAAGGCGAGAAGAAACTCTTTCGGAGAAAGCAGCTGCCGAAGAAAAGCTCGTTGGAAGGTTCACAAGTTGAAGAACAGCGAGCAGTTCGGATTGGAGAGCTGGAAGGTGAGCTCACCGCCAAGGACAATATTCGGCGCAGACTCTGCGTTCCAACAAAATGCTTGGAGGCTGACAATGCCCGTCACGAAGGCCGAATTGGCGGAAGCTCTGGAGGCAGTAAAGACGGCGCAGATAGAGAAAGAGAGCGCTTAAGGACTGCCCATGAGTCTATCCAACTTACGCTCAAAGCTAAAGAACATGAAATCCAACATCTCGCTGAAAAGTGAGACCAAACTAAGGGAGTCCAACGTCAACATCAAAGGCAGATTCGGAGCCGTAGAAGTCGGACATAGACGTAAGCTTATTCTTTTCCATCTTCATTGAACAAACTCCTTTTTGATACCAGTCTGTACTCGATCACTCTTTCTTTGCCTTCTTCGTAACTCGCTGCAGTGCACGATGCGGACACTTGAGTATCTTAACGACGGTCATTCCATTGACCAAAACAAAGTAGATCTTGAGACAGCTATCTCGGGCTTTCCCAAGAAGGATCGAGAGAGCACTCCAAGATGGTCGCCGCATCGGGAGGAGGTCACATTGCCGCTATAATCCAGCTCTTGGACTCCGGTCCAAGACTGCGATTTCAACTTCATCAAAGACGGCGCTCACCCGCACACTACTGAAGATTGGTTCAATGAGTTGAAAAATTCGCTCATTGGTACCGTTTTCGAACCGATAGAGGATGTTCCTCTAGATCCGACGGGTGTTCCCTTAAACGTGGCTGCGGCAGCCTTCGCTTTGGACCAAGATGCTCAAGACGCAGCGGCCGCCGCTAGGCAAACAATAGAGGATGACTTTGAAGATCTTGATGTTGATTTGTTGTCTACTCCTCTCGATTCTATAGGGACAATTGATGATAGACTAGCGAGAATACCCTAAGACCGGGGATACCGGTACCTCCAGCGATCATGCCCAGTAGATGTTTGTCATAGGGCCAGTCTTCTTGTGTAAACGACAATTTTATTACCGTGCTTTTGTAATTTAACTTATTATCCTTTTAATTTCCATGAAATTTTAATGTTTTCTCCTCTCCTTCTGAATACTAGTTTCAAAATGTCACCATCTTATTCCTTACTAGTTAAATTCTATATCCGAGCAATGATGGTTATTTCAGCTCAAACTAACTATGAATGAATACTGCTCTAATCAGCACAGATCGCAATACATAGTTGTAGCTTACTTTAACAAGATCATGTGATATAGAAAAATAGCCAGATCTGCAAGGTTTAAGATTATGTAATATCACAGACTGCTCTTAACACAGCAGCCTACCAACCATTATTCACCAGGAAAATGCTTAAAATTTCCCTTCCTAAATATACCGAGTCAAAACTGAAACAGATCGCTCTTAATGCAGCAGTCTTCGACTAAATGACTGGTCTTAATATTCAGGAATAGCATAATATCACAGACTGCTCTTAACACAACAGCCCCCCGACTCGATAAGTTGATTTAAAATTAAAATATCGAGTCACAAGAAACAAACACATTCTCATCGGACATTAAAATTACTTTATTATAATATGAAAAAATTTATAAGGAATTCTTTTAAGTATAAAAACGACAGAAGCTGCTCAATATTCCAAGAATTTGGAATTTCTTCCTCTTCCACGGTCATAAGCTTATAAGCCCCCGGTCCTGGAGACCGATTTAACCAGAAAAGGTCCTTCCTAGACCGGTGACAACTTATGCCTGTTCTTGTTGGACTGAATCTTCCGATGAACCAAGTCTCCTACTTGAAATTCTCGCGTGCGCACATTGCGATCATGATATCGACGCAGCTCCCGATGATATTTAGCTGCTCGAATCAGAGCTTGATCTCATAATTCTTCCGCAGCAATCGGCTCAACTCTGACGCTGGTATTCATACTTCTCTTCATCGTAATATCGTACTCGAGCCGACACCATATTCACTTCGTAGGTAACATGGCTTCAGATCCATATACCAGATGAAAAAGGAGATTGCCCTATAGCTCGACTAACATTAGTTCGTAATGCCCGCAGCATCCAGGGCAGTTCCTTAACCCATTTTCCCGCGTATGGCTTCAAACGGTCAAAAATTCTGGGTCTAAGAATGGTCAAAATCATTCCATTGGCTCGCTCCACTTGCCCATTACTCGTGGATATGATACCGAAGCATATTGTATCTTAATTCCCAAACTATCAGCATAATCCTTGAAAAACTCTGAACTAAATTGAGGCCCATTGTCGGTAATGATACTGTGCGGGACTCCAAAACGCACAAAGATATTCTATAAAAATTTGATCGCCCGAGCAGTAATCGTACTGGTGACGGCTTCAGCTTCAATCCACTTGGAGAACTTATCTACTGCCACAAAAATGATGTGTACGGGGTGTCCCGATCTTCCGAAAGGTTCCAATAAATATCGATTTGGCGGAGGCTTGACACAAATCGATTCGGCTTCCGAACAACACGTTCCGAACACCGCAATCGCAGCACCACGTCTCCTCTGGTTATCAACCCTGCAAGCACGATTGACCTCGCAAAGAAGGATAATCCTTGCCTGCGAATCGAAGAACACAAGCAAGAACAAGATAGAATCAACCAAATTGCAAATGTGTGATGAAACTCACGAGTTGGGGTCTCACAAACCGATAAAACGGCGAAACTGTTCTTGACAGAATAATCTAAGCAAAACCCAAACCCTAAGGAAGGGGCGGTGGCTGCTTATGAGGTCACTAGGGTCTTCCACCTCCCCCTGGATGCAGCCCTAAGTGGGCTCAACAAAATACACGGCCCAAAGACCAAAAGACGGTGGTGCAACATCGGGACAGGTTTCGGACGTCTTCTTATTTCGGCAATTTCTGACGACTCGGGAAGAATTTGGATATGAGACCAGAGGCAATGGAAAGTTTATCAAATTATCTTTCCATCCATATAAGGAACATTCCAAACATACTTCGTATGCGACCGAACGTCCGTTTTGGTGCAGGCTATTTTTGGACTCGAAAGCAGACTCAAGTCGACTTTGTTTGGGCCTCCAACTTGACATGGACGTCATTGCTGGCCCTCCACGCCTCTAACCTCCTCCTTAACCATATTATCATCATCTCCATGGTTCCTAACAATAATTAACTCATTAGGCAGTAATATATTCTCAAATATAAATAAAGAGATCATTAGGAACATGCTGACCCGTAAATTCAATTGTCGTGCTCTAGTTTTTGTCCTTGAATTATGTACGTGTATTGGATGAGTGTTGGTTATATCCGAGGGTGTGATGTCCTCTTGATGAAAAGCCGTCCTCGGCGTCGTTGGTGCTTGAATAATTATTTTGAAGGATATTATTTCCTTATTGTTCTTCTCTCCTTGAAAACAATCAGTCCTCGGTTTGACCGTAGTTGTAGAAGATACCGTAGGTGAAAACAACCAATGCTCCCCTTCTTGGAAGATAGCTTGTTTCTTGAAAACAAAACTAGAGCAACTGGATTTTATATGATTAGTGTTACTATAGCCCTCTAATTCATCACATTGTTGCCCAAACAAAAAGATTTTTGTTTTGAACAATTATAAGCTTGATGCACCATATATTGTCCTTGATAATTATAGTTTCCTATATAGTGATATGTATGTCTAGGCAACCAAGGCAATTCAGCATATAAAAATTTCTTCTCGAAACTAATTAGATCACAGAGAGTATCAAATTCAATGTAAACTAAAGTACTTAAAGAAGACAACAATTTCAGAGATCGTCAAGCAAAGGTATAAATGAAGCATCAGCACACAACTCCTCTTTATCACAAGGATCGTCAAGCAAATCATCATGTGACAAAGATAATTTCAGAGATGGTTCCACTAACAATTGCTCTATGATAGCATGGTTTGTAGAAAAATTCTGCTCATCAATATAATTCTCACCTTATGTAGTAGTGTAGCACAATTGACATTACCTGTGTTCTCAACAAGAGTAATAGGTGCATTGTTAAGTGATGGTTCTGAATTTGCACATGAGCTTGTGAACACCTCATTTTCTTCCACTTCATCATCATCCTTTTGTATATCCTGAAAGGTTTCAGCTCCAACAAGCGGCACGGAAATATGATGTTCTTCTATCAATTCAGATTTAGATGAAAGTGTTGGATCATATAAATCCCCCCATTCTTTTCTAAAAGGCTCATTCTTTCTCCCCTCAAATCTTTCTAGATTAGTTTCTAAAATTTCGGCAGCACTCATAGGTTTAAGAATTATTTTAGTCCCATTATGTTTCAAAGAGTATCTATTAGTAACAATATTGCGCAGAACATTGTTTCTATCAATCCAAAGTTTACCTAGCAACAAATGACATGCTTGCATAGGCACTATATCAAAATCTGCACTATCCTTATAAGTACCAATAAAAAAATTGATCCGTGCAATTTCAGTTACCTTAATCTTCTCACAACAATTTACCCATCGAATATAGTATGGATGTGGATGCGGCTGTGTGGTCGAGCCAAGCTTCTCAACCAACTCAACACTTGCAATATTGCGGCTAGTTCTACCATCAATTACGACACGACAACGTCGATTCATCACAACAAAGAAAGTTTGGAATAAATTATTTACTTGATTTTGCTCCATCTTCTCCATTTGAGAACTCAACACTCGTTGTGCTAGAATACTCATATCATCACCTTTCATTGTTAGTAGCAAACAAGAAAACACACGAAGTATATTTTCCTATCACTACTATGTATAAACAGTGAAAACTCTCAATATGCAAATGGAAGCATCTAACCAAGCTCTTAGAAGGTTCTTACTATCAGCAAAGCCAAGGATACCGGGAGAGTGTGAGCCAACAATTGCGAGGGTCAAAACCTGTGATTGTTCAGAATCATATATGTGGAGTTTGGATAGGCAAAATATAGTAGCAAGGAATTACAAATTTTCAATTCAGAATTGCAAACTGAATAATAGTCCCAAGTATGTTAATGTCACCGGCCTAAACTTGTCTCTCACCTAGTTCAAGCAAGCAAGAAGCAATGACTCAACAAATGACACAAAGGATGCAAGCAACTCTGGTTTTCTTTATCTTTCTTTTAGGTGCGGCTCTTTCTACTCTTTTTTTTTCAGCACCTCCTTGCCTTTTATTATTTCTTTTTTTTTCTAGCACTCTTTTGCTTCTTTCTCTTTTTTATTACAATAGAATGGTATAAAACTCAATGAATGGATGCACTCACACAACTAAAACGACAACACTCATTGGCAAAGTTCTAACTAAAGCACCCTGCCTCTAGGCTCAATCAACAATGTTCTGTTCCTTTCCCTTTTCTTTTGGTGCGGTTTTTTTATTCCTTTTTTTCCTGACACAAGCTACAAAACAGGACACTTCTCGCTTTTTTCACGTGACACAAGCCCAAAAGACAAGAATCTTCTTTAAAAACAGGACAAGCACAGCTAAGTTTTGCTTTAATTCTTTTACTGACCCTAGACAATGGACTCAACAAATCACATCTCAAACTAGACAAAAGAGTGAAACAAACTAAGACCGGTGACACAATGACAATCCGAAGGACTACAATTCAGAAACGCAAACCAGACTGAAAATTGCGAGGCACAAAGGTCATATAGGACAGCAGATACACGACGAATAACTATTTTTGTAGGGCAATTTTCTGGAGTTTAGGACAAAACAAAATAACGAGGATACGGGGAACCCGACGGTGCACTCGAAGCTCTGATTATCACTTGATGTGGACTAGGGTCCCGATCTTCCGAAAGGTTCCGATAAACAGCGATTTGGCGGAGACTTGACACAAATCGATCCGGCTTCCGAACAACACGTTCCGAACCCCGCAATCGCAGCACCACGTCTCCTCCGGTTATCAACCATACAAACATGATTGACCTCGCCAAGAAGGCTAATCCTTGCCTGCGAATCGAAGAACACAAGCAAGAACAAGATAGAAGCAACCAAATTGCAAATATATGATTAAACTCACGAGTTGAGGTCTCACAAACCGACAAAACGGCGAAACTGTTCTTGACAGAATAATCTAAGCAAAACCCGAACCCTAAGGAAGGTGGTGGCTGCTTATGTGGTCCCTAGGGTCTTCCATCTCCCTCGGACGCAGCCCTAAGTGGGCTCAATAAAATACACGGCCCAAAGACCAAAAGACGGTGGTGCAATACCGGGACAGCTTTCTGGATGTCTTTGTATTTTGGTAATTCCTGATGACTCGGGAAGAATTTGGATATGAGACCAGCGCCAATGGAAAGGTTATCAAATTGTCTTTCCATCCATATAAAGAACGTCCTAAACGGACTTCGTATGCGACCAACGTCCGTTTTGGTGCAGGCTGTTTCTGGACTACGAAACGTAACCGAAGTCGACTTTGTTTGGGCCTCCAACTTGACATGGACGTCCTTGCTGGCCCTCCACGCCTCCTAACCTCCTCCTTAACCATATTATCATCATCTCCATGGTTCCTAACAATAATCAACTCATTAGGTAATAATATATTCTCAAATATAAATAAAGAGATCATTAGGAACATTCTCACCCGTAAATTCAATTGTCGTGCTCTAGTTTTTGTCCTTGAATTATGTATGTGTATTGGAGGAGTGTTGGTTATATTCGAGGGTGTGATGTCCTCATCAAAAAATGTGCATAAATCATCCTGGCGCCTTTTTGAAAGGTCTAACAATATCCAGCCCCCAAGTCGAAATAGGCCAAGTCATCGAGATTATCCGTAATTCATGAGTTGGAGTGTGTGGTTGTCGAGCGAAAAATTGACATCCTTGGCAATTTTTAACCACCTTATGCGCATCATCCGCAGCTGTGGGCCAGTAGAATCCTTGTCTGAATACTTTCCTGACTAATGTCTTCGAAGAAGTATGATTGCCACAAATTCCCTTATGAACGTCTTCAAGCAACCGAACAGCATCGGAGATCGATACACACTTCATCAAAATATTAACCCCACGCCTATACAACTCTCCTTTAAGAATAAAGTAATCTGCGTGCTCGGACCTCCGATCTTTGCTTCTCAACCTTGTCTTACGGAGTTTTACCGGATCGTAAATTCTCAAGGTACGGGGTACGCCAATCGAATCAATAATCATAACCTCAAGCGACTCGAGTATCTTTTGGCAAGATCGTCTCCTCGGCCTTGGCCTCAAAGACCGCTTCCTCGGCCTTGTCCTTCAAGACCGCTTCCTCACCCTTGGCTTCCAAGGCGCTTCTGCCGCTATTTTTGTAATAGTGGCCTTGTGCTCCATCTTAATAGATGGCTCATTCGAGTACTTGAAGGAAAACACTAGTTGGAACTGCTTGTCTCGATGATCCCGGTCTAGCTAACTCATCCACAGCAGAATTGTTTCCGCGCAGATATGAGAAAATCGCAGGCCATCAAATTTGTCTTCAAGCTTCTCGACTTCTTGACGATAGGCAATCATATGATCATCGTGAGCGTCCCATACCTTGTTAACTCGACCGATTACGAGCATCGAATCACGAGATATGTCTAATCGCCCGACTCCCAATGAAACAGCTACCGGAGTCCATGAAGCGGAGCTTCGTACCCTGCGGTGTTATTCGAGGCATCGAAATGCATTTGTAACACACATCCGAGTGGCTCTTTTCGTGGGGTAAGAAGTGCGACCCGGCCCCCGCCTCGAAAGCTACGAGGACCCATCAAAAAACATCTCCCAATACTCCAAGGTCCGAATCACTTGCGGGACTTGCGTCTCCAACCACTCGTTGATGAAATCAGCTAAGGCCTGTCTTTTAATAGCTGTTCGCGAAGAAAAGGTAATCTCATATTGCCCAAGTTCTATAGCCCATTCGGCAACTTGGCTAACCGCTTCTCGGTTGTCAGTACAATATCCCCAATGACAAACCCAGCCTTAACTTCAATGGGATGCGCTTGGGAATAGTGTTTCAACTTTCGAGAGGCTATCACTACAGCATATATTAACTTCTCGTAACTAAAGATATCGCATCCGAGACTCGGTAAGGACTTCACTTACAAAGTATACCGGATGTTACACTAATTGCAGTATGTCCTTCTTCCTTCCTGGCCGACCGCCAATACCGTGCTCACCACATGAGTCGTTGCGGAGATATATAACCGAATGGTCTCATCGTGTCCTCGGAGGTACCAACACCGGAGGGTTACTAAGGTATTCCTTGAGCTGGTCAAATGCGGTCTGCCTCCTCATCTCGTCCATTCAAATTTATCTTGCTTCTTGAGCAACTTGAAGAACGGAAGTCCCCCGACCCCTAGTCTTGAAATGAAACGGCTAAGCGTAGCCATACCGCTCGTCAACTTTTGAACATCCTTCAAGCAGCTCGGGGTTTCATGTTAACAATTGTCCGAATCTTTTCTCGGGTTAGCTTCGATGCCTCGCCACGATACTCGGATATCCCAGCAATTTTCCGGATCGAACCCCAAACGCGCACTTTCCTCGGATTAAGCTTCATGGAAAACCTCCGCAGACATCGAAGGTCCGTGCCGAGTCGTAGAGGAGATCCTCGGCTTTCGAGATTTCACCACTATGTCATCAACATAAGCCTCTCGTGTTCCTTCCCAATTGCGAATCCAACAACGTTGTATGCCGCGACTGATACGTAGCACCGACGTTCTTTAATCCAAATGGCATTGTCGTATAGCAAGAAGCTCCAAAGGGGGTGATAAACACGGTCTTTATTTGATCTTCAACTTTCAAGGGGATTTGATGGTACCTCGAATAAGCATCGAGGAAACAAAGACGCTCGCAGGCCAGTGGTCGAATCAACTACTTGGTCAATTCGAGGCAGCGTGAAGGGGTCTTTAGGGCATGCTTTGTTGAGATCAGGATAATCGACACGCATTCTTAATTCTTTAGTATTCTTTTTGGTACAAGGACGGGATTGGCAATCCAATCTAGATAATACACCTCCCTAATGAACTTAGTTGCTAACAACCTAGTCAACTCCTTCTTAATGGCCTCCTTGCGGTCTTGAGCAAACCTCCGAGCTTCGCTTAAGTGGCTTCGCATCATGACGCACTCAGCGGTGCGTGCTCAATCTTCTCCCTAGGAACACCCGACATGTCGAAGGCTGCCATGCAAAGATATCCCTATTTTCCCGGAGAAAAAGAATGAGCGCGCTTTCCTATTTGTCCCCCAAGTCAGCCCCTATATGGGTGACCTTGGAGGGGTCTCGACTTATCAAGCTCGAATAGTCTTGGAAACAATCGCATCGCCTTCACTTCTCCTTAGCAATCTTCTTGGCTAGAACTTCATCTTCCAATCTTGCCTGCACTTCTAGAGTTTTAGTCGCTTCTCTCGATTTCTCATCGTTCTTCCTCCGAATTGACTCGAGAGGCCGCTCAGTGCTATGTACTTCATAGGCATAAACGGTCTTGATATCGGACTCGTAACGATAAGACCCCATTTGGTTCTCGCATCTTCAAGCATCAAATACCGATAATTGGGGATGGCCATAAACTTCCGAGTATCACATGATATGTCTGAGTCAATGTCAGCTATCCGGAAGATAATATTCTCCCTTATGTAATTCTCCTTTGTCCCAAAAGTCACCGGCAGGAAATCTGCCCCAAAGGATAGCTATTTCGACCGGGTATTATACCATGAAACGGTGAAACACTCGTGATCCAAGTCAGCCACAGAGAGCCCAAGCTCGGCAGAGTTTTAGCAAAAGGATGTCCAAGCAACTTTCCTCGTCAATGAAAGTTCTCTTCAATCGTACCTTCGAACAATGGGAGCTGAATATGCAGATATCCGCGACTTTAGGAAGTACTTCGGGATGATCAGCCCTGCTGAACGTGATCGGCACCTCCGACCATTGTAGATATTCGGGGGTGGCGGGAGCAATGGCGTCAACCTCTCTGAGTGCTAACTTCGCTCGCTTCGACTCAGTACGCTGTCAGGGCCTCCGTGGATGAAGTTCACCTCCCTTTGTCTGGCTCCCTGGAAGCCTTCATCATCTTCGTTATCATCACGCTCTTTTATCCTTGCCCTTGTCTTCACTCGGTTCCGATGTCCAGATCAGGGTGCCACCTTTAAAGCGAATTGAGCGAACGGCCTCAATAGGAAGCACTCCTTAGCTTTATGATTCTCATTATGAATCATGCAAGGGCCTTCCAAAGAGTGTTTCGAACGAAAGTCGTTCTCTCGGACCTCTCTTAGGAGGTGCCGGCCGATCTCCTCCATGAGATCGGTTGATAGACTGCAACAAGGCGATCAGCCTTGCGCTTGTTGTTATTCTTGCATCCAGATCAAGTTGCCTTGGTCGTACTTTGGCTCCTTCCCTTTGTTCCCGCGCAAATTGACCATGTTTGATTTCTCCAGCAGAGATAGTCATATGCTATCTTGAAGCATTCTCGACGCCGTCATGGTGAGATTCCAACTACGCCTTCCAATCTTGTGAACGCCGCAATTATATGCTGATTAGGAACATTGGGGATTGAGGTCCTTCTTGTTGCGTAAACGCATGATGAACTCCGTAAGGGTCTCGTCGTGCTTCGCTTCACTCGTTGAGGTCGAAGTAGTTCCCTCGGTTTCTCACAAGTCGCCTCGAAAATTCTCCACGAACTTTTTTGTAAGGTCACCCAAGAAGAGATAGATCTCTGGATAAGGATTGCAACCACAAGCATCCAGCCTGCTCCATGCACATGGAGAGATAGTTAGCTAGCACAAAAGTATCCCCTCCCGCCGATCGGATGGCAGTAGTATACATGCAAAGCCACTCGACAGGAGGCGCTTGCCATCATATTTGTCGATGGCCCTAGGCTTAAATCCCTCGGAGTATCTGCGATTACGGAGTACTCATCATCTTCTAGATCGGGTCCGGCACCGTCGATGGAGAGCACCGGCCGAGGGTAATGCCCGTAGTTACAATCCCCGTCATCATTGGATTAATCATAGTAGCGATCGTCTTGATGTTCCGTTTTCTAAACCATCCCGGCGATCGTTGTTCACTCTGCTCCGTAGGCTGTGTAGGAGGAGCCGGAGGAGGAGGCGGAGGCGAGGTGCCGCCCGACGGTCGTTATCATTTCGTCGGGGCTCCCCGTCCTCGTCTCTCGTTGTCTCGTCCTCTTCGATCCGTGCTATCACGCCGATCATCTCTTCTTGACCGGTCGTCTCGATGAGCATGTCGATTGCCATGCCCTCGATGATCATTGCGCGGAGGATTTCCCGCCTGGGGCGGCGGCCAAGCGGCCGACCCACGCTTAGGCGAATTAGTTACGTTGTCGGCGGGTGCGGCAGATCCCGCGGACGATCATCAACGTGACCGGTCCGTCGTCGTTCATCTTCTTCTTGTCTCCTGCGTTCCTCCGTCCTCTCTACATGACGGCCGATAAGCACATTGCGAGCATCGCGATTGCCGTTCGAGTGGTACGTGTAGATCTTAGTCCTGAGCTCTGCTCGTGCTCGTCCGCGATCGGAGTGTGTTGAGGCCCAAACCTTCCTCCGAAAGAAGCTCCTTCCGACCGGGCTCTTGCGGGCCGTTTCGAGTGAGAACGCAAACGATCGGAGGATTCAGCTCTGTCATGGACGAGTTCATTTGTTTGTAGAGCAGCCGCGTCCACCGAACTCAAAGCGCGTTGTAGCCCCGCGCTGCGCTGAAGACTTCCTCCGTATTGTCTCGAGAATTTGTTTTACCCCCACAATGTTGTGGACCGGCGACGTGAAAACTCGGGTGCCATTTAATTCGACCTCCATGGAGCTCAAATCCAATCCTCCGCTCGAAGAGCGATAGAGTCTTCCATCGCGGCATCCACGTCGACCGTTATATCCTGGCGATGTTTCCGCCGGGTCTCCAGACTTCTCCGAGCAACGGCCTCAGTAGCGAGCGCAGTGAGTTGCGGGAACACTTCCTCCCGCCTAGCTAGTGCCAACGACGTTTGCGCGATGATTCACGGCCGAAGGTTGCGAGGCGGCCCCATCCGCTCCGTTTGTTCCGCGCCGGCGGCGATCAGCCTTCGTTCTCTCGCCATCCCAGCCTCTTCGGCGACGGCTTCCCGGGAGTTAGTTCTTGAAGAATTGGACCCGTCATGAATACATAGAAGAAGGCCGAGATCATTCCTCGAAGTCATTATCGGGCTCGAGAGAGCTACTTATCGCCGCGACCGGGTACCGGTCCGAGGCGTGAGCGGTCCGATGATTCGCGTCAAAGCCGCGCCGGATCCGCAAGGTTTCAAGCATGAGGTGTCGACCGTGGCAGTGATCGTGCTTCGTAATCTGCGGCCTCGGCTACGAGTCGGATTCATCAAACGTAGCTTTCAGTGGAACCGACTTTAAAGTCAAGGGACTCAGCGGATCTTGGAAGCCGGTACGAGTCGACGTCCAACGAAGAAGCCATCGAACTTCGCTAAAAACTCCCCGAGACCCTTTTCTGGCGTGCCAAATGTCGAGTCTTAAACTCCGGCACTAGAACTACCCGGTCTCTCACGAGCGTGGAATTCGATGGTTACCTTATATATCCGGGGGAGCTAGGGTTACCTACAGAGTCCTAGTCGATTACACGGATTTCATATGCTGTGAACTCTATCTTTAGCTTTCTTTATTAGATCGTAGTCCTAATAGACTACAAATTGGTCCTTTACTTGTTTTTTAAGTCATCATACGTCGGTCTTGATACCCGCCTTATCTCCATACCGGTATATGGAATCCTCTCGTTATTCCAGACCGGTCGTGGACCAATGTGTTGGTTCTCTCTCGCTGACTTTATCTTCATTGATTTGTTACCGTGTCTTTAAGTATCCATTCCTTTATTGTATACCCATGAGGCAAGTATACGACACACGTGTTCGAGCTATGATCATGTGCCATGGCATACACCTTCATGTTAAGGTCACTAAAGGTCAAGCAAGGAACATGAAGCTTATTTGTTGTTCTTATATGTGTGTTTTGTACTTCATGACGTGTAGGTTCCTGCGTGGTGGGTCAAGAACGATCTTGTTCTTCGGGAGAGATTGTGGACAAGTGGTGCGTGGAAGGCTAGGAGTAGATACATAATGCTTGTAGGGAGCGGCGTTTGATGATGCCAGGTCCAAAGACACCATCAAGGGAATCTTTCACTCACGCAATACGCGGAGAGATGGGTACGTGAATTCATTGATTTCTTACCCAATATCATATAATTTCTAATCATCTCGCTTATTTTGTTTTGCGAGTCAAAGCCACACGAGGACCGTCCTTGCACCCGGTTCTCGACATGGGTTATGGCCCACAGGGACAAGGCGACAACGCCCGAGATCGAGTACATCCCGGATGCTCCGCCTTCTCCGTACGAGCAATCCATCGATCCGTAGCCGCCTCGCGAGTACATCGACATGGGAAGACAAATCCATGGGCGAGTGAGATCCTTCCATGGAGGATCTTGATGGAGAGGTCATGATGAGGGTGGGTGGAGGCAAGAAGCATGGGCGGTACTACATTGGACAGGGTTCACTCAACTACGTGCACACTCTCTCCGATATACGAGCGAGGAGCACGAGCTCAAGCTCGGCTATACGCCTCGACCTAGCACTACTACGGGACGGGTGGACGCACTTGAGATAATTTCATTTACATTTGTCGCTGGTTAATTGTTTCTACATATGTCTTTTTTCTAACAGCACAATGAGATCAAATATTGCGGGCCCATCTTGAATCGTAGAGGAGGGCAAGGCACAATCTGGAGCAGAACATGCAAGATAGAATCCAATAGGACGTGTCTAGGAGGATTGAAGACCAGCTCGGAGCAGCGCAGACGCAGCTTGAGCAGTGGTGCACATCACTTGGCCGGACTTTAGGTAGATCAGTGCCACCACTGCTGTTCTTTTGTGCCACCTCTCGGCGGGTAAACCGACGGGTACTCCCGTGAGTAAAAACATTCTAGTTCATATTTTGTCCATACTAGAGCAACAATTACATGTTGAAAGACTAATCAGTAATCAACACATCTCATTTGTGCGAGAATCAATCGGTGGGATCGACCGCTCGAGGGTCAATGGCCCGCTACGGGGATCGGGATGTCGACTTGTCGCCGACGCATGGTCTGGACAATTTGTCGTCGTCTCGGATGAGGGAAATTCATGTGTTAGTGAACTTTTTATCTTACTATTGTATTCCTTGTGTTTATCGAATTCTGGGTGTACCGTGGATGACAACTATGTTTCCCGAACATTAACTTGTGCTTACGAACTATTGCCTCGTGATATTTGTGAACCAGGAGCAATATTGTGATATATTTGTGTTGTCGATGCATTTGATGAAATCTGTGATTGCCTATGATGAAATATGTGATTGCCTATGATGAAATATGTGATATGATGATTATCGGTGTTTTTTTATCCAGGGCCGCCTAAATACAGATTTTTGGGTGCAGGGTTACCCTTTTTGCCGTGTGCATTGGACCATGGCACACGGCAAAGGGTGGGTGCTTGGCAACCCGGAGCTGCACGTTTGCCATGTGCCATGTCCAAAGCACACGGCATATGCTCCCTCTTTGCCGTGTGCCTTGGACATGGCACATGGCAAAGTAAGTGCTCTTCACCGTATGCTAGGTGGCCGGCACACAACAAACCTCGGGACGTATGCCGTGTGCCTGCAGTGCACACGGCAAAGGCGCCTCTCTTTGCCGTGTGCCTGATGGCTGGCACATGGCAAAGATGGCCCTTACCATACCGGCATGGTAACGGCAACTTTATGTTGCCTTGCGCGTGATATGGCACAAGGCATATCCGTTGTCGTGTGCACGGCAAAAAGCACACGACAAAGATCTATTTGTCGACTAGCCTATTTTGCCGTCTCATATATGCCGTGGTGCAGCACACGGTAAAGACTTTGCCGTGTGTATTTGGATCTATGCCATGTGTTTCGGCACACGGCATAGATGGATCTCCGTCACATCCCAAAATTTCAATTTTGGAACGTGAACCACTTTCCTACAAAAATATTTCATTTCAAAAAAAATTCAAAATGATTTGTTGAAGTCTACTAATTAACCATTTATTTTACTTGGTTATGAATAAATTTTCTTTAATAAGTATATTTTCATTTATGATAATACTTATTCAAAAGATGCCTTTGATGTATGAAAATAGTTTATTTTATAAATACATGTGTTTATGAAAATGGTTTATTTAATGATAGTTTATTGTGTTTAAAGTATTTCATTTTGTAACAAGAAGTTTGTAGGTCCAAAATGTTTTCAATAAATAAAATGACTTTTTCTTATGTTTGATCAATTTGGTTTTGAGACCGACTATAATTTAGGTTACATAATTAACTCCTTGCATTCATGCTAGATTAGTTGCATTAGGTTTTATTGGGTGTAAAATATATTTTTAAAACCCGAGTAGAAATCTTTTTATAGTAATTTATAAAATTAGGAAATAGGAAATAGAAAAGGAAAAGAAAAAAAACCGTTCACACGCTTATAGGCCAATTTTTCCGGTAGCCAACTCTGTCTATGCATTGTCTTATGTCATCTTTCCACTCGTTTCGGTAACATCGCATCCCGTTCATCTTTTATTTTCTTCTCGCCGAAAATGCTTGGAGGTATCTCTACTCAATATCATCTTCATTCTTTCCACCTACCACATGCATGAACCTCGGACACATTAACCTTCTAAATTCACCCCGTGCACTTGAAAGGAAAGAAAACAAGCAATTAAGCGTACAATTAATACCATTAATCACCTTGCTTCACCCTTCCTTTTGTTCTCCCCACCAACCCCCCCCCCCCTATAAAAATAAGGCCCCTCCGACGTCCTCGCACCCCCTCAAACCCTCATCACGTTGCCAGCTGCCGCCGCTCCACCCTCGCTCTCGTAACCAGCCACCCCGTCGCTGATTGACGCCGACGGTCCCGGTGATCTACCCTCCATGTCGTGGTCGTTGTTCACCCCTTGAAGTCATTTGTTTCCTTCACGTTCCTCGGTATTGCACAAACCTTGGTGAGCTCCATGTGCCATGTTTTCATATTTTCCAATGAGGTCAATGTTGCATGATTGTTCTTAGCTTGTATGTTTGTTATTGTTTATGCACGAATAGGAATACGTTTGGAAGCTCTATCGTGGCCATGAAGATTACGAGTGGGATCATCGGGATGGAGAGTTGAATGGTCAATGATCATATCACAACAACTTCGGGGAGGAGGCAAGTGTCCTTGACGCATATTGCACCTATTTCTATTCTATATGCACATGATTGCATTGTTATGTTAAATGTGAATCCTATGTGTCCTACCTCTTTTTCCATACTAATCCTTGTCGCCTGGGTGGAATTAGTTGTAGACTTGGGTAGTTCATGCTTATCTTGCTTTAATGGGGTGTAAGACATGATAAATGTTAATCTTGTTAATGATCCACTTGAACATAATGATCATGGTTGTCTATTTATATTTTTGAACATTGATTTTGGTGACGGGTGGAGGAACTATGGCTGGGGTGTACCGGTAGTTCCATGGAATGCTATCACCCGAATCATAAGGACCGGTTTGTGGAGCGACCATCCATGTTAAGCAAGTACAACCACGAGCCAAGTATGGGCGCGGCTTGGCGTAGTATGCGGTGGAGACCAGTCGAGTACGTGTGTAGGAGAGGGGGCTATGGCTGGTGTTATACCGGTAGTCCTAGGGGAGGTGTGGTGAAGAGACAAGATCTCGGAACCATCCGGCTCAAGGGAGGGAAGCTACCCGATGACGGGTTTACACGTCGGGTGAGTGGAACTCCTAGTGGACGCGTACAAAGCTGGAGGAACCCGTGAACCGCCTTGAAAGTGATCTCCTGGCCACACACCGAGGGAAGTGTGTAAGTGCTTGGCCGGCACGGGCATAATGGAGGTTTTTGGTCCACTCCGGCAATAGGGGATGGAATCACTTTCTCGTGGTGAATTGTGTACAACCTCTTCGGAGTGAAAATCGTCATGACAGCCGTGCTCACGGTCAAGAGCGGCATGGACCCTCACACGGATTAGGGGATGGTAATAGTTTGGATGTATGGTTCTCGGGAAGGAGACTTGCTTGGTTTGTATAAAGGATCAAGATCTTTGGGAGTTACCTCACAACTAAATAGCTTGTCTAATTAATGAACTAGACATAGGTGCTTCTATACCTTAAACCCTGTGTTAGCTTTTGTTGACTTGCCAACATGTCATACTTTCCCCACTTGCTGAGTACATAATGTAATCATATGTTTGTTGCCTCTCTTTTTGCATCATGCCACAATTCAGAAGTGAAGGATGAAGGTATATCATTTGAGGAGACGATGATGTGGTGGTCTAGGCCTACGGTCTTCCGGTCGACTTCCTGTGGGAGCTGAAGGATGCCAACGCTTAGTTTAATTTCCGCTGCAATGTAATCTTTTACTTTAGACCTGTGGGTCCTTGATGTAATTATTTAATGAATTAATAAAGATATTGTTCTTTTATCACAAGATTTGTCTTGTTTGCGTGAAAACTTGATCCCGGGCACGCATACGGATGCATCCAATTTCAGTTGTTGAAATCGGGTGTGACAGATCCTCCCGTAGTGCACAACGACTCAGCGCTGGTCGTCCTGCATGTAGCCAATGAAAAACGAAATGTCTGGCACTACTTATGGTAGATTTCATTGTGAATACGATGGAGACTCTTTGAAATCTACTTTTCTATAATACGATGGAGACTTGGATAGTGGGAGTATTTTGTAGATCACAAATATAAATATAATTTTTTTTAAATGATGGGAATTAAATTGAATACCCTTCAATCAATACTAGACCCGCCATTCATGGCAGATATAGACTGAGTACTGGAAACTAGCAGTTTTGGCGTACTTTGACGCTTCATATTGAGTAAAAAGGCACATCTCTCTTGAATGTTGTGAAGACTGTTGGAATGCTCAATAAGTATGTGCAGCTACTCTGAATCCACACATTGATTGCATTTCCATTTGATGGTAATTGCAAACTCATTGCTGCACCCTACTTTCATTTAAAAATTGCTGCACACTACTACAATCGCATCCTACAATATCGGACAAAAAATAAACAGTAGTATCGGGCACATCACATGATACTACCTAAATATTATTAAAAACATTGGATATGCAGTACTGGGCTGCGCGAGAGAATTTGGCCCGAGACGCTGAGAAAAACGCTGCGGAAAATATCCAACAAAGCTTAACCAAATTTGATTCAAATCTTATCTGAATTTTGAATTGCTACACTTGTTGAATTTTACACAATTTGCTGGCCTGTTACAAGGACTTCACAACCACTGCTTCGTCCGACTTCATCTTCAACTGTCGTTGTTAGTGAGAATAAATCTTAAGCCGAGACGTAAAAGGCTTAATGATATTTGGTAGTCATGTCGAATCGCCGCATCGAGGTCATAACTAAAACACCAAGAGAAATAAATGGGTCGGGTATCAGGCCGCTCTCACGTTGTGCTTCCCACTGGTAGGGCGATCAGGCGTGAGAGTAATCAACACAACCGGTGGTGCTACCAAGAACATCCGCAGGGCGATCGGACGGAAGCCAAACGACATTGTCATCGTCCGATCAAGGCGGAGGATAATGACGCGCAGCCACAAGGCACCAGCCTTGCCGTCAGCTTTTCTAGCCTAGTAGTCATGCAGGACATCGAAGCAAACAGAATTTGTGCCATGGTGGATGCCATGAATGTATGATGTTTGGAGCAATGGAACGATTGATCCATTAACAAACAAACTAGCAAGGTGGCCCGCACTGATACCGCGGCTAGAACACTACCTAATGTGTGACCATGTAAAAAACTACACATGTGCATTAAAATTATTTATTATATATATATATTAATTTTATTACACCTTAGTAGATGACCATCGATCTACTAAGGTGAGCATGTCTGGTGGCTGAAAGCTTATCGAGCATTGCACTCAGGAATGAAGGTCTATGATGAGCTTTCCTATAATGTATTATGGTCACTTCCCTCATTCTGTATCTTTGTTGGTCACATTCTAGATTTCTCAGCGAAACCCTCATTCCCACCTCGTTGTGCAAGCTCGTTGACGATCTGGTAGATAGCGCTGGTCTCAGTGTACACTTCAGAGTTGTCCATTGGTGGTTTCTCTGAAATTTTTAGCATCGTAGAGCAGCTGCAGGGTTCATTGTTCGTGAAAGACATCACATTCATGCAAAAAACCAATTGTGCATAGAAGATACTAAAACGCTTATATATCTGTAGTGTTGGTGGAGTTTTTTAATAGCTCCTCGCTCTTTGTTTCTTCGTGCTTCAGAACCATTCCGAGCCTTGTCGAAGTACTCTTCATAGTGGCGCCCACATATGTAGATGCATGTACAGCAGTTGATTTTGGAAATAATCCGTGGTAGCATCCAACTCCTGCAGTATATGTTACTACGATACAAAACTGAAGAAATTGAGTCCGCCTCCTAGACTATACGTAGAGGATTATCCTTTTTACCCAAAAAGATCTTGTCCCCAAACTAATGCATTTGTTCTTCAAGTAGGACTCTTAGGAAATCTAGGACTATACGTACAGGACTCCTTTTTTACAAAAAAACAATATTATCTCCAAACTAATGTATAAATTCTTCACGTAGGATGCTATATTATAATTAGGAAAATTTTATTTGAAGTTTTGTCTAATCTAATTCGTTCAATCTTCATAAAATCCAATGGTCCCATATTTTTCCCTTTTTCCGATTAACGTGGTAATTTCGTGGACTTGAGAGCGAATCTGGTGACTCCTTTTAACCTTCTAATATAAAGATAATAGATATGACTCAGCTTTGAACTCCACTCCACGTTGTAGCGTCCCTTTGGACTCCACATCTGATATGCATCCACCACTCGAGACGATCAAGGCGCGGGAGGCAGAAAAATATTTACTGTGTGCATTCGAAGCTTAGCTCGGCCGGCAGGACATCAAGCTACATTGCTACAAAGAACCACAACGAGATGAAGGATTGGCTATATGCCGCCGTCACCCTCTTCGATTGGATCTCTAGAAAAAACTAGAACCTAACAAAATCTAATTAATCTATTAGACTAAAAGGAGGATGGAACCCAGCTCCCCCTCACCACCCGTGAGATCCACGGATGAGGACGAGGGGGACCAAAGGTTAGCGGCTAAGGTCGTGTCCCCTAGTAGGACGTCCCGGTTGGGACCTGGGGTTGGGACCTGCCCCAGCAAGTGCACACATCGACGATAGTGGTCGCACCGTGTGCCCTAGTAGCAAGATCGGGTTTCTAGGTCTAGTCCAGTAGTCGACCTGATCTTACGAAGTTTTGATGATGACTTCATAGGACTATATTGTGATATTATAGGGACGTTGCACAATAATATATCGAGGCATGGATGTTTTATGGAATTGAGCCAAGGCGAGGCAACATACATTTTTTTGGTAACCTCTCAATATACGTAATAGACTTGGTAATACAAATGTTTTTGGCCTTTCGTGGTGTACGGCAGAAGTGGATGTCCTCATTGTTCTTTTTAAGGAGTAGAGATGACCAGTATATGAAGTTAGTCAAATTTGAATCAAGATATAGCAGTTCACTAACATCCGTTAGTCAATATATAGATGTTCACAAACACCAAATGAATAAGAGTAAAATGCACTAGAACTTCTGCGGCTGTGCCATTTAGGTCCATGAACTTTCATTTTGCATTGTTAGGTCCACGAACTTGTTTGTCTACGTCATTTAGGTCTACAAACATTCATTTTCTTTTGTAGGTCTACGAGCTTGTTAATCTATGTAATTTATATCCATGAACTTTTCTCAATAGTTATAAATCCCTAAACCACATAAGTGATGCATTAATATGAATATTTTGGTCTAATATGACATGATTGAACTCTATTAATTGTATGGAGAACTAGAAAAAGATCTAACATCGTAGGAATTCGTGAGAGTAGTTGAGCTCGTTAGATGGCTGCGGGCACACCATATATTTTGCCAGGACAAGATATGCTATAGGGAAATACCAGGGTAGGTCTTGGAGTATTTCTTATTGAACATTACACATACAAACAAAACTCACAAATGTGAATCCAAAAATAAACGATGATACGAAATACATTGACATAAATCACACATGTAAATATAGATCTCACCAGGTCGGGCTGCCAGTTGCAATGCATGCATATGCTGCGGAAGCATCTCTATTCTCTACTTCGAGTACTGCATATCATTTTCCATCGTACCTGCTCTCGACAGCCCTGTCCTCCGAAATACATTAGTCAGGTCTTCACTCATTGCTTTCATGGTGATTTTGTTGATCTTGTCATTAAAGGCTTTATTTTCAGACTCCTTGTTTTCAGGATCCATTTCAATCCTTGTTTTCCATACCACTACTTCTTTGAGATCTTTCATCAAACTTTCGAGGCCTGTTTCTCCTTTTTGCAGTTCAAGCTTGATCGTCATGTCAGGGCAATCAGCCAGAGCAATTGTTTTGATCCTTGGGATGGAACCTGATGTTATCGTCCACTTTAGTGGCTTTGGTAGTCCTGCTATCACAAGGTTTTTGACCATGTTGAATCCGTCATCAGAGAGAAAGAGTTCAGCCCCATCATAGGCCTTTTCGGATAGCACCAGCTCCTTGAGGCTCGGCAACTTGCCGATATCATTCATGAATTGTTGATCCACCATTGTTTCCTGGAGCACTAACCTGGTGAGGTTCGGCAATGTGTAACTGATCTCCGTCCCTTGTTGATGCCTGTAAATCTTTCCTTTTAGCTCCAGGATCTGCAGGCGATGAAGTGTATAGTTTGTGAATAATTTGGATGCAGGTATCTGAACTCCTTCCTGAACTCCTTCAAGTCGGAGGTACAGGAGTGACTCCATCTTCTTGAAGGCATCTACAAGTCCCTCCCACTGGCGAGTCCTCAAACCACCGACTTTTAAGTACCGAAGATGAGCCATGTTTCCCAAAGGGCAGATGTCATTGGTCCATTGACTAGGACCACAAACAATGCCGGTGAGTGTCTGCATATTGTTCAACGCTACAACCGATGCTGGCAACTCTAGTGTGTTGTTTCCAATTATATGTCTTAGAGTTGTCATCTTCCAAAATCCTTGTGGCACCACCTTCACCCTACTTGTCTTTATGTCAAGTGTTTGGAGATTGATCAGACGCACAATTGATGGGGGCAGGGTATCAAGGGACTGGCACCGAAGTCCCAAATACCTAATATGGATCAGGTCTCCAATGGCAGAAGGCAACTTCTTAATTCTTAAACCTCGGAAGTCAATGACTCTGAGGAACTTAGATTTTGGGAGAAAAAGAAGAGCATGATAGCGTGGAACATCCTTTCTAGGTTGATCCACACAATAGCCTCCACAGGACGCTAGATTCTTCAAAACGCTTGTCCTGGTCTGTGATGAGCCTTCTGTGTTTCCTTCCTCAGAAAAGTCGCATAAGATGGATCGCAACTTAGGAAATGAAGTAGTGTCCAGAGGAGTATATGATTGCATGTAGTTTTGGAGATATAGGCGGCGTGTAGGAGCTGCTTCAAGGACATTTGGCTTATCATGGACCTCCATGAAGCTCGCATCCTGAGCTTCAGACTGTGCAAAAGAGTGAATACGGTCATGGATAGAAACCCGCCAAACACCTCCATTTAGGTCCTTGTCCTCCACTTGGACTAATTCCCTAGAGATTAGCTCCTTGAGATAGTTCTGCCCTACATCCTCCAAGGTCATTCCCAGCTTTGGCTTTAAGAATCCCTCAGCGGCCCATAGCCGCACAATACGACTTGCATTCAATACTAGATTTTCTGGCATTCCTGCGAAATATAGAAAGCATGACTTCAGGCGGCCAGGGAGATCATCGAAACTTAGAGTCAGAATCCTCTTTAGTCTTTTGGGTTCATCACTAGAATTGATTTGTTCAAACATCTTGCCCCAATCCGCAATGTTCTTGGTCCGAAGGAGCCCAGCCAGCACCACAATTGCCAAGGGAAGACCTTCTGTTAACTCAAAAAGGTTATCTAAAACCAGCATAATTTGTTGCAGTTCCTTTTGCTTTGGTCGTGTTGGTTTTTGCACTGACTGTGGTTGCTCAATCTCTCGGTCAGAAAGCAATGATTCCTCTTGCTTTGGTTGTGGCTGCTCTTGCATAGACTGCGGATGCTCGGGATGTAATCTTTTGTCACGAAGAACATCTTTGCGGAACTTATCTCGTGCACCATAAACTTTCCTAAGAAATAACCTTCTACTATCACGCAGGCTGAGCCTTTCCATCTTGACAGCTTTAATTGTTGGGTCAGAATTTCTAGCTTCGTCTTTATACTCAAAGTGAGTGGTGATCATAACTCTGCTTCTTTTACCTACATCTGGAAGGCATCCGAGTATAGATTTAAAGGTTGTAAAGTTGGCGAGGCCATCCAACATCACTAGGTACCTTTCCTTCTTTAAATAATCTGACACAGATTTACGAATGTCTTTGCCTTCACTAGTTTCTTTTACAGAGTTGCCTTCAACAGTTTCCCTTGCAAACTTGTTTTCACCAGCTTCTCTGATGACAGACTCATCTTCATCAGTTTGACTTGCAAACATGGTTCCACTACCTTCAAGGCATAGACACTTGTACATAAAGTATAAGATGTCGCTTTCTCTGATTTGCGGTGGGACATTGATCCAAGCGCGAATGGCAAATTCCCGCCGGATATCTTCACTGTCGTAGACCTCCCACGCAAGGGTGGTTTTACCGATGCCACTTTCCCCAACAATTGGGATAACTAATCGCTTAGTATCACTGCTGAGTAGGTGACCTTCAAGTTTTTTGCGCTCCTCTAGGAAGCCAAATACTTCCATTTCATCATTCCTGCATAAAGTACCCGGACAAAAGCTGAGTATAAAGACTGTAAATCCACCCTTGCGTAATTTCATGCCAAATATTCAGTCAAATTTAAAATATGGATATATTCAGGTCGGAACTCGAATGTTTATTACACTACTGTAAACCAGTACTACCGTGACTTTACCTTTATACTGTGGTATCATGCGGATAGGTCAACCAACATTGTTATGAAAGGGTTCACAGTAGTAGTGGGCCAATAACTGTGAAATCACGGTACTATTTCAAAGTAATGACTAAAACCTTATAAGGCCAGTGGAGAGTGTCATCACATAGTTACCAAAAAGAATTTTTTAAGAACCGTGCCAGTGGAGGGTCATGGTAATGACACTCATCTCTCATCCCATGACACTTCCCCTCTTCTCTCTCATGCCACGTCAGCAAATTTAGTGCTCATGACACTACCATGACACTCCCATTAAGACTGGCCTAAATAGCCTGCCACTATAGTGTGTGGCAGACGTCCATCTTCCCCCTAGCCCAATTAACTCCTCGACGACTAGTTGGTGGTGAGCGAAGGCGGGTACAACGTATCAGCACTCGTATGAGACAAGTGGCCATGGATCTAGCGTAGACACATCAGAGAGGCTAGCCGGCCCCTTCGGCATCCTATCTGCAGCACCTTTCGTTGAACTCTTCGGCATCTCCATCAACGATGGCGCCATTCCTGCCTACGAGATCTACTGCGAGTGCAAGGATGGTGGCAATGCGGAGGCGATGTGTAGCATGGACGGCAGGCTACACGGGCAACGACGGAGTGCCTTGCCCAATAGCGACAATATGTGGTGCTGCAGCATGCGGACGACCACTGGGTCTGCCAGATGGTGGGCCGACAACAAAGATGGATGGAGCACACGACTGTAGACCATCTCATGCTTCTTTTTTTTCATGAAGGTATGTTGGGTACACTATTATGCACTGCCACACTAGTGGCCATCTCTATATAATATAAGGATTTTTAGATTTATCCTAAGTCAATCAATTTTAGCCAAGTGTGATTGATAAAGATTGATAGCCATCATATAATCAACTATCATAATACACAATATCTTTATTTTTAAATATAATATGTTTATAGATACTCATGGTCAAAACAGGTAGATATCAAAAATTGTATCGCTTAGAACATGCTACTAGTCCATTTTTCCTAAATTACTTGTCATTTTGGATTTAAAGTCAAACATTTTTATCATTGATAGATAACTTCTACAAATTAATACTCCACTATTTTTATTCTGATGACGTTCTAGGAAACCTGTCCCAACGTCAACAAAAAAATGGAGGGAGTATTGTTTAGCAACATTTAAATTATATATTATTAAAATATAATAGTCAATTTAAAACTATAAATCTCATGTAATTAAAATGTAGAAATTTATTGAATTTGTTGACTAAAGATAAGAATGGTGGACTTCAACAAAATATATAATGATATGTAATACTCATATGAAAATATTCTGAACACACTGCAGCATGCTAAATAATACACAACCAAAGCCGGTTTTATTTGGAAGAACTGTATAATTGTAAATCTTGTCTAGATCACAATATATGAGGGTAAAGATCATTGAAAACTTTTTTTATTCCAGTGCATTGAATGCGTTTCAACGTAAATATATTCAAAAATATATATATTCTTGTGTATTCTATGCATGGGATCTGTAGCTGATTTTTTTTTCAATCGTTTGCATAACTTTCACTAAGAAAAAAGATTATTTTTTAAATCAAACTATTCAATCGGTTGAAAAAATAACATATGAAAGTCAACAGATAGATAATACAACAAAATATTCTATTGAGATATAAAAAAATGGGTTTTACCCTCGTATAGCATGCTATAGACAAGATTCATAATTCTGCGGTGTGTTTCAGATAAAATCAGCCTTTGTTTTTGTCTCATACAATTACACGAAGTTACAACATATTAGGGGAGACTTGTTTTATGCGTAGAAGCAGGGCCCCATGTTATACTTTTGCAGAAAATTGTGACAAACTGCTTTTATTGACATTTCGGCTTTTAACCTCTTTTACTTCACAGAAAAGAATTACTCTATCTGAATCAATTAATCCCAACGTCATCCAAAAAAAGAAAATCAGAAGACGGGAGGTATAACAGAACTCTTCCCCTGCTATTTTTATGCTTGGACCAGTAGAATAATGTACCGCCTTTTTTATTTTTGCAATAGGATTATAACTTTTACAGGCCAAAGTATTAGTTCCTATGGACTGTCACAGGTGTTTGTGGCACGATTAGCATGCTTTGCGATCCTTTAGATGCATAGATGTATAAGAACGACTGTGAATTCAGAGCAACTTCAGTTGATAACATGTTTTATTTTATTTTGTGTTTTGTTTTATTATAATGTACTAAAGTATAAGATTAATTCCATACGTGTGTACATAAGCTTAAGGTTTAATTAGAATGAATATGTTATCATGAATAAATAAGGGGAGAGGAACTCCATAAATCATTGAAATTTATTTCAAAATGTATGAAAAATGACTACGAAACTATAATAATCATGTAACTATGAATTGAGATGAGTGATAATATTAAATAAAATTATTCCAAATAATATATGTATTCTATGGCTATAAATTTATTATATTATTCCAGTTCATCCAAATTTAAAATTTGTAGATGACAATACTATGTTGGTGGATAGACATGTGGGGATAAAAAAATATCTAAAATATTGTAGTGTTTTTGCCTCATGGTTATATTTGGATCAAATTTAACCCAATTATTTGAGTTTCAATTTGAATTCCAGTTTAAATGTTGTGCAAAATTAGCAAAAATAAACTGGTCGAACGGGCAACCAAGGTTTGGCCCACTTATGGGACAAGTGAACCCATCTTTGCTTGAAGCCCAAAAACCTAGGCCATGGTTGCACTTCTTCCTTCTACGCATAGCCTAAGCGGACCGTATGATATTCTAGTGTCCAAGTGTTCATCGGATGGTGATCTAATGACTTGGGTTCATCGTATCACACTTGTTTCAAACCTTAGGTTCATTTTTTGCCCCCCCCCCCCCCCATTCCCCTCCGATTCTGGTGATGAATAGTGCAATAGAGAAAAAGGGAGAGGGCGGCGGGGACAAGGGTGAGAGGGAAAGGGCGCCACGACAAGAGGGGGAGGAAGAGGGCATGAGGCAGTCACACCTGTTCAGGCCATGGTTCATGACCCGATCCACCTGTCCCATCATGTTGACCGACTAGATCCGAGTGGCGTTTGGACACCGGAGGCACAATTCTCACGATTTTAGAGATGGGATCAGGGTGAAGGACTCATAGCCCATGACTCCCCTCTATGGCATCGCCTCGGTGGCGACTCGGAGGTGTTGACAACAACGCGTAGTAGGTGGTAGCAATGGAGGGCGTACGCAAAAGTTAGATCATGCCTGATGTTTTTGTATCCATCGGGTTAGGGATAGGTTTTTTCTAAAAAGTTATGAAATTTCTTTTTAATGGTTGAGATTCTTCTAGCTGACGTGGACATCATCGTGAATGGCAAAGGCGATTGCATTGAGATAGAAAGAGATAAACCCTAAAACTTTCCAGCCCAAACCTCTAGAGCAAATTACTTAGATGTCCCAGATTTAAGACCCCATCCTTATCTGTCCCTGCTTCAAGGCTGTTTATCATACGGCGACAATAGTTACTGTAGGATTGTTCTATAGTTGATGATTACCGAAATTTTGGAGAATGTTCTCTATGTATTCATGTCGCGAATAAGTGATATCTCTATTGTAAATATATGACACCATTGACTTCTTCTTTGATCTTTGACCACCAATATGTATGTATATATTAAAATAATTAGTTTGATTTTTAGAAACACACAGTAGAGATAGACGCTCAGATACACGCATACACACTTACCCCTATGGAAGTAATTATTTAAGTAAAGTAAAATAAGTATCACTAGGAACCAGATGCACCTTATACTTAAATTATATATTATCTACTGGCAAAAATATTTACAGAACAGATAAAAAAAGTCGATGTTTTTAAGAACGGAAGGAGTAACAATCAGAGGAGCGCGTTCAGACGGCAATACGTACCTGTACCAGTCCTCGGCTGAGATGGAGGATTTAGCAAGCGCCGAAGACTCGTCCGGGGAAAGGAGACTAGCGCAGTACTTGTCGACGTTGTCGGCGATGGCCTGGAGCCTGCTCTTGATGTTTTCTATCCTAGCATTCAGGTCGTGGCGGACGGTAACCTGCGTGATCAAGGAGGTGGTGATGCGGAGCCACTTGCCCCAGCGCGAGTGCCCGACGATCTTGCCGAGGTCCACCTTGCGCAGGAACTCGTCGAGCACGTCCTCCGCGTCGTGCGCGACATCCCGTGTCTGCCGCACCCACAGCGTGATGTAGTTGTTGGCCCGCCGTCGCCGCTTCTGATCGGCCTGTTGGATGAACGTCTGCATCCACTCTAGCTTGTCGCGGAGCAGCATGATGTCCTTGTCCACGCCCTTGAGCAGCGCCGCCTCCTTGACCGCCTCGTCCGACAGACGGTTCAGCACGAACGAGATCGACGCAGAAGCCATGGTGATGCCTTCGTATCTCTCCTAGCTAGCTGTTGGAGGTGAGCTGCTCGCTACGGTGTTGCTTGAGATTTACAAGTGAGTTGGTTGTTTCTTTGGGGGTGCCGGCCCTTGTATGCAGGCTTTATTATTTATAGGCAGGAGGCTCGCTGCCGTTGGGTTCACTGGATACCCTTGCTCACTCACCAAATCGCGTACCCACGCTCACATCTAGTTTATGTTAGCTTCATTTACCGCTGTTACGCTGCCGTAAGCGCTTGTTCAGTTGAAAACCAGCAGCACGGGGGTGGTGGTGTGGGAAAGCATCTCGTCCAGATTTGCATATGGTAGCCTCCCCTATTTAAGTTTGATACCCGGGTGCTTATTAGTTTAACTAGCCTATCAACCCGTGCAGGTGCACGGGCACGGGCCGACAATTAAAACTTAGTATATATAATAGAAACTTGTAAGTTATGAATAACCACAATAGCTCACCCGTGTTAAATTGATCTCATGACGCCATCCTTCCTTCTCTCTCTCTCTTTTTTTGGTTCTATCTTTTAGGGCTAGCATCTGTTGTCCTCGCCGGCATACTGCTTCTCTGTTGTTTTGTCCGCTTGCTACCTTTCCACGGTAGGTGAAGGTAATGCACCAGCAGGTAAAAAAGGAATATGGATTGTACCTTAGGAGAAGGAACGTACGTAGATTATTTTTTGATTATTAAGAGATACCTAACCTGGGACATCTAGCTGGACACAGTTCCTCGATAGGTATTCAAGTGAAAATTAAGGAACCTATCACGTTGATTAGAAAATCTTTGAAGATGGATATCAGGAACTCGAGACATCTTTGCGGCAGTCTTTTTTCACCTGGTCTGAACTCTGCATGTGAAGTGCATCAAGTTCAGCTTTAAATGGTTGGATGCTATCTTTCTTTTGAAAATTGCAGAGTTGTCATTCCGCAAGGGATTAAATCGTTCAAACCATGACCTGCATGAAATGTAACAGAGCGCGGCAGCTGTCCTGCGGATTGGCTCCCGAGCATTGGCGAGTCATGTCAGGCAACTGCCACACGAGAATATTCCTTGATACTACATGTCGGAATCGAAAATTGAATGGAAAGGTGATGAGGAAAACCGGATTCAGGATTGTACTCTCCATAGTTGTCATATAGATTGACACAAAATCCATGAGTTATTGTTTGCTCAGCAGTAAAATCGATCTTGTATATGCCTCTTTCATACTTCAAAAGAAAAACACACCGCTAATTCATACCAAAAAACATGCATGGACTCTGCTTGATAATCATGTGCGATCCACCTGTGACACCAGACGGGGCAACTACGTCTGGCAGCAAAAAATCTAACTTCTTTGACTTATCTTCTCTTTCATCGCATATTCATCTTTAGTCCTCTTCCATGTTTCCATCTTGTAGGTGGTGCCTTGACAGGCCAGCGGCGGAGACACCGGTCATTCGCCAGAGGTTGGGCTCAACAGCCCACACATTGCCGGTCAATAGTCGTGTGATATTGTTGCTGTGGAAGGCTCAGGCTAACGCCCATACTCGATTGATCACCGGTCAGTGCCGGCAGTGACAGTCTTGGGTGTTGCTCTTTTCCCTGGATATGTCGGTAAGCATACTCCACACACCTACCCCCACTGACGAGATGAGGGAGCAGGTGCACAGGTCTAGTGCAGGCTCGTGCTTCGGTGGCTCCCATTCGTCGGAGCGTGGAGACGGCGACCCGTGGTGGTGCAGGCATGCACGGATATAGCGCGGGCTTCGGTAGCTCCCCTTCGTGGGGCGGGGGGGCGTGAAGGCACAGGCGTGCACGGATCTAGCATGAGTGTGGACTCCAGTGGCTCCCCACCATGGTGGCGAGGAGGCGGCCCATGACGGCGCAGGCGCGCGTGTATCTCTGGTATAGGCTACTCAGATGGATCCTCCTTGCGAGGGCGCGGGGGCGATTCTAGCCCATCAGAGGCGACTGCCCGTGACGATGCAGGGGCGCGATCTAGCGACGCTGCAATGATTGCCGAAGTGGAGGCACGCACAACGGCTCTCCTGAGGGGCTGTCTTGTGCCGTACGGAGATGTTTCTACTTCCCCAACTTTTGAAGATGTTCATTTTGATGTGACTTGAGGTACGATAGTGGTGTAGTCATGTTGGCGTTATCATCCGAGAAACTGGATCTCTCGCCGATGCAGTATTCACCATTAACCTGCAGTGAGCACGATGACTCCCGTCGATGAGATGACAGCCGGTGTTGGTCGGATCTGTCTGTTGTAGATCAAGATAGCGGAGCTTCTGTTACATAAGACCGCCTGGATGCCAAATTACAAACACTTTGCTTCACAGTTGACAGGAAGTTTATCACGATATTATTCAATGGAGTTCACTTTTTGAATAAGTGATCTCAAGATTGTTGAATAATAGCGACCTTTAGTACCTTTACGCATGTACCTTTTTTTCTTACAACTTTGTATCAAAAATATGGGCCGTGTGCAGTCTTACTGTAGAGGCCGGAATGTAATCATTCTATTATCCAAAAATCTACAGCAGGAGTGGCACTGGCCGATGCTATTTAGGTATACATGCCAGGATATGCATATACGTCATGCCACCTCTAACATCGCAGCAATGACGACTGAAAATCCAATGTATTAGTTAGGGCATGTCACGGAATAGAATGCCTCTGTAAGAAGAAATCCTAAAGGCGTGCACATATATAGGCTGGAATTTCTCTACAAAACTCAATCCTACCAATGTATATCAGTTATCGTTTATTATGATAATATACTTTTCCCACGGCATGGTAGAGCTGAGTAATTTAGAAACTTATATTAAGGGTACTTTTGGGTAACTTCTATAATTTTGTAATGGTATAGGTGGGTAATTTAAACCATGTTGGATCCAACGATTATTCTTAATCAATCATTAGATTCGATGGATAGATGTTTTGGTTTTGTGAGAATTTCTTAAAATTTCCTACGATTAATGTGAAAGCCTGAAAAGGAGCCTTCCAATTAATAAATACAAGTTGATAACCCCGCGCGTTGCAGCGGGACTAAAAGATATTAACTTTAAAATTATAATCTTGGACTAACTGTGTTAATCTCTAACATCCATTCTTTATCTAATGGTGAAATTAATTATTATGTTCCCTCAAAAAAGAAATTAATTATGATGCCGTGGCGCAACGTGGATAGAGAGAAATAGTCATTAAGACATGCTAGTGGGTTGCATCTTTTATATATAAAATGGTGAAATTAATTATTATGTTCCCTCAAAAAAGAAATTAATTATGATGCCGTGGCGCAACGTGGATAGAGAGAAATAGTCATTAAGACATGCTAGTGGGTTGCATCTTTTATATATAAGTAGATAAGATTTGAGAAATGCTTCATGTCCGACTCAGCTGGTAAACTGGAGTCCGACTATTGTTAATCCGCCGTTGGTGCTGCCTCTTGTTTTGAACGTGATCTGTGAGATTATACTAGTCGTACGTGAGAGCTACCAGTGGAGTCAGACCTAGACCAGCTCCCATTTAGTTTGGATGGGGGAAGATGACGAAGCTAGAAACAAGTACTATATAAAAGAAGAACTTATTGACGATAGAAACAACTCCCTCACTTCCGTCCAAAATGTCACTTCTAATGAGAGAAAACTTTCACAAGTTCATATTCCGTAGATATGTTTTTCATGACATTGAGTAAAGTCGATGGCATGCTTGACGAGGTCCTTAAGATATCAGAGCTATTTTAGTTCAAGGTATTTGTAGTGTTGTTAATGCATTTTGGAGATAAAGACAAACAGATTAGGTTCTGATGGAAGGGATCGTCGTCATGGAATCTTTCTTTTATATAGAGGAGGATGTATATAATATTTGTGTGTAATATAAGCGCATGCGTATATGACCTGGCCAAACAACTAACATAATCATAGTGGTCAAATCAGACAAGTGAGAACTAATGAAAGTTCAACAGCCCTAATCATACACGGTAGGGATATAATTTTTTACCGTTCGACCGTAGTGGAGGGAGGACGTGCTTGATTTGTATGCACAGACAACTACTGGCATCCCCAGTGTACAATATCTCTTTTTAAGTTGCAACCTCTACAACCGAAGACACCCGAAATCAGGCTCTCAAATCGTTCCCGCACGTCAGCCTCATTCTGCTTCTTTCTGTCCAATCGACGCAAGCCTCCACTGCAGGGTGGACCACGCCGGAGGATGATAGCCGGGCGCAACCTGGCCATGACGCGGAAGGAAGGCGAGCTCGGTGCAGGTCGGACCGCGCGTGAGGAATTAGTCATAAACAACAAAATTTTATTTGGCAGTAACCCCAAATTGATATAGTATTACTAGAGTTTTACTTGTTCTAGTAATGATAAAGTGACATTTTGGATGAAATTGAGTTTGTTTCTTGTGACTTTGTCCTCGACCTTAAATTGAATTAATGCATAATTTGATAGGCATATATATATATTCGCAACTATAACCTTCAGTGGAGACGAAGATGCTCTCCAATGTGGTGTTTTGGCTCTTCTCAATATTTTCTCTTTGAAAATCAATTTACTGAATATGATCCTTGTCAAAGCTTTCTCGCTCTAGTCATTAGAAGTGACATTTTGGATGGAAGTGAGGGAGTTGTTTCTAGCGTCGTCTTCTTCTGTTATATATATACTTGATGGCAGCACGCAACCTACAGCTCAAACCGATTCAATGAAATCAACTGGGGCTCCAGAAAAGTAGGGTGTGACTCACATGTGATTATGCATACTCTGTCTTTATTTATTTTGTTGTAGTTAGGACACGAGAGCTACAAGTAACTTTCTTGTCTTAATTGATGGCAAATTGAAAACAGAGTGAGAACACGAGATTGTGGGGCAGCTGCCTGTTTGGAACCATTCTACTTCCAGTGTCCCAAAATAGGATTGTTTCTAAGTTGTTTTTTTTTCAGCCAATCCCCTCTTTTTTTGCCGAACCTAGCACCGAAGTAGATGCTCATGTATATCGAGTTGCATACACCAACCAGTTCACCTAAAAACTTAAACCGACGAAGAAAGGTGGGCAATTCACTTATACTCCAACACTCCCCTCACGTGCAGGCTCTCTCGGACTGCAAACGTAGAATATTGGAGTGGGCTACAATTTATTTAATAAATACGCCATCTAGGATTTGAACTCGAGACCTCCGACTCGATACCATATTGAATTGCATGTACCAACCAGTTCACTCAAAAGCTTAAGCCGATGAGGCAATTCACTTATACTTCAACGATGTACACACATGCACACTCACCCCTATGAATGCACACCCTCTTAAGTTTGACTAAGCTTACAAACAAATATGAAACATTATGACAAGATATTATTATCTAATTTATCATAAAATATATTTTCATAGTGGACTTAATTACCATCGGGACTTCTCTGTAGAATGAGTATGATAGTTGGTCTTAAGAAAAAGGGTGGTATTAAATAATTAAGGATCTCCCATTTTCAAACACCCTTATTAATTATTTGTGCTTAGTCTACCAACTGCTACTAGCAGCTAGTTGTTCTCTATTTTCACACAGCTTGTTAGTTCATACAAATCAAGCACGATGTCCCTCCAACAAATAAAATAGGATTCCCACTACGAATGAATGATCATAAAAAATCATATGCCTCCCTCGTATGATTAGGGTTGTTGAACTTTCATTAGTTCTCACTTCTCTGATTTGACCGCCATGATTATGTTAGATTTTTAGCCACGTACGCATGCACGTATATTACACACAAATATTATACACAAATATTATATATATATATATATATATATATCCTACTCAATATAAAAGAATGATTCCATGACGATGATCCCTTCCATCAGAAGCTAATCTGTCTGTATTTATCTCCAATATGCATTAACAACCCTGCAAATAACTTGTACTAAAATAGCTCTGATATCTTAAGGTCCTCACCAAACATGTCATCGACTCAACTAAATGTCATGAAAAACATATCAATTTTGTGAATATAAGTTCACATTTAAGAGCATTGCTGCAAGCGTTAAAAATCATGATATCATAAATTTGACATGTAGGTGTATTATACTACATAACAGCATTTGAAGACTACTTCGTCGATGTAACTTTTGAGTACCAAACTTGACAAGAAATCAACTGTTTATTACACTAACAAAAGCATCGAGTCTTAACACAAAGAGAATGAAACATGTTGTAGAAGGCTGCATGGCTTTCTATAAACAAGTAATAGTATTGATGGAAGAATTTTTAACAAACTATTAATGGAACAATTTCATACACTCACCAGCACACAGGAGCAATTTGAAAAATATCACTATGAAATCATAAGATTTCATACAGTCGCTAGCAAACAGATGCAATTAATTTGGAAAACATCACTATGATGTCATAAATGCCTGGATGTAAATATATAGTAGCGTTCCTTGCCAACTGTATCCTGAAGACCAAAAACACATTATTCACAACTCCAGATGAGTTTGATACCTAGACAACATGTGGGCTTATAAAGAAAAAATCACAAGTGGAATTGCAAATCACTGATATATGCATAAAACTAGTTTGGTAAAAAAACAGCAACAAGAGTTCATTGGAGAGAGCAAAGAGGAATGTCCAGATCGTGACTGAAAAGAATCACTGTATAAACTCCATGAAATTGGCAGCTAGGAACATCTACTTCTGCATATACAAAACATGAATTTTCTAGATTTGAATGTTATGCAATGAAGAAAAGACTTCCACCGGCATGGCTTGCGGTGTACTAACATGTCCATATAATTCTTTTACATTTGTTTTAATTATTGTTTGATTTCTTGGCTGGCTCGGATGTAGCATCCTTATCCAATTGTAACACTCAAAATTATTATTAAAATGAAATTACTTTTATGTGGGTCGGCTGGCCTCAAACCCAACAATAGCTAGGCCCACTTTGAAGCCCAAACGTAACCCTAAAGTCTCTTCCCACGTTGCCTCAATGCATTTGCTTTTCTCTATTCGTTCCTTCCTTCGTTGGCCGAAAGAAGAGGCGGTTTGGCTGCTGTTGCTACGTGTGGCTATATAGTGTGCGGCAATTGCAGCAAGGTCGTAAGGGCTGGTGTGCTAGGGGAGGCAGCCTAGATCGTGTTTTCCCATAGGTAGTGCTACGTTTATTCTTTCCTCTCCTCTTTTCCCATCCCCTGCCAGATCAGGACTAACTTCTGAATGAAGTTCTAGGCGTCATGGTCTTAGGTGCTTAATCAGGTGCATGACTGTATCAGTTCATTTAGTTTAGCACATAAGGGGTTGAATGTGGGAATATATGCCTTTCTGAATATTGGACGTCAGTTTGACATCAAACTGCAGTTTCAGTGTGCTGATGACATGTCCTGCAGATCAGTTTGGATAGGCTTACGGCCCAAATTTGTGCACTGAATTACGGAAGTTATTATTGTACTTTGTATAATCTAGATTTCAGAAAAAAATGGAAAGTAATTTTGCAGTTTTTGGCCGGTAGGACTTAGTCCTGCGATAAGAACCAGTTGCATCTGTGCTGCCGTCAATTTGGACAGTGCCTGTTCGGAAGTCGTTTTTCAGAAATCTGGGTGCCGAATTTGACTAGGGCCTTTTAACGAAAGTTGTAGAGGATTTCACAATCTTACCAACGCGTATTTATATGTATTTTTTCGTTCGATAAAATGAGAGTTATGCTTATCTGAATGTTGCTGTTTCTCTTTCGTCAGTTTCCGTCAGGTTTCAGTTCGTTGTTGCATTGAAGTATTTTGAGTGCCCTTTTAAAATTCTTTAGAGGCCGAATTAGTCCAGGATTATATGAAGTATTTTGTAGTCCTATATACCCTCTTTCCATAGAGTACTTTCATGCTTTATTTGGCTCACTAGTTTGGGAGACATGATTTTCCAAAGTTAGGGCCGCGCTGCTGTTTGACAGATTCTGTCAGTCACTTTGTGGAGCCATTTAAAACTAGTAGATGTCGAAATTAATTTGGAAATGAATACCTAAGTTGTAGCTTGTTCAATGTAGATGCTTGTGGTGTATTTATTTGATATTACTGATGTTATAAATTTAACATTATGAAAATGACAAGTAGCACTGCTGCCACTGTTTATCAATGCGAGGTGGTGTTGTTTCTATCGATTATTGGTTTGGTGTAAAGACCCGATTTTCACCGGATAGTGAAAACCGTGCCTTGTACCTCTATGTCACTCTCGGGAGTGTGACACGTACATCCAATACAGTTAACATCATAAAAACCATAAGGTAGAATAAATGCAAGGCAAGATAATAGAATCTCCAAAGTACATCATCATAATTCGAGTGCTCAAATCTCATGGATACAAAACACGCGGCACGCCTGTGTAGGGGGATTGGGGGTCCCCTAACCGCGCGTGGGCCGCTTTCGGCACACGAATGAAGGCGGCGGCTGCGAAGCCTCCGAAGCCCACGAAGCCCACGAGGCCCACGAAGCCGGAGGAGTGGGAGCATCGTGGGAAGGAAGCTTCCCGGTAGCTTCCTCCGACGCCCCAACCACCCGGAGTTAATGCGGCACTCGAGTGTCTGCGGCGATGGTTGCAGCCCGACAGGACGTGCGCGCGCCTTCCCCATGCGTCGCGTCTCGGGAAGTCACGCTGCTAACAGGGCTAGGAACACCCGGAACCAATGGGAGAGAAGATGCTTGGAGTCCGAATCCGGTGAAGAAGATTACAGCAGATTCCGTCAGGATCCGGTCGGGTTTTTCCAAGGAAGGACCGGACCCCCACAGGGCTTCCGGGTACCCCTCCGGGTACTTGTACAGTCCTCCCCTCCTTGCTCTATTAAAGGAGAGGGTGCTCTCTTGTAAGAGATAGACAACAACTAATACACACAAGCAGGACGTAGGGTATTACGCATCTCTTGCGGCCCGAACCTGGATAAATCCTCCGTGTTCTTCGCTCATTCGATCTTCTGCGCTAGCTAAAGTAAATCCGACCTTCCCCGATCCTATCCGAAGGGAGCCTTGACAGGCCCCCATTTGGAGGTGTGCTCACACACCGACACAGAGCCACAAGAGAGCATGAAGGAAACTAGCGGAAGCGTCTCACATGAAGATCGGCGGTGAAGACCCAAAGCCCACAAGCACTCGTGTGTAGGCGAGAACGTCACTCCTCTCCGGCGGCTCCGTCGGTAGGTACAGCGGGATCCTCCGAGTCGGCGTCCGAAAAACATAGTGGGGAAAGCCGTGAGTACTACACGTACTCAACAAGCCGCAACTACCTAGCAACAATGTATGCATGTTGGGATATTTCAAGGAAAGGCAAGGGCTAGCACCTAAAGCAATTAATCCTCAAGTCTATGTGATTCACATTTTATTATTAGTCAAATTTTATAAGTGGCCTTACAGGAATCAACACATTCCTGCAAGGGTCAAATTTTATGTCCAGCACACCTCCACCGGACCACAGCTCGAAGCCGGAAGTAAAACCTATCGGAGGGGAGAAGTAGTAAATGCTAATCAAGCGTGTCGCTCAATGGTGTTGCCCCCTTACCCGAGGGCTAGGCTATACGTATAGATTATATATCTCTGCAGAGAGTAAGCAACTGTACCCACGTGAAGAGGTACTATAACTACAGCCACCGTCGTGGCTAAAGCACAGCAACACTCACAAGATCAATAAACAAAGCATCGATCGGCGGGCGCCCGTCCCTCAGTGTCCGGGATCCCCAACCACAACGCAGAAAAGGGTCCTGAAGGTGTGAAAGGTCTACCACGGGCCAGGTGGGGTATCCTCTACTCATGGGTCGAGACACAAGCTCCAAAAATCCACTAACACTAACTCTACTCCACGGCGGGCCCACCAGTCCTCCGCTAAGCGTCTCAATCCAGCTCGCCCATACGGGTCACGTGGTAAGCTAGTATACCAAAGAGCGAGCAACCAGGAACCGGTCCTTATGCTGCCGGGGCGAGTCACCAACCCTCTCCTCAACAACAGTCTCAACAACGAGTGTTACCACAACAGGGGCCCCATAATCCAAGGCCCCTACACAATCGCGCCCGCAACGAGCACTCTCCAAACAGAGACTCCCCAAAAGTCTCCCAAGCACCTAACCACCTACACTCGCCCCCACAAAAGTCCTACAGAGTATACACTACTAGATTTTCCCCCTAATGCAACACAGGAAATACGTTGCAATATGCCCTTTTTGGGTGCAATAACCGCAATTGCACCCAAACAATTTCGTAAAAAATGATGCAATAGGTCATGTGGTATTAGCCTTCAACCACGATTGTCTATTGTTGGTTGCAATTGTTTTTCTATTACAACACAATGAGACGTTGCAAATAGCATCTATGTGCGCCCTGGTGTTGGTTGTAAATGATCCTATTGCAATGCATATGGTGTTGCCGGAGGTTCAATTGCATCATACCAAATGTGTTGCAATGTTTAAAATCTTGCGTTGCAAATAATTTTATTGCTACACTCTGGTTGTGGTTGTTATAGGGCAAGCACCTCTATTACCACTAAAGTGTTTTGGTTGCTATATGTGGTTCTCTCTGTTACCACGAAGTTGATTTTGTTGCCATAGGTGGTGTCCTCTATTACCACTATATTCGTTTGGTTGCTAGATGTCGACAACTCTATTGCCACGAATTAGAGAATGGTTGCTATAGGTGTGCCATTCTATGGCCACCAAAATCATTTGGAGGCTATAGGTGGAGCATTGTATTGCCACCAAAATCATTTAGAGGTTATAAGTGGAGCATTGTATTGCCACCAAAATCGTTTGGAGGCTGTAGGTGGAGCATTGTATTGCCACCAAACTTGATTGGTTTTTATATGTGATCACCTCTATTGCTACGAAAATGTTTTGGTAGAAAAAAGTTCATCCCTCTATTACCACCATAATAATGGGTTGCTACATGTGGAACTTCGTATTGCCACAGCCCTTGTGACAACGAAAAAGCTGGGTTGCGTTAGGATGAATTCTCATTTGCCACGTGTCATTTGCCACGAACGGTTTTGCGTCACCAATTTTTAAAACAATACAACATAGGATCGATAATAATAATGCATATATCATTCATGATGACAAGATTAATTCAACCATTCAGTGTACAAATCCATGACACACACATAATAGTGAAATAGTAATAAGTTTGCAACACCAGATTGTTTTAACACACATAGTTGGCTAATTTGACAAGAACTGAATAAGTTTATCATAAGCAAAGAAACTAAAAGCCAGGTCATCCCATCACTTGATCAGCAACTGGTGACTTCAAGATGGTCCCATCACTTGTTTCCTCCATTTGAACTGCTTTGGTGAGCTGAAAAGAAAGAATAACATTTTTTTATCACTAGTACCGATGCGTTTTGTTATCATTTTGCAAAACACTGAAAAATCATATTTATTCTAGACAGCTCAAAACATTATTTGAGATGTAACAGATGATATACTGAATATATAAAAATCTAAGACGCAAGACAAATCCAAAAGAACTCATTATTTTGTTCTGCTGATAGATATACATAGAGTGTGTTCTTGTATACAAGGACAAAATAATAAAATGCAAGAAATTTAATTGGAGCAGCACTTCTGTTAACTTGTATACAGGGACAAAATAATAAATTGCAAGAAAGAAAAAAAGAGCAGCACTTCCAATAATCTGTTTCATATGACACGAATTCAGAATCATAGGTCCAAATTGAATTCAGAATCTCATGTCAAGTTTCAATGAAGCACCAGCTCACATTATGAAAAAGAGAAAACAACAGCAGGCAGTAAACTAAAGTTTCACGACCCATCATAAAATTAACATAATGACAGGAAATAATTAACACAACTTTAAATATTTTGACAGTTGAAACAGAAACATTCATAGCAGCTATTAGAGTTACAAAGATTTCACCTGTCTTTTTGGAGCCCTGTCGTTTCTTAAGAGCATTATCCTTTAGCTGTTTTGTAGTAACGAATGCCCGTGCCGTATTTGTAGATGTACTTCTTGTATTCCGAATGCCGGTTGCCCTTGATATATCATCAACTTCAGGTTGCTCTTGGTTTCTTTGAGTGTTTTTCTGGGATTGAAAAAGTTTGAAGGAAATAATTAGGCACCAATTTGTTAAGTATCTGATGATAGCACTAAACAGATGTTAATTCACAAACAACCTCATGTGAACAGACCTCATGTTGTGGGGTTGCCTCAACTTCTTCAGTATTCATGTTTGTTGCGGCTGCCGCCACTTGTTCCATTTCAGTGACATTGTTGTTTGTCTGGACAGATTTTGTTGGTTAGAGAAACTATGAAAACATGCAGACAACTAGATATAGAACCTAAGGAAAAAAAGTCATTCAAAAACCTATGGATATTTATTTTACTAACCTAGTCTGACATAGCAATTTATCACAAAAGTTGGATTGTTGAATAATAGGCAGTAGTTCCAGTAAGAACAGGAGCAAAAGGGAAACATATAGCGTATTTGGATAATGCAATATAACGTCACATACCATGCTCTTTAGAAATATCAGTTTAGAGATGTAAAACAGAGCTATTTTCATGTGAACTAGCATCTGGACTAAACAATAGAAAGAACATAACTAAGATGCTAACAATTTTCATGGTCGGCTCCAGAATTAAGAGTTGTGCTATCTGACCACAATCATGTAAATATTCCCAGACCAAGTATAATTAAAGATCCTTCTACTAGATGTCTCCTAACAATACGTCCTTACAAAGACAGTACCAAAAACTGATAATAGCTACTACTAGTGTATCAACAGCAGTGAAGAACTAATCAAAATTGCTGCAAATAAAGCAATAGTGTTCTGCACTGAAACCAAATAAAATTACACTAGTGCATTGACAGTCATAATATCAGTCTGGCACTGAAACAGAATGAAGACAACCTGAAGGAGACAACTACTTTTAATCTAAACACAGAGACTTTAATTACATTTCAGTGACATTGTTGTTTGACTGGACAGATTTTATTGGTTAGAGAATCTATGAAAAGATGCAGAGAACTAGATATAGAACCTAAGGTAAAAAAAGTCATTGAAAAACTAGCTTGACTAGTACCTGCTGAAATGCTGTCTGTCCATGTCCTGCTTGCAACATCGATAGGAACTCTTGCCTAAGCGCTTGTAAATCAGCCTCCCTTCCCTTTTTAAGTTCATCAATTTGTCGTGCATGTTCTGTCCTTTCTGCTTCCCTGTCAGCTTCCCATGTGGCCATTTTCTCTGTCAGCTGGCCAAATGATTCCATGAGCTCGACGTGTTCCTGATGCAGTTGCTCCTCCACACGAATTTGTTCCTGGCGATCCGCATTCAGCAGCTCCCTTATAGTTAGGTTTTTCGCCAGGTACCCATTACCATGCAACCTGGTTGATTTGCACGCGGTGACTGCCTTGTATGCCTGCTGGAAAATCTCATTCTTTTCCTTCACGGTAATGAAGTTTCCCTCTGCATTTGATTCCTTCTTTGCCTCCTCTAATAGTTTCAAAAATATCTCTGCTTCCTTATTTGGCTCTTCACCAGCATCTATGCTTTCTCCATGTATATAGCCACTGATAATGTTTCTAATCAAAGTATTAGTGGCAGCAGGGTCATCACTTGCGTCTTCATCATCGTCTTCTCCAAAATAAGGTGCTTCGTCAGCTGTAGGTTGTGCATCTTCAGGTTCTCTTATACTTGTATTGAGATCAGGACCAACACCATGATTCACACGACCCTCAGCTGATGATGGACAACTTGGGCCCTCCGATTCATTATTGATGAAACAATCAGCAAACCCTTTAGTAACTAAATGAATCTGAATCGTAAACACATCTGAATGTCTTATCATGCATTGACATGTAGCACATGGGCACGCAACAGATCCACTAGCTCTTCGCGATGATGATGTGCCAAAGTTTTGAATAAAAGTCCTGAAATTCTCCTTCCACACCTTTGAATGTCGAGGCAGCCGCATCCAACTCCTATCTTCGTGTGAAGCCATTTATCTGCATGCATGTTTGCAATGAGAGATCATGATCTAGCATGCATATAAAGTATGGCTATTCAAAATTTGCAATGGCAATAACTTTTTTACACTATTAATTATGTAACCATACCACATTGGGTTAACACATAAATGTACCAAAAATAGGTTAACACATACATGAAAATAATTGATAACATATCAAAGTGTAGCAATTTTTGAAATAAATAGGGGATAACACAACACAAATTAATCCACTAGTAGCTAGCACTATTCTTCCTCTAAATGTTTCAGACCTAAAATTAAAATAACACAAGTATGAGCAATTTTCTTCCATATGAATCACAGAAGCTAAATAATTAAACCAAATATGTCAAGAGAAATCAGTGTGGTGTTACTCAAATAACCAAGTATCTAATTTCACATGACATACCTAAGAAATCGATCAAAGTGGTGCTGCTCAAATTTTGAGCCTCTGGAATTCACATGCACCTTGTCCTTAGCAAATAAACCTGCATAATTAACACATAACAAACATGAGCTTACAACATCTAATGGCCGATCAAGCAATGGATCAACAACAGGGACCTAATTGAGCCTCACCGAGAAAGATCATGATCTAGCATGGGTATTCGAAATATGTAATGGTAAAAAAAAATCACACCCTAAATCATGTTTCAGACCAATAATTAAAATCATGCTAGTATGAGCACTATTAATACGTGAATCACAAAATATGTTTCAAACCATACAACAGCTCATTAAATCAATAATAGAGTGGTACAAATACTATCTTTGCTCTTTTTTAGTGTGTGCGTGGAAATAATTCTTCAATTCCCAGGTTGCTTCTTCAGTTTACAACGATTGTGATGGTAATACTATGTGTATTCTTCAAGAAATAGATCAAGAATAGACAATATTTATGCAACATATACAACCACAGTAGACGCATTTTATTCTACAGTAGTCAAACCATGCATATGTATCTACTTAATTATAATGATCTCGCACGCAAGAGTATGAAGACCGGGCAAACACAAGGAGAAATTCTTCAGAATTCTCACCGGCGATCGGCAGGGCGACCCAGCCACCGTAGGCTCAATTGACCTCCTCGGCGGACGACGATTCCAATCAAGCCCTCGGCATGGATTGAGATGGAGTCCTGGGCGGCGGCAGCGGCTGGTGGAGTCGATCGTAGGGCGGCGTCTTTCTGTTCGATGGTAGAGGAACGAAGCTAGTCGACCTGTTCCGGGCCACGAACTCCCGACTTGACCTACGGTCGACTACTTATCTTTCAAAAACAACTCTTTGGTTCACATAAAATGATAACATGCTTCTCTTTTTCTTACAAAGGGAAAATACCTTGTGTAAAATATTGTGTTCCAAAATAATATAAATTGGTAAATCAAATATGTATTTTTCAATAAGTCATTTTCATAATCCAAAACAAATCATCTGTTCTTTTGGGAAAATTCATTATTGAAACTTTATAAACAAAATAATTGTTTGAGTTTAAAAGATAACTCTTCCTCTTAAACAAGAAAGAAAGAGAAATATGCTTATAATATTATCCTTTAGATAATATTTAAATATGTTTAAATAAAGATTTTAAAATTTTGTGAATTTCCTGCACAACCCAGAATTTGAAATTCCGGGGTGTTACACAAAACTCACGAGAGAAAAATAAGAGATGCAATCTGAATTTTGGTGCTGCAATTGGCAGCTTTTGTGGACTCTATTGCTCTGTATATAAAGGCTATTACATGGGAAGAAAACATGACTCCTACCCTAATTCGAATTGGAAAGATAAACTACCAAACTTAACATCTAAGGAAAATAGGGTACTAACTAAGGAAGGTAAGGATTTATTTCCTACAATCTCCTCCTAAACCTTGCCTTGTTCAACATTGATCAGTCCGATCTTTGATCTCAGCTCATGGAACTTAGTCTTTCTAAGCGACTTCGTAAGAATGTCGCCTAGTTGTTCTTCGCTCCTGATGAACTCCACATTGATCAAACCCTCTTCTGCAGACTCCCGGACTAGGTGATACTTCACCCTGATATGCTTGCTATGTCCATGGAGTACATGATTCTTGGTCAAAGCAATAGCGGACTTATTGTCCATGAACAACATCAGCACACCCGGCGTCTTCCCTTGTACTTCTTCTAGTACCCGAGTGAGCCACAATGCTTCACATGTCGCATTCGCAGCTGCAATGTACTCTGTTCACAGCTAGACTACGCCAGCACCTTCTGCTTCTTTGATTGGCAGGTGATTGGGCTATTGGTGAGAAAGAAGATCATACCTGTTGTGCTCTTGCTAGCATCAACATCTCCAGCGTAATCGCTATCGTTGAATCCTATCAGTCGAGCTTCCTTCTCCTTCTTCCTCTCAAACCGGAGGCCCCAATTCTTTGTTCCCGCCACATAGCACAGGATCTGCTTCACAGCAGCAAGGTGATCCTCCCGCGGCTCCTCCAGGAACCGACTCACATAGCCCACCGAGAAAGCAAGATCAGGGCGAGTGTTCACTAGGTACCACAAACTCCCCACGATGCTTCTGTACTCGGTGGCGTCAACCAGTGGCTTCTCGCTGAGCTTGCTCAGCTTTAGCCGCGGCTCCATGGGTACTTGGCAGGGATTGCACCCATCCATGATCTTGCTGGCGTAGGCACCTTGGCTCGGCGAGATCCCCTCGCGCTTTGCTTCACTTCAATGCCGAGGTAGTAGTGAAGCAAGCCGAGGTCGCTCATCTTGAACGCGGCCGGCATCTCTTCCATGAACGCCCTGATGCCGACGGAGCTCAAGCCGGTGATCACAAGGTCATCGACGTAGACCCAAACCACCAGTTGAGCATTGTCATTTTGCCCGACGTAGATGGCATGCTCTGACCGACTCTTCCTGAAACCGAGCGACGATAGAGTGTCGTCAAGCTTCGCGTTTCAAGCGCGCGGTGCTTGATGCAGGCCGTACAATGCCTTTCGCAACTTGAGCACCTTATGCTCCTTGCAGGTGACGACGAAGCCGACCGGCTGCTCGACGTAGACCTCCTCCTGCAGGTCGCCATTGAGGAATGCTGACTTGACATCCATGTGGTGCACCTCCCACCCCTCGTGTGCCGCGAGGACGATAAGTAGGCGCACTAAGTCGAGACGAGCTACCGGCGCGAACACCTCGTCATAATCGATAGCATGCCATTGTGCGTAGCCTTTCACCACGAGGCGTGCCTTGTGCTTGGACACCGCCCCGTGCTCGTCCCTCTTCACCTTGAAGACCCACTTCACTCCGATCGCCTTACGATCAGGCGGCAGGTCAGCGAGGCACCATGTGTTGTTCTCCTTGATGGATTCCATCTCCTCCATCATCGCCTTCCCCCAGCTGGGACGTCGCTTCGCCTCCGCGAATGAGGCAGGCTCGTCTGCACTCACCGCATGCAGCTCCTCAATCACTAGTGCACGCGACACGAATCCACCTGGTGAGGTTTGCCCGAGGATGTCATTGATGCTGCAAAACCGAAGAGACGCGTCGTCGTCGTGATCGGCATCGAGGTTGTCGTCGTCGAAGTCGTCCGACAAGCCAGGCTCCTGCTCGTCTACCCCCGCATGTGGAGGCGGCGACAACTCTCCTAGCGCGTCTTCCTCGGGCTCCTCAACCGCCTCGTCGATCACCGGTGCAGCTTGTCCCAAGGTGGTGTACTCCACCGTGAACACGTCGTCGCCACCAACCGGTTCACCGTCATCGCCACTGGCACCCCAGCCCCACTGGGCTTGCTCGTCGAACACCACGTCGCATGTCATGTGGACACGCTTCGCGATAGGATCGTAGGCGCGGTCTGCCTTGGAACCGCGCTCGTAGCCGATGAAGATCGTCTTCTGACCATGGTCGTCGAGCTTTTTCAGGTCCGGTATGGCTGGGCCACAGGCGTCCTGCGGGCGGTGCCTCCTGGTGACGAACGCGGCCACGGGGCGCAGACCACGGTGAGGATCCTGGACCGGTGCTCGTTCGGCGGGCTCGGGCTCGACCCCTTCGTGTTCAACCAGCTGGGCATGGCAGTGTCACCGGGCAGCTCACTGTCAGCTACCAGTTCGTCGATTGCCAGGACTAGCGAGGGTCACCCTTAAGCCTCAGCATCTATTACTTTTACTCTTCTCGTGGACTGTATGCCACTATGTCGTGTGGGTGTAACCTCATTGCCGAACACAATAAAGTAGTTTGTCTTGATAGTCTATTAAATAAGTAAAAATTAAAAAAACAATGATATACAAAATTTATTAGTAGTGGGAGAGATAACACATTGATACGAGAGTTGCTCATTGACAGTCATGACTTTTTGCTTGTCTCGGTCATGATTTTGGAACAATAAAAACCTATTATGGAAATAATGAAAATATATTGCTGAAAAAATAAAAATAACTTCTACACACTATCACAAACACATACATGCACACAGACACTATAAATAGTTAGCCTATTGCCACGTCAATAGAACAAGACGAGAATGGTGGGGCCCTACACGGTCAATGGTGTCTCAAAGTTATGAGCAAACATTAGGTTCAAGACGAAGAGATAGTATCGATGGGGAAGTGATGGATATATAAAAAATAAAATTCATAGGGTGTCGTGGAGATGAGAGAGATATGCATTGGAAATATTGTCTAGAATGCACTTCGCAACTGGAGTTGGTACGTGGGTTGAGGGAGTAGGCTATTCCTTGTTGGCTTGGGACGAACTAGATTGGCATTGCGGTGGGCCCGAACATTGCTATTGGGTGAAATTGCGGGCGGGTCCAACCTTGCTATTGCTCTTTTTGGGTACCCATGCCCCCTCCCCCAACCCCCACCACACCACCACCAAAAAGAAAAGGAAAAATGTTATTCTTAGGGTGATAATTTGTTGGGTTAGCATTAATTGGGATTAGATCTGTTGTGATAGCATTAATTGGGATCAGATTTGCCGTATACATGCAATTGTGTTGCACTTAATGGGCAACAGGTTGTTTGCTTGTTTGAATTAATATCCAGCCATCCGATTTGGAGGGCTACTTGCTGAGCTGCCCAGGTGGCAATTGTCTACTTAAAGAAAGTTGGGTGAGTTCTCACATCTCAATGGATGCTTGTTCGTGCTAGCGCTAGTTACATGATGCAACAAATTTTATGTGGATTTTGAGAGCTGCTTTTCCTTGTTTTTTAGTAAGAATGTACTAGGCAATATATGTTTTTTATAACGCATTTTAGTTCATTGGCAATAAAATTAAATATTTTGTTACATTGGCAGTGGCACCTGAGATGTTGTCTGGGTCAGTTTTCATTGTATGGGTTGCGGGCCTTGGTCTACATTAACTAGCAGATTTTGTACTCGGTATTGATGAGCAAATCCGCCTGCTGATTCTGGTGATGACTTATAGACATGACCAGGAACTGGTAACCTTGACATGCCCTAATCAAATACTGGTGTATGCGATCAGTGATAAAATTGGCACTATTTAGACGAATCAAACATTTAATCTATTGCGGCGAATCTTCTCATGATTATTAATTGAGATTGTTGCATTGAGGTGAGATAGGTATTAATTAGCATGCAGTGATTACAAAATGGTGAGATTTCTCAGGCATTAAAACAGACAGATCATTTTAGTAATTAAATTGCTTCATGTGGTGAATTTATATTTACATGACCAGCCACTTTCAGTGAAAAAATTAAGACTAAGGCTACTCCCATTGGGAGTTTCATTTTCAATAAATGAGCTACCATGTAAGTAATTTTGCTGACGTGGAAGGAAATTAATAAGGAGAGAGAAAAAAGAGATTTTATCTAAATGAAACCATCTCTACATTGTTTTCAAGACATTTCTCTCTTGCATGTTATCTAGGAAACAACAAAATGAAACTATGCATTGCATGAGGTATTTCATTCACCCTTGTTGCTTATGTGACACCTTAGAAACAATGAAATGAAACTCCATATTGGGAGTAGCCTAAGTTTTCAAATGGATATTTTAAGGCTAATTAATGACTAAAAATTAAGAGTAAATTAAAGAATCAATTTTTGGAGCAAAAACCAATTTGAAAAAAAGCTTGAGTTTAAGAAATATCTCAGCTCATATATGTTAAAAAATTATTGGGTGAAGCAATGGGAATTTGACAGCAGCCTTTCATAAAAAAAAACATAATGCTAACAAATCTTATATGGATGGTTTTTTATTAAGAAGATTGGTTTGTGCAGCCATAGGCCCCATAGCATACAGAACAATGTAGTAGAAAGTGGTGGAGAATGTCATTCAAGAGATGAAGTTAATGTGTTGGGGCTTGTCGGTGTTGTGAAACCGGCCGACAAGTAAATTTGTGTTTGGAGGGGATCGACGCTACTATTCAGATGGGCCTTGGATGTTTTAGGAGAGCGTGGTTTATACTGGTTCGGGCGATCGAAGCCCTACGTCCAGTTCGAGGATTGTTCGTGTTTTGTCTTGCAAAAAGAGCTACAAAGGATGCGAGGGAGGAGGGTCGCTCCAAGCCTCCGTGTGCAATGTGCTCTAGGATGTGTGTGTGTGATGAGTTCGATTAGCTCAATCTGTGTTGTGTGTCCCCCCTTTCTTGCGTGTGTGTGGGGTCCCTTTTATAGTCCAAGGGCCAGGCCACTTACAGGTGGGGTCGTAGTTACTACCTATCGTCCCAAGCGGGGTCGGGGCCGTCGTGCACTACCCTCGCTCGCATGCGGGCCGCTTTGGGCGCTCCGGTCGTGCGGCGTACGGTTAGTCTTGATTGGTAGCGCCGGAGTCAATGCCACGCTCGTCACCGTGGCAGCCGTCCCGTCGCATGGCGGTCTCCATCCATCACTCCCGTTCATCATGGCTCCGGCAGAGATGGTGTTGACGCCTCCGTCTTGTCATCGTGCTGCGGGTGTCCGGCGACGCGTGAAGATGAGACAAGAGGAGCTGCGCTGATCTCACCCAATCCCCGTGGATTGGTGAGTTCCCGAGCGGAGTTATGGCGATCCCTCGTTCACCCGTGAGGCTTCGTGAAGAAGCCATTTGCCTCCGAGCCGGGCGAGGCGGGGATCGCCGAGCCCGCCCGAGTCCCGAGCTCGGGCGGGGCGGAAGTGGTGCACCTGCCCGACCCGGAGTCGGGCGAGGCGGAGGCCGCGGGCCCGGCTTTCGTAGCCTTCGTAGGCCTAGGCGGATGCCGTTGGTCAGCCACAGACAGATTACAGTGCTATTGTCCCGTCAATCGCCTCGGCCTCCGTCCCGGCCACAGTGCCATCATGGGCTTGGTAATGATCACGCTGCTCTGCAGCCGAGCTAGCGCTAGCGTGCGGCGCCGCGGAACGGGACGGTTAGGTACCGCGCCGGTCACATCACGTCATGTTGGTGAAACGAGTTCCCGTGCGCTCGTAATTGCGCCTACCGGCCTGCCGCAACTCCTCCCCTATCCGGTGGGTGAGGTCGCTTCTCCGCGAAGCAAAGGCAAACGCGGCAGGGATTGCGGTCCCACCCGACGCCGAGTCGGGCGAGGCGGAGATCGTGGGCCCGCCCGACCCAGGGTCGGACGAGGCGGAAGTCGTGGACTTCGCCCGACTCGGGGCCGGGCGAGGCGGAAGTTGTGGGCCTCGCCCGACTCGGGCTCGGGCGAGGCGGAAGTTGTGGACCTTGCCCGACTCGGGCTCGGGCGAGGCGAGGTTTCGGCCCCACTTCGTATCCTTTACGCGTACAAGACGGAGCTGTTAGCCGGATTAAGTACCCCGATTAGGGCTCCCTAATCTAGGTACCCGACAAGTAGCTCCCGAGCCTTGGCGGCGGCCGGGGCAAATGGTCGCCGTCGAGGCTTTTCCCGACAAATTCTTAGATTTTTCCGTGCGTTTGTTTTTCCGGTGGGTGCGCGCGAGCGCACCCGCCGGTGTAGCTCTCGAGCCTCGGGGCAAGTAGAATACTTGCGCCGAGGGTTAGCGATTTTGAGCGGTTTTATCGTTTATTCGCGAAAGCGAGCCCCCGAGTCTTCGCTCATTGCTCGGATCCGTCCGAGGGCTGTTTCGTCTTTTTATTTCGTTCACACCCGCGCATCTTTGCGATAAGATGAGGCGTGCAGTGAGCGGCCACGTCATTCCTCGATGGTTCGATGCGTGGTGCTCGTTTAAGCTCCAAACGGGAATGTCCGAGTGATGGCCTCGGCTTGCCCTTAGCGGGGATCCGACGGAGACTAGCGGGAGTCGGCCTCATTCATATCCGAGTGCCTCGTCTTTTGTGATTTCCGACCCCTTTCGATCGGGGTCGGCGGGCTCGTTGCCCTCCCTTCGCGGGATTCAAGATCACGGCTTTTTCAACTCGGACTCGGACGCCGTCGCAGAGGCCCATTGTGCTACGGTGCACGGGTGTTGATCGCTAAGGATCCCTCTCTCGACAACCCCTCACTTACTTTTGTCCAAGGGCGGGCGTCCGAACCCTTTCGCCGGGCCGCCCTTCGAACCCCCGGGTTGGAAACCGGGCGTCGTGGCGTTTTCATCCCCTAGCCTTATTTACTCGCGGGCCTTATGGGATTCCAAGCCCAATCGGCCCGTCATCGGCGCCGTCGAAGCGCAACGGTTCGCCTCCCATGACGGCGCGCATCTCGCGGCGGTTCGCCGTAGATGCGAAATTTGCGTTCGCATTATGGCTCCGCGTCGAGCGCGTGCGGCGGCCTCTTCGGTTCCCGCACCCGGTTAAATCGCGGAACGCAGAGGTGCGGGAGTCGAGGCGCCGCGGGGGCAATTGACATGACCGCTATTTAAAGGAAAGGGAGGACGCATCCGGTTACCTCTCTCTCACCTTGCGCTCGCAAAAACTCATCCCCTTCCTTTGTTCTCGCGTGCTCCGTCGACTCGCCTTTCTTCGCCGCGTCCGCCGCTCGCCGCCTTCCTCACTTCTCCCCAATCCACCGTCGCGCATCCGATCCGAGCCCCGCCATGGCGGATTGGACTCCGTCCCGCCGCACCGTCGGGTCCCTTGAGGCCCTTGTCGCGCGTGGACTCTCGATGCCGCGCACCGACGCCATGGAGTGGCCGGTGCCGGGAATGAGGCCCCGCCGGCGCCGCCGGACGGCTACGTCGTCTCTTTCCGCCACTTCCACGAGCGCGGCTTGGGAATGCCGCCTCACCCTTTCTTCCGCGGCATCCTCCACCATTACGGGCCGGAGCTGCAGCACCTCAACCCTAACTCCGTCCAAGCACCTCGCCGCCTTCGTGGCGCTCGTGCGAGGGCTTCCCGGGGATCGCCCCCACTTCAGAGCCGTTCAAGCACTTCTTCGATTGCCGCTGGTGACGAAGAAGGACACGGCCGGAACCCTCGCGCCGTCCCCATCGGCAGCGCCGCCTTCCGATCGTGGGGCGGCCGGTCCAGGAAGTACATCTCCATCGCCTCACCGACTCCAACAAGGGCCGGCACGAGCAGGTGGTTCTACCTCAGGAACACCGCTGCCACACCCTCCCCGAGTTCACCGGCAACCTCATCATCGCCGCGCCGGAGAAGTGGCACTTCGGGGTGCCCGGCGACGAGAAGAGGGGGATCGTCGCGCTGCTGGAGGCGGTCGAAGCGCCGACCAGGCCGGCGTGACCGGCGTTGGAGTGATTGGCTCCTACCACCTGCGCCGGCTTGCACCGCCGCAGCCCGGCGTCGGATGATGTCGGAGATGGGAAGTGACTTCGCCCGGGAGGGAACCCGCATGGTGGACCCCGGGCGGACCCTCGGATTTCGCTCCGGGAGTTGAAGGCCCGACTCGCGGAGGCGATGCCGAAGACGGCCGCCGCGTGGGATCGCCTTGATTGGCCGGTTCCCAATCACCCACCAATGCTCCCGCAACGGGGGCGATTTTGTTTGTAAGTTTTTAGTTCTGCCTTCGGTTGAGTCGGTCTTAAGTGCCGACCTCTCTTACTTTTCTAATTTCCGTGTTACGTAGAGGTTTGCAATTTATTCCTTCCCGGCCCCATTGCCCGAGGATGCCGACGTCCGGCCATCAATCGGCGCGCGCCGAGGAGCTAAAAGCTCGAAAGGATGCCAAGAAGGCTAGGAAGGCGGAGCGGCAACAGCGGAAAGCGGAGAAGGAGCGCCGGCGCCGTTCGGGCCGGATCGTCATCTCCGAGAGCAGCAAGCACCGACTCCGACGACAACGATTGGGGTGACGACGAGGAACTCGTCGACATGTCCTCTCCCATCGGCGAGCTCGCCGAGGAGGAGGACATCGAGCAGGGCCCGACTCGGCCGGCCCCTCCGGAAGTGGGCCCCGCCGGACGACGCCGGCACGTCGCTCGCCGGTCCGAGCCAGAAGGAGCGCCGGGCTCCCCGCAGCCGAGGCGCATGCCGGCGCCGCAGCCGCCGACTTCGGCGCCCACCACCACCACAACGCCGACCGCCCCGGCCGCCGTGCCCGGGTCGCGGCCCCGATCTCCGCGATCGTCACCACGCCGCCTCGCCGCCCACACGCCGTGTCCCCTTGGCGACGACCATGGCGGGGGCGATGATGGCCTCGGCCGCCGCGGTGACGTCGACCGTGGTGACCGTAGCGCCGGTAACGCTGGACGGGAGGGCTCACCTCGTCGGCGATGGCAGCGACGGCCTCCGCGGCGCCATCGGCGTCCGTCCGTGCGCCGGTGACAATGGCCTCGCGGCTTCGCCGGCGTCGGTTCGGCGCCGGTGACCGCGCCCGCCGGCGGCCCCGCTCCGGCGGTGGCCGCAACCCCGTCGGGTCCGAGTACGGCCGCGCCGGCCTCCACGACCTCTTCATCTCGCGGCGCCGAGGCCGGCGACGACGCCGAGTCTCTCGGCGACGTCGGCCCCGCGACAGCGGCAGCGCCGAGTGCCCCCGGGCGGCTCTTGGCAAGAGGCAGCGTGAGGGCCTTGGGTCGGCGGTCGCTCCGCCACCCAAACGACAACCGCACCGGTAAGCGTTGCTTCCTTCTCGTCTTTCCTTCTTTCTTGTCTTTCGGTTTGTTGACTTGCGCATCCCGCAGGGGTCCGTTGGCCGGGGCTCTGAAGCGACCGGCCCTAGGGTCTGGGGCCCCGCCGCGCCATCCCCGGCAGCCCCTCGCCCGGCAAGCACCGTGGGGGCGGCCGAGACGGCGGCGCCAACTACGGCCATGGTGACGGCGGCCGCGCCTCCGCGCCGTTCCCGCCGCAGGGACCTCCGCCGAGCTCCTCCGCCACGCCGCACCAGCCCGGCGCCGGAGCCGGGGGTCGTGCACGTTGTGGGGCCCCAAGAGCGGACGCACACGTTTGACGAGCCGGCGGAGCGCACCCTTTGGGGCGCGTTCCGCCGCGATCGCGGCCGTGCCGCCGACGTCTTGGGCGCGGCGCTCCATCTCGTCGAGCCGCCGGCGAGCCGGCCGAGGTGAGCGCGAGTTCGTTCCTTCGCGGAATATCGGTCTTTTTTCGCTTCGCTCATGATTTTGTCCTCCTTTTCGCACTCGGATATGATGAGCCGGCCAAGCATGCCCGCATCCGTTTCCAAGAAAGGGAACGGACCCGCCTTGATCGGGAGGCGCAGAGCGCCACGGAGCAGGCCCTCGGAGCCGTCCGAGAGGCCGAGGATGCGAAGAAGGAGAGGGCCGAGGCGGCCAGGGTGGCGGCCGAGGCCAACGATGCGCGGAGGACGCGCCGAGTCCCGCCTCGGCCGAAGCCATCAAGAGGGCCGAGGCGGCGGAAGAAAGGGCCAAGAAGGCCGAGTCCGATGCCGCGAACGCTCGTCGTGGCCGAGTCCCGCCGGCCGAGGTCCGAGCGGCGATGGTGAGGGCGTTGAAGGCGGAGGAGGACGCGGCGAGCGCGCGCGAGGCGACGGACACCGAGCGCAAGCTCAAGGAGGCCGTCTCCCAATCGGTCTCCAAGCTCACTTCCCAACTTTCGACGTTGGAGAGTGAGGTTAACCGTAAGTTTTGTTTCTCATCCCTCCTCCTATTTTGCTTTTGATTGGTGTCATGTCTCATGATTTCTTCTTCCTTTTCATTTTCGTAGCTCAAGACGGACCCGGACGGGCTGCGGCAGGAAGAAGTTCGGCTCGACCGAATCCGCATCGGTGCCGAGTTCCTCTCGCAACGAGCCGGAGGTGCCACAGCCCGCCCGGGACCACCAATTTGGAGCCGCGCCTTCTCTCCATCGCCAACCGCTTCGGTGCTCGCGGCGTGAGAGTTTTGAAGCCGGGGTCCCGTGGACTCGGTACCGGAGCAGCACACATTTCGAGGACAACCTTGACCTCGACACGCTTGCGCGGCTAGGCATGGTGCCCGGCTTCTCCGAGCAGGAGATCGAGGACATGAAGAGGAAAGCCGCGCCGATCGCCGCCAAGCTTGCCGAGCTCCTCGCCTCGCGCGCCTTCCCGCCGCCGTCGTCGCCGCATGACGAGTAGATGATGTAGTGTGTTAGCTGAGTCGGCCGAGTGGCCGTAGTCGAGTCGGCCAGGTGGCCAAGATATAAAGAACTCGCTTATTTTGTAAACAAGTTATCTCGTTTTAATTTCGTTCGAAATTTCTCACATGTTCCCCTTTCGTGGCTTCCTTCTCATTCGGACCGTCTAGTAGCCTAAGATTCCTCATTCGATTGATCGGTGACTTAGGCCGCTCTTAGCCGCCGGGGCGTCGTAGTCCCGAGTCGGCCGCCGGATCGGCCGAGTAGTCGTTGGCGTTCCGAGTCCCGTCCGAGTTGGACTTGCACTATGGGATTAGACTTCGTTCAAAATTTTAAACTCTTGCCCTTTCGTGGCTCCTTTCTCTTTCGGACCGCCCAGCTTGCTTTAGATTTTTCATTCGGGTGATCGACAACTCGGGCCGCTCCTAGTCGTAGAGGCGTCGGAGTCCCGAGCCGACTCGCCGGACCGGCCGAGCCATCGTCGCCGCTTAGGTTCTGTCCAAGTCAGTGCCCGCACCGAGGGATTTTCGTGTGAGTTCCGCAGCCGTGGGCACAACCGGGACCCGCACACGGCCTCCTTTGCGCACCCGCCGGTGGAGCCCCGACTCGGGAGAGCCTGAGGCCGGCGGCCGGCAAATTTGGACTTATTCGTTATTTGTCGAAAACAAGAGAAAAAAGAGAAAGGTTTTCTCTTTATATTTTTTTGCATAGATAACTCGAAACAACAAGCTAAGGGTAAAAGCGACGTAGCTGCTCGATGTTCCATGCGTTGGTGAGCACGTTTCCGTTGGCGTCCTTGAGCTTGTACGTGCCGGGCCTGAGCACCTCGGCTACCGTGTAGGGCCCCTCCCATGGCGGAGTTAGCTTGTGCCGGCCTTGATTCCCCCGGAGGAGTCGAAGGACGAGATCGCCGGGCTCGAAGGCGCGCTTCTTGACCTTGCGGTGGTGGTAACGGCGGAGTGCTTGTTGGTATCCGGCCGAGTGGAGCAAGTGCAGCTTCCCTTGTTTCGTCGATTTGGTCCAGCCGCATCTTCGAGATAACGCTTATTGAGTTCCGGATCGAAAACTTGCACGCGCGGAGCTCCATAATCCAAATCGGTGGGTAGCACGGCCTCAGCCCCGTACACCATGGAGAAGGGAGTATGACCCGTGGCCCGACTCGGCGTCGTCCTCGTGCTCCACAACACCGCACCGAGCTCTTTCGCCCATTTCCCGGCAAATGTTTTGAGTTTGCTGAATATCCGGGTTTCAGTCCTTGGAGGACCATGCCATTTGCGCGCTCGCATTGCCCGTTCGTTTGGGGGTGTGAGACGGCCGACCGACCAACTCGGATGCCCTGCTGGTCGCAAAAGTTTAGGAACTTTTTCCCGTGAACTGCGCACCGTTGTCGGTGATGATTGTGTTTGGGACTCCAAACCGATGCACTATGTCGATGAAGAATTTTACGGCCCGGTCCGAGTCGATTTTGCTTATCGGCCTCGCCTCAATCCACTTGGAGAACTTGTCCACGGCGACGAGCAAGTGGGTGTAGCCTCCCGGTGCCTTTTTGAACGGGCCGACCAGGTCTAGGCCCCACGTGGCAAACGGCCATGTTATGGGGATGGTTTGCAGTGGCCCGGGCCGGCCGGTGTGTTTTACGTGCGTAATGTTGACACCCTTCGCAGGTGCGCACGACTCGTTCAGCCGTCGGCGATCGCGGTCGGCCAATAGAAGCCATGTCGGAAAGCGTTGCCAACGAGACTTCGTGGTGCGGCGTGATGCCCGCACGTTCCACCATGGATGTCCCGAAGCAGCCATTTACCCTCGTCGAGAGGGATGCAGCGTTGGAGGACGCCGGTGTGCCCCTTTTTGTATAACTCATCGCCGATCACGACAAAGGTTTTGGCGCGTCGAGCGAGTCGGCGCGCCTCCACGACGTCGGAGGGCAATTTTTGCCGCAACGTATAGTCGAGGTAGGGCTGCCGCCGTCATCCGCCGACTCGGCGCAGCCCCCGAGTCCCCTTCAGTGGTCGGGAGTTGGATCGACCGGACCCGCCGTGTCGTCGTTGGCGCCAAGCTCGGAGACCAGGACCTCCGCGGCCTCTGGCCGGAGCCGGCTCTTGTTCTCCCTTTGCGTGGTCGGCCGCCGTTGGCTCCTTGATAGACGGCTCATCCCGGTCGCAAGCAAAACGCCCTCCGGTGTTGGCAGCCGATTGGATCCCATCTTGGCCAATGAGTCGGCCGTTTCATTGTCCCGCCGAAGGACATGTTTGACTTGGAATCCATCGAACTTTTCTTCAAGACGGCGGATCTCACCGCAATAAGCCGCCATCTTTGGGTTGGTGCAAGTCGATTCGTTCATCACCCGATCCACGACGAGCCGGGAATCGCCGAAGGCTTCGAGTCTACGGATCCCCGCATCAATCGCTGCCTTCATGCCGTTGAGCAAGGCTTCGTACTCGGCCACGTTGTGAGAGGCCGGAAAGTTAAGTCGGATGACGTATTGCATGCATGCACCTCTCGGCGAGATGAGCTGCCATCCGCTCCCGGCACCCCTCTTCGTGAGGGAGCCGTCAAAGTACAGCCGCCAATGATCCATTTCGCCCGGAACCACGAGCAATCGGGTCTCCGTCCACTCGGCTATGAAATCTACCAGAGTGTGTGATTTTATGGCGGATGGGTGCGTGTATTCTATGCCCCGGTCCATTAATTCTAGCGCCCACTTCGAGATTTTCATCGCTACCTCCGGATTGCCCAAAATTTCAGCAAGCGGGAAAGAGGAGACGATCGCTACCGGATGAGAGTCGAAATAGTGCCGAAGCTTGCGCCGAGTGACGATCGGCGCGTACAACACCTTCTCGGATCTTCGGCCACCTCGTCTTGCAGCCGGAGAGGACTTCGCCGACGTAGTAGACCGGCCGTTGCACCTTGAGCGCCTTTCCCGGCTCGTCACGCTCCACCACCAACGCCGTACTCACCACCCGATTTGTTGCCGCCGTGTAGAGCAGCAAAGGCTCCTTCTCGACCGGCGAAGTCGTGGTCGGCGCGCTTGAAAGTTTGGCTTTTAGGTGGTCGAGGGCCTCCTCGCGCCTCGGCTGTCCGTACAAAGTTGTCCGACTTCTTGAGCAGACGATAAAGTGGCAGCCCCTTTTCTCCGAGTCGGGAGATGAAACGGCTTAGCGCCGCGAGGCAGCCCGTGAGTTTCTGCACGCCCTTTACGTTTTTTATCGGCCCCATCTTCGCGATGGCTTCGATTTTCTCGGGATTGGCTTCGATGCCACGTTGCGAGACGCCGTATCCCAAGAGCATTCCCTTCGGGACCCCAAAGACACATTTCTCGGGGTTGAGCTTGACTCGTTGGCTCTCACCGCTGGAACACGGCTTCGAGGTCGGCGACTAGATCGTTGGTCCGAGTGGACTTGACTACGATGTCATCCACATATGCCCGCACAATGCGTCCGATGAGGTCACCGAAGCATTTGATCATGCAGCGTTGGTATGTGGCTCCCGCATTTTTTAGCCCGAACGGCATAGTGACGTAACAAGACGTGCCGAAGGGTGTGATGAACGCGGTGGCCTCTTGATCACCAATCCTTAGCGGAATTTGATGATAACCCGAATAGGCATCTAGGAAACACAGGGTTTCGCACCCCGCGGTCCGACTCAACTATCCGGTCTATGCGTGGCAAGGGAAACGGATCCTTGGGACACGCCTTGTTGAGACTTGTGTAGTCAACGCACATTCTCCATTTCCCGCTTTTCTTCCTTACAAGTACAGGGTTGGCAACCCATTCGGGATGGTACACTTCTTTGATGAAGCCGGCGGCGAGGAGCTTCGCTAACTCTTCACCGATTGCCCGGCGTTTCTCCTCGTCGAAGCGGCGGAGTCGTTGCTTGACCGGTTTCGATCCCGGCTTGATGTTGAGGGAGTGCTCGGCGATGTTCCTAGGGATTCCCGACATATCCGAGGGCTTCCACGCGAAGATGTCCTTGTTGGCGCGTAGGAACTCGACGAGCGCGCTTTCCTATTTGTCTGAGAGCGCAGACCCGATGATGACCTTCTTCCCTCGGGGTCGGCAGGGTCGAGGGGCACCATCTTGGTGTCTTTGGCCGGCTCGAAAGAGCCGATCGCCTTCTTTGGGGTCGGCGTGTCCTCCGACTCCAAAGTCGCGACCCGTGGGAAGTCGGACTTGTTGATGAGCGCCGCAGCCAGCTCGCAGCACTCCACCTCGCACTCGTAAGCACGCTCGAACCGACGTGTTCACAGTGATGATCCCCTTCGGACCCGGCATTTTGAGCTTGAGGTAGATGTAGTTGGGAACGGCCATGAACTTCGCGTAACATGGTCGCCCGAGGATGGCGTGGTACGCGCCGGGGAAGTCCACCACGTTGAAGGTGAGGGTCTCGGTGCGGTAGTTGATCGGCGTGCCGAAGGTGACGGGCAAGTCGATTTGCCCAAGCGGCACAGCCCGTCTTTCCGGCACAACCCCGTGGAAGGGCTCGCCCGATGGCCGGATCCGAGAGCGGCCGATCCCCATGGCATCAAGAGTCTCTCGCATACAAAACATTCGGACCACTACCCCCATCCATCGGCACCTTAGTCAGCCGTTTGTTGCCGACGATGGGGTCGACGACGAGCGGGTAGCGTCCGGGTCGGGGAACGCGCTCGGGGTGGTCGCCGCGGTCGAACGTGATTGCCGCGTCGGACCACTTGAGGTAGGTCGGGGTCGCAGGTTCGGCGGCGTAGACCTCGCGCCGCTCCCGCTTCCGGTGTCGCCCGGAGGAGCCGGTCCCCCGCCCCCGAAGATCATGAGGCAGCCGGTGGTTTGCGGGAAACCGCCGTCCGCGTCCTTGTCGTCGCCGTCGTCGTTCTTGGGGCCGGGGTTCTTGGGGTCGAACTTCCTCGCCTTCGTGCCCAGGAACTTGAGCATCAGCCCGCAGCCCTTGAGGGCGTGGTTGACGGGTCGGCCGTGGTTGGGACACGGCGCCTCCAGACATCTTCTCGAAGTGCCGGCCCTTGCCGCCGTCGCCGCCAGCCGGCTTCTTCGGCTTGCGCTCGGCGGCGGCGACGAAGTTGGTGTCGCGGCGGCACCGGTCGCCGCTCTTCCTCTCGCTTCGCTTCTTGTCATGCGGGGAGGACGGGCCCGCACCGAACTCTCGTTCCGCTTCGCCCTGCCCTTGGCTCGATGAAGGAGGGCATCCACGGCGTCTTCTCCGAGGCGTGGCCGGTTGCCACGTCGAGTAGCTCCTTGACAAGCGCGCGGGTTGTTGCGGCCGAGCTCATGCACCAGCCCCTCGTTGTTGGTGCCGGCGATGAACGCCGAGATCACCTCTGCGTCGGCGAGGTTGGGGAGCGTGTTGCACTTGCGGGAGAAGCGCTTGACGTAGTCCCTCAAGGACTCGTCCGCCCGCCGCCGGCAGGTCCCGAGGTCCCACGGGTTCCCGGGCGCGTGTACGTGCCCCGGAAGTTGCCGATGAAGGCCTCCTCCAGGTCCCACCAATCGTGGATCGAGCCCTCCGGAGGTGCTCGAGCCACATCCCGGCCGAATCGGCCAAGAAGAGTGGTAAGTTGCGGATGATGAACCGCTCGTCGGTGGCGCCGCCGGCTTGGCATGCCGGCGGTAATCCTCCAGCCCATAATGCGGGGTTCGTCTCCCCGTTGTATTTGGTGATGCTGCCGGGGGCCGGAATCGCCGGGGCACCGGAACCCGCCGAATGGCAGTGCCCAAAGGCCTTGGGCCCCGTCATAACCGGAGGTTTGTCCTCCTCCGGTCGAACCGTCCTCCGCGCCGGGGCGTACCCGTGGTCCTCGGCTCGCGCCTTGGAGCGCGGTTTTGTTCCCGACGCCGGCGGTCGTGGTATCGCGTGCGTCGCGCGACTCGCCCATCCGCCGCCGAACCGACGGCGAGTTCCTGCTCCGCTTGCTCGCCGGTTGGGTGGGCCGAACCGTTCGGTCCCCGGGCCGGCTTGGCGTGTGGTAGGAGGCACCGGCCTCTTTCCGCCGCGCGGCGGAGCTTTGCTCACGCTCGGCCCGTTGGACGGCCGCTAAGTCCAGGAGGTTTCGACCTCCTCTTGGATCCTCCGCCGGTCCTCGTCGACCGGTTGCGGAAGCGCGCGGATCGCTGTCGCGGCCGCAGCCACGTTCGGTCGGGCCTCTCGTACTCGGGAGCGAGGAGGTTTGCCTCGTCCAGGATCCTTCTTGGGCTTCGCGCCCACGCCGGCGAGCGAGTTCGCGCTGCGCCCGGCGCCGCGCCACCTCGCACTCGAGGCGTTCGCGCTCCTCCTTTAATCGCCGCTCGGTCTCTCGCGACCTCGCGTCGGCGTCGGAGCAGCCGCTCTAGGTCGTCCTCCTCCCGGGCTCGGGCTTCCCGGAGGGGTTTGTTGTTGTGGCACCGCGGCGTGCGGCCGTGCGTTCCTCGCACCGCCGGCGTTTACCGCCGCGGACGGCGGCGCTACCCCGCCGGGAGTCCAGCGGCCGCCGGGGCCGCACGGCCCGTGTCGTTGATGCCGTCGGTGTCGCTGGTGTCCCCGTCCTCCACCATCATACACTCCCGCGAGGGGTGGTGGCTGCCGGTATCGGATCCACCGCCGAGTCCGTCATGCCCGCGAGCCCGCGCCGGCGGACACGGCGGGAAAGTGGTGTGGAGACCGGGAGGTCGGCGGGAGAACGCGCGACGAGCTCCCGGCTCCGGCCACGATGAACTCCAGTGCTCCCGAAGGTCACGAGGGCGCCTCGAGTCCGGCCGACGGTAGTGGCTCGCCATCTTCAAGATCGTCGAACGCGTCGAGGTCCCCTTCCCGGCGCGCCAACCGTCGGTGTTGTGAAACCGGCCGACAAGTAAATTTGTGTTTGGAGGGGATCGACGCTACTATTCGGATGGGCCTTGGATGTTTTAGGAGAGCGTGGTTTATACCGGTTCGGCGATCGAAGCCCTACGTCCGCTTCGAGGATTGTTCGTGTTTTGTCTTGCAAAAAGAGCTACAAAGGATGCGAGGGAGGAGGGTCGCTCCAAGCCTCCGTGTGCAATGTGCTCTAGGATGTGTGTGTGTGATGAGTTCGATTAGCTCAATCCGTGTTGTGTGTCCCCCTTTCTTGCGTGTGTGTGGGGTCCCTTTTATAGTCCAAGGGCCAGGCCACTTACAGGTGGGGTCGAGTTACTACCTATCGTCCCAAGCGGGGTCGGGGCCGTCGTGCACTACCCTCGCTCGCATGCGGGCCGCTTTGGGCGCTCCGGTCGTGCGGCGTACGGTTAGTCTTGATTGGTAGCGCCGGAGTCAATGCCACGCTCGTCACCGTGGCAGCCGTCCCGTCGCATGGCGGTCTCCATCCATCACTCCCGTTCATCATGGCTCCGGCAGAGATGGTGTTGACGCCTCCGTCTTGTCATCGTGCCGTGGGTGTCCGGCGACGCGTGAAGATGAGACAAGAGGAGCTGCGCCGATCTCACCCAATCCCCGTGGATTGGTGAGTTCCTGAGCGGAGTTATGGCGATCCCTCGTTCACCCGTGAGGCTTCGTGAAGAAGCCATTTGCCTCCGAGTCGGGCGAGGCGGGGATCGCCGAGCCCGCCCGAGTCCCGAGCCTGGGCGGGGCGGAAGTGGTGCACCCGCCCGACCCGAGTCGGGCGAGGCGGAGGCCGCGGGCCCGGCTTTCGTAGCCTTCGTAGGCCTAGGCGGATGCCGTTGGTCAGCCACGGACAGATTACAGTGCTATTGTCCCGTCAATCGCCTCGGCCTCCGTCCCGGCCACAGTGCCATCATGGGCTTGGTAATGATCACGCTGCTCCGCAGCCGAGCTAGCGCTAGCGTGCGGCGCCGCGGAACGGGACGGTTAGGTACTCGCGCCGGTCACATCACGTCATGTTGGTGAAACGAGTTCCCGTGCGCTCGTAATTGCGCCTACCGGCTCGCCGCAACTCCTCCCCTATCCGGTGGGTGAGGTCGCTTCTCCGCGAAGCAAAGGCAAACGCGGCAGGGATTGCGGTCCCACCCGACGCCGAGTCGGGCGAGGCGGAGATCGTGGGCCCGCCCGACCCAGGGCTCGGACGAGGCGGAAGTCGTGGACTCCGCCCGACTCGGGCTCGGGCGAGGCGGAAGTTGTGGGCCTCGCCCGACTCGGGCTCGGGCGAGGCGGAAGTTGTGGACCTTGCCCGACTCGGGCTCGGGCGAGGCGGAGGTTTCGGGCCCCACTTCCGTATCCTTTACGCGTACAAGACGCGAGCCGTTAGCCGGATTAAGTACCCCGATTAGGGCTCCCTAATCTAGGTACCCGACAGGGCTGTTTGAGCGTGGCTAGGTGGATTTCTGGAAAATACTAGGTGTGTCTGCACACAGTAGTGAAGACGTACCACCCGTTATGTGGTTGTATTTGGTTCCGCCGTAACCTAAAGACATAAGTAAAGTTTTGTTTGGCTTAGAAAATAATTATTTAACACGTATTAGAACTGGGGTCTATGTGCACGGAGCCATGTGCGCATCCAAATATTCACCATAATTATTATTTTTACTCTTCTCGTGGATTGTATGCCACTATGTCGTGTGGGTGTAACCCGATTGCCGAACATAATAAAGTAGTTTGTCTTGATAGTCTACTAAATAAGTAAAAATTAAAAAATCAATGATATACAAAATTTATCAGTGGGAGCGATGAAACATTGATATGAGAGCTGGTCATTGACAGATCAACCGACTTTTTGCTTGTCCGGCTTATGATTTTGGAATAATAAAAACCTATTATGAAAATAATCGTAAGGATCCGAATTTCACTAAAGTGAAATCGGAACCTTTTGTACCTCTTTGCCACTCCCGGGAGTGTGGCACGTATATTCATCACAACTAAGCTTCAATAAACCATAAGCAAGAATAAAAACAAGACAAGATAGTAGAATCTCCAATAGTACATTACCTGTCACATCCCAAAAAAAAAAATTCACTTTCGGAATGTGAAATGCTTTTTAATAAAATCCTTTATTTTTTCCCCAAAAGGAAAGCTAAATTGTTTGAATTTATAAATTTACAAAGGATTTGTGTTATTGTGAAAGTGTTTTATTTAAGAAATGCATTTAAATCTCGTTTTGAATTTCGAATTGGAATAGTATATAAATTGGAATAGAAAAAGAAAAAGAGAAAAAAAAGAAAAAGCTAGCCGTGGGCCAAATCTCCCCTTGGCCCATCTCCTCTCTCTCTCTCTCCCGACCCGCCCGCAGCCCGCCAGACCCAGCCCGCGCCCGAGCCCTCCCCAAACCCTCGAGCACACGGTCGACGCCCGTACGTCGTACCGCCTCGACGTGCGTGCCCAGCCCCTAGGGCAGCGCGCCTATAAAAGGTAGCCCCGGGACCCGCGCTCCCCGTTTCCCCACTCCTCCGCCAGCCCGCGCCTCCGCATCACCTCGCGCCGCCGTCGCCATTGCGGCCGCCACCTCCTCCTCGACGTGCTCCCGTCTCGGGCCGCCCCCACCGTCGTGCGAACCCCGGACGAGCTTCCCGTGGCACGCCGCCTCCGCCGGTGCCGGCACGACGAAAAACACCGTCGGACGAGGACGCGCATCACTACCGGAGCTCCCGCCACCGCCTTGCCGCCGCGAGCCACCTCCGGCCCCTCCCACCGCCACGCGAGCCCACGGTGAGACTCCCCACGAGCTCCTCTCCATTTTCCCTCCGTTCCCGACGAAGATCGTGCACCGGAGAGCCATTCCGGCAACTCCGGCGAGGTCACGCCCATGGCGCCGCCGCCCTGCTCACCGCCGGCCGCCGCCCACCTCACCCGCATCGCCCAGCGAGCCGTCCGATCGCGCACCGACGGCTGCGATTAGATCCAACCGAACCGGTACGAGATCGGTCCACCGTGGACCTATGGACCGCGGGTCTACGGAGCCCATGCACCCGGTTCACGATTTTTATATTTATTTTAATTCGTTAATCCCTGGATAATTCTAAAGTTTGCATATAGGCCCCTGCGAGTATTATTTAATAGCGAATAGGTCCTTATCTTTTTACATGAGCGACCCTAGGTTTATACGTATTTCTGTTTTAGTCCTCGCTCTACGCCAGGACATGATCTTTTACATTTTAGCCCCTGTGTTTCACTAATTTTACGCGCACGTGTTTCGTATCTAGGTAAAATTACGTGCTACCCCCTGTAGTCTATGGTTAATTACAAATAGGCCCTTTATTTTAAAAAGAAGCCCTAAGCTTTGTTTTAATTCTGTTTTAACCCTAGTCTTTTGCAATAAACTTTATATTTAAATTGCAAATTAATTTTAAACCCCTAAACTGTTTTGTAGTAATGTTTTTGGGCATAGGACCTTTTTACATAAACACCCCTAGCCTTTTATAAAATTACGTTTTAGCCCCTATTTACTCAATTAACACTGTATCTCGTACCTTTATAGAAACAACCTTAGTGCTTTATAAAATTATCTTTTAGCCTTATTTCTTTTACACTTTAGTCCCTAAACTTTTCCATAATTACAAATTAGCCTCTACCGTAGCTATTTTTATGCTTTAGCCCCTAAAACCTCAAACCTTCGTAACTTCTCGCTCGTAGCTCCGATTAAAGTGATTCTTGCGCTCACGGAATCGTAGCGACGCGTACTTCCTTTTAGTAATGCTTTTATAGTCTATTTGTATGGTGTACTGTTCTTTTTCTTAGTTATTTATGTATTTATTTGCATGCTTGATTGATGCGACGTAATTAGAAGATGATCAAAGCACGAGATTCGAAGAGCAAGAGTCGAAGATATAATCGGGAGCAAAGAGAGAAAGCGGCAAGTGTCCTTGACGCATATTGCACCTACTTCTTTTCTATCTATACATTATTGCATTGTTGTGTTAAATATGAATCCTATGTGTCATACCTTTTTCCATACATGTCCTTGTCTCCTGGGTGGTATTAGTTGTAGACTTGGATAGATCATGCTCAGTTGCTTTAATTGTGTTTAAGACATGCTAAATGTTTATCTTGTTAATGATCCGATTGAACATAATGATCATGGATGTTTGTTAATTATTGAACATTGATTTTGGTGACGGGTGGAGGAACTATGGTCGGGGTGTACCGGTAGTTCCATGGAATGCTATCACCCGAATCATAAGGACCGGTTCGTGGAGCGACCATCCATGTTAAACCGTACAACCACGAGCCAAGTATGGGCACGGCTTGGCGTAGTATGCGGTGGAGACCGATCGAGTACGCGCGATGGAGAGGGGGCTATGGCTGGTGTTATACCGGTAGTCCCGGGGAGGTGTGGTGAGGAGACAAGGTCTCACAACCATCCGGCTCAAGGGAAGGAAGCTACCTGATGACGGGTGTACACGTCGGGTGAGTGGAAATCCTAGTGGACGCGTACAAAGCTGGAGGAATCCGTGAACCGCCTTGGAAGTGATCTCCTGGCCACACACCAAAGGAAGTGTGTAAGTGCTTGGCCGGCACGGGCATGATGGAGGTTTTTAGTCCACCCGGCAACAGGGGATGGAATCATTTTCTCGTGGTGAATTGTGTACAACCTCTGCAGAGTGTAAACTGTCATGATAGCCGTGCTCACGGTCAAGAGCGGCATGGACCCTCACGCGGATTAGAGGGATGGTAATGATTGGATGCATGGTTCTCGGGAAGGAGACATGCGTGGTTTGGATAATTGATGGATCTGTGGAGGTCATCACCTAGTAAATAGCCTTCTTAATTAATGAACTAGACATAGGTGCTTCTATGCCTTAAACCCTATGTTAGCCTTTCTTGATCGGCCAATCATGTCATACTTCCCCCACTTGCTGAGTATGTAATGTGCTCATACGTTTGTTGCCTCTCTTTTTGCATCATGTCATAATTCAGAAATGAAGGATGAAGGCACATCATTCGAGGAGACAACGAAGTGGTGGTCTAGGCATGCGGTCTTCCGGTCGACTTCCTGTGGGAGCTGAAGGACGCCAACACTTAGTTTAATTTCCGCTGCAATGTAATCTTTTACTTTAGACCTACGGGTCCTTGATGTAAATATTTAATGAATTAATAAAGATATTGTTCTTTTATCACATAATTTGTCCTGTTGCGTGAAAAACTTGATCCCGGGCACGCATACGGTTGAATCCGATTTCGGTTATTGAAATCGGATGTGACAATTACCAAGTTCAAATCTCAAATCTCATGGATACAAAGTGCGTGGCACGCAGACAATCGAGAAAACATGAATGGAAACTAGTGGAAGCGTCTCAAATGAAGATCGTCGGTGAAGACCAACACCCACAAGCACTCGAGTGTAGGCGAGACCGTCACTCCTCTCCGTCGTCTCCGTCGGTAGGCTCGACGGGATCCTCTGTACCGACGTCTCGAAAAACAAAGTACGAAAGCCGTGAGTGCATAATGTACTCAACAAGCCGCAACTACCTAGCAACAATGTGTGCATGCTTGGATATTTCAAGGATGGGCAAGGGCTAGCACCTAAAGCAATTATTCCTCAAGTCTATGTGAAGCCAATTTTATTATTAGTCAAATTTTATAAGTGGCCTTGTAGGAAATAACACAATCCTGCAAGGGTCAAATTTTATGTCCAGCACACCTCCACCGGACCACAGCTCAAAGCCGGAAGTAAAACACCTATCGAGAGGAGAAGTAATAAATGCTAATCACTCGGGATGCTCTTAGGTAGTGCCCATTTCATTGGGCTAGACTATACGTATAGATTATATATTTCTCCCGAGAGTAAGCATCTGTACCCACATGAAGAGATACTAAAACATAAGGCCACCGTGGTGGCCTAAGCAAAGAAACACTCACAAGATCAATCAACAAAGCATCGATCGGTAGGCGTCCGTCCCTCGAGTCCGGGATTCTCTAACCACAACTAGGAAAGAAAGGTCCCGAAGGTGTGAAAGGCGTACCACGGGCCGGTGGGATATCCTCTACTCATGGGTCAAGACAAACGCTCAAAAAACCCACTAACACTAACTCTACACCACAGCGGGCCATCCAAGTCTCTCGCTAGGCATCCCGATCTAGCGCACCCATACGGGTCACGTGGTATGCTAGTAAAAGCATGGAACATATATCCCGTGAGCCGGTCCTTATGATGTCGGGGCAAGTCACCAAACCCTCTCCTCAAACCGTGGTCTCAACAATAGTGCCACCACAACAGGGGACCCCATAACCCAATGTCCCTACACAACCGTGCCATCAACGAGCACTCACCAAATAGAGACTCTCCAAAAGTCCTCCAGACACCTAATCACCTACACTCGCCCCCGCAAATCACCTACGGAGTATCTAGTACGAAACTCGACAACTAAGAAGCACCTACAATTTATTTTACACAAAAACATGTATAATCATCATGTGAGGTTCACTTAAGCAACTAAACGATCACTAAGCATGCGAGTAGTAACGAGTTGAACAACCTATGACAAACGAGTGGCAAGGGAAGCATGATATGGCACAGGAATACTACAAGTGCATGTAACAGTTCATATGCATGAGTCAATTAATGCAAATTGCTAAATAGGAGCAAGAGTGGTCAAGGATTGCGACTTGTCTTAGAAACGCTGGTCCCGGGCGGGGTCGAGGTACTCGTACGGCTGCTCCGGTGGAAACTCCTCAAACCGCTGCTCCGACGGAAACTCATCGGTACCCTCCGACACACGGATCGCGTAGAAAGGGTTAGGCACGCAAATCAAGGCAATAGGTAAAGGACGGAAGGAACAACGAAAATTAAGCTACCCTAACACGTAGAGCACGTCGCTACGAGTCCAACGCAACCGATCGCGTATTTTTCCGACACTCCAGGAAAAGATATGAATTTCCAAAGGAAAAAGGATTATTGGAAATTCTAGAAATTTGGGAAAAAGAAAAACCAGGGCACCGTGTCTGTGGACCGGGCCCACGGGGCCCTTCTCTTTCTCCTCTCTCGTGTGGTGCACATGGACCGCGTCCATGCCCGATTCAAACTTCACGGCCGTGGACCATCCCAAATGTGGCGGGCCCCACGATGACATCGGGGTGACGTCAACGCACCGGAGACGTGCGGCGCCGCCCTAGCACCGCCGCGGCCTTCATCGGAATCGCCACCTCCAGGCGCTCGGCTCGCCGGTGAAGAAACCAAACACGCTAGGACATTCGGAAGGCTAGCGCGCAACTCGGAGCACTATTCCCGAGACCGGGCTCACACCACGCCGGCGACGAGGGCTCGTCGGAGTGCAAGAGCACTAAAGGGGAAAACCCCACACCTCGCTCAAATTCCAAATTGAGGCTACCAAAATGCTGCTTATGCTCGCGCGCTCCTAACGGAACCCTTCCCCGGCCATAAGGTTGACCGGAGCATTGTTGGTGGCGTAAACCGTGGCTGCGGCTCAACGGAGCTCCATGAAACCCTAGCAAACTCCCTCCTTTCTCCAAATTGACGCGCGCACAAGCTTCTTCGGTTCCCAGTGTAGCTATTCGACCGCAGAAGGGAACATGAGCGAGCCTCTCGCACCTAGCTCACCGGCGGCCTTGGCGACCCGATGGCAGAAACAGGTGGAGGCTACCAAAACGAGAGGAATTCAGGGGAAACGACGAGGATAGATGCGCAAGCTTAGAAGGATAGATGCGCAAGCTACCGGTAAGCTTGGACGGGGCTTGGTTTGGATGGAAAGGCCTCAACGGCGACACGCAACGAAGACCGGCGATGGCGGACGGTGAACGACACCCCGAAGGAGATGGTGACCACGAGCTCAGGCGTTCCGTCGCTACCAAAGACGAACATACTGCAGCTTAGTGCCAGCAAAGAAGGCGATCAACGGGGATTCAAGAACAGATGACGGGCTCACCGAGAGACCCGCCGACGGTGATGAACGGCGACGGAGAAGAAGACGGCTCAGATTTTCCGTTGGCCTGCTCGTCCGCCACACTGCATCGAATAGGAATTCATGAGCACCATCATCACCAGCGTGGAGAGAAGGACATGCTGGTGGTCTTGGATTCTCACCGGAGGCAGACCGATGGGGAAGAGGTGGACGGCGGCGCGTGAGGGGGAACGAGGGAGTGGCAGCGGCGATGCAGTGGTTTTTATAGATGGGAAAAGGTGGAGGGAGTGGTTGAGCTCGGGCGGCAGACTGTGCGCGCGACACGTGGGAACTTCGACATTCGTCCCGTACAGCGCACGGGCTGGCGGGGGAGAAAAGGTGGAAGACGCACTGTGCGCCGCGGGCTGGGCCGTTGTTGGGCCGGAAGAAAGTGTTGGGCCGCGGGGAGATTTGGTCCAAAGCGTTGGAATTGAAGCAATAACTTCTTAAATTTTTCAACCTGCCAACTCATTTGATTTTTGACTTAAACTCATTCAAATAATTTGAGTTTTGAATTACAGGTTTTTGTACATGGGCTGTTACAATAATGAAAATATATTGCTGAAAAAAATAAAAATAAACTTCTACACACTATCACAAACACTATAAATAGTTAGCTTATTGCCACGTCAATAAAACAAGACAAGAGTGATGGGGCCCTACACGTTCACTAGTGTCTCAAAGTTATGAGCAAACATTAGGTTCAAGGCTAGGCGAGATAACATCGATGGAGAGGTGATGGATACATCAAAAATGAAATCCATGAGGTGTCGTGGAGATGAGAGAGGTATGCATCGGAAATATTGTATAGAATGAATTTGGTAGCAGGAGTTGACACGTGAGTTGAGGAGGTAGGCTATTCCTTGTTGGCTTGGGATGAACTATATTTGACATTGCAGTGGGTCCCAACATTGCTATTGGATGAAATTGCGGGCGGGGCCAACCTTGCTATTGCTATTTTCGGGTACCCATCCCCCCCTCCCCCCAAATCCCCACCACCACCATCAAAAAGAAAAGGAAAAAAATGTTATTCTTAGGGTGATAATGTTTTATAGGCCATTCCAAATTGAGTACCGCTATGGGTCTAACACTATTGTCCTACTCATGTACAATTCAAGCATTTATAGAAATTATATATCATCATTTAAAAAATTAAAACACTTGATTACCATATATTCATCTAGTTGGAACAGAGTTGGACATTCGGGTTGGCTCTACAGCAATTCCCTTCCATATTATAGTTATTCGTTCCTTGGCACTCGAAAAAATAAACTTCCCTATTTGTTAATGCTTTTATTTTGTTTATTTCCACTGTCACTATTTTCAAGTCTTTTATGTTTATTATTTGTCATGTATTTCGGTGATTTTATTTTTGACAAATTTCTTAACAGTAATGAAATTGCTACCAAATCTAGATAATCAGATTGTATTAACTTTTTATAATTATCAGGAAAGTCACCAAGGACTCAATGGGAGCATGTAGCTGAGCAAAGCTTCAAGTCGTCAACTCGTCATGATAACCTCACGTAAATCAAATGCATATAGCTGGTCTGAGAAAGGAACAGAATAAAGTGTGGGGGCAAGTTGATTGTAAAAACAACCATTTCTTACTATATTTATTTAGTTAAAGTGTAAGTAAAAATGAATGGAAGGGACTTTAATTTTCTCAATGGTAGGAAAGGCAACTATATTTTCCTATGGTAATAAATATGAAAATAATTCTTTCTATCTCAATCCAAACCCGATAGCAATTCAAGGTCCTCCTACGGTCCTACCCCGCTAGTCCTGCCTAGGACCAACTGCACACATTGCCAGCGAGGTATCACCAAATAAGCAAAAAAATGTGACACCCAACATTGATGACCATTTCACATAAACGAACATCAAAGATAGAGCGTTATGGTTATCAAAATTAAGGGAGGTTTTATGAAATTAACTAGGTAATCCGATTTTCTCATCCATCTCAAATATAATAATGGTTCTGTGAAATTAAATAGGTAATCCAAGTTTCTCATTAGTCTAGAAGCCAAACAAATCTACATTACTGTAATAGAGATAAAAATAAGAAAAAAACTGATATTATGATATGTTTATTACTCCATTCGTCCTAGGATAAGTGTCTCTTTTGACTTTTGAACTTCACGTTTGACCATTTATCTTATATTTTAAAAATATATCATAACTAAAATATATCTAATGATAAAATAAGTTATAAAAAAATAGTATATGCATACAAAATTTGAATAAGAGGAGCAGACAAATGTGAACTCCAAAAGTTAAAAGCAACACTTGTTCTAGAACAGAGGTAGTATAGTTCTGACGAGGCTTCACAAAGTCACACTGATGATAGGCTGCTTACCTTTGAAATCCTCTGTTGCGCGCGCTCCTTGCTTCTTCTGGTGGTAGTAGACTAGTAGCATTTCCACATCTGTTCAAAACTCAACATGTGGCCCGTGTCACAGCCTCACAAACTCTATCCATGCAAGAAAAATCAGCAGTGCTTATACGCAAAGGTTTTGATAACCATAACCCATCTTCCTCACCTTTGGACTCTGGCTAGGTCAATCTTGGCAACTGGCCGTTGGAATTCTACGAAAATTAGCTTTAAAAACAGGGTGATGATGCCGCTGTCTAGACTTCGACGTTGAAATTGTGAACACATTTTGGCGCAATTTCCGGGGAGCATAGAAGAGTCGGTGCATAGCGCACAAAACTTCTATATAATGGCCATAGGTCGTAGCATTATATAGCCACATCATCACATCTGTTGCTTACTGGCGATTTCCTCCCGAACCTCTCCACAATAACCGAGTATTTCTTGTTGGCAGTCATGGCGCGGATGACCGGCGGGCGGCTGCTGCTGGTGGCGGCGCTGCTCTGCGCGGCGGCGGCCATGGCCGCGGCGCAGTCGGCCTCCGGCGTGCGCGCGACCTACAACTTCTACCGGCCGCAGCAGATCAACTGGGACCTGAACGCCGCGAGCGCGTTCTGCGCCACGTGGGACGCCGGCCAGCCGCTGTCGTGGCGGAGCAAGTACGGCTGGACCGCCTTCTGCGGGCCGGCGGGGCCCACCGGCCAGGCCTCCTGCGGCAGGTGCCTCTCGGTGACCAACCAGGCGACGGGCACGTCGACCACGGTGAGGATCGTGGACCAGTGCAGCAACGGCGGGCTGGACCTGGACTACGACACGGCGTTCAGCAAGATCGACACCAACGGGGATGGAGTCCGCGACGGGCACCTCACCGTCAACTACCAGTTCGTCGACTGCAGAGACAACTGATGTGCATGCACCGTGCAGCATCGCAGTGGTCACATTCCAAAAGTTATATATGCATCGAAATAAACACCCATACTGATGCCAAAAAAGTATTTAATAAAAAATTTCAATATGGATAATATTGTGCAACTTTTACAGTCCAGCTCTATATATCTTGGTTTATCGGATTTCTATTAAAGATCAGAAATCGCGGCATGCATGACCTTGATGTACTAGTCTTTTTTTTGCTTCTTACCCGCATGTTCCTAGATAAAAAGACCAACACCCCGTGTCTATTTCCTTGCGAAAACGCCTGAGATTTTGTCCCTGACGACGAAGCCAAGAGACGACATGACCTTCAGCTACGGAGAAACGGGAGATTTCCCAGATGACTTTCAGAACAACCGAGTCCTTCAGCTACTTTTTTTCTGGCTTCACCACGATGGGGACGGTTGACGGGTTAGTACAAGTCTTCTGGCACTTCAACTTTTAGCATCTGCCACTGCCGTCCTTCTAGCGCCTTGCCAACTTGTGTTCGACAGAGCCATAGCTATAGGGTCGACGTCGTTGGTGGTCACCGGCTGTCAACGTTGAATGCGCTGGATTGGCTTGGACAGAGTCATCCAATCCAGTGTTTGCTTCACGGTTAACCTGGATATGATAGATAAGAATAGAGAATATTCTTCAGAGATGCTGGATGAGCATGTCTGGGAAAATTGGCCAGACAAGGCTATGCAACCTATCTAAGTATGTTCGTTACTAAATAACTATAGATAATAAGCATATTGTGATATTAATTAGTATATTTTTATTATAAGATTAAGATAAATAAGCACTAATGTATTAATTAACATGAAAAAAGTGTGTGGATTACAATAAAATAGTTGACAACTAAGCATGTTTTAGTATTAATTATGAAGTATGGTAACTAGATTATCATTTATAAAAATGAAAGTAGGTTAATTAGTGTATAATTAATTGATATTATTCGTAAATAAGATGTTAATTTCTCTTGTTCAATATTTTCTCGTCCCTCTAATTATTACAAACAATGGATGGTTCTATCCACTCAAACAAACAAATAGTTGGATGTTCGTGTCCTATAAAATATGGATAGGATGATCCAATCCAACCCTGATGTCCAACCAAACACACCCAAAACTTTGCACGGTGTTGTTACCTATCACACTAATTATTCGCCCCCTATCTCAATTGTTGTAGGACCATTGACAAATGATATCAAACTTGCATTACCGTCCTACTTTTCTTTAAATGAATTCAACTCCACAATCTTTCGTGAAGTTAAGATTATCAGACGCGATGATCTAGTGTCACAGAAATGCTACAAGGAAGAATTCATTCTAGAGTATTGGCTTATATTTGTAAAGTACTTGCTACAAGGAAGAATTCGAAATGAGTACTTGCATTACCAAGCCTTGTGCAAAATCTTCGTTACATAAGAAAATACATAGTTTAAAAGCCCTAATTTAAACTTGCACAAACATTGGTAGGGTCTATTTTCCGCCTCGAGGCCTTGTACATTATAAATTGTACTTTTAAAAATATATAAAAAATAAGTAGGCAACTTCCCTGTCGACTTCAATGAAACAAATGTATCTCAATTCTTGATAATATGTCCTTGGTCCAAACAAACAAAGCATGTCGAGCTGACTAATTAAGCTCAGTTTGTCTTGTATTGGCTCAGTTCAACTCATTAGATAGAATGTGCTATAAACTTGATTCGGCCGGCTCGAGTTTGCACATTAAAATTATGAGCCAAGGGCACAAAACAACTCAAATGCTTGATTCTAGAAGTTGAAATACATAAGTATAAATTAACATAAGAAACAAGGTCAATATTTACCAAAAGTATATCTCATCTTGGCATAGGTACTAGAATAATGAGTATGAGGGAAATAAAATTTAGGAAAATTTCCTAACTTTTAATATTTCCCTTTTTACAATTTTTAATATTTCAATATATATGTGGGACCAACAGGAGACATACCTATAGCACATTAAACCAATTCTATCCTTAGATGTCTTCATGTTTAATCAGGGTTGGGGATGATAGCACAATAGCCACAAAATTTCCACACATATGTAGTCCACTTTGTTCCAAGAGACATAAAAACGTAGGGTAACAAAGAGAATAATGAACTATTCTTGGTTCTTGCCTTCTCATTTTACTTGCCACTTTTGGAATATAAATAGGCCTCTCCAGTTTAGCATGTGGCTCCAAATCCATCAGTTCCGTGTTAAGATATAGATGCTGATATACTTTAATTAATTTTGTTGGTGAAATATATATTTTCCTTAAACCAACTATATCTTTAGATATTTCCTCATTAAACCAACAACATCTTAGATATTTCCTTGTTTGATCAGGTTTGAGGGTGATAGCACAAAGTTTCCACAGGTATGCCATCCTCTTTGTTTCAACAAACAAGAAATTTCCAGTGACTAAATGAACTGTTCTTGAGTTCTCACTTTAATTGTCACTCTTGAATTTGAAACATATATACGTGCGCCTCTATGTCGTACGAAATCCATCCGTCCCGTGTTGAGAGGTAGAGGCTGAGATGCTTTCATTAATTTTCTTGGTGAAATAGAACTTTTCCATCTAAAAAAACAGCTGTCCAATGCCATGAGAAGTAGGCAAGAGAAGATTCCACAAGCAATGCATGTGGCCACAGAGCACGTGCTTGCATTGCACAATTCAACTTCTACTGACGACATATCTTCTCAAAGATCTCCACAAACAAACAATTGGATGGCCAGAATTTCATATTATGTGCAGGGGTCAAGATCTACATGCTATATGCAGTACGTCTATCGTCCCATTCCAATGTAAAGAACTTAATGCCACTGGAATTCAGATCTGGACATGGTTGACGGGTCAGCTTGGGCGTGCAGAAACTTCCACGGTTAATTGCCTCGTGCATGTGTCACTCGCTAGGCAGCCAATGCATGCCGCCCTACGCACGCAAGCAAACAAGCACCGGTCAACAGCCTTGGACTATGCTTCGGATAAGCTCAGTTGGATAATCCGTAATTAGGCGTGTGAGAAGGTGGGACTTGTTCATCTTTTAATAATAGAAACAAGATCTACAATGTTTTCGGACTCTGCATAGTACACAATCAGTGTTTTTATTACTATAAAAAACGCAGTCATCCGACTGCCACACGAGGAACAAAATCAAGAAAAATCAAGTCTATTATTAAACCTTCAACCATCATTAGCAAAAAGTTACATGGCCGCCACCTCCATGGATGCACAAACTGATCGGATGTGGTTCCTATTCTTCTCAGGCTATAGCACCACCCAGCACAGCAACCAATATGTTTCCCGAATAAAGCATGTAAGAATAATGAGTGTTAAAACAAATATCTTTTCTAGATCTCCAAATTACCCAACAAAGAGTCGTGCCCTACTAAAATGATCTTACGTGCTTTCAAGTTAATATCTAAAAGCCAATTGCTCGATATATGAGTTATAGATCTAGGTAGGGGTAATTCCGTAGTTATTTCTACTATCCTCCAAAGATTTCTGGCATGACGACGGTCATAGAAAAAATGTCGAATCACCTCATCCTAGTTGTAATAAAAAACATTTATGACTACCCTTCCAGTACCCACCAAAGAAAAGAGACTTGTTCATGAGCTACGAGAACTGGCAAACTTTGCGGAAGTATTATTGTAGCCAAAGTAGCTATATGCAGGCAATCGAGAAGGGTGGAAAAGACGTCGGCCACAAGTCCAGCAGTGCCAGGCCTTGTGTGTAACTGTGCGCCATGGAAAACTTCACAACAGAAGAAATTTCTTCGAAGAAAATTCCACGTTGCCCTGCAACCAGACCTCTATATAAGATGCCAAAAGTACTACCTTCATTGTACAACCACAACACCTCACCGACATCGTTCCTGCCACTCTCTGCATCGTCATACGGTAAGCAAATGACAAGGCCCCCAGCTACCATTTACAGTACCAATCCTTTTTCTTCTTCTTTTCTTCCTCGCCATGGAATCGAACTCCGTCTCTTGTGTTGACGAGCATCCTCCCTTCAGCAGGTTACTAGCCATGGCCGGGATCTTGGGTGCTCGTGCTCTCGCGGTGGCCGCGCTTCTCTGCGCCGCCGCAGCGGTGGCCATGGCGCAGTCGGCGCAGAACGTCCGCGCCACGTACCACCTTTACAACCCGGCGCAGAACGGGTGGGACCTGAACCGTGTCAGCGCCTACTGCGCCACGTGGGACGCCGACAAGCCGCTGGCGTGGCGCCAGCAGTACGGCTGGACCGCCTTCTGCGGGCCGGCCGGGCCCAGGGGCCGGGACTCTTGCGGCCGCTGCATCCGGGTACGAACACGGCCCTGAACTTATCGGCCGGGCTGCATATATATAGCAGAAGAAACAATTAAAACAACCTGCTGCTGCTGCTGCATGCTAAAGAAAAATGCTTTAATTTGTTTTTCCTATCTGTTCCTCGTGTCCCAGAGCTTAATTAATGGCGAGTTCTCTCTGCAGGTGACGAACCGCGGGACGCGCGCGTCGATCGTCGCCAGGATTGTCGACCAGTGCGCCAACGGCGGGCTGGACCTGGACTTCGAGACGGTCTTCAAGCCGATCGACACCGACGGCCGGGGCTTCCAGATGGGCCATCTCAACGTCGACTACGAGTTCGTCAGCTGCTGATTCACCGACCCAGAGGATGATGTAGTACAATAAAAAGCCATACGATCCGTGGCGTTGTAGAATAAAACGCATCACAACTCAGGAGACCTCAAGAATGAAGGCATGAAGAAACTAAATAAAATGAGATCGCATTGCAATAATAAAGTTCATTCTATTTCGACGTTTCTTCTCAAGTTATCATATTATTCTGAAATTTTTTATGTTGTTCTGAAGCATGTTTTTATCCAGATTCTTAATATATTCTACTCCATCCAGCTTGCTTACTATATCTGTCGCTGTCGGTACGTACGTGCCAAATGTAGCGCCATAACTTTCCAAATAATTTTTGCCAGAGGGGGCAAGGGAGACTGTCGTTGGGTTATGGGTTATGCTTTAGTTCAGATAAGAAAGTTCAATCATTGTAGGGTGATGAAAATAATTTGGTCATTGGAAAAATAAAGTAGTCCCTCCATTCTTAAGTTGTTCTCGTTGTTAAATTTGAATTTATGTTAGACTATTCATCTTATTCAAAATATTAATTTAACATACAAATTTATATATCATATTCCTATTTATTAGTGATAAAATAGATCGTAAAAATATGTTATAATTTAAATCTTTTGAAAAAATGAGTGCAAACATAATTAAAAAATTAAACAACAACAATAATTTAAGTGTAGAAGGAATATTTTATTTGTTTTAAAACTGTTATCGTAAGGATGAGAATTCTAGTTGAAATTAAACTCAAATTATTTTCCTAACGAAAACAATTTGAGAACGGATAGGGAGCAATTAGCTATGCACTTAGACGTTTAGACACCGATACATTTATAATCATCATGATTACTACGCCCGTCAGTTGTTTCTGGCATACATAAAGAGATCAAATAAGCTTCTATATCATTGTTTGTTATCCTATCAGGCGAACTGTAGCTGCATGGGCCTCGTGATCTTCTTGATTCCCCTTTCTCATTATCTAACAAAATATTCTGGAATTCTTTTTCTTCCGAAGAAAAATAGAAGATCGGTCAATATTTGCGTGCTTGACTTCTCCGTCTAGTGTGGCTGCTTTCACCATCCTCTTCCGGAGTCCAGTCTCCCAGCACTGGAATTCCAGGCCATCGCGAACGTACAACAGTGGCTGACGGACCTCGCTCTTACACGTACACACCTGCTGCCTCATGTGATCCGGCCGGTACCATCTGTGATATATAGTGGCTGCTTTGGGTGGCATCTCTATCAATTATTGCTGGACGGAGTTGGACCGAGGCGAGCTGCCGCGCGCGGGTCAGCGTCGGAACATATCAGGACTGCGGATAAACTAGGGCTAATGAGAGCGCAGAGGGTAAGCGGACGCAACCAAATTAGCAAGCTGCACTCTTAGAAGTATTTTATTGTATACTTTTTGTGCATAAATCATAACAGTCTCTTAGCATTAATATTTTCTAATAAGGTGTTGTACAAACTTGATAAAAGGCAATATATTTGCAAGACTAAGCTCACTAGCACAATAACCCTATCGAATCATCATCAACATATCAAAGAACACAAAAATCTCTTATATGCCAACATATTCTTACGCTATGTAACTTGAGTAAATGGCACCAATAGCAAATAAGAAAGTGAGCAATCAATACATATGACAAGAGCAATACCGAATCAAGAGTAGACATCAAGGTTTACGTGGGAAACCCCTTTCGGGAAAAACTCGGGCGGAGCAAGCAATCCACTGTGAAGATGAAATTTACAAAAGGTGGAAGCCAACAAGCTTGGGGAGGCTCCAAATCCCCACGGATTTCAATCTTCTATTGGTGGCTTTGGTAGATCAAAGCCTCCCCCATCTCCTCTCAAACTCTAGCTCTTTCTCCCCCTCAAAACATATAAACAAGCCACAGCAGAAGAGCAGCTCAGGTAGCCCTTTTGGACTGGTTTGGGCACTTTTCAAAATGCCCCCTAGAGTTGCAGATTATTGCAAAGAAGCCCCTAGTCAGCCTACAATATGCATAAGCAATGTTTTGCATAACAAACTAGCTAAATTAACTCTTAAATGGTGAAATAGGAGCTGCAACATCACAATTCTCCACCTCAGCGACAATTGAACGACGTAGCAAAGAGAAATACTTGAGAGAACATAGTGACATGTGCCCAACCTAGTTCTTTTATTATTTATGTTAAATTTAAATATTAAATCTTTGTTTATGTTATTAAACATGTCAGACTAGTTGTAGATATGTTATAAAATCATAATTTGAAGTACAGAAATATCAAATTCGACAAATTTATGAAATTCTATTAAATTTGATGAATTTATCAGAATTTGATATTTCCGTACTTCAATTTATGATTTGACAACATATCTACAACTAGTCCGACATGTTTAAAAATATAAACAGAGATTCAATATTTAATAATTAACAAAAAAGCTAGGGCGGACACATGTCACTATGCCCACAAAAATCATTCTCCGTAGCAAATACATCAAGCTTCTTGATGCCAAAGGTTCAATCCTCAAACACTTCATCTTCAATGAAAGCAATCAATATGCACTGAATTCACCGCCACCAACACTTCATATGGAGATAGCTCAAACTCGACTTGACAAACTATTGATCCATAAACAAATGCATCATTGAACTTGATGAGTGAACAACATGGCCAACACATCCATGATTAAGATGCCAAATGATCAATCTCCAATTCCAAGTTAAAAGAATAAACAAACCATATCTCCATCAAATGCTTCACATGAAGCCCAACTAGCGAACAAATAAACAAGAAGGAAGTCCATAAACACACCTCACCAAATGAGATTGGCAAACCTCTTGGCCTTAAACAATTTCCGCACCCAGAAAAAGACTCAATATGTGCAACTGACTTCCTAATCTAAATCTGAAATATTGCTTGCTCAATATATCATATGCCAAGAAATCATCTGAAGTCTAAACAGGTAGTGAAGGATCCACAATGTGACTATTCAGGAAAAAAATGCTCCACATGAGACTCATAACTCAGCAACAAACACTCACTTGAATGAGCAACATTGACATGTGAACTTCATCAAGCCTATCAAACTTGCCCATCAAGAGCATATGAAAGTCATATAATTTATCAAGTCTCCTCAATAATCTGAGTGAAGTAAACAACCAAGTGTGCAACCTAAAGAGTACCAACATATTCTACAATAAATCTCACAAAATGAGAGGACAACTAGAATGTACTGCGAGCTGCAATACCCAACACTAACCTTAACTTTAGCACAAAATCCATGCAAAAACAAACTCTATGTTGCATCCAATTCTTCACATCAGACATGCATTAGAGAACAACCTTCACTTTCAATTAACAAACTCAAAATGGCTCTAGAGAAAGCTACAGCCAAAATGCCATGAGCATAATGCAGCAATAAATATAAACCATCTGAAAGTACCCCAAGATGACATAAAATTAAGTGAGCTCTTCATGAATGAGAAAATAAATATAGTGTATCACTTCAAGCAAACTGAAGTAACAAGGAGCTTCACAACAGAGATAATATTTGAAGACACACTAACATCTCCAAAGAATCTCAACAGAAATAATGTATAAAGATATCCCAGCATCTCCAACCAACAAAAGTCCGTTTGAAAACCTCATCAAAAGAGAGAAGACAAAAAGATTTACAAATCTCTCCAACCAACTGAATCCTTCCATAATATCACAAGTCTTGAACCATGGACCAACAACTGGATAGCTTGATGTACTAAACAGACCCAACTGCAATCTACCGAATTGCATCTCACCGCAAAGACAACACTAGTCACATATTTCCCATGAACTTTCTCAGCCCATATTGTTGGATGCAAACCACTAAATGGTACTCTTGTATGAACTTCGCACCCCATACTTGACCTGAAACGCAACTTGCAAGAAATTCCAAATGTTAGCCCAAATACCATGCAAATCCATACCTGAATGGTAGCAACTGAGGATTCCTCATAATATCATAGCAACATGCAAAAGGAACCTTCACGAAATGGTAACTGTCAACTCAAGCACATCATGCTAGTCTACATTTCAATGGTGGCAATCTACAATATCCCCAGCAGTAAGTGATTGAAATGATGTGCTAAATAGGTAGTACATCCTCTCACAATAGCTTGGACACTAGCCAAAATACGATTCCCCAATAGTGGAATAATTTATGAAAGAATCTCCACCTCAAATGTTACACACCTGCTACTCATTCAATCTCCAAGAGAAACAGTTAACTGAACTCTCCAGCTCAAGTGGAACCAAATGCTCACTAGCATAATGGAGCAAGATTGTCATGCCAATAGTGGTCACAACAGAAAATGACAATCAAAAGGGTAATAGATACAACATGACAAGCGGCACACCCAAAACTCCATAACCATTCTCAAGGATCTACCAAATTGCCAAGATTCCAAAATTGCCTACCTAACATAGACATCCACAAATGATTGGCAGAAGATGACCCTCAAGATTAGCGAGGACAAATAATAAATATCATACCTCCTCCAAAGTTATGCAATCGGTTACTATAGAGAAAGAATGGATTTCCAGGTAGCAAGCCAAAGTAACAAGCTCAACCTCGGAGGGGAGAACATGAAGTGAGTTTTTACAAATTATTGTTCTATTCATCTTTCCAAATATCACCATCGTGATGCAACGGTGAACAATGCTAGCAAATCAAATTTCTTCCAAATAGAATCGAAAGCCATAAAAGTTTCCAAAGCATCAACATATTGCAACACAATATAAATGGAGCCATTCAATTCGGAATGTGATCCTAAGCTTCATCATCAAACTATAGGATGCACAACAATGTATATTTTAACCACCACAAGACGGCTCAAATCATATATAATCCCCATGAAAGACAGAGTAGTCATGATAACCGATCTTAATGAAAAGAGTATACTTCACAGAGCTCAAGCTGACATAATAGAAGTAACTCATATCTGAGCACGAAAGTTGTCCCGAACAACAGAGCATGCTTCTCAAAAGCACAAGCAGAACAGAAGCAACTCATACTTTCAGTGTTGAGATACACCGGAACAATACCTAGTCATCTAACACTACAAAATTTCTCAAGCTCCAAATGATATATGGTAGTAGTGATATAAATTGGATCCAAAAAATAGAAGCAACTGGCTACGGTTACCCAACTAAAACAAATGCAAAGATCCATTGAACACACCAACCAAATCTCGCCAGCATACTAAATGGCAACGAACAAGGAGCATATGAACAATGCTAACAAACATCATGATTCTGACAGAACACATACCAAGCAACATTGCATCTCTAGCAACTGCCCTGCGAACTAAACCTTAAAATAGGATCAAAAGTGGCAATCATAATTAATGCAGACAAAGGCATGAACATATAAAACCAGAATTCCAACCAGTAGTTTGATACAAGATGCAAAAGACCACAACAACTGAACTAGAGGCACTGCCTAGGCTCACACAAATGGTGGAAGGCGACAAAGAATTTACCAAATATTATCCTCCACCTCAAACTACCAACACTGCTAAAGATTATCCCAAAACTTTCCAATAATCTTGCAATAGCAAACCTCACTTATTTCTTGCACAAGAAATCAGAATAGTTTCCACAGATTCTCCATGATCCATAACCACTTCTATCACCAACATTGCTTTCAATCAGTCTCAAACGTGGTCATAACAAAACTGCAGCCCATATCATAACTCTATGCAAATAATCAATAACAACCACTTTGACAAGAGAGAAAATGAAGCACCAACCATAGAGACAACATGTGAGCTCAAGTCACAAATCCTTCATATAATCGAGAGATAGCAGCCAACAAAATTCATGCTTGGTTGGGGTAAATTTTCAGAATGTGCATATAAAACAAAGGCAATGTATGCTATGAGAATCAAGTTTGTGTGCGAACTATGAGAACTCCAATCTAGATCATATGATCTTGATCCAAGGGACAGGTGGGAGGGGTAATTTGCAAAATCACCACCCCTTAATCATACTTTTGCAAATCCACCCTCCCACCTCTACTTACGCGCTCCCCTTGGATCAAGATCATGTGGCCCAGATTTGAGTTCTCATAGTTCGCACACAAACCTGGTTCTCATAGCATATGTTGCCTAAAACAAATGCCCCATCAAACCACCGTCCATATGGCGACTTGTCCACAATGAGAGCTTCATACTTTGCTCACACTATAAACAGTACCTTCATCATATACGTATCGCGCAAATTGTCTACTTCCAATAAACATAAACCAATACTTTCCATAACGGAATATCACCAAGTGACATCAACCTTGCTTGCTTCTAAAATTGACATATTGAACAAATCAACAATCTAACATGTGTCTTTGATATAAAATGAATCTGATACCACTTGTAAGCACATAGGGGAAGCAGAAGCGACCAAATTAGCAAGCTGCAGTCTTACAAACATTTCACCAAACACCTTATGTGCATAAATCATAACAGCCCCTTAGCATCAATATTTGCTAATAAGCTGCGGTCCAAACTTCATAAATGGCAATATATTTGCAAGACTATGCTCACTAGCACAATAGCCCCATCAACATATCAAAGAACACATAGATCTCTTATATGCCAACATATCCTTACGCCATGTAACTTGAGTAAATGGCACCAATAGCACGCAAGAAAGTGAGAAACCAATACATATGACAAGAGAAATACCGAATCAAGAGTAGACACTAAGATTTACATGGGAAACCTCCACGCTAAAGAGCGAAGCGAAATTGCTGCTCTTCTCGATGACGCTCGGGATGGTCCGAAGCCGAGCCTCTACCGGGCAAAGAAGCTAGCCCCCGTGTTGCCATCCTCCACAACCTTGAAGGGGGGCACATGAGCACCGACTGCCCTAGCGAAGCGATTAGATAAGAGCTGATCTTCGCCCCTTCCTCGGTGAAGAAACGATCGCGGCGAGCGAGGGTGGACGATAACGCGCCCTTGTCCAGCTCAACGGTCTTCGGCTTTCCCTCCGCACCTTCGACTCTTTATCGTGCCGCCGTCAACGCCTTCTTGTCGCCTGCCGCTGCCTCCTTTAGTCATGCCACCTCCACCTTCGGCCTTTGCAGCGACGATCTCTTTGGTTGTCTCTGCCCGCCATGACGGCAGCTGGACGGAGCGGCAAGAACGTCTTGGCCCTTGCGAAGGGTGGTCTACAACTCCGCGATCGGCGACTTGTCCGGTAGGTCAAACATAGTTGTACCGAACGAAGGGGCAGCGGAAGGACAAAGAGTAAAGGCGAAAGCATAAAACAAGCAAATAACCTCGATCCCGACTAGGGGCTTCGGGACAGTTGCCGGGTCGGTAGTGTCGATGTTCCCTACGAAGTCTAAGCGGATGAGAGACCGGTGATGAAGAGGGACCTAGAGCCAAGTGGCATCAAAGCAAAAACGCATACCTCTCTTGGGAGGATCTCGAAGTCAATTGACGGGGGCAAAGGCCTTTCCGCCGACGAGACCTAGACGAACCCGCCCCGCCGCTAGAACCGCACTTCGCTTCCTATACCAGCTGCCACGGGGCCAGCAATAGTTTTGTCGTCTCCTTCGCGGCACCTCGCGAGGTGGATAAGGGATCCCCATGACCCGAAGGATATGATTGAAACGCCCCTTTGTATCCGTGCGAGACCGAACTTGCTCGTGCTCGTCGAGGAGTAGCGGCCGCGATGAGAGCGCCGCCCGTTGCTCGATGTCCTTGATGAAGGACCTCGCCCTTTACTTCTAGTGGTCGAGGTTGCCCCTCGAGCAGCGAACGGCCCCGACGATCTCCTTGACCTCGAAGTTGACCGTCATCAATCGGGTCGTCCCCGACGCCAAAGCCGGCCTTAAGGGGGCGGACACCGGCGGCATAGAGTTCCTCCACCAAGTCACGACGGTTGGTGTTGTGGTAAGCAGCATAGTTGATCTCCTCGCCCTCCGAGTGACCCCACCTCTCAAAATCCAAGCATCCGGATGAGGTCCGAGGAAATGAGGTGAGAAGGGAAGGGGTACTTTGTCTTGATCTCGTTGTCCTCCATCATGTTCACGCCGGGACCTAGCTTGGCATAGAACCAATAGCGGTGTCAATTCTGGCTCCACTTGTTCGGGCTACGGTGCATGACACCTATGTTCTCGTTGCGTTGCGGCGCAAAGCTAAACGACGCATAATTGCAATCGTGCTGAACGCCGTTGACTTTGATCCGACGGTGCTGATTGTGCAACGCGAAGTGGCACACGAAGACTTCAATGTCGAGGTCCCTACCCTAGCTAGCTGTTGGCATCTTCTAGATGCCCGTTTTACATGTCAAAATAGGATGTTTTACCTCCTTATTTGGTAATAAATGCAGATAATGAACCCTAGAACCCCATAATTGCATATATTCGTAGTTGCTCTGTGTAACATCCTAGCTAAGGCCTTAATAGGATTGATAGAATACTCATGTCAACAAGTTGCAACTTCTTTTCCGGAAGCTTATCTCTAAAGAACTCTAAGGTTAAGCGTGCTTGGCCTGTAGCAATTTAGGGATGGGTGACCGACCGGGAAGTGATTCCCGGGTGTGCATGAGTGAGGACAAAGTGCGCAGAAAAGACAAGTGTTGGTCCGTGGGGAAATCTTGAGGGCCTATTAAGTCTGTCGGGGATAAGCGGGCCCGACCCGGAGTGGCGGGACGTCACGGATGGTATCGGAGCCGACTCTCGCGGTTTCACGGGCGCATGTGTTGCACGTGTGTAGGCATGGTGTGGGCCCGGTGTGGTCACACGTCATGGCACATGCGCTGGCAGTGGACACATGGAAATGACCAAGAGAGGAAGTTCCTGGCCTAGGATTGACCGACGAGGACGTCGGTCTTCTAAGGGGTGAGTGTGTATCATCCTAGCCCGGGGCTTAATAGAATTGATAGGATACTCATGTCAACAAGTTACAACTTCTTTTCCGGAAGCTTATCTCTAAAGAACTCTAAGGTTAAGCGTGCTTGGCCTGTAGCAATTTAGGGATGAGTGACCGACCGGGAAGTGATTCTCGGGTGTGCATGAGTGAGGACAAAGTGCGTAGAAAAGACTAGTGTTGGTCTGTGGGGAAATCTTGAGGGTCTATTAAGCTGCCAGAGATAAGCGGGCCCGACCCGGAGTGGCGGGACGTTACACTCTATTTTGTTGAATATTGCAGGAATTAGTAGGAAACATGACAAATACGGATAAGGATCAAGAGCAAAGAAGGAAACAACTAAGACACCGGGCTGCGCCGATCGGTGGGACCAATGCGCCGATCGGCGCAACCGGAGGAAAGCATGTATGACGGCCCAATTTAAGAATCATGGAAGCCCGAGTCCAATACAAGTCGAGTCGGTGGACGTCCGAGCTGAATCATTAAAGGTAAAAGAAGAAGTAATACCATGTTGGAGAACAACGAGGAGGGAGATAAGAACAGAACAAGCACCTAAAACTAGGGTTCCAAGATAGTGGCGGTGAAAGACGGCAAAACCCGCTCGGAACCACCGGAATGACGGGCTGCGCTGATCGGCTCACTCGCTGCGCCGATCAGCTCACCGGCGTTCTTGCGCAACTAACCATCCTCCACCATGTTTAGTGGTAGGATGAGTGAGTAGTCTCATATTCTCTTCTCCGGTGCGAGGATCTAGCTATGTAAAATCTTATTCTCATTGAACTCTATTGATCAACTCGGTCTATGCGATGCTTTTAATCATTATAAAGATGGAAGCATCTATTCTTATCGTTAGCGTAGGTCCCTATGCTTTTGCTCATTGCATAGTGCAAGGAACCGATCAGTGCTAATAGCCTCTTGCATGTCCTGTGGAATACTAAGTTTATCTTTTCGAGTTAAGGAAATTGAATTCGCATCCTTTATTATCTTGTTATAATCCTCATTAGTGTTTTCTACTTTATACTCTTGTTGATCTTTTATAACAATCATTAATTCATGTTAGCATTAATAATTAGTGAAGGTTCCGCTTGTTCTCTCGTGATTCAATTAAACCTTGGAATACTCTAAGGGAAAAAATGCTACAATCATACACCGTCCTCTTGCAGTATATAAGTGGGTGCGTAGTGACGACTAACATATTCTCAATATGACAGCGGAAGCATGAAAAATAAAAAGAATATTGCTACAAATTATTTTTTAGAACCTAACTTAAAATAGTTTCCCAATTAACAATTGAAAAATTATACCAAATAAATTAATTCCTTATTTACTTAACTTGAAACGGGAATTAATAACAGGGCAAATATTAATGGAACAATGCTAAAAACTTAAACGAAATACTTAATTCTCGTCGAGCCCAGAAATAGTCTAAAGTAGACGCAGGAATGCCTAGCAGCTCTCAGGTTAATTCGGCCGACGTGGCCAATTTTTTGGCGCGACACGTCCTATTTTTCCGGCGTGGCGCTCTGCCAACGATCCTGTCATCGGTTGCAGGGCTTCACATTGCTCTGGGCTTCGCAACCATCCGCTGGGCCAATTCTTATTATGAGGCTGCTGCCTCATTCCTTCTTTGTTCGTAGGCTGAGCTTCTCGCAAGGGCAGCTTGCCGCTTCCATCTTGGGCCACCGTACCTCACCTGTTTCTGTGCTAAAAATGCATTAGCAAATATTGTTTCTTCTTCAACGCAGCGTAGCGCGTAAGGATTTCCTAGTAATGCAAATAGGCCCAACTATTGCAGCGCAGTGTGGCCTCCGTAGCAAGTTGCGGCCGCCAGCGCGCAGCTCTGCCAAGTTTCTTGGCTCGACTTGGTGCGTGCTGATGGGCGGGCCTTCAAACTGGCCCGTCTAACGCCCTGCCTAGTGTGGAACATAGCGGCCCAACCCTATGCAGCCCAGCTGACGGTGGCCTTTTGCGACTCAAGCGGTCAGCGGCCTAGGGGCGAGCAGGTGGGCCACCAAAACTGCCCAGTGATGGTCCCACCACCAGAGGCCCATAGCTCATCTCAGCCGTCAATTGGAGCGGACGGCTAGGATTTGACGAGGTCGGGACAAAAGCCCGGGATGAAAACCCTAGCTCACCACTCTCTCTCTTCCTCACTCCGCCCGCCACTCTGCTCCTCACTCCTCCCCTTACTCTCTGCTCCGGTCGACAATGCCCATCCCTGCGCAGCGAGCACCGCCCGCTGTTGCGCGCAACGGTGCACGACAGCACCCGATGGAGAGTTACTCAACACGTGTGCACAAGCAAAGGGTGGCGCGTGGCAGCCAGCAAGCATGCAACGCGAGCGGTAGTGGTCTGAAGCTCCCAGCGGGAGACGGTGCGAGTCAGAGCAGGGAAGCCGTCATGGGGCCACTCGCTAGCGTGCACGTTCCCCTTGCGGTGAGTGCGTCTCCGTCGAGCGGTCCCAAGACGGTTCCCTCATGCCGTCCACGGCTAGTTGTCCAATCTGCTGTGAGCATGCCACAGCAGCGCCTCTCGCCAGCGCAAGCGTGCAACCAAGTCCCACACGGCTCCGTCGAGGGGTGTGTCCTTGGTGCGGGCTTGTCCCTACCCGGTAGATCTAGGGTTAGGGTTAGGACTTGTGCGGCAGTGGTGGCCGGCAGAGCTTTTTTTGCCACGAGTGGCTGCTGAAGCCGTTTAGGTTTTCTTACTTATTCTAAGGTTAAGCTTGATCTAAAAAAACATGAATAAAACTTTACTGATCTACTAACTTGAGCATGAAACTGACTTAGAAAAAACGTATTGATGTAAGCATCTAGTCATGAATATAACCCTGATCTAATAAAGCAGTACTTAATAATGACTAGAGCATCTTGGCACATTGCTAAATCATGCAATTAACTTAAGCATGATTACATCTAGCACTTAGCCAAACTAATCTTAAACTAAGTGATCTAATAGACTAGTACCGCTCTGATACTAAATGTTAGACTAATTCTATCACGAACTTAACAGGATCACGTCACAAGTATATCTCATGTTTATCCTTTCCTTTGTCACCGTAGTTGTAGCAGATGAAGTACAACACCTGGACGTCGATATAGAACGAGGGCACTGAGCTTCCACACCTCCTAGCAGTCTAAGAGATTGGTTACGTCAAGTAGAAAACTCGCTGATGGCTAATTACGCTGTTAGATCGACGACTAGGTAAAACATGGGTTTTCCTTTGCTTATTTACTTCTGTAGGCGTGAGGCCGGCCCCTTAAGTGGACTAAATTTGCCTCCCAATCAAAGGCAACTAGCAGGGGTTAGTGTAGGACTAGAATTGGGTCTGATGGCCTAATTAGACCCGACAGAGGTCAATTCCAATATGTTTACAATAAGATGGTTCATGAAGAATGTAACTGTATGAATAACTTAATAAGCAGTTGCATGCATGACCTACATAACCAAATAAATACAACAATGTTACCGTAATAAAGTACAGCCGATTAGTATGTGCTTATGTATGTGGCTAAAGCGGTGTGTAATTTATTATCGTGTGTCATTTATTAGTCATTTCCATTTCACAAAAGTGGCTTAAGAACATCTCCAACAGTTTTCTACTCCCAAAAGACTGGTTTTTAGTACGTTGCTATATCTATTAGGAGTAAAAAGAAGACATGCACTCCAACAGTTTCCAATAATTGTTTCCTAAATAGTTTAAATATCCTTTCAGGAGTGAGAATTAGGTGGTTAAATGTAGGAACCTCTGGGCTATAGATTGGAAGTTGGTATTAGAAACCTCAGTTAGGAAACGGTTGGAGAATGGGTTTTACTAACCACATCCTAAACTTCGATTTAGCAATGGCTGGAGATGCTCTATGATGTAACAGAAACTTCTTGCCAAGTTGAAGTCCACTTAGACCCCCAAAATATTCTTCCATTTCCTTGAAAGCAAACCTTTCGTTCCCAGTTCGAAATAGAAAACTTTTGTTCCAAACACTGATAATGGCAAAATATCTCATTACTTTTTCTTTTTATGTGGAAAACAAAAATCTCACTACTCACCAAGTTATAACAGCCCGAGCAAAACATGACCGGGAACACTCTCCACGCTGGATATCTTAGGTGAATATATATAGTTATGAAGGCGCTCATAGCGCAATGGCAAAGTCCATCGGCTGGGAGGGTGCCCACTAGAGTTCGAACCCTAGCGCCGCACGAGTGATCCGAATATCACTTTGGGAGTCTCTTCCGGTGTATTCCCAATCAAATATATATATATATATATATATATATATATATATATACCACACACAATATAAATTAAAATTATAACTTAAAATTACTTCGGGATATTTTCGGGAGATTTATACTTATATTTAAGTTCGGGTTACTATTCAAATTCGGGTTACTATTTAAATTCGGGTTACTATTCAAATTCGGGTTACTATTCAAATTCGGGATTTCTACAGCACCAACCCACTAACCGGCAGGTTCGGTGGGAGGAATGATTTCAGTACTATTCACAGAAAGCGACCTCTCGCTGATTAACACTACGATTATATTAGTCTAATCTTGCTACTATTCGACGAAAGCGACACCTTCTTCACGTATATTCGTTATTCAGGACCGTTCTTTCGGCTGGCGAGGCCAAACAGATCGCCTATCCGAACAAAAACTTAGTTGTAAAAATCCTACTCGGTACTCACCATACTTATCGCTAGTTTGTTTCAGAAATAGCAAAGCCTTTCCCATAGGCTCCCCGGTCGCTAGCATATGTGACAGGTTCTTATCGTCTCCCCGAGCAGTTCCACCCGAAGGGAACACTTCTCACCGGCCCCAAGGCTCTACACAGCGCCACAACTCCGGGCTAAAAAGAGCAGGCCGAAACAGAGGTTTCTCCTATAGGGTCCCTAGCATAAAAACTCGTCCCACATGAAAGAACCGGAAAACCGAGGGATTTTCAAAGACAGTACTACTTCATTTTCACAAACATAGCTTACATATTGCTTTCCCTTTCGGGAACCCCCAAGCGCTTAAGCACACAAAGGAAAAATTACCTTGCAGGCGATATCTTACAATGGATTACACTCTCTATTTTACAAGTGGATCACTACTTCTACTAAGGAGGTGGAAGGGCTGCGACGATTTCTGGTAGTGCTTCGCTCGCTTCCCGGTTTCGATGTTTGATCTCCGATTCCTCGGAAGCCTGAGATCTCCTTTTATAGCCAAGCACACCGTCCTTTCATCCTGTTTTATTTCACACACGTAATGTCCTTCAATCCTGTGTCAAAGGACATGAGCTGGTGTCCTTCACTTCGTGGCAAAGGACATGAGCTGGAGAGTAAAGGACATGAGCTGGCGTCCTTGTGTCATCTTTTGATAATAGGCTCCTTGTGCATGATCATGCAATCCATAATCTCGCTGCAAGCCATAATCTCGCTTAGTATATGCGGGATATGCGAGCGACTCTTTGTGCTGCGATTCAGTATTTATTTGAATTGAATTACGAAAACTTCGGGTCTTCTTCTTCGTACATATACGGGTCTCACCACGCTTCCGACTTGAGAGTAGCACTCTCAAACGTCGTTGTACAGGTCACACCACGCTTTCGTATTGAGAGTATGGCTCTCAATAATATTTGTCTGAAAATTATTCAAATCTTCTTGAGTACTTATGCAAAGTCTTGAATAATATTTTTGTATATTAGTTCTTTTTGAGAGTATTACTTTTAATAATATTCCAACATCTTTCTTGATATTTTTGGTGGATTAATTTTGATCAGATTCTGGGGTTGTCCATGTCCACCAATATCCATAAGGTCTTTGTCTAAAAATGTATTCACAAATTTATCATCATATACCTTTTTTGCTTCTTCAAATTTCTCATCATATTCTTTCTTCATTTCTTTAAATTTATCTTCATATGCTTTCTTCATTTCTTCAAATTTTCTATTCATTTCCTTCTTCACTTCTTTCAAGACTTCTTTCTTTATATCTTCTTTCCATGCTGGTGATATTATTTAATATTTATTCATCATCAAATGTTTCATCATTATCAATATCATCTGGCTGCCATACTTCGTACCATGAAAAGAATTCTCGATATTCCTTTCTAAGATTATTTTCTTTGCCTAAAATAGGCTTTATAAGTCTTCCTATTCCTTTAGTTATTCGTGAATAACTTGAACCATATCCGTAAATAAAGATTCGAGTTATGCAATTCGGAATATCATATAATATGATGGATCGAATTTAATAGCTCCTTCTAATTCTTTAGCTTCACAGAACATTGCCCAATTATTATGATTTGTCTTTTTGGCAAATAATTCATCATATTCTTCGGGCCATTCTGTAGTCCGAGATTTTGGGAAGGTATAATGTCCCTTTGTAATATAGATATCATGTGTTGCTGGTCCGACTGGTGAATTGAACTTTGGTGGAGAAGAGTAGAATATGATTTTATATCTTCCTTTGATATGTGATAACCTTCTGCATCCTTCTTTTGTAGCTTTGCCAAGGTCTGAATGTAGAATTTCTTCCAAGGATCCATAGATACAATGGACTAGACCTTGATCTATCAATGTTTGCAAAGAGATATTTTTGGATTGATCGATGGATATTTTATGGAATTGCATAAGGTCTATATTAGCTCCGAGGATTATAAACTTGTGATGAGAATGAATGATTAGTTTATCATCCAGGTAAAGTAGTGGAAAAGTATAGGTTTCTACTCTTATTCCTGGATGAGTTATTTTCCTCATATAAATATCCTTGAGATATTCTTGAATATCAAGGAAAGTCTTCATTTGTCTTTCATAGTATTTTTCCCAGATAATATTCTTGATATCTTGAGTGAAATAAGATAAAGTCCGATCTGTCTTGAAACTTATTCTGGGAATGAGTGATTCGTAAGGGGTATTGTTATAAAATTCTTTTATGATATTTCCCGAGACTGGGTGATCTTGAAGGTTCTTTTGCAATTTATGCATATATGCTCTTGATATGATATTCCTTCTTTTAAAATCTTCTCACACATGGTGGATGTATTTTGAATAGAGTCTGCAATAAAATTAGCAAAAGAGTGTTTAGTAAGAGTGGATAATTGATTTCTCCATATTTGGTCCTTTATAGGTAACATCTGTTCCATATATTCAGTATTTTCTATGTTTTTATTTTCTTCTATTATTTTATTGCTAAGTTTTATTTGGCAAACCTTCTAATTCTTCTTCTAGTTTATTTATTCTATTTTCTAGTATTCTGACTCTACTTGGATAAAATTTTATCTTCTGGTTCAATTTCTATTTCTTGCCTCCAATCTTGATTCTTTATTTTTAGACATTCAATACATGTTTGTCTAAGACATTTACTACAGGTGGCTCTTTTATCTTGACTTGGATAATATATGCAAAATGCACACTTTATATTAAAATCTCCTTTTCCTCTTATCCAATCATGTTCACATTCTGCTTGATTCATCATTTCTATTTTTAGACCTGCTAATTCTTCTATTAAATCTGGCTCATCATCACTTGATTCATATTCTGATTCAATGTTTTCTATTTCATCTGTTTCTATAATGGAATATATAGATTCATCATCTTTAATTTCATCATCACACATTAAGATATTCTCGTTTACACTATCAACTATAAAAACCTTTTCTTGTTCTTCATATTTACTAGAGTATCTTTTCTGATCTTTATTAGGACAGGTTTTGCTTAGATGGTCTGGTGAATTGCATATAAAACATCTACATGTCTTATCATAATTCTTTCTGGGATTATAACGTCTTACATTTCTTTTATGTAAAAATGGAGGTCTATTATCAGATCTTCTTAGAAAATACCTTTTCTTTGTTCTAGGATTATTATACCTTCTATGAGGTTGTTTAAACTTCTTATTTCTATGTCTTTCTTCACCATATGTTAATGGTATTTGGACTATATTATTGCAAAAATTATAATCTGAATGTTTCATAGATCTTTGAGCTTGTATATTGGTACATATTTTTCTTAGTTGCTTAAATACAAATGTTATAGCTTGAGATATATTCATAATTTGCCCTTGCGTTTCTTTTTTATATTCTTCAAAAATTATACTACCTAAAGGATCTGGTAATTTATTGAAATATCTTTCTACTACTCCTTGATTAAATCCTTGTTTAGCAGTGGTAGCATTATATAAATAGTGTTGAGAAAATTGTTTTATTCCTTTCCAACTTGTTAATGTTAATTTTTCTATTTCCCTTAGCCTTTCATTTTGCAATGCAGTATTCCCTAATTCTGGGTCTTCAGCTATAATAAGATGTGATATTATATTTGCAAAATTATAAGGATTGGTTCCTGCTCTTTTTAATTCTTCATATTTTTCTGGACAAGCTTCTATCCATTGTTGCCATAAAACTTTCATTGCTTCTCCTAAAAATGTTTCTAGATATGTTATCATGTCTTCTACTCTATTTCCTATGTTATGCTGATTCTGTATATATTTTTGAACTATCAATCCTTTCCATATGCTAAGTACATTTGGCCAATCTATTGGATCATATGCAGATAAATTTAATATTGCTCCTTCGCTCTTATAATCTTGAAATTTTACTGGTTTTTCAAAATTTCGTTTCTTAGCACCCATATATGCATATTGTCCTGGGATGTAATTATATGGAAATTCTTCTTTTGGAGGTGGCCATGTTCCTGCTGCTCTAGTGGGTCTTTCTTGTTCTTTATCACTATTTGAAAAGTCTTCACCATATTTTCTTTTTTTGTCTATTCCACTTATATCCATTGCTTCCATAGCATTGTCTAAATTTTGTAACCCAATATCATCTAGTGAGTTTATAAAATTATTATCTTCTTCCTTTTGCTCATTGTCTATTTCATTTTTTAAAGTATGCAACCTTATATTATTAAATGGATTTATAAGATTATTATTATCTTCATTATTATTATTTGGTTGCTTTTCATTAGATATTAAATCTTTAGTTTTTTCTTGCTGCTTACTAATTTCTTCTTCTACTAAATCTTTTTCTACTTCTTCATAACTATCTGATAACAGCTTCTCATTTATTTCCCACTGTTCTTCTTCACTTATTGACTTAATATTTTCTTGACACTTATTCTTATTTTTATTTTCTAATTCTTTTTTATTATAAACATATTCTTTCTTATTTTTAATAGATAATTTAACTTCTTTCTTATTTTCTAAGTATGCTAAAGAATTTTCCTTTTCTTTCTTTAATTTTCTTAGTCTTGCCAATTGCCTATAAAAATAAACTTCCTTTTCTCAAATATTTGGCCATTCATGTAACATAGAAGTACTATATTCTACATTTATTTGTTTTAATTTGTCTTCATAATATCTCATTTCTAAATCTATATCAGATATTTCCATGTATTCTGAGATGCTATGTCTTCTTCTATAATCAATTTCTTGTTCCGATATGCTAGAATCTGAATCTTCTAAGGATCTTGCATTATAATTTATAAATCTAATGCTAGTATTTCCCTGCTTATTCTCATAACTGATATAATCTTCAGGCTGCTGTAAAGTCTTTTTCTCTATTAATTCACTTATATTCCATTCTTCTCCTGCCCTTTCTTCAGAACTTATTTTCGAGAGGACTCATAAATTTTATACCCTTAGACTGCATACTTTGTATTACATTATTGACATTCACTTTGTATCTTGTCCTACTTCGATTTGTTAATTTTCCTACAAATTCTATGCTTACTAGCAAATTTGTACCTTTAAAATCTTCATAACCTTTGGTCCGAAAACCAAAGCTCATCTTTTCTATAAACTCTTTTACGGGCATTATTAAATCTGGGGCTATATAGGTTATTAAATTTCCTTCATTCATATCACCTTCTAAGAATCCTAAAGCAGCTTTATTAATTGTATCCCATCTTTTATCTAACAAGGTTGCTAGTACCTTAGTTCCTAGTTTCTTCCTTGTCATACTTTTAATTCCAATTATATACATTCCTTGATGAATATATTTATAACCTGAATATTTTAAGTTATTCTCTATCTCTTTACTCACTATTCTTAATTCTACTTGGACTTGTCAGAACACTTAACTCAACTTCTCTAGATATTCTATATAAACCACTTTTATTTTCAAATATTCCCATTTGATATATTTGTTGCGGCCTTATTTTTCTTAGAGTATCCTTCCGATATTTGTCTAAGCCTTTATCTATATCAATGACATCTTCAAGATTATCTATTTCTTCACTTTTACCTTTTAGCCTATCCATCAAGGTTAAAGGTTTTGTATCTTTATTTACTATTTGGAGGGATTGGTCTCTTCGACAACTTTTAGATAGGTCCATTTATCTGAATTTAAATACTTGCCGGATATGCTCTTCCGAAGAATTAATTCTGCACCTTATATTGATATCTTCTTTTATGCTTATAATTTTTCCAGTATTCACTTCTGAATTTAAATACCTTAACTTCTCAATTATAACCTGTCTCCGATCCCACACACAATATAAATTAACACTTTAACTTAAAATTACTACGGGATATTTATACTTATATTCAAGTTCGGGTTACTATTCAAATTCGGGTTACTATTCAAATTCGGAAAATGATATATTAGTCTTCTCAAAAACATATAAAGAACATATTGCACATCTTGAAGTTTTCTTTAGAAAGGTAGAACAAAATGGTTTAATATTATCTAAAAAGAAAATGGAAATATGCAAAGAAAGAATTAATTTCCTTGGCCATGAAATAGGAGAAGGGAAAATATATTTACAAGAGCATATTGCTAAGAAAATATTACATTTCCCGATAACATGAGTGATACTAAAGTTTTGCAGCAATTCTTAGGAATTGTAAACTATGCAAGAAATTATATAAACAACTTAGCAAAGCTTGCTGGTCCATTATATTCAAAATTAAGGAAGAATGGTCAAAAATATTTTAACTCTGAAGATATAAAATTAGTAAGAACAATAAAAGAAAAAGTGAAGAATTTGAAGCCTTTAGAATTACCTTTAAATGGTAGTTATTTTATTATTGAAACTGATGCGTCTAAAGAAGGTCTAGGGTGCCATATTAAAACAAAAGCCCAATAAATATTCTCCTAAGACAGAAGAAAAAATATGCAGATATGCATCAGGAAGTTATAAACTGAAAACTATGAATAATACTGATAGAGAAATTTTGGCTGTAATTTCGGCAATAAATGCTTTTCGCTTATATCTTGGATTCAAAGAATTTACAGATAAGGACAGATTGTGAAGCAATATGCAGATATTACAATCAAATTAATAGTAAAAAGAGCTCTACTCGAAGATGGATTTTATTTGAAGATATTATTACAGGAAATGGTTACAAAGTCAATTTTGAGCATATTAAGGGGAAAGACAATAAGCTTCCGACTTGTTGTAACAGCCCGATTGTGTATCAACTTCTCTTGTAATAAAAATGCTCGGATTTATGTTGGCTTTGATGAAAACTTGGCAAGTTTGAATTCAAACCGGTTGAATGGTGAACAAATCAATTCGCAAACGAATTAAATCAAATCTCCTCGCCTTGGGCCAAATCTCACCGCACGGCCCACTCCCCTTCTCTTCTTCCCCGCAGCCCACTTCCCTTTCCCTCCCGCAGCAGCTCGGTCCAGCCCAAACCCGACCCGAACAGGGTCATCACCCACCCCGCGCCACCTTTCCAGCTCACCCGCCTGCGCGCCGAGCTCCCTGCGAACGCCACCTCGGACGAGCGTCGCGTAGCGGCTCCAAAGCCAACTACTCCCTCTACTTTTGCCGCCTACAAATCCCCCCGCACCGGCCGCCGCCCCCTCCCCATCTCCTCGCGCCGCCACGGGCGCAAACCCTAGCCGCAGCCCCGTCGAGGTTTTGCCGCCACCGGAGAAGAAGGGCTCGCCGGGTGAGCCCGTGGCCATCTTCGTGTTCAGCGCGACATACTGCATCGTCAAGTGCTCACCATCCCTCCTCTCGTGCATCGGGGAGGACGGGCGGGCCGCGAAGAGTTTCCGCCCGCGGAGAAGATCGCCGTCGCTCGTCGCCGTCCTAGCCCCTCCGGTGAGCTCATACCTTGTTCTCAACTCTCCGTCGCGCGCCCTTCATCCCGGAGCTCATCCCGTCGCTATGGTTGTCCTGCAGCCCCGAACGGCAAGCCGCGTGGTCACCGCCTGCTTCATCGCGAGTTCCTCGTCCGCCGTCGTCTTCCCCGTCGAGCTCGTCGTCGCCAAGGCATCTCCTCCCTCCCCGAGCGTCTCTAGAGTTCCCTGGTGAGTGCGTGCATCGTTTCCCCCTCCTGCCCCCTTTAATTCGTCGCGATTTGACAAGCTCCGTCGGTTTCCGCCACCGCGTCACCATGGACGCCGGTGAGCTCGAGCCTAGGACCAAGCTCATGCTCATCTCTCTATTCCTTCGTCTTCGTCGTGATCCGTAGCATCTTGCGCGCGCGTTAATTTGGGGAAAGCTCGGAGCTTGGCTAGGTTTCCCGAACACCGTTGAGCCGCCGCCGCGGATTCTCCCGCCGGCGAAGCTCCGGTGGGTCTAGTGGTCCGGGGTTAAGGCTAGCAGGTTCGCGCAAGCAAGGGCTTCGTTTTTGGTATTGTCCGTTGGGGCTTTTGGAGACCCGTGGGGTTTTCCCCTTTCGCCTCGCCGCCGCGCCATCTCCGACGAGCTCGCTCGCCGTCGTCAATCGGAGCCGGAGCTCGAGCTTGGTGCGGACAGGTGCGCGGCGTCGCGGTGAAGGCCCCGGTGTGCTCCGTTGAGCGGGCGGCGAGCTGTAGCGCCGAGAAGTGGAACTTCCGGCGAGGCTCGCGGAGGAGCTCGGGCGGCGCCGCCCTCTCCGGCGGTGCCGACAAAGTCGCCGACATGGCAGAAGATCGGACCACGTGGCGTCCACGTGTCGGAAGAGGTGCCGACGTAGCGTCTAGGTGGCAGCCGAGGTGGCGAGGTGGTCACCGCTGCGTGTCTTGATTTTCTGCCGACGTGGCGCCACCGTGGCGGAGTTTATACCAACGTGGCGGCGACGCGTCGTCCTGCGTGGCGACAACGTGGCGACCACGTGGCGGAAGAATTGCCACGTGGTGCCGACGTGTAGAGAATTTGATCTGCGTGGCACCGACGTGGCGTCGGCATGGCGCCGACGTGGCGCCCACGTGGCAAAGAATATTCCAGGGAATATTCCATTTCTATTTATTGGATTTTCCTGAATTTCCATAATTCCTTTATCTTTGGAAATTCATATCTTTTCTTGGAGCGTCGAGAAAAATACGCGGTCGGTTGCGTTGGACTCGTAGCGACGTTCTCTACGCGTTAGTGTAGCTTTTGGTCATGTTCTAGTATCGTAATTTCCGCCGTTAATTCCGTACTTTTTCCTTTTGTCTCGATAAGCGTGCCTAACCCCTGTTTCACGATACGTCCGTCGGACGGTGCCGAGGAGTTTCCGTCCGAGCCGCGGTTTGAGGAGTTCCCGCCAGACACGGCGATACGAGTACCCCGACCCGGCACTGGGAGCAGCCCTATCCGGGCAAGCCGCAATCCTTGACCACTCTTGATCCTATTTAGTACTTGCATTAAATTGGACCATGCATGATTAATGGTTACTTGCACTTGTAGTTTACCTATTGCATACTATGCCATCCTTGCCACTTGTTTGCCATAGGTTGTTCTACTCGTTACTCGCATGCTTAGTACTTGCTTAGTTGCTTAATTGAACCCCATGATGACTATACATGTTTTTGTGTAAAATAAATTGTAGGTGTTTCTTAGGTGTCGAGTTTACGTACTAGATACCCTGTAGGACCTTTTGGGGGGCGAGTGTGTAGGTGGTTAGGTGCTTGGGAGACTTACGGGAGTCTCTATTTGGAGAGTACTGTTGCGGATACGGTTGTGTAGGGGCCTTGGGTTTATGGGGCCCCTGTTGTGGTGACTCTGTTGTTGAGACTGTTGTTTTGAGGAGAGGGATGGTGACTCGCCCGGCAGCTTAAGGACCGGTTCTTGTGCGTATGCCTCTCTTGGTCTTACTAGCATACCACGTGACTTGTATGGGCGGGCTGGATCATGATACTTAGCGGAGGAATGGGTGGCCCGCCGTGGTGTAGAGATTAGTGGTAGTGGGTGTTGGAGCGTTTGTCTCGACCCACGAGCGAGAGGATATCCCACCGGCCCGTGGTACGCCTTGTCACACCCTTCGGGACCTTCTTTTCCTATGTTGTGGTTAGAGGATCCCGGACACGAGGGACGGGCGCCACCCATTTGATGCTTTGAGGAGTGATCTTGTGAGTGTTGCTTTGCTTGGGCCACGACGGTGGTCTTTTGTTTGAGTACCTCTTCACGTGGGTACGGTTGCTTACTCTCTGCGAGAGATATATAAATCTATACGTATAGTCTAGCCCAAAATATGGGCACTACCGAGAGAAATCCACTTGATTAGCATTTACTACTTCTCCCCTCCGATAGGTGTTTTACTTCCGGCCTCGAGCTGTGGTCCCGTGGAGGTGTGCGGGACATAAAACTTGACCCTTGCGGGATTGTGTTGTTTCCTGCAAGGCCACTTATAAAATTTGACTAATAATAAAATATGATTCACATAGACTTGAGGATTAATGCTTTAGGTGCTAGCCCTTGCCTTTCCTTGAACTATCCCAACATGCATACATTGTTGCTAGGTAGTTTGCGGCTTGCTGAGTACGTTATGTACTCACGGCTTTATCACTTTATTTTTCGAGACGCCGTTGCCGAGGAGCCGGCCGAGCCGGTTGAGAGAGGCGACGAGGAGGAGTGACGGTCTCGCCTACACTCGAGTTGCTTGTGGGTATGGACTTCACTATGGTTCTTCACCGAGAGATGTTTCCGCTTTGCTTCCGCTTTGCTTCCGCTTTGCTTCCGCTTCGCTAGACTTCTACCATGGTTTCGCGATGGCCTGCGTGCCACGCTCTTGTACTCTTGAGATTGAGATTTATGCATTTTAATAATGTACTTGGAGATTCTAATATCTTACCTTGATTACTCTTTATATTTATGGTTTTTCCGTACTAACATGTGTTGGATGTACGTGCCACACTCCTGGGAGTGGCATAGAGGTACAAAGGGTTCGGGTTTCACGTTGGTGAAATTCGGGTCCTCACGGTTGGTATCGAGCCATACTTGATCGTAGGAACGAGACCCGTAGAAACCGGACGTAACCATAAGGACAGGATCTAGATCTTTATTCTGCTAAGCTCCTTTCATCAAACTTTGAAATCTGTCTTAACGTTTAAAGTTCTCAACGTAAGATGTGACTGAATGGATATGCCTTACTATGTTTGCTTGGATGAATGATCTGCATACTAATCGTTACTCATGAAGATTCTTTCAAGATTTGAAGAAAGTGTTGGATAACCCGTACTAATCGTTGGAATTGTGCCTTGTTAACGGATGCCGAGAGGAAGGGGTCTACACGTGCGGTTTGGCCGGGCTACGATGGAGGTGGACGACCAGCCCCCGAGAGGTCGTGGGCGTGGTCGTGGTCGTGGCAGAGGTCGTGCCGCGCCCGCAGCAGCTGCGCGAGGCCGCGGTGCGAGAGGCCGTGGCCGTGGAGGAGGAGCTGTGGGTGCTCGCGGCGAGAGGCGTGGTCGCGGTGGAGAGGCACCACCGGATCCCGCAGCTGGAGAGGCGAGAGGGTGCCGAGCAGGAGGCACCAGGACAGCGGGAGGCTCCTGGGCACCGGGAGGGCGGCGAGCAGCGGGAGGTGCCACCACCACCCCTGCTCGGACTCTTGCTGAGGTGATGGCCGTGCGGACCAACATCTTGGGAGGTCCGATGCAGATGCTGCAGCAGCAGCAGCAGGAGCAGGTTCCCCGAGCAGCCAGCCGCAGCACTTCGCCGGCCGCAGCCGGTCCGACTCTGAGGAAGGAGGCCTTCCGCGAGCTTCAACCCGAGACGTTCTCACACTGCACCGACCCTCCGGACGCCGACGGTTGGCTCGGGACGGTGTCCAAGCAGCTAGTGATGATGGACTGTACCGACGCCGAGTGCGTGTCACTTGCTACCTACTTGCTCGGAGGTGCAGCCGGCGCGTGGTGGGACACTTACGTGGCCAACCACGAGGACCCGGACGAGTATCTCTTGGGATGAGTTTGAGCAGGAGTTCGAGCTCGGCACATCCCCAAGGGAGTGATGGACGGGAAGGCGGCCGAGTTCCGTAACTTGAGGATGGGATCTATGGGAGTGCCTGAGTACTACCACGGGTGGATCGAGCTGTCCCGCTACTCACCTCGTGACGTATCCACCGAGCAGGTCGAAAACTCGTATTCAGTTTTTCATCTCAAATAATCACTATCTACTTTTCCCAATGATTTCATACTTAACACGTTCTATGTTGCTATCTCTTCATCTCATTTCCCTTCGTGGTTCTCTATCTTTCCACCGAGCAGGACAAGATCTACTACTTCAAGCGGGGTCTCAAGGCTGAGATTGGTCCCCACGTGGCGGGGTGCTCTACCCTGAAGGAGCTAGTGGACAAGGCTATTGAGGTTGAGGACGAGCATCGAGAGGATCGGGAGGGTTGAGGCACACAAGAGGACAGGAGGACAGCTAGACCGTCCCGGAGGTCGGCGAGAGGCCGAGGTTTGGAGGACAGCGAGCAGCGGACCGCCCGTCCACCACAGAGGCGGTTTGGCGATCCTGGGCGAGAGACGAGTACGCACCACGGGGGCAGCGAGTACCGGCGTGCTCCGAGCACCACGGCGAGTCGGGGTGGAGGCCCCCGAGCGGTGGGATGCCCTTCGCCAACAGGTGCTTCCGGTGTGGGCAGCCGGGACACAAGTACTACGCGTGTCCCAACATGGGTCGAGAGCTCCTACTACCTACACTACCCCCGAGGCCAGCCGCACAGCCGCCGCAGCGAGCAGCGGTTCCGCAGTGCCCCACGTCCTGTGCGATCAGCAGCCGAGACAGCAGCCACGGCAGAGCGCTTCCCGTGCGAGACTACACCACCTCACTGTTGAGGATGCACAGCGAGGCACCGGACGTTGTCCTTGGTGAGTTTCGGTTAACTCTGTTTAGCTTCGTTCTTTTCGATATCGGGTGCGACTAGATCGTTCGTGTCTTCTGCGTTCGTTGCGAAGCTTAAGATTCCTGTCGTCTTGCTCGATTTTCCTGTGCTCGCTATCTCTCCACTTGGTACTTCAAAGTGTGTGACGGGTTGCCGTCGAGTTCAGATCTTGATTGAGGGTGTTCGGTTCTTGGCTGATTTGGCTCTCTTGCCGTCTTCGGGATTGAGGTGATTCTTGGGATGGATTGGTTGACCAAGAACAAGGGGGTGATTTATTGTGATGAGCGGATTGTGACCTTGGTTAACCACCGAGGAGTGGCTGTGTATTTCACACCGGTTGCTCCCAAGTTGCCAGCACGGCTTTGTCACTTGCGGGGTTTGTCACTTGAGCGAGATACCCGTGGTTTGTGAGTATCCCGAGGTCTTTCCCGATGATTTGCCGGGGCATCCACCGAGATAGGGATGTTGAGTTTGTGATTGATCTTCTTCTCGGCACGGCCCCTATTGCTAAGAGGCCGTATCGCATGTCTTCCGATGAGTTGGTGTTGCTTAAGCAGGAGATTGATGATTTGTTGAGTAAGGGGTTCATTCGCCCAAGTGCCTCACCTTGTGGATCCCCTGTTCTGTTTGTGAAGAAGAAGGATGGTACTGACGGGATGTGTGTTGATTATCGATCTTTGAACGAGGTCACCATCAAGAATAAGTACCCCTTGCCGCGGATTGATGATTTGTTTGATCAGCTGAAGGGTGCAAAGTATTTCTCCTCCATTGATTTGAGATCCGGCTATCATCAAATGAAAATCCGCGAGTGTGACATTCCTAAGACTGCCTTCGTGAGTAGGTATGGATCTTTGTTACCGCTTTGTCAACTCCGTTGTTATCTTTCTTACATGATCGCCCTTCCTTGAATTTTGCTTCTTATCTATTCCTGGACAGGTATGGGCAGTTCGAGTTCATCTGTTGCTTCCTTTGGCTTGACCAATGCCCCTCCCTACTTCATGAACATGATGAACAAGGTCTTCATGGCAGAGTTGGATAAGTTTGTGGTGATTTTCATTGATGACATTCTTGTCTACTCAAAGTCTGCCGAAGAGCATGCACATCACTTGAGGGTTGTCTTGGAGAGGCTGAAGGAGCATCGGTTGTATGCCAAGTTCAGCAAGTGCAGGTTCGGCTTGAGGAGGTGGCTTTCCTAGGGCATGTCATCAATGCCAAGGGAGTGTGTGTGGATCCGGGGAAGGTTCGGACAGTTGTGAGTTGGCCGTCACCGCAGTGTGTCAAGGATGTGAGGAAATTCTTGGGGATGGCTGGATACTACCGTCGCTTCGTGGAGGATTTCTCTCGGATAGCTCGTCCCATGACGGAGCTCTTGCAGGATAATGTCACCTTTGAGTGGACCCCGAGAGCGTGAGAGGAGCTTTCGGGAGCTCAAGACTAGATTGACCACCGCACCCGTGCTCACCTTGCCGGATCTTAGTCGGGACTTCCGGGTGTATTGTGATGCTTCCACTCATGGGATTGGTTGTGTGCTCATGCGGAACGGGAAGGTTGTGGCTTATGCTTCGAGGCGGTTGAAGACACATGAGAAGCACTATCCCACTCATGATCTTGAGCTTGCGGCGGTTGTTCATGCTTTGAAGATTTGGAGGCACTATCTCATCGAGTGGCGGATGTGAGATCTTCACGGATCACAAGAGTCTCAAGTATATCTTCACGCGATCGGAGCTGAACATGAGGCGAGAGGAGATGGCTTGAGTTGATCAAGGATTACGACCTGAGCATTAGCTACCATCCTGGCAAGGCTAATGTTGTTGCGGATGCGCTGAGTCGCAAGGCCTATTGCACTTCTCTCATGACGAGTCGGTCGGAGGTGTTTGAGGAGATGATGAGGGATGGAGTGGAGCTCATTCCTGAGGGCTATCTCTATGAGTTGAGGATCACGAGTCTACTTGGAGATCGGATCAGAGAGAGGCAGAAGGTTGACGAGTCTTGTGGAGTCAATCAAGGAGAGAATAAAGGAGGATAAGGCACCCGGGTTCGAGTGGACGAGAGATGGTGTACTTTGGTACAAGGATCGGATTGTGGTTCCTGGAGGTGCAGGGATTCGAGATGAGATCTTGCGAGAGGCTCACTATTCTCGCTACTCGATCCACCCGGGGAACACAAAGATGTATGAGGATCTCCATACTGAGTTCTGGTGGGAAGGCATGAAGAGGGACATTGCTCGGTTTGTGGGGATGTGTGACATTTGCAGGAGAGTCAAGGCGGAGCATCGGAAGCCAGCCGGTTTGCTCAAGCCTCTTGAGATTCCCATGTGGAAATGGGAGAACATCAGCATGGATTTCATTGTTGGACTACCTCGCACGCCGAAGGGTCATGATTCCATCCGGGTGATTGTGGATCGGTTCTCCAAAGCCGCTCACTTCGTAGCTGTCGGGACGGACTACCGTGTGGAGAAGCTTGCCAAGGCTGTACATTGATAACATTCCGAGACTACATGGGGCACCTCTCACCATTATTTCAGATCGTGGTTCTCGGTTTGTGTCTAAGTTCTGGAGGAGTTTGCATGCAGCTATGGGCACTCACTTGGACTTTAGCACAGCTTATCACCCTCGGACGGATGGTCGGACGAGAGCGGCTGAATCGGACCTTGGAGGATATGTTGAGAGCTTGTGTGCTCACTTACAGCAAGAATTGGGAGGAGAGCACTGTCGTTTGCTGAGTTCTCTTACAACAACAGCTACCGGGCAAGTCTCTAGATGTCTTCTTCGTTTCTATCTTTTAACTTCCTTCATTCTCGTTTCCTTACGTTCCCTATCTTCTATCGAGGCAAGCATCAAGATGTCACCCAATGAGCTCTTGTATGGGAGGAAGTGCAGGACACCTCTCATGTGGGCGAGAGGTTGGAGAGAGGTCTTTCTATGGACCGGATCTTGTGAGAGAGGCTGAGGAAAAGGTTGAGCAAGTGAGGGAGCATATCCGAGTTGCTCGGAGCAGGCGAGAAGAGCTATGCGGATAAGAGGAGGAGACCTTTGGAGTTCTTTGTTGAGGACTATGTCTATCTCAAGGTCTCTCCACTTCGTGGGACGCGCAGATTCCACGTGCGTGGCAAGTTGGCACCAAGGTTTGTTGGACCTTTTCGAGTGGTGAGGAGGATTGGAGATCTCGCCTATCGGCTTGAGTTGCCGGGACACCTTGCCGGAGTGCATGATGTGTTCCATGTTTCGCAGCTCAAGAAGTGTCTTCGTGTGCCGGAGGAGCAGGTTGCACCAGAGGTGTTGGATCTACAGGACAGTCTTGAGTACTTGGAGTATCCTGTCAAGATCTTGGATGTGGCTTTCAAGGAAACAAGAAGTCGCAAGATCAAGTTCTGCAAGGTGTTGTGGAGTAACCACACCGAGCGAGAGGCCACTTGGGAGATGGAGGATAACTTGAGGAAGGACTTCCCTCACTTGTTCGAGGATGAGGAGTGAAATCTCGAGGACGAGATTCTTGTAAGGGGGAGTCCGAACAGCCCAAGAGTTGTAACAAATAAGTTTGTATTGAATATTTGAGATTTGGAGGAAATTGAACGAAATTTGGCAAAGCTTGTGTAAATTTCGTTTGAAAACTAAACCAAATAATTCGCAAAGCCTTTATTCAAACTACCCGGCGCTTGGGCCGAATCTCCACCCGCTGGCCCATTTCCTTTTCTCTTTCCCCGCGCGCAGCCCAAGTCCAGCCGCGGCCCGACTAAACCCGAGCGGAATAGTCTTCTTCCCCAACCACCCCCTCCGTCGCGGCTCCCTTTCCAGCTCACCGTCACGCGCGCGCGCGAGGGCACGCCACCTCGGACGGGCTGTCGCGTAGCGCCTCCAAAGTGAGCCTTTCCCCCTCCTACAAAACCCCCAAGCCACCGCCGCTCCCCCTCTTTCTTCCCCAAACCCTAGACGCCGCGCCGCTCGTGGTATTCCTTCTCGCCATGGGCGGAACCCGAAGCTTGGCGAGCTCGTGTTGATAAACGCGCGCGGCGTGTTACGCCGAAGCTGCAGGTGCCCTTGGCTTCGCGAGAGCAGCACTCGGAGGCGGAGCGCGAGGTGCGAGAAGTTCCGTGCCGCCATCTTCTCCGTCGCCGGCCGTCCGCCACGGTGAGGCTCATCTTCTCCCATGGCTCGTCCGTGGATCCTTGTCGTTCACCGTTCAACCTCGAACTAATCCCCTCTCGTTTGCCCCTTGGAAGCCACGGGAACGGAAGTCTTCGTGGTCACCGCCCCCTTCCCGTCGCGAGTTCATCGCCCGCCACCACCGTCCGTCGTCGCCGGTCGCCGTCGAGCCTCCCCCTTCTCTTCTTAGTCGCGCGCAAGGTCCCCGGTGAGTTGCCGCACCTCCTCCCCTTCTTTCCCCTCGGGATTGGTCACGATTTGACCAATCACGACGGTTTCCGCCGCCGCCCTTCCATGGACGCCGGCGAGCTAGCTGGTAGAAGCGCGCTCATGCTCCCCTCTTGGCTTGACTAGCACCGCCTTGCTCCTCCGTAGCTCGTGCGCTAGTCGGTTGGGGAAAAGGAACAGTCTTCCCGAGGTTTCGCCGCGAGCCGTGGTCGCGCCACCGCGGACTCGCCGCCGGTGGGTCTCCGGCGGCCTATCTTGGTCGGGAGCGGGTGCGTGGGTGTGGCGAAGTCTCGAGCAGCGTTTTGGGGTGTCTAGGTGGAAGTTTTGGTGAAGCGCGGGGCTTTCCCTCGTGCACGCGCCGCCGCGGTGACTCCGACGAGCTCCCGCGGCCGGTCCGCGGCGAGCTGGTCCTCGCGAACCACTCCGGCAGGTGCGCGACCCCTTGGGGAATCGTCTAGTGCCCTTGGCGTGGCCCACGGCGAGCCGTAGCGCCGGGAAGAGCCAAGTCCGGCAGCCTACGTGGCGGAGCCGGAGCGGCGCCGCCCCTCTCCGGTGATTCCAGTGTGGCGTTGACGTGGCGGACTTTCTGCCGGCGTGGCGCCTAGGTGGCGTCCGAGGTGGAGAGGATGTCGCCGCTTGCGTGGTGCGATTATCTCGCGATGTGGCGCCACGTAGCTTAGGAGTGCGGATGTGGCGCCGATCCGCAGGCTCGCGTGGCATCGACGTGGAGCCCACGTGGCGGAAGAAATGCCACGTGGTGCCGACGTGTATAGGATTTGTTCTGCGTGGCGCTGGCGTGGCGTCTACGTGGTCTTGACGTGGCGCCCACGTGGCGAGAGAATATTCCGGGGAATATTCCGCTTCTATTTATTGGATTTTCCTGATTTTCCATAATTCCTTTATCTTTAGAAATTCATATCTTTATCCTGGAGCGTCGAAAAATACGCGGTCAGTTGCGTTGGACTCGTAGCGACGTTCTCTACGCGTTAGTGTAGCTTTTGGTCATGTTCTAGTACCGTAATTTCCGTCGTTATTTCCGTACTTTTTCCTATTGTCGCGATAAGCGTGCCTAACCCTCGTTTCACGATCCGTCCGTCGGACGGTGCCGAGGAGTTCCCGTCCGAGCCGCAGTTCGAGGAGTTTCCGCCAGAGCAGCCGTACGAGTACCCCGACCCGGCCTGGGAGCAGCCCTATCCGGGCAAGCCGCAATCCTTGACGACTCTTGATCCTATTTAGTACTTGCATTAAATTGGACCATGCATGATTAATGGTTACTTGCACTTGTAGTTTACCTATGTCATACTATGCTATCCTTGCCACTGTTTGCCATAGGTTGTCCTACTGTTACTCGCATGCTTAGTACTTGCTTAGTTGCTTAATTGAACCCCATGATGACTATACATGTTTTTGTGTAAAATAAATTGTAGGTGTTTCTTAGGTGTCGAGTTTCTGTACTAGATACCCTGTAGGACTTTTGCGGGGGCGAGTGTGTAGGTGGTTAGGTGCTGGGAGACTTCGGGGAGTCTCTATTTGGAGAGTACCTGTTGCGGGTACAGTTGTGTAGGGGCCTTGGGTTTATGGGGCCCCTGTTGTGGTGACACTTGTTGAGACTCGTTGTTGTTGAGGAGAGGGATGGTGACTCGCCCCGGCAGCTTAAGGACCGGTTCTTGTGCGTATGCCTCTCTTGGTCTTACTAGCATACCACGTGACTTGTATGGGCGGGCTGGATCATGATACTTAGCGGAGGAATGGGTGGCCCGCCGTGGTGTAGAGATTAGTGGTAGTGGGTGTTGGAGCGTTTGTCTCGACCCACGAGCGAGAGGATATCCCACCTGGCCCGTGGTACGCCTTGTCACACCCTTCAGGACCTTCTTTTCCTATGTTGTGGTTAGAGGATCCCGGACCGAGGGACGGGCGCCACCCATTCGATGCTTTGAGGAGTGATCTTGTGAGTGTTGCTTTGCTTGGGCCACGACGGTGGTCTTTTGTTTGAGTACCTCTTCACGTGGGTACAGTTGCTTACTCTCTGCGAGAGATATATAAATCTATACGTATAGTCTAGCCCAAAGTATGGGCACTACCGAGAGAAATCCACTTGATTAGCATTTACTACTTCTCCCCTCCGTTAGGTGTTTTACTTCCGGCTTCGAGCTGTGGTCCCGTGGAGGTGTGCGGGACATAAAACTTGACCCTTGCAGGATTGTGTTGTTTCCTGCAAGGCCACTTATAAAATTTGACTAATAATAAAATATGATTCACATAGACTTGAGGAATAATGCTTTAGGTGCTAGCCCTTGCCTTTCCTTGAACTATCCCAACATGCATACATTGTTGCTAGGTAGTTTGCGGCTTGCTGAGTACGTTATGTACTCACGGCTTTATCACTTTGTTTTTCGGACGCCGTTGCCGAGGAGCCGGCCGAGCCGATTGAGAGAGCCGACGAGGAGGAGTGACGGTCTCGCCTACACTCGAGTTGCTTGTGGGTATGGACTTCACTACGGTTCTTCACCGGAGATGTTTCCGCTTTGCTTCCGCTTTGCTTCCGCTTCGCTAGACTTCTACCATGGTTTCGCGATGGCCTGCGTGCCACGCTCTTGTACTCTTGAGATTGAGATTTATGCATTTTAATAATGTACTTGGAGATTCTAATATCTTACCTTGATTACTCTTTATATTTATGGTTTTTCTGTACTAACATGTGTTGGATGTACGTGCCACACTCCTGGGAGTGGCATAGAGGTACAAAGGGTCCGGGTTTCACGTTGGTGAAATTCGGGTCCTCACATCAATTCACCAATCGGACCAGCAACACATGATATCTATATTACAAAGGGACATTATACCTTCCCAAAATCTCGGACTACGGAATGGCCCGAAGAATATGATGAATTATTTGCCAAGAAGACAAATCATAATAATTAGGCAATGTTCGTGAAGCTAAAGAATTGGAAGGAGCTATTAAATTCAATCCATCATATTATATGATATTCCAGAATTGCATAACTCGAATCTTTATTTACGGATATGGTTCAAGTTATTCACGAATAACTAAAGGAATAGGAAGACTTATAAAGCCTATTTTAGGCAAAGAAAATAATCTCAAAAAGGAATATCGAGAATTCTTTTTATGGTACGAAGTATGGCAGCCGAGATGATATTGATAATGATGAAACATTTGATGATGAATAAATATTAAATAATTTAAAAAAATATCACCAGCATGGAAAGAAGATATAAAGAAAGAAGTCTTGAAAGAAATGAAGAAAGCATATGAAGATAAATTTAAAGAAATGAAGAAAGAGTATGATGAGAAATTTGATGAAGCAAAAAAGGTATATGATGATAAATTTGTGAATACATTTTTAGACGAAGACCCTATGGATATTGGTGGACAGGGGCAACCCCAGAATCCGACAAAATTAATCCACCAAAAATATCAAGAAAGATGTTGGAATATTATTAAAAGTAATACTCTCAAAAAGAACTAATATACAAAGATATTATTCAAGACTTTGCATAAGTACTCAAGAAGATTTGAATAATTTTCAGACAAATATTATTGAGAGCCATACTCTCAAGTCGGAAGCGTGGTGTGACCCGTACAACGACATTTGAGAGTGCTACTCTCAAGTCGGAAGCGTGGTGAGACCCGTATACGTACGAAGAAGAGGACCCGAAGTCTTCGCTAAGCAAGATTATGGCCTGCATGATCGGTGCACGATCCGGAAGACTCAAGCAAAGGAGCATATCATAAAAGACAACAAGGACGCCAGCTCTTGTCCTTTTACTCACCAGCTCATGTCCTTTGCCACGAAGTGAAGGACACCGGCTCATGTCCTTTTACTCACCAGCTCATGTCCTTTGCCACGAAGTGAAGGACACCAGCTCATGTCCTTTGACACAGGATTGAAGGACATTACGTGCGCTAAATAAACAGGATGGAAGGACGGCATGCGCGGCTATAAAAGGAGACGTCGAGGCTTAGAGAGATCAAACATCGAAACCGGAAGCGAGCGAAGCACCACCAGAGTCCGTCGCAGCTCTTCCACCTCCTTAGAAGAAGTAGTGATCCACTTGTAAAATAGAGAGTGTAATCCATCGTAAGATATCGCTCGCAAGGTAATTTTTCCTTTGTGTGCTTAGCGCTTGGGGGTTCCCGAAAGGAAAAGCCATATGTAAGCTATGTTTGTGGAAATGAAGTAGTGCTGTCTTTGAAAATCCCTCGGTTTTCCGGTTCTTTCATGTGGGACGAGTTCTTATGCTAGGGACCCTATAGGAGAAACCTCTGTTTCGGCCTGCTCTTTTAGCCGGAGTTGTGGCGCGTGTAGAGCCTTGGGGCCGGTGAGAAGTGTTCCCTTCGGGTGGAACTGCTCGGGAGACGATAAGAACCCGTCACATATGCTAGCGACCGGGAGCCTATGGGAAAGGCTTTGCTATTTCTGAAACAAACTAGCGATAAGTATGGTGAGTACCGAGTAGGATTTTTACCACGAGTTTTTGTTCGGATAGGCGGTCTGTTTGGCCTCGCCAGCTGAAAGAACGGTTCTGAATAACGAATATACGTGAAGAAGGTGTCGCTTTCGTCGAATAGTAGCAAGATTAGACTAATATAATCGTAGTGTTAATCAGCGAGAGGTCGCTTTACGTGAATAATCTTGAAATCATTCCTCCCACCGAACCTGCCGGTTAGTGGGTTGGTGCTTGTAGAAATCCCGAATTTGAATAGTAACCCGAATTTGAATAGTGACCCGAATTTGAATAGTAACCCGAATTTGAATAGTAACCCGAACTTGAATATAAGTATAAATATCCCGAAGTAATTTTAAGTTATACTTTTAATTTATATTGTGTGTGGTATCGAGTTACCACACACAATATAAATTAAAACTTTAACTTAGAATTACTTCGGGATATTTTCGGGAGATTTATACTTATATTTAAGTTCGGGTTACTATTCAAATTCGGGTTACTATTTAAATTTGGGTTACTATTCAAATTCGGGTTACTATTCAAATTCGGGATTTCTACAGACACCAACCCACTAACCGGCAGGTTCGGTGGGAGGAATGATTTCAGATTATTCACGTAAAGCGACCTCTCGCTGATTAACACTACGATTATATTAGTCTAATCTTGCTACTATTCGACGAAAGCGACACCTTCTTCACGTATATTCGTTATTCAGGACCGTTCTTTCGGCTAGCGAGGCCAAACAGATCGCCTATCCGAACAAAAACTCGGTGGTAAAAATCCTACTCGGTACTCACCATACTTATCGCTAGTTTGTTTCAGAAATAGCAAAGCCTTTCCCATAGGCTCCCGGTCGCTAGCATATGTGACAGGTTCTTATCGTCTCCCTGGCAGTTCCACCCGAAGGGAACACTTCTCACCGGCCCCAAGGCTCTACACAGCGCCACAACTCCGGCTAAAAAGAGCAGGCCGAAACAGAGGTTTCTCCTATAGGGTCCCTAGCATAAAAACTCGTCCCACATGAAAGAACCGGAAAACCGAGGATTTTCAAAGACAGCACTACTTCATTTTCACAAACATAGCTTACATATGGCTTTCCTTTCGGGAACCCCCAAGCGCTTAAGCACACAAAGGAAAAATTACCTTGCAGGCGATATCTTACAATGGATTACACTCTCTATTTTACAAGTGGATCACTACTTCTACTAAGGAGGTGGAAGAGCTGCGACGAATTCTGGTGGTGCTTCGCTCGCTCCCGGTTTCCTGATGTTTTATCTCTCCGATTCCTCGAAGCCTGAGATCTCCTTTTATAGCCAAGCACACCGTCCTTCCATCCTGTTTTATTTCACACACGTAATGTCCTTCAATCCTGTGTCAAAGGACATGAGCTGGTGTCCTTCACTTCTGTGGCAAAGGACATGAGCTGGAGAGTAAAGGACATGAGCTGGCGTCCTTGTGTCATCTTTTGATAATAGGCTCCTTGTGCATGATCATGCAAGCCATAATCTCGCTTAGTATATGCGGGATATGCGAGCGACTCTTTGTGCTGCGCTTCAGTATTTATTCGAATTAAATGGCGAAGACTTCGGGTCCTCTTCTTCGTACGTATACGGGTCTCACCACGCTTCCGACTTGAGAGTAGCACTCTCAAACGTCGTTGTACGGGTCACACCACGCTTTCGTATTGAGAGTATGGCTCTCAATAATATTTGTCTGAAAATTATTCAAATCTTCTTGAGTACTTATGCAAAGTCTTGAATAATATTTTTGTATATTAGTTCTTTTTGAGAGTATTGCTTTTAATAATATATATATATAGTTGATGCCTTTTGGTTTTCTTCTTCTTCTTTTTCCTATAAACAAACTAAACATCTATCAGACCTGCCCCAAGGAATGACAAACCGTTAATCTCCTATTTACAACCAGTCAGTCAGTGTACGGAACCCTACGTACATGCGCAAGTGGTAAAGAGTTACTATTGCATGGGAGTACTAGACTACTAGTACACATGAAAGTCTGCCATTAATCAAACAGCACATGCATGTACAGCGTCTTCTCTAGTGTCCGGAATTGAAATAGCAAGCCAGAGTGCTTGTCCTCGCCGAGCCGGAAACTTCCCGCACTTGAGCTGAACGCCACCGACGAACAGAGTATGAGTTTTGTTCTGAACACGTTGTCCCATGTCCGGGTTGATGTGATCCATGGGTTCACGCACTGGCCGGATACGTTGTATGCTGGCATCTCACGCGGATAATCCAAAAGACGCTAGTAGTCATTTGTTGGATTCTGGCGTAGAAAGTCATGGCAGATCGTGGAAAGATTTGTCTGGACTCTGGACTCACGATCTCCTCCCTTCCGATCCTAAACAAACAAAAAGGACAGATGAAATAATCGATCAGTGCAGAAAGGAGTTGCGCATCTAAAATAATTTAGTATGTCAAAGTAAAATCGTCACCACCTGAGGTGAGGTCTCCAAGCACTTACTGCATCATGCTGAAATAATTACGAGCACTAACCGAGTTGCTGATCAGTTGCTGACGGGCCAAACACTTCCACGAACAAAAATCATCTTCTTGATCATATGCGCGCATTTATGCGGCCGTTGCCATCCTACGCACGCAGAGCCGGAAAGGGCGACTGCTACGGCTGGACCGAACCGAGGCGAGCCGCCGCACGCGTAGGTCAGCCTCGGAACATGACATCAAAGGACAGCGGATAAGCTATGGCTGCTAGATAGGCCGGAGGCGATGACCACTCCCATCAACACCGGCGACTGGGGTATTGGGATTTTTTTTCCCCAGTATTCTTGCAGGAATGTTCCACATTGTCCGGCACCCGCCGGGCCTCTATATAAGGCCACCACATGGCCTGAGATGGGTACCAACACCGCACTCCGATCCACTTCGACATCAATTTTCAGGATCAGCGACTACCAACGACACGCAAAGGTAATACTTACTAAGCACATGGCTTACGGTTCACACTGGATATAGACTTGGTTTCAACCCACCTTCTAACCCTTCTCGTTCCTTTAATTTTTTTCCGCTCCATGAACACGGCCATCGTCTCATTACATGATGTGTGTGTATAAGCTTTTGCTACGACCTCTGAGTTCGAGCATGTTTCATCCGCAGATAGCTAGCCATGGCCATCAGGATCAGCAGCGCACGAGTGCTCACGGTGGCGGCTCTTCTCTTCGCCGCAGCGGCCATGGCCGCGGCGCAATCGGCGTCCAACGTCCGTGCGACCTACCACCTGTACAACCCGGCGCAGAACGGGTGGGACCTGAACCGCGTCAGTGCCTACTGTGCCACGTGGGACGCCAACAAACCGCTGTCGTGGCGCCAGAAGTACGGCTGGACCGCCTTCTGCGGACCCGCAGGGCCTAAGGGCCGGGACGCATGCGGCAAGTGCATCCGGGTATATCCATGTTCTAATCCAACCTGCCATAATTCATAGCTTCATCAGGAGTACAATTTACATTTTTCCCCTTTTACTATGGCTTAGGTTTTATCTGAGATTTTGTGTACTCAACGATGAGCTTTTGCTTGTCTCTGTGCTTAGGTGAGGAACCGTGCGACAGGAGCTTCTGTCGTCGCGAGGATTGTGGATCAGTGCGCCAACGGCGGGCTGGACCTGGACAACGAGACGGTGTTCAAGAAGATCGACACCAATGGACTGGGCTACCAGATGGGGCACCTCCAAGTTGACTATCAGTTCGTCAGCTGCTGAGCAGTCTTGTTCGTCGTGATGCGTGTCCGTACTATGGAATAAGATAAATCGTCAGAAGCCTGCAACTGTATGCATAAGCTGTTGCGCGCATGGACGATGTTGCCAAATAAATGAAACCACTTTACTATTGCGATAAACTATACCATGAGCATATAATATAAGAGTTTCTCTTTCTCACATTACTAGGTAATTTGAACCTCTACTAAACGTGTCTAATATAACTTTGTTTACCGGTTATAAATCCTTTTCAATCGACCAAGCGTAAGCCTAAAATGTGATTGAAGCTTCGTGGTAAACCTGTGTGATAGAACTGTTCTGCGCCTTGAAATAATATAAGGGCTCGTCTCCTTAGAAGATTTAGATTTTGCTAATGTCTAAATCATCTTTTTCAGTCATTGGATATTGATCCAACCACCTAGATATTTCATTCACTTTGTGTAAAACAAAATGTTCTTGAAAAAAACAAAAAATGTTCCCCCTAACAACTAAGATCCCTAATTACTACAACGAGTAAATCTGAAATAATAATCAATCTTCACCGTAAATGTTTACCTCTACTGAACGGAAATCCGTATCAGTCAGTTTGCAACTAGTCAGCCCTCTATGCACAAATTGTAATAACACTGCGACTAAGTGGTTAAATCTTATATTTACTAATTGGAGGCTCCTTTTGAGGCCTCCACATTAATCGGACGAAAATCCTAAAAATTCTCACAAAAAAGCAAAACATCGGGCCATCGAATAGGATGCTCTTTTAACAATAGCCATTGGATTTAACTTGATTGAAATTACCCACATGTGCCATTATAAAGCTAACCATATGTGCTATTAAAAACTTCCTAAGAAAAAAATTATCAAACTCAGAAGCCTAAACAAGTCTTCTCGGGGTTGTTGGGTTTGCTTCTATCCCTTTCATATGCGTATATACTCGGCCTTCCATCATAGCCCATACCCTAGCAGCCGGCGCCGATGCTACCTTCGTAGCATTCATCAGGGAGTTGTTAGCATAATTACATTATATGATTGTGCTTTTCGCGGTTGATTGGCGCGCCCAGAAAGAGTGCCTGGCTAGCGAACAGAAGCTACACGTACAGATCCCTCTCCATGGTAAGATGAATACATGTAGCTTTCTTGATCTACGTATAGAGCATCAATATACATACGAGATATTGCCTGTTCTTCACAGGATCAACAGAAGTGGTATATCCAACTGCACGGGACGCACTTCATCTTTGTACGGCAAACGCAATGGCGTCAGCAGCCAGTTGCACAAGGATTAGTTTGGCTACCACGAAGGTAACAATCCGGAGGGCTAACACAACACAATCTCCTCACGAACTGTCGATACCTCTGCTTAGATCTCATGTTATTAATTTATGGTTTTCTTTTGGCTATGCACAAGTAGAGAGAAAATCACTGGAAAGCGGATGAAAGAGAGTAAAGAAAGAAGAGCCCCGTGTATAGAGCATCAATATACATGCACCACTCAATAAGAATTTGGAGGTAATTGAAGAACAATCTGGAGGGCTAACACAACACAATCTCCTCACGAACAGTCTGCCGCCAATCAACTCGATCCATGAGTTAGCCATTCGAAAATCAATCTCATGGCATCACAAGAACCCCAGGCCTTCAAATACGAAGGAGGTTGGGAAAGCAGATAGTATATAGATCTTGGCTTCAAGTTTACCAGGTATTTGATGACATGCATTGTCATTCGTGTTTGTGCAAAATAGTCATTAGAACACGGATTTGTCTGGATCAATTTGATGCATGAACCCGAACCATCACCAAGGAGATCACAATAACAGATAATATAGATAAATCTTAGTTGGCAAAGTTATCATGTATTTTTTTTAAGATGCAATGTCATAATATCTTCTGCCAAAAACAGCATTGCAGAATTGGAAGTATTGAAGCTTCTGAATTAGCACCATCATGTAAATTGGTGTATAATAACTATGTTTTCCATAGTTTTTCATATAATTATTAAAGTCCCATTAAGTCTCGAGATGCAAGTTGGCAACACTTTTATCTGGCTTTCTTTTTTGAATCTTAATAACAGAAGCCTGCAAAAAAAAAAAAACAATAGAATTGATTCTCTTCTGTAAGTTTCACTAGATAAGCTGATTTACTGTCTGTAGATTAAGTAGGCTAGGCTGATGATGTTCGAGGAGAAAAAGAACCTGCTATTATAAGCTTATTGATGAAGTTGCTACAGGCAATACCTTAGAATAAGCTTCTATTCGAAAACTAATGGATCATCATCAGTTATAGTCTGGATTTATGAGTTTAGTAAAGTTAGCCATAATTTTTGTTGTAGCTTATCAGTAATACAGCTGAAACAAACAAGCCATAATATACTAGGCCAAAAGAAATCCAATAACTAATTTTGATGTGCAACACAGATGTGATATGGATGGAGATGAAACTTTCAAATTCAAACATAATTTATTGTGAAGCAAAATATATTAATATATATGAATTTTATAATTTGTGTAATTGTCCTCATCTATTTATTACCATTGCATTGTAGTAACATTATACAGTTATAGAACATGTACCAAAATTTGTTATCGACAAAGTCATAATTTATTCATTTCATGTGTAAAGTCATATTGAATTTGTGAAGAATAAATGTGTATTTTCTAATTAAGTTTTCATGTTATATGTTAACCATAATCTGAACTGATGGCCCGTGCAGTCGCACGGGTTGGATGGGCTAGTAGATCTAACCACAGCTTGTCATAGTCCTTGAGTATTAGGTGCAAAAACTAAGAACTAGTTCCGTAGAGATGCGTCACTAATTATAGTATCATTTTTGTGGCGCTTTTACATAGTGACTCCTTCCTTTCTATGAGCACCAAGTGCTAAAGATAAATCAGTTTTTTTGTGCAAAATTAAGAACTCTTTTTTTTTTTTGTGCATAAGCACCTTCGATGTACATTCCCAACAAAAAAAAAATCTAAAGACAGCATTTCTGATAAAAATGTTCAATCCCAGTTGATAACTTAAAAAAATATTGTTTGCAGTTTATACTGCCGAAAAGTAACTATACTAAGCTCATAAAATCCTGTGTGGCTGACTAGCTGCTAATACGGGGTCACCATTTCCTAGCAGTCTAGCTGGTCAACCTCTTACTACGTGCATAACGTGTTGGCGTTCCTATCAATCCGTAGCGGACGTTATTTGGCTTAACCCCACGGCCACCAACCATTCCTATCAATCCGTATCAGCGCTGACGGAACATAAAACATCAAACCAATCTCTATCAATTTTGTTATCTACTTCAGATCAAAAGTGATGAAATCACTTCCTTACATAGTTATTCCTAGAGTTCCGGTAGTTGTGTAGGGGCCGGGGAGGGTCGCTCCCTCCTAGTACTGTTGCTCTTTCTTTTTCTCAAACCTCGACTTATGTAACTTCTGCGTTTTCGGTTGAGAAGGAAGTGGAGCAATTCGATTCGAGAAAAAAAACTGATGAAATCATGTAGTAATAAGCATGGTGCGGCCAGATATGCTTGAGATGGTGTAAAAAAGTGTCATTATCTAAAGGGAAATGCTGTAGAACCAACCCGAACGTCATACTTTGTTCCGACTGGATGAATATATGGCAATCAAGTGTTTAAAATTTCCAAATGATGATATATAGTTTCTATAATAGCTTGAGTTGGACATGAGTAGGACAATCGGGTTGGAACTATAGCGGTACTGTTATCTAAAACAATCTTTTTTTATCCCTTTTATCCTTACAAATATGAAAAAAAGGCGAGAACCACCACATGAGGTAGATCAACTAGGATCCATTCTCCTAGAACTTGCGTGTGCGAACGTGTTGCTGGTGTTTCAAGCCATGGAGAACGTTCGCAATTCAGTGTCTGCCGACCACGCACAAAAATCAGCATCCGCGGCTTGCCATCCAACACACGCAAACAGGAAAGAACGATTCCTGTAGCACCCAAAAAAAAAAAGAAGAAAAGGAAACATCGATTGGTGATTGCCGGAACTGGAGTGCTAGACCGAGCCGAGCCGCCACGAGCGTAGGTCAGCGTTTGAACGAGGCATTCGCCATCTTTAAAAATGATGGGCAGCGGATATTTAAGCTAGGCTGCTAGGCTCCGGCGACAAAGACCATTTCCGTGCTGGACACCGTGAATCTGGATTCTGGACTCGTAGTAATGATATTGTGAGGATCATATATTGGAAATATTTTTCTCGTCGATGAATTTTCGTAGAATTGAGTGAGTCGTCGGCATCCGGAGCGCGGAGCTCTATATAAGGTCAGAACCTTAACTGCAGATACGTACCTTCATTCCACTACAAGAAGTCGACGACTCGCTCCATTCTACTACATCAATTTGCTGGATAATAATTAGCGACCAATACATTGAGGTAATAACTAAGCACATGGCTGGTTTTTTACACCATCATCGAAATTTGGTTCAACCAACATCCAAATCCTTCTCGTCTCCTTTTTTTCCTCTCCATGATGTCGTTTCACACTACTTGATGTGTGTATATATAAGTTGTTTTCAACTCATTCATGTTTCTACCGTACCGCAGCCATGGCGATGAGGATCACCGGCGCTCGAGTGCTTGCCGTGGCGGCTCTTCTCTGCGCCGCTGCGGCCGTGGCAACGGCACAGTCGGCGTCAAACGTCCGTGCCACGTACCACTACTACAACCCTGCACAGAACGGGTGGGACCTCAACCGCGTCAGCGCATATTGTGCCACGTGGGATGCCAACAAGTCCTTATCTTGGCGCCAGAAGTACGGCTGGACTGCCTTCTGCGGGCCTGCAGGGCCTAGGGGCCGGGACTCCTGTGGCAAGTGCATCCGGGTAACCTTCTAGTCCAACCTTGTCTTCATAACTTCATGCGATTTAACTTTTGTTTCTTTTTCAATAACACGGCTTCCTTGAAAATTTTACCAGTTTAGGCAACAAGTTGCATCAATTCAGTTGTGCAATTTATTTATAGTTCAACAGTCAACGATGAGCTTTTTGATTGTGTTTGTGCATAGGTGAGGAACCGCGCGACAGGCGCATCAATCGTTGCAAGGATTGTGGACCAGTGCAGCAACGGCGGGCTGGACCTGGACTACGAGACGGTGTTCAAGAGGATCGACACCAACGGGCAGGGCTACCAGAATGGGCACCTCAGAGTCGATTACCAGTTCGTCAGCTGCTGAGTAGTCTTGCTCGTCGTGATGTGTGTTCGTACTACTATATGGAATAAGATGCATCATCGTCGGCAGCCCTGCAGTAGTTGCACCCCCATGAAAGATATTGCTAAATAATGGAACCTTGTGGCAAATAATGTATAGCTGATTACCACGTACATATGTATGTGCATATTGCTATATCGTGTTTTTCTCTCTCATGTATTTAACGTCAACAATTTTAAAATGCGGGTTTTTGATGCCAATGAATTTCGTTATTTACATATGCTCTCTTTATTTCTAAATGGTTATCGTCAACCAAAGGTTTGCATGATACAATTGCTGTGCTCCGAAATAATATTCCACCTGTTTGTCATTTGTGGTTCGTGATCTTCGCTCCCGACAACGAAGTTGTGTAGTATGTTGTAGTTCCAACGAGCTGGTCGGAAGGATAACAATTACGAAACAGAGTGAGTGATCTACCTATGCTTAATGCTCTGGACAATTTCAAGTTAGTTTTGACCAAAAGAATTCCATTGCCGTTTTTTCAGGAAAATTCCATTTTCTTCAAACACGTTTGGTTTCAAACAGTACTCTTAATGACAATATATATTATATCACAACTACACCATGTATTACGGGTAATTAACCACGCAGGCAAGCTATGTGCGACAACCCAACCGACCACCAGGAGCACGACACCATGTATCTGTGGTCATTGTAGAGAGTATTTTTCACTTATCTTCTTTGTTCTTTCTTTTTTAAAAATATATTAAAGTTTTTAGCGCTCAAAACACATAGAGAACCAAACCTACTGACCCAAAGGAGTGGCACACCACCCTCATCTCATATTTATCCTTCTTCAGGAATAATTCCATAATTTTGAGATTTTATATTGTTCCTATACCATTGATAATAATTTTAAAATAATTGTAAAAGTAAATTGAAAAGAGTACCATTTGATTTGTAATGAAATGTACTTTGAAGATGTCCTCGGTATGCATATGTTTTAGAAAATATATAGAAACAAAAATTAAAGAATCAAACTTCCAAGAGTAAAATAAAAATTGTCGAGCACTTGAGCAAGGACGACAAGGAAAACAAGACCAAGTTTTTTATTTGTTCATGTGCTTTGCCAGCCACAAGCGCGCTCTCCCTCTTCCCCAACCGCGTGTCCCCTGGCCGGATCCGGGAGAGGCCATTCCATGACCCCCTTCGGCTACCCAAGCCTATCTTAGTGTTGATTGATACTACGCACCCACTTATATACCGTAAGACGACGGTGTACAATTATAACTTTTTTCCTAGAGTATATTCCATAGTTTAATCGAATCCACGGAGAATAAGCGAAATTTTTACTAACAATTAAATACTAACAAGATTTCAATGGCTGTGTGCTATGTATATGACAAGAATTGGAAACACTAGTTACTAACAAAGGTGTAACAAGATAATTAAGGATTCTCTCACATAGACTGAGTTCATCAAGTGAGTTTCAAAAGCATGAGTTTACACAGCTAGATCCCCGCACTAGAGAAGAGAGTATGAGACTACTCACTCATCCTTTAGGTATACATGGCAAAGCGATGAGGAGCGGCGTAAGATGGCGCAAGTTCCGATCGGCACGGTCTCCCTTCTGGTGGATCCGTTCGTTATTCACCTCCTTTTGCCTCCATTATCCTGAACCCTAGCTTTGCAGTAGTTTCTCACTTTCGATCATCGTCCCTGACTTCATTGTTTTTTTTCTTTCATCTTCGACAATTCTGACCTAAGCGTCCACTGACTTTGATTTATATTGGTTTGGGCCATCTTCCTTCTTGAATTGGGCCCATCACTGGGCCTTTCAATGATGTGTTGATTAACACCTGGACGTGCCAATCGGCACGACCCAGCTTTTCTTTTTCTGTTCCTTGCTTCGCCAACTTTTATCCATAATTGCTCTGTTTTTCATATATTTTCTGTACTATCCACCAAAACAGAATAACTAAAAATATATGCAATTATGGGATTAATCGTTAGCTTAATTGACCAAATCCAGGTGTAAAACATCCCTGTTTGATAACTAACATGTGCATCTAGAAACCACCAACACCGTGACGGCCCAGGCGGCCCATGCCCGATGCTGGCCACTGATGTGGAAACGGTGATGTGGCCGCCGCCGTCGACCACCACGCCGACACGAAACGGTGTGGCGCACATGGAAGGCGGACACGTCGTCCAAAACATGGAGCGCACGCGGAATCCTTCAACCATCAGAATAATAATACTGCCCCTTTGGATCGAAGGAAAAACAAAGAAAAATTGGAGGATAGAAATCTTCCTATTTGACTCTTTGGCTCATAGGAAAAACAAAGGATACTTTCCAAAGGAATGGATTCCTATGCTTGATTTTGGAGGAAACAGAGCATGAGGTTAGATCTCTTTTTTCTTCCCTTTGTTTTCATGTAGAGCAAGAACAAGCTATAGATTCCTTTATTTTTCCCATGAGACTACCAAAGACCTTCTTATCTCAATTTCTATATTTTCAATTCCCATGGAATTTCAAAAGCATGCCATCTCAATTGCTACATTTATCCTATTCCTATGTTTTTCCTATCCTACACATTTCAAAAGGAGCCTACATGACCAAGCGGCCATTAAACAACCAACACATGCCTATACACGGTTCAGAAACTGAAATCATGTATTATGCCTGACCTGGAAACTTCCTGGGGTCCTGCAGAACTCCACTGAGGAACAATTTTAGTTTTGTTCGGAACACTGTGTCTGGCTTGATGCAATGAGTTCAACACAAATTGATTTTTTCCTCGCAAACGTAGTTTCGGCCATCCAAACTTGGAACTGGGGCGGTCGTCTCAGGATACGTGACTGGGTGGGGACTAGGTAGAGACATGGCAGTGTATTCCCATCGTTTGCTCCCTTCATCCCTAAATGTAGGGCTTTATAGCATTCGAATAAGAAAATAATCATTATGTTAAAAAACTATCATACCCTTCATTTTTACCTTTATCCACTCATCCATTAACTCCGCCACCAACACCAAAGTTTGTCCTATCTCCAAAATGTTCTATATTTAAGAAAAAAATTCAAACTCCAAAATACCCTACATTTAGGGATGGAGGGAGTATGATTTTATTTTGCCCTAGTTTGTCAGAGTATGCGTGTGGAACTGGGTCACTTTTTCCTTATATGGGTTAGACTATCCGCAGTGGTGATCGGTACAGGAATCTGGAGGGCGATTTTACAGATTTTTGGCTACAGCGGGTGACGGTAAACCGATCGGTAAAATAAAGTCCCTTGCCTGGAACGGTATTCCCAGCGATATCCAGATTACCGCTACACATTCGTTCCCCAACCACCGACGCTCTTGGCGCCCTTTCACACGGACGGCTCGCGCTCGCCCTTCCGCCGCCAGCCCGCGCTCGCCAACCGCCGGCCCGTGCTCGCCAGCCGCCGCCCTCGCTCTCCAGCAGCCATACCTCCTCTCCCTCGTGCCCGATGCGTCATCTCCGGTGCGACCGCGACCGCATCGAAGGCATCTCCGGCGCATCCGCATCGAAGCCATCTCCGGCGTATCTGCATCTCCGACGCTTCGTGTGTGGCCAATTCGTCGCCGGTGGCAGCAGATCCATTAGAGCCAATAGCGGATCTGCACCGGAGAGGTCTGATCGCACCCGTACCCGAGGTCCTTCAGCGCTGCTGCGTCCTCCTTTCGATCTGCGTGGTGAAGACGCGTCAAGGGCGGTGGCGGCAGGCGGAAGCACGTTCCGGCCCTTCCGGCGTCTCGTCGACTCCACCGGCGCGCCCTTCCGGCGCCGCACCGGCAGAAGCAGCCCCCGTCTTGGAGAAATCGGCCGTGCACAGCCGTCAGCGCAAGCGGCGGCGCCGAGCTTCACCGTCCACGTCCCAAGAGAGCTCCACCACGCGCTCCTGTCGACGGCCTACCCGAGTTAGGTACGTTGAGCCCTGAATATCATCTCTGTTTGGTGATTGTGCAAAACACTGTAAATTGGTATGGTAGCAAGTAGATGCAGTCTGCACTTTGTGAGGCACAGACAAACGGCTGCACAATTAGCAATCTTTATTCATATATCACAATTTAAATTTACTAGTATATTAGCATTACTGCCATGAGAACTCTTGGCCCTTGTATGCCTTTCGTAGAGCACTTGTAGGGTCCCAACCTAGTGAGCATGGCGAGGACAATAAAATTGATGAGACGATGAGCATTTATTTCTAAGGCAGGTCTGATGTACAAATAAAAAACACGCTGAATAAAAAACTGTAGTTACTCCAAGTTCGCAGCTGTAAATGGATTTTTTGAGATTCAGGCTTTTTTAGTCCCATAATTTCTTGAATGCAGATAATGGTCACTATACCATATACCTACAACAACCTAACTGAATGTAAGGTTCGTCCTAAAAATAGCTCCAAGCTAAATCTATAATACCTCTTTGAGACAATTAGTTCAATTTTAATAAAATAGTAAGATATATGTTGTTGTTGGCTGAACAATGTCAATTTGACATCATACTATACTGCCTTGGTTGTCCTTACATATGTTCTGAGTTGATCTTAATTGTTGTATATCCTTTGAAATACTTTCATATGCAGCGACCAAATTTATGTCTTCTTCCTTGTCATTTCAGGATGGATCCCAATGGATCACAGGGAGGTTTTCCAGGAGACAACATGGGTCCCTACCAGGGTGGTTGGAACCAATTGATGTGTGGGTACCAAGGTCAACCATCCTGGATCCCATAAGGAATGCCACAGCTACTGCCCAATTTCTCAATGATGTATCCAAGTACCAATAGTCCACAAGTGTGTCAGCCGGCTGAAAAGGAAAATGCATCTCGGCAACCCGATGAGAACTATGTGCATGATCCAGTCGTCGCTGCAGAACCTTCACCAACTACAAAGAGGTCATCGGCGGGCACAAGGACGAAGCTAAGCAATTTCAATCCACAAGAAGATGTCAACCTTGTGAAGTCATGCCTTGAAATACAGGGTGACCAAATTACAAATACTTCACAAAAAAAAGAAAAAATGTGGCTCAGGATTCTGGAACGATACAACCTGAGGAGGGAAGCAAACCCAGAACGGAGTTGGAGGTCTCTACAGAGCCGTTGGGACACTATAAAGGCTGAAGTGTCCAAATTCGCATCGTTCCATGCTGATGTCCTTCGAGAGAATCACAGCGGGTTGTCTGATGCTGACAAGGTTTGTGATTTGTTGATTCATTCTATTGTACTGTTTTCATTAGTAGTGATTAAACAAATGTCACATTCGTTGAATTATACAACAATTATTGTATGTTGCAGACCACTCAAGCCGCAGCTACTTTTGCTGATGTCCTCAAACACCAGTTTTGTTACCTGCATTGTTGGGAGCTCATGAAGGATGAGCCCAGATGGCAGGATGCTAAGAGCAGAGCAAATTCGAAGTCAGTTGCCGGTGAAGGTTTTGGAGACGACAACATCAACCTTGTAGATGGCAATTCTAGCCCAACCAGAGCAGCTGAAAAGAGGCCCATGGGTAGGGATAAGGCTAAAGCAGCGAAGATGGCAGCTAATTCTTCGGGGAGGGGGGTCAGAATCTTCCGAGCATGCTTCGAGGATGGAAGATCTATCTTTACAAAAGATTTCTATCATGCAAACAGAATCTGATGGTAAAATTGAACGCTTCCAACAGCGTGAGCGTATAGATGAGAAGCGCTACGAGGAAATGCGAAGCCACAATGTCGCATTGTTAGCCATTGAGCAAGAGAAGCTTCAGTTCAAGCGTCAGCAGTATGACAAGGAGCAGGAAGATAAGGAGAAGCAAGAAGATGAAAGGATCCTGATGCTGAGACACTCACACCAGCGCAGCGAGTTTATTATGAGGATCTGCAGGAAGACATTTTGCTGAAGCTGGCAGCTAAGGGCGGGAAGAGACAGTGCCCTGCAGATTAGTGTAGCTGTTGTTGTTCATCCCAAGTAGTATGGTATTTGTAGTTGCAACTTTGCTATGTATGTCTATTATTTGTGACTGTGGAGTTCGAAATTACTTGTGCTTTGTGCTGTGAGATGTTAGTTGTAATCTACCTCTTGTGTTGTGAGCTGTGACTTGTACTCTTACATGTGAGCTGAGCCTGGACAAGTGTTGCATATTATTATCTAGTGAAGTGAATCACGGCAGGTCTGTGCCACATTGGTATATTATTTGGCTTTGAATCACCGTGAGTCTGGAAAAGTGTTGCATATTATTTGGCCTTGATGTTTTCAGTTTTGCAAAGAAGCTAGAGATTAATGGCAGCCAGAGATTATTGCTTGGCGTCCAGACTATGCCAAAAACTCACCATTGCTTGAACATGAGATTGACAGTAGAATATTTGAAATCCACATGTGCTGACATGGATCAGTTAACTAAACAAAAGCTTGACAACCACAATTAATTCAACAGTTATTATGACAAGAAATTAACATTGAGCCATACATGTAATTAACATTGAGCCATTCTGAACCTTCACAGAAGCAGATCAACTGGAACTTGGTAATACCAAAAGTTGTGATGACATAGACTATGCAACACTTCTACTACTTCCACTACTTCTACTACAGCATCATGCTGCAAGACTACTTGTACTACTAGTGATGCTGACGAGATCCCCGCCTCATCCAATGGTGCTCGATGAGATCATGTTGCTGAAAAGAGGCCCATGGGTAGGGATAAGGCTAAAGCAGCGAAGAAGGTAGCTAATTCTTCGGGGGGGGGTCAGAATCTTCCGAGCATGCTTTGAGGATGGAAGATCTATCTTTACAAAAGATTTCTATCATGCAAACAGAATCTGATGGTAAAATTGAACGCTTCCAACAGCTTGAGCGTATAGATGAGAAGCGCTACGAGGAAATGCGAAGCCACAATGTCGCATTGTTAGCCATTGAGCAAGAGAAGCTTCAGTTCAAGCGTCAGCAGTATGACAAGGAGCAGGAAGATAAGGAGAAGCAAGAAGATGAAAGGATCCTGATGCTGAGACACTCACACCAGCGCAGCGAGTTTATTATAAGGATCTGCAGGAAGACATTTTGCTGAAGCTGGCAGCTAAGGGCGGGAAGCGACAGTGCCCTGCAGATTAGTGTAGCTGTTGTTGTTCATCCCAAGTAGTATGGTATTTGTAGTTGCAACTTTGCTATGTATGTCTATTATTTGTGACTGTGGAGTTCGAAATTACTTGTGCTTTGTGCTGTGAGATGTTAGTTGTAATCTACCTCTTGTGTTGTGAGCTGTGACTTGTACTCTTACATGTGAGCTGAGCCTGGACAAGTGTTGCATATTATTATCTAGTGAAGTGAATCACAGCACGTCTGTGCCACATTGGTATATTATTTGGCTTTGAATCACCGTGAGTCTGGAAAAGTGTTGCATATTATTTGGCCTTGATGTTTTCAGTTTTGCAAAGAAGCTAGAGATTAATGGCAGCCAGAGATTATTGCTTGGCGTCCAGACTATGCCAAAAACTCACCATTGCTTGAACATGAGATTGACAGTAGAATATTTGAAATCCACATGTGCTGACATGGATCAGTTAACTAAACAAAAGCTTGACAACCACAATTAATTCAACAGTTATTATGACAAGAAATTAACATTGAGCCATACATGTAATTAACATTGAGCCATTCTGAACCTTCACAGAAGCAGATCAACTGGAACTTGGTAATACCAAAAGTTGTGATGACATAGACTATGCAACACTTCTACTACTTCCACTACTTCTACTACAGCATCATGCTGCAAGACTACTTGTACTACTAGTGATGCTGACGAGATCCCCGCCTCATCCAATGGTGCTCGATGAGATCATGTTGTAGCTGACAGTGCGTGTTTTGGTCATGAAGCCTATGGTGTGCTGCCACAAATTCCTTCCTCGATGGATGGTTCGAGAGTGGTACAGCTAGGTTTCCAATGCTTGTGAAATCAGTATTATCGGCATGGCCTTGTTCATCCTCCACTATCATGTTATGCAAAATAATGCAAGTTATCATTATATCGTTCAGGTGGCTACGGTCCCAACCATACGCGGGTCCTCGGATCACAGCAAACCTCTCTTGGCTTTACTAGCATACCGCGTGACCCGTATGGGCGAGCTGGATCAGGATGCTTAGCAGAGGACTAGATGGCCCGTCGTGGTGTAGAGTTAGTGTTAGTGGCTTTTTGGAGCTTTTGTCTCAACCCATGAGTAGAGGATATCCCACCTGGCCCGTGGTACGCCTTTCACACCTTCAGGATCTTTCTTTCTGTGTTGTGGTTAGAGGATCCCGGAGCTGAGGGCGGGCGTCTACCGGTCGATGCTTTGTTGAATGATCTTGTGAGTGTTGTTGTTGTGTTTTAGTACCTCTGCAGAGATATATATCTATACGTATAGCCTAGCTCAAGGATATAGGCACTACCAAGATAAATCCACTTGATTAGTTTACTACTTCTCCCCTCCGATAGGTGTCTTACTTCCGGTTTCGAGCGGTGGTCCAGTGAAGGTGTGCTGGACATAAAACTTGACCCTTGCAGGATTGTGTTGTTTCCTACAAGGCCACTTCTAAAATTTGACTAATGATAAAACTTACTTCACATAGACTTGAGAAATAATTGCTTTAGGTGGTAGCCCTTGCCTATACTTGAAATATCCAAGCATACATACATTGTTGCTAGGTAGTTGCGGCTTGTTGAGTACTTTATGTACTCACGGCTTTCTCACTTTGTTTTTCAGACGCTGGTACATAGGATCCCGCCGAGCCTACCGACGGACCGACGGAGAGGAGTGACCGTCTCGCTTACACTCGAGTGCTTGTGGGTGTTGGTCTTCACCGACGTTCTTCATGTGAGATGCTTCCGCTAGTTTCATTCATATTCTCTCGATGGCCTGCGTGCCACACACATTGTATCCATGAGATTTGAGATTTGAGTTATGGTAATATACTATTGGAGATTCTACCATCTTGCCTGGCTCTTATTCTTTCTTATGGTTTAATGATGCTTAATTGTGATGGATGTACGTGCCACACTCCTGGGAGTGGCAAAGAGGTACAAAGGGTTCGGATTTCACTTTGGTGAAATTCGGATCCTCACAGTTAAAAACATATTCACGACGCTAGTAAAGGCAATTTGCTTGCAGTGCTTCATTTAAAGCTATATTATCTGAATAATTAGAGTACATCCAGTGATTGAGTTAACAGGCTTATTGTATAGTGTACCCCACCTAACCTTTCGAGCTGCATCTAATATATTTGCTAAGACGTATGCACTCCAGTTGAAGTTAACTATATCATCAGCATTTTGTAGTGCACTCCAGAAATCAGAATTCCCATATGCTTGATTTGTGGTTGGTGCAAGGAAACGCCCCATGATGAATATAACAAATGCAACCTTAAAATGTTCACAGTATTCCTTGGAAAGATGTGGTGGCAATTCAGCTCGTACAAATGAGTCTGCTGCTTTTAAAACGTGAGCTTCATCACCTAAAAACGACAGCTTGTTCTTCAGGAAAGAATTTTTCTCCTCTTCTGAAGTGAAACTTTTCCTGCATACATCATCCCCAAAAGATGTAATTCTGTTATTTTTCCAATGTGTTCATCTGTCATAGGGATGCTAACATTGTCACCCACTGCAAGTGTACTTGTCAACCATTTTATATTGCTTAGAAGCCAAGCAGAAAACTTCCTGTTTACTTTGCTGGTGCAAGGAAGCTCCAAAATACCACCAAATCCAATTGACTTTACCAATTCTTTTTTTCTTTCATCAAACTTTGAGATGACTTCAAATACATGCTTTGCAGAACTTCTGGAGTTAACTATGGACTTGTCACCCAATAAGCTTTCTTCAAAATTGCAGTGTTGCTGTCTCTGGAATTTCCAATTAGTATCATCGTCAGAATAGGACCTCTTCCCACGCTTTGTTCGTCGTCTGGAAGCATCCCACATCATGCTAGTTTCATCCTTATCACTCATCTTCTTTTTTATCTACAGAAAAAAAATTAGAAATTGCTTTAGCTGCATCATTTGCCTCACTGAGTATAATGCAAAGTGAATGCCTTCAACAAATGTGAAGCGAAAGAAAAATGTGAAAAGCTGTTTGGGTTTTATAATTGTCGTTGCCACTAAACATTAAATATATAATTAACTAAACAAATAATTTAACACATATTAATTTGAAATAATTTTTAACCTATCATAAATGGAGGAAAACATCATTTTATTTTCATATGGTACCTATAGTCTGAGAAAATTTGTAAACTTAATGGACTAAGTCGATATGATTTAAAATAAATGCTTAATTGCTGACAAGTAATGAGCAGACTAAAACTGTAATAAAGTAGAAATAAAACTTTAATGGCCACTGAAAAATAATAAATTTACACTGACAAATGCTATAAAGTCTCCATCAAATTAACATTTAATTCTTAAATGTAAAATAGTTGAATATAAATTTCAACTAGTATTTTGACAAATATTACATGACTGGTAAGACATCAAAGGTACCAAGAGGACCAGGAAGGCCATTGATTTGTCTTCTTAGTATCTACCAGGGGTATAAAATTGACGAAATCGGGGACGGTAAACCGAAGACACAATATGGTGACTAAGTGGAATGATATATGTATAATGGATGTCGACATAGTAAGAAGATGTATTTGAGGATGTTAAGGAGAGCGTTCGTGCAATAGCCTCTTTCTGGAAAACTTGATGTATTGCTTATTCAAATCATATTGTTAATCAGTGGAAGATTCATTCTATATAAAACCCAGACATAATAATATTCTATATGTAATGCTAGTTCGATGTAAAGTTATAACGTGATAATCAGTGCAACATCCATATTATGTTCAAGAAAAAAAAAGCAGCTAGAAAAATTCTAAAGAACATTTGTAGACTGAGAAATATTTAACAATGAACTGCTTACAAATAAAGAGGACTGCCTCTGTGGTGTGTACTTAAGAGCTCTGCTTTCTTTTACCCATGACAGATAATTGGCCTGAAGCTCGCAGATTGTTTTCTCAGCTAATGAACTAAATGTACCAGAGAAACATTAGAAAGATCTGAAAAAATTGCTTCAACTTGACTACTCTCAAAGTATTTTTTTCATGCTTCTTTCTATTTCAGCTGTTGCTTTCTCAGCAATAGGTGCAAAAGCATCTGCAAGGTGCACTTTCTGGTTTTCAATGTGCATTAATCCTGAGGAACCAAAATCCTGTAAGGAATTGTAAAATGGCTATTATTTAAATAATAATAATTATGGTGAATTCATTTATTAAAGTTAAAGCCTGATACTAACCTCGAATGAAACAGAATCGTTGTTGATGCCCCAGCTATAAGGAACATCATTAACACCCCTAACCTAAAATGTTATGTGTCAAAAACTGCTGACAACAAAATAGATTTGTAAAAAAAAATTCTGGATAACAATTTCTACCTGGGTCTTCCCAAATGTATTCCAGAGTGGAAACACAATCTTTTGTCTGTGTCGATCAGCAATTCAGCTGAAACGAGGTATAGTCAACCATGCGTGGAAATTTGTTATCTATGTTAACTAGAGTACCAAAATCCAGGTTGTCAAGATAAAACACCTTCATGTAGCCCATAAAAATCAATAGTAAACTTTATTAGTCCATGCCAAAGCAACATCGTGATGAACTTAACAATATATCAATATATTGACAACCTGAAGGAAGAAGCAACAACCAATGACTGTTACTGGTTTGATTTTATTTCTGATCTGTTCAATAGCTTGTTGTGCACCAATCTTTATGGTATTTAGGACATACTGTGCCCAGTTCTTGGTCTTTATCTTGTCCGGGTCAATCAAATTGTTCATTATCCATATATGGACAGATGGCTTGTCAGTTGCACATCCTAGAAAATAGGAAAATGCAAACAAAACGGCAGTCACCTTGAAAGCATGCTTCTCTGCTGCATTCATTTCATTTGGGTAATCTTTTACAAGAATACTCTCCAAATATCCTAATGTGATGCTTCCAGACACATCATCTAGAAATAGAATTTTTCTTATCTGCTCTAGTACATTTTGTGGTACTTCATCCTGATGAACAACAAAAACCCCTTGGAATGGAATACCAATAACAGTGTTCACGTCCTTGTCTGTGATTACTACCTCCTTGTTGCCAAATGCTCTAAGAGTCATGCTAGTGCTGTCAAGTTTGCTTAGCAACCATATGGTAAGCTCCATATCTAGATCATCAACCATTGGTGTGTAAACCAAACCACCAAAACCAATCTCATCTATCAAGCTAGTTTTCTTGCTGTCAAATGAAGAGAAAACAGAGTGCACCTTTCTAACATGACATAAATACTTCACAGGAATCAAACTGCTCCCCATATCACCTGCTGGAGGCAGAATGTTTTCAAACTGCGCCAGTTCATCAAAATCTATTTCCATTTTTTTGCAGGTTTTGATTGTTTGACAGATGCTATTGACAGAAAAAACAGAAAGGCAAAATATATTTTCAAAAAAGATATAGAATAGTAAGTGTAAAATATGATTCAATATAGAAGATCAACAATTACCTTGGTTAGTTGACCGTGCTGCAAGAACAATGGACCGAAAGAATGAAGAAGTGTCTCAGTGCATTTAGAAGAACGGTTTTGCAATTGCCAAGAGTGTGGTGTTGTTGTCGTGAGGGTCGTCTTCTGTGCAGCTGTGTTTGGTTTTGAACTATGAGCGGCATCGTGGGTCAGCTGGGACAGCACCAAAAGGCAAGAAGCCTCCTTGCTTTCCGTTAAAATTCGTGTAACATAATTATTTTCTATAACTGAACGAAGTAAACCTGTTGTAGGGACGACTATTTGGACGATCGTGATGCAGGGCAGAGGACCTATTGTGTGTATCTGTGACAGACCCACCTCACGAAGAGGCGTTTCTATCTCCAGGATCATCATGGGTGGCATCACGCGCTGTGATACCCGATATTACAACATATAAACACAAGCATGAATACAATGAATATAAGTACAAGTCTTACATCCATTCCAAGTACAAATGTACATCAGAGTCTCATAAGCATCAGAAGCTAATAAGTTTGGAAAACAACTAAACAGCGGAAGCAAATAAGATACAATCGCTCTCTCGGCGACACATCACGGGCATCCGGCAGAGACAGATGTTCCTGCCCTAGAACATCTTACCGGCACATCAACTCCTCTACTCGTCCGGACCGCACCACTCCCAAGTGTAGTGGCCGTCGCCCGAAGTCTGATCCAGCCGGACGTCATCTCCGGCGTCGAAGTCATGCACGACGGTATCCTCCGAAAACCACATAGAGCAAAGCCCTGAGCAACTAGAGCTCAGCAAGACTGACCCGTCAAAGTGGCCATCTACAGCCGACTCCTAGACATGCAAAGGCCAGGGGGATAGGGTACATTTAAGCACTAAGCCGGCCTACAAGTGAATCCTTACTTTCATCTTTTAGCAGTTTAATTAAGTTGCAAGAAGGAATAAATTTAATTTGCACTAAGCTACTGCATTACATGTTTCCAAACAAGTAATTAAGCAATACAGCAAATTAATCATAATCATCATCATCATCAAAGTTCCTCTTCTTACTACGTTCCGGTCGATGGGACAAGTGGTACTCGTTACTTGTGAGGGGCAGCGATTCGAATCGATTTACATCCTGCAGGAGAAACCTGACTGCACGTCACATACGCGCTTCCCGGAAGCCGCATGAGACAACCTTTCCCAGCCGGCACTCGTAGTGTTAGTCGGGCCTAGCTCCCCGAGAAGGGTCCCCACGCGATGCCGTCCCGGACGTCATCCGTGAGTAGAGTGCTCCCTTCTCTCCTCCCAAATTCCTGCCAAGTAACCAAGGGAGTAGGGTATCTCCCTAACATACAGCAACCATCGGTACATCGGTTTACTGGGCCCATCAACACCAGCATGCAAGCAGTACGTTCAAACTTATCCACATGGGCCGGACACGACGCGGTCCTTGTGTGCACGAGACAGGGCTACAACCTTGAAGACTCTTTCAGTCCTTCACTTTCCACCTAGTTGCCCGTCCGGCCTCCAATTTCCATTCTCATCTTGATACTCAGCATCGTGTCCAAAAAGTGATTTTTCTATCTACGAGTGGTCTCCGTACCACTCGACGGATCATCGCCCTATTTAAGCAAGCATCTAGCGTAGGGTGATCGAATCAGGATAAACAGGATCCTACCGCATGCTAGGGTTTCGTCACAACTCCTGTAGACCTAATGCACAGTACGGACCTACAAACACGGTGACGAAAATAAAATACTTAAATTAAAAGGTTGTGCACCGGGGCTTGCCTTGAGCTTGGCCTGGGTCAACAATAGCAGCAGCTTCTGACTCCTCCTCGCCGGTTACCGCGTTCACCACCGCAGCTACATGATGCAAAGGTGATGTGTAAATTTTGATGAAAACATGATATGGAATATTTTTCGGAATACGTACGGATTTCATCAAATACATTTAATTCATGAGTATAAATTAACGTGCTGTCCAGCAGGGTGAAGATGATTTAAGGTGATTATTTAATTTAATCTCCTTCATCAACTCCCATGAAGCATTTAAATCATTATCGCATGTGCAAGAGAATAATTCAATAATCCTAGCAAAACTAGGTAAAAATAGCAATTAAATTGCTCTCCTGGTCCTTAGGCACATGCTATAGATAATAATTAAATTAAGCTTCATAATTTGGGGTAACTAAATAATTAATTAAGCCCTAACCTTGAATCTCCAAAAAGGAAATTAGCTCAATTAATTTGCCTCTGATAACGTAAATCTAACTGCACCATTAAATAGTACAAGTCTCAAGGATTCCAACAAACTTTGGTTTGCAATTTTTCGAGCTCTGGATCAAAAGATATGAATTTTTGAAGTTTACTCATTTTTCTGATATTTTAATTAATTTCGGGAAAAAGGAAAAGGGAGTGCATGTTCATGGGCCAGCCTGTGGCAATAAGGCCCAGCTCACGTGCGCGGGCCACGGACGGCGCGCGGCCCAGCGCGGCAAGCAGGCCGCGAGTGCAGCGCCCAGCCCAGGCTGCACCACGAGGCCAGCTCGAGCTGCAGCTCGGCCATGGTGGCCGGAGCGTTCGGAGATGGCGGCGGCTCGCCGGAACAAGACCAAGTGAGCACCAAAAATTGCAAATAAAATATCAGTGTGTGCAAGAGCTCGATGCGCATCCAACCGTGGGGGTAACAAGGTCGGATGCTCACCGGAGTATGGCCGGCGACGAGGCACGCGTGAGCTCGGGATACGACGACGTTCGGCGAGGTCGTACGCCGTCGAGGAAGCACAAAATCGAGCTCCGTTTGTTCCTAGAGCATCAGTGTAACATGGAGAAGAGCGGCATCAAGTCGGTTTGCGGTGGAGTTGGGTGTCGGAGGCGGTCGACGGGCGAGCAGGGCGGGCCGGCGGGTGAGGGCCGGGGAAAAGCCGAAATCCGACGATCTCTTTGGATACAAAAGAGGGAAACGGTTCAGGGTTATTCTACACGCAGATGCGCACACATAGGGAGAGGAACCAAGCGAGATGGCTCACCGTGCTTGGGGAATTTCGTGATGAAGCTCGAGGTGGCCGGCAATGGCGTCTTGACGGAAAATCCTTCGATTCGTCGCGCTCGGACAGCCAGCTGGGTTGAGCCTTCACAGGAAGCTAAGGGAGAGCAAGGCGGAGCCGTTGGCCGTCTCGGTTCGGCCGGGGACGAACTAGGGCGGCGGGGCAGCGAGCTTCATTGGACGGTGGCCATGGCGAACGGAATGGGAGCTCGGGAGAGAGAGAGAGAAATGGGAGAGGGGGTTCCGACCGGGGTGAGAGCCTCCCCTTTGTCCCCTCCGACCCGGCGGACCGCGGCCGGGCGCTGGCGCCACGCGGCGCCGGCGTACGGCCCGGTCGGGCGCTGGGGCGCGGCCCAGGGGCTGACCGGTGGGGCCCGCAGCATATGCCTTGGCATCTTCTTATTTTCTTCCAATTTCCCAAACGTGGTCCAATCCAAAATTGAAAAATCAAAAACAGGACCTTCCCGGGTTCAAAAATTAAAGTGAAGAATTTTGTTGAGAAGTATAACTCTAGAAAGTGACATGCACGAAGAGTTTACTCCAAAATCCTTTCTGGATAAATTCTGAAAATTCAGAGAAAAGGCTTAAATGCTAAACTTGTCTGATTTAATTGGGGTATCAAACCTTGAAAAAATCCAGTGGGGTTTTGCCCTAGATTTTTCATTTGACATGCCCTACAACATATATTTTTGGTTGACCATAGTGGTATGATAGAAATTTGAGTTGTAGTTCAAACCAAAGTGTTTTTGAATTTATTCGGCACCCAAAACACCTTGCATGTCAATGAAATTTCTTGGGTGGGTCAATCTAGTCCTGAGATTAGTTTTAAAAATGCTAACTCGAAAAAAATTTGGACACGAAGTGTCACAGCCCTCCCCTTAAAGAAATCTCGTCCCGAGATTAAGCTTAAGTAAGGAGGAGGCGGTTTGTGTACCTCCGGGTTCGAGCGAAAACTTCGGGTAGTGAGTGCGAAGAAAATCCTCTGATTCCCACGTAGCCTCCCTCGCGGAGTGGTGACTCCACTGAACCTTGAAGAATTTCGAGTGCCATTTCGGGTAACTCTTTCCTTTGTATCGACAATCTTGACTGGCCGCTCGGAGTATGACAAATCGGGCTGCAATGGTACTACTTCATCCAGCACTCGGTCAACGGGTGCTTTGAGACACTTCTTCGGTTGCGAGACATGGAAGACGTCATGCACACCGGCGAGTGCGTCGGGTAACTCAAGCTTGTACGCAACAACACCACATCCGGCAACAACGGGGTAGGGCCCGATGTAGCGAGGTGAGAGCTTGCCTCTCACGCCAAACCTTTGTACACCCTTGGTCGGCGAGACTCGAAGGTACACAAGGTCACCCACTTGGAACTCAAGTGGTCGGCGCCTCTTATCCGCGTAGCTCTTTTGCCTTGACTTTGCTTGTCTTGAGGTTGGCTTGTATTTCCAACACTCGCTCCTCGGCTTGTTGCACAAGTTCCGGCCCAAAGATGGTCCTTTCTCCGGACTCGGACCAGCTGAGGGAGTGCGGCATCGACGACCATAGAGAACCTCAAATGGTGCCATCTTAATGCTCTCTTGGTAACTATTGTTGTAAGCAAACTACGCCAAGGGTAAGCATTCATCCCATTTCTTGTCATGATCCAGAACATATGCTCTCATCATGTCTTCCAATATTTGGTTTACTCTCTCTCGTTTGCCCGTCGGTCCGTGGGTGGTAAGCTGAGCTGCGAATCAATTTCGTTCCTAGGGAGGCATGAAGTTGTTCCCGAAACGCCCCACAAGCTGTGATCCTCGATCAGAAATGATTGTCCTCGGTACACCATGCAAACACAAGATCCGTTCAATGTACAAGCTGGGCATATTTGGGCATCCTATAGCAAGTCCTCACCGGTATGAAATGTGCCACCTTTGTCAAGCGGTCGACAATTACCCAAATAGAATCAAACTTCCGAACTGTGGAGGGCAAGCCAGCAATGAAATCCATGCTAATATCATCCCACTTCCATGCTGGAACACTAAGTGGTCAGTAACGGTCCGGCTGGCCTCAAATGGTCGGCCTTGACCCGTCGGCAGGTGTCACACTCGGCGACGTAACGAGCAATTTCCCTTTTCATCCTTGTCCACCAATACCTCGTTCGAAGATCATGGTACATCTTATTGCTGCCGGGATGCATAGCATATTTGGCTAGGTGAGCCACATCCAATATCTTCTTACGTAGCTCAGGAACATTCGGCACCACAATTCGGTCCTTGAACCATATGACTCCCGCGTCGTCCTCACGGAAATATGCCACTTGCTTATCTCCCTCTTTTATCCTTCTCCTAAGGTGAGCAATACAAGTATTCGCTTTCTGCGCTTCTACCACTTCTTCTCGCAAGGTGGGTATCAAGGCCAAGTTGTAGAGCGACCCGTGGGGTACAACCTGGATGTAGTGCCCATCCTTGATCGATCGAGTGGCTCTGAAGGAGGTTGCAATGTGCTCTCCTGCTAAGCGCATCGGCAACGACATTAGCCTTCCCGGGGTGGTAGTGCACTTCCAACTCATAGTCCTTAATCAGTTCCAACCAACGGCGCTGTCTCATATTCAGATCATCCTGAGTGAAAATGTACTTCAAGCTCTTGTGATCGGTGTAGATACGAACGAGATTACCCAACAGATAATGTCTCCACACCTTCGGAGCGAGTACAACCGCCGCTAACTCGAGATCATGAGTAGGATAATTCTGCTCGTGCTTCCGGAGTTGCCGCGAGGTATAAGCAACAACTCGACCTTCCTGCATGAGAACTCCACCCAAACCTCCGCCCGATGCGTCACGAGAAAACATCGAAGGGCTTCTCAAGGTTCGGCTGTGCTAGCACGGGGCGGATGTCAACAATTTCTTCAAACTCTCAAAGGCTTCCCGACAAGCCCGACTCCACTCAAACTTCTTTTCTTTCTTCGGAAGCTCGGTCATAGGTTTGGCAATCTTGGAGAAGTTCGGGATGAACCTCCGATAATAGCCTGCCAAGCCTAGGAAGGCTGCGAACCTGTGGTACTGATTTTGGAGCTTTCCAATTAAGCACGTCCTGCACTTTGCTTGGATCAACGGATATGCCCTCCTCGGAAATGATGTGACCCAAGAATGGAACTTTCTTAAGCCGAATTCGCACTTGCTAAATTTCGCGTACAACCGGTGATCTCTCAATCTCCGGAGCACAATGCGAAGATGCTCGGCATGCTCTTTCTCGGACTTGGAGTACACCAGGATGTCATCAATAAAGACCACCACAAACTTGTCAAGCTCGGGCATGAATACCGAATTCATAAGATACATGAAGTGTGCCGGTGCATTTGTCAACCCAAAAGACATCACCAAATACTCATACAGGCCGTACCGTGTAGAGAAGGCTGTCTTAGGCACATCTTCAGCCCTGATCTTGATCTCGGTGATAGCCTGAGCGCAAATCAATCTTTGAGAATACCTTAGCTCCCATCAAGCTGATCAAACAAGATATCTATGCGAGGCAATGGATACTTGTTCTTGATAGTGACTGCATTGAGGGGTCGGTAATCCACACATAAGCGCAATGATTTGTCCTTCTTTTTAACAAAGCGAGCTGGACAGCCCCAAGGTGAAGAACTAGGTCTAATGTAACCTTTGTCCAATAGTTCCTTCAACTGTTCCTTCAACTCTGCTAATTCCTTGGGTGCCATTTTGTAAGGTCTTTTTGAGATAGGAGCCGTGCCCGGCTGCAACTCAATCTTGAACTCAATATCCCTGTCCGGAGGCATTCCCGGAAGATCCTCGGGAAACACATCAGGAAACTCACGGACAAGCTGGGATATCGGTCGGGCCCTCGACAATAGCTTGATGTACTGCGGGAGTACCATTCTTAGGGTATGTCGGTCGAAGGACATCTGGACCATGCAATGGAGAATTCAAGCTGACGGTGAAACCATCTATATCTAACATTGCCTTGTGGTATTTCATCCACATCATGCCCAATATCACATCAATATTACTGCCGGGAAGAACAATGCAATCCGTGGGGTATACTTTAGTCCGAAGGGTGATCGGTGCCCATCTAACCTCGTCTCTAGCGGTGATCCGACCACTAGCCGACTTTATCAAATACGAAGATCTCATCGCGCTATGGCATAACCCAAACTTTTCCACAAACATGCTACGATAAAATTATGCGATGCTCCGGAATCAAATAATACGAGGGCAGGATGATCTCGAACGGAAAACATACCAGCCATCACGGGAGCGTCGTCCGGAATCTCCTCGGTAGACGTGTAATTCACACGCCCTGTCTTTGCTGGGGCCCTGCTGTAGTTCCCGCGCTGCTGATTAGGAGCATTGCCCCGCTGCCGATAGGGGCAATCCCTAACAAAGTGTCCTGGGCGGCCACATCCAAAGCAAGGTGCTCCGGGTGGTGGCGGACGGTTCCCTGCAGCATTCCGAGCGGGACGGGGTGCTTGGAGCACGCTGTCCCATCTGCTGCTGCTGCGGGGGCCTCTGCTGCGGTGGGGGCCTCCGTGGGGGTGCCGGCCGACGCGGCGCCACCATAGGCTGAGAGCGGTAGCGCTGTCCGGAGGGGTCGGTGTAGATCATGCGATACTTGGCCGGGGTGGGTTGGATGGCCCCGTGGCACTCGCGGATCTCTTCTTCTCCGCCTGGACCCTGCGGTAGCCCTCCTCGGCGAGGATGGCATTGTTCACAAACTCCGAGAAGCTACCCGCCATGTTAAGGGTAAGGCGGTCCTGCAACTCGGCGCCGAGTCCCTCCATGAAGCGGTCCTTGCGCTTCCGATCTGTGTCCACCAGCTCGGGGGCATAGAGCGCCGGCCGATTGAACTGCCGGGTGTACTCGTGGACGCTGCGGCCTCCCCGGGTGAGAGCCATGAACTCTCTCGCCTTTCGGCGCATCACACCCGCCGGTATGAAGTGAGCGCGGAAGACCCTCTTGAAGTCCTCCCGGGTGGTCTGCGTGCCGGCGGCGGAGTGGCCAGGTGGGTAGCCCACCAAGCACTAGCGGCGCCCTCCAGCTGCTGCGTAGCAAAGAGCGTCTTCCGCACATCGGTGCGGTGGAGCAGTCCAAACTTGGACTCGGTGAGGCGGATGAAGTCCTCCGCCCTCATCGGCTCGCCGGAGCCGTCGTACCTCGGGGCTGGGTTCCCGGGAACTCCTGGTATGAGGCCTCCCGCGGCGCCGCATCGCGGTTCCGGCGCCCGCGGTTGCCGTCCCCGGCAGGTACCTGCCGACGGAGTTCCCGCAGGAACTCGTTCTGCTGCTGCTGATTATCGCGCATAGCCGCGAAAAACTGGGCCATCATGTCCATAGGGTTAGGGACAGGTGGCGGTGGTGGTGCTTCGTCTCCCGCACCTTGGGCCGAGCTTTCGGGCCTCTCTCCATGGAGATCGTTGGTGTTGCGCGTTCTCACCATTCTGTCAATCAAAATCGCGAAATCCGTTAATCCAGTTGATTCGCAAGAGAATACACATTTGACATAGGGTAACCAATTGCGCACAATAATAGGCCACTAGCAGTAGCAAAACCAATATAGTAATGGGAAATTTTACAGAATGAGAAACATCATCATTCAACACATCACACTGCATCAACATAGTTTCAAAGTTGCACCATAGTTCAATACATAATTGCTAACACCACGAGTACGATCACGCTTCCGCTAGACAAGTTCCGATTACAACAAAAGGGAAACAAGATACAAGTAGGGAGGTCGGCTGGAATCCCTACAACGCGCACTAATGTGCCACTCAATCCTCCTCCGCATCGTCGGGGTCCTCAAGCTGCTCTCCCGACGGAGGAACAAGGTCACTCGAGGTCCTGGTCCACGCGGACCGTAAGCGGTGAGGAAGCGCAAGAAGCGAGCGTCGGCTGCGTCTCGAGCCGCTGCTGCCTCGTCTCGGGCCTGAGCTGTAGTCTGCACCTCCTGCTGCAGATTAGCCACAAGAGTCTGCTGCTGCTGGAGCTGTCCACGCAGTGCCGCGTTCTCCGCGGTGAGTGAGGTGACCTGCTGGTCCCGCTGGACAACTCTAGCTTCATTCTGTCTCATGGCTCCTACGAGGATGTGCACCTCTCTGCGCCGAAACTCATGCTTGGCGGTACAGCTCGTCAGCATAGCACGCGGTGTTCGCCAACATGGGGCTGTAGTGAGGTGTGGTGGGGTCACTCAGCACTGCCATGCGGCGTCTCCAGCGGCTATCGTAGGGATCGCTGACTGGTAGGTACAAATACGGCGTCCCTACAAGGTCGGCAGCGTGAAGATCACGGAACTTGGTGAAAGCCTCCAACGCTGCTGCGTCCCACGCGCTGTAAAGCGCGAGGCTCGTCGTGGTCACCGTCCACGACTCCTGGCGTGGGGGTATTGCCTTGCCCGGCACAGCCACGTGCATGGTACAAGTGATCATCCCTCGCTCCACAAACTCCTTCCCTACATAGGCAGGGGGCTCGGTGTAGCCTAGCGACTGCATCGCCCGCCACAGCATCACGGGTAAACCCCCGCGATACAAGCAATCGGACCACATCCATCCGTTGTCCAAAACCTCAACGGCATCACCCATCCGTAACGAGATAAGATCCCCAAAAATTAGTAAAAGACTTGCGATCATGGATTAAGTATGCGATGAATGTCTTAATACGGAAATTAAATGCAACGACAATCACAATCTAGCATAAACATGCCACAATTTCCATAACATTCATTAGTTCATACATCCATTGCCAACTAGCCATACAAATGCACTCACACCTCCAAATATCCCTCACTAGGTGGTACTACTCGATTTAGTCCAGCTATCGAGCATCAAAATAATCTGCTACCAGCTGCCGGTCAGCCTATTCCCAACACCCTCCCGCCGAAGGAGGTCACTCCTACGGGTCGTCGACGTCGGACGCGTCGTCGTGTGGTGGAGGTGGTGCCAGGGCAGCCTGTAATTGCTGCTGCAACTGCGCGACCTGCTGCTCCAACGTCTGAATGTTGTGGAGCTGCTCCTGCTCCATCTGCTGTGCAACCATCAAGTTGGTCCGGAGGTGGTGGATATAGTGCTCCTGCTGAGCCACTCGCGCGTTGCGGCCCACCAGCTGCTGGCGTGCCTCATCGCGCTGTCGGGTGCGGTCGTCCTTCTCCTGCCGAAGCTCGTCTCGTTCCTCCAGCAAGAGGTTACGCTGCACCAACAGGGCATCCCTCTCACGGATGAGGTCATCACGCTCACCCGTGACTCTCGCGACCTCCCGAGTCTTGCTTTGCAGACCCCGGATCGCGTCGGAGCGCTCCTGTGCAAGGATGTCCAAACGCTCCCGCCGCTCGCGACGGACCGAGAGACAACTCGGTCACACGGTCCCGGAGACGCGTAGCCGGTGCGTCCGCGTCCCGGTGTATCCAGAACGCCTCGCAAGCGTAGCGAGCAACGCCGTGGTAACCCAACTCCGTGCGGCCAATCCTCCTGAGACGGCGTTCGACTACCTCGTCGAAGTAGTCAAGTATCGGGATCAGCTCGAAGGGGGTGCCGGACAAGGAGTCTCTGTGAGAGGTCACAAACTCCGACAAAATGAGCTGAGCTACCTTAGCTCGGCCCTGGTAGGTGTCCTTGGAGAACACTTGGTACTCCGTGAACCCTTCCTGCTCGTCGGGGTGGTGAGCAACCTCCGCCTTCACCTTGTGAAAGGCGACCCCAGAAACTCGGTCACGCTGGGTGAAGTACAGCGGGGGCTGGGTGTGTCCAAGAGTCTCCAACAGTGCCCACAGCAAACCGGGGAAGTCTCCGTCAAGGCCTCCTCCCCGGCGGACCACGTGCGGTCAGCGTGCTCGCGGTTGGGCTCACTGTCGGACGGCATCTGCGAAGGGTAAGAAACAAATTTTTTCCCACGTAAGCATGACGCACTGAAAGAAAGGATGCTTAACCAAGAGCATCATGTGAGCAAACAAATGGTAATGATTAACAAAGGGCAATTTATCCTCCATTAGATCAAATCCCGTCCCGGCGATCCAACGCCGTACAGTCAACAAAACTGTACATTTTAGCACAGGAAACGATAGAAATGGTTCTTCCTCATACTAACAATAATTTAGATCATCTTCTCAGCTTTCCATCGAGTATTTAATCACCTCATTCCGCTAATCGAGCGAAAAGTTATGGGTGTTACTCGACAGACTATCCATTCTGAACGGTAATCTGTACAGCGAGTAATAACTGACCAAAACCGGCCAGCTCGGTTCGAAACTGGTCCTCCAAATGAATACAAAAGTTGGGACCCATGTTTCAACCTTTCCAAGGAGTACAAGATCACCCGTACCCAACACATGAGCACCAAGATATGGTCAAAACGGTACCGTTATACAATTCTGAAAACAGAGTTGAGGTAGTTTCAGTTCAGAGGGAGGAATCCGAGATTTTCGACCCTGCGACCTCAAAACCAGTCTTTCCTCAGACTACCAAAGTTGTAGCTCGTGATTCAAGCTTTCCAGAAAGTGCTCATTTGCCTTATTCCGACAATCGAGCTGGGAGTTATGGGGAAAACCAACCAGGCTGTCGTTCTGAAAAACAGACACAGCACCTCTGAACAAAGCAGAGCATAACTCCCTCTCCCTGGATGCAAACATCACCAAACCACGTCCAAAAATTAGTTGACTTCTTTAAGTTTTCAGAACATTTAAAATCACTCAAATCCAAGATTCGAGCAGAAAGTTATGAATTTTATTTGCTTAGCGAGTTTCTGAAATTTCTGAGGTTACAAAATTCAGACTTTTAGGTTTGCCATTTTTATCATGAATGCACCTTAGCCATCCTGTTCGTCCTCACCACGAAAGAAACAAAATAATTATACCGTCTCAACGGTGTACGGATTTCGGGGTGGCGACCCGCACTCAACCACGTATGTCAGTCTAAATTATCGACTCACACCTACTAGCGTTGTTATGTACCTGCAGAAGATTCATTCCAGAAACAGTACATCAAATTCAAAAGAAACTACAAAAATAAGCACAGTTCTACAAGTAACGATCCATAAAGAGGATCGCCCCGTGGTATGCCACGAGCCAATATTGTCCCGTATTCTCCGTCCGCGGGCACGGACCGCTAATTTAAATGCAGACATACCCGAGCCACAGCCGTAGATGCGAGAAATTAAACAATCATAACCCAGGGTTAGCATTGCCACTGTTACGACTAATATAGTCCTTACGGGCACGTCCTCACACGATAACGCACTAGTTTTCGAAAATAGACTGCTTAAGGTGTTGTAATATCCCATGACGGCTCCGATACCACGCTATGACGGACCCACCTCACGAAGAGGCGTTTCTATCTCCAGGATCATCATGGGTGGCATCACGCGTCTGTGATACCCGATATTACAACATACAAACACAAGCATGAATACAATGAATATAAGTACAAGTCTTACATCCATTCCAAGTACAAATGTACATCGGAGTCTCATAAGCATCGAAGCTAATAAGTTTGGAAAACAACTAAACAGCGGAAGTAAATAAGATACAATCGCTCTCTCGGCGACACATCACGGGCATCCGGCAGAGACAGATGTTCCTGCCCTAGAACATCTTACCGGCACATCAACTCCTCTACTCGTCCGGACCGCACCACTCCCAAGTGTAGTGGCCGTCGCCCGAAGTCTGATCCAGCCGGACGTCATCTCCGGCGTCGAAGTCATGCACGACGGTATCCTCCGAAAACCACATAGAGCAAAGCCCTGAGCAACTAGAGCTCAGCAAGACCGACCCGTCAAAGTGGCCATCTACAGCCGACTCCTAGACATGCAAAGGCCAGGGGGATAGGGTACATTTAAGCACTAAGCCGGCCTACAAGTGAATCCTTACTTTCATCTTTTAGCGAGTTTAATTAAGTTGCAAGAAGGAATAAATTTAATTTGCACTAAGCTACTGCATTACATGTTTCCAAACAAGTAATTAAGCAATACAGCAAATTAATCATAATCATCATCATCATCAAAGTTCCTCTTCTTACTACGTTCCGGTCGACGGGACAAGTGGTACTCGTTATCGTGAGGGGCAGCGATTCGAATCGATTTACATCCTGCAGGAGAAACCTGACTGCACGTCACATACGCGCTTCCCGGAAGCCGCATGAGACAACCTTTCCCAGCCGGCACTCGTAGTGTTAGTCGGGCCTAGCTCCCCGAGAAGGGTCCCCACGCGATGCCGTCCCGGACGTCATCCGTGAGTAGAGTGCTCCCTTCTCTCCTCCCAAATTCCTGCCAAGTAACCAAGGGAGTAGGGTATCTCCCTAACATACAGCAACCATCGGTACATCGGTTTACTGGGCCCATCAACACCAGCATGCAAGCAGTACGTTCAAACTTATCCACATGGGCCGGACACGACGCGGTCCTTGTGTGCACGAGACGGGGCTACAACCTTGAAGACTCTTTCAGTCCTTCACTTTCCACCTAGTTGCCCGTCCGGCCTCGAATTTCCATTCTCATCTTGATACTCAGCATCGTGTCCAAAAAGTGATTTTTCTATCTACGAGTGGTCTCCGTACCACTCGACGGATCATCGCCCTATTTAAGCAAGCATCTAGCGTAGGGTGATCGAATCGGGATAAACAGGATCCTACTGCATGCTAGGGTTTCGTCACAACTCCTGTAGACCTAATGCACAGTACGAGACCTACAAACACAGTGACGAAAATAAAATACTTAAATTAAAAGGTTGTGCACCGGGGCTTGCCTTGAGCTTGGCCTGGGTCAACAATAGCAGCAGCTTCGACTCCTCCTCGCCGGTTACCGCGTTCACCACCGCAGCTACATGATGCAAAGGTGATGTGTAAATTTTGATGAAAACATGATATGGAATATTTTTCGGAATACGTACGGATTTCATCAAATACATTTAATTCATGAGTATAAATTAACGTGCTGTCCAGCAGGGTGAAGATGATTTAAGGTGATTATTTAATTTAATCTCCTTCATCAACTCCCATGAAGCATTTAAATCATTATCGCATGTGCAAGAGAATAATTCAATAATCCTAGCAAAACTAGGTAAAAATAGCAATTAAATTGCTCTCCTGGTCCTTAGGCACATGCTATAGATAATAATTAAATTAAGCTTCATAATTTGGGGTAACTAAATAATTAATTAAGCCCTAACCTTGAATCTCCAAAAAGGAAATTAGCTCAATTAATTTGCCTCTGATAACGTAAATCTAACTGCACCATTAAATAGTACAAGTCTCAAGGATTCCAACAAACTTTGGTTTGCAATTTTTCGAGCTCTGGATCAAAAGATATGAATTTTTGAAGTTTACTCATTTTTCTGATATTTTAATTAATTTCGGGAAAAAGGAAAAGGGAGTGCATGTTCATGGGCCAGCCTGTGGCAATAAGGCCCAGCTCACGTGCGCGGGCCACGGACGGCGCGCGGCCCAGCGCGGCAAGCAGGCCGCGAGTGCAGCGCCCAGCCCAGGCTGCACCACGAGGCCAGCTCGAGCTGCAGCTCGGCCATGGTGGCCGGAGCGTTCGGAGATGGCGGCGGCTCGCCGGAACAAGACCAAGTGAGCACCAAAAATTGCAAATAAAATATCAGTGTGTGCAAGAGCTCGATGCGCATCCAACCGTGGGGGTAACAAGGTCGGATGCTCACCGGAGTATGGCCGGCGACGAGGCACGCGTGAGCTCGGGATACGACGACGTTCGGCGAGGTCGTACGCCGTCGAGGAAGCACAAAATCGAGCTCCGTTTGTTCCTAGAGCATCAGTGTAACATGGAGAAGAGCGGCATCAAGTCGGTTTGCGGTGGAGTTGGGTGTCGGAGGCGGTCGACGGGCGAGCAGGGCGGGCCGGCGGGTGAGGGCCGGGGAAAAGCCGAAATCCGACGATCTCTTTGGATACAAAAGAGGGGAAACGGTTCAGGGTTATTCTACACGCAGATGCGCACACATAGGGAGAGGAACCAAGCGAGATGGCTCACCGTGCTTGGGGAATTTCGTGATGAAGCTCGAGGTGGCCGGCAATGGCGTCTTGACGGAAAATCCTTCGATTCGTCGCGCTCGGACAGCCAGCTGGGTTGAGCCTTCACAGGAAGCTAAGGGAGAGCAAGGCGGAGCCGTTGGCCGTCTCGGTTCGGCCGGGGACGAACTAGGGCGGCGGGGCAGCGAGCTTCATTGGACGGTGGCCATGGCGAACGGAATGGGAGCTCGGGAGAGAGAGAGAGAAATGGGAGAGGGGGTTCCGACCGGGGTGAGAGCCTCCCCTTTGTCCCCTCCGACCCGGCGGACCGCGGCCAGGGCGCTGGCGCCACGCGGCGCCGGCGTACGGCCCGGTCGGGCGCTGGGGCGCGGCCCGGGGCTGACCGGTGGGGCCCGCAGCATATGCCTTGGCATCTTCTTATTTTCTTCCAATTTCCCAAACGTGGTCCAATCCAAAATTGAAAAATCAAAAACAGGACCTTCCCGGGTTCAAAAATTAAAGTGAAGAATTTTGTTGAGAAGTATAACTCTAGAAAGTGACATGCACGAAGAGTTTACTCCAAAATCCTTTCTGGATAAATTCTGAAAATTCAGAGAAAAGGCTTAAATGCTAAACTTGTCTGATTTAATTGGGGTATCAAACCTTGATGAAATCCAGTGGGGTTTTTCCCTAGATTTTTCATTTGACATGCCCTACAACATATATTTTTGGTTGACCATAGTGGTATGATAGAAATTTGAGTTGTAGTTCAAACCAAAGTGTTTTTGAATTTATTCGGCACCCAAAACACCTTGCATGTCAATGAAATTTCTTGGGTGGGTCAATCTAGTCCTGAGATTAGTTTTAAAAATGCTAACTCGAAAAAAATTTGGACACGAAGTGTCACAGTATCAGTGCAAACATCGTTAATTTCGCAAACTGTGCCCTCATAGTTAATAACAAAATCAAAAAGGCAAGCACAGAGCCTGCTTTTGGTCAATGTAAGTGCAAACAACACTGCTTATATGAAGAGAATGAGCCTGCCATTGTAGAGTACACTTCTTCGTCAACCGTGAGGCAGAGCAGACCTACTATTTGTGTGTATTAGTACAGACCTCGTTATTTGCGGAACCTGTGCATCTTAGGTAATAGGTGACAATACAGCGACATATCCGGATAATTCAGCGATGGAGGTGTAGACCTTCAAACGTACACTGCATCAAACAAACAATAAGGCTATATTTAAAATATAAATAATGTTATAACTCAAGAAATATTTTATTGATTTAACTTTGGTAAAATTTAAAGATGTTTCCGGTGTTCGCAAGGAATATGAACCGTCCATTGGCCTTGATCCAATGACCCGTAATTTTAAGTGTTAGAAGTACACAAGAATTAGGGATAAAATAGTAATTCTAAGTGCTGACAAAATAAAAGGCGGGTCAACAATGGAATGTGTAATTGTATTGTTTTGGTATGATTTACTCGGAATAATTGTACCAGGCTAAGGCGGCGGTGCCACGCGTACCCGTTCTGATCTACGTAGTCTGGTTCACGTTTACTCATTAGAACGTGATTGATTAGGGTTTATGTCGAACGTAGTCTGGTTCACAATTACTCATTAGAACCTTTATATGCAGTAAGTGCAGATCAACTGATAATAATCAATATAAACATGTCTCTAGCAGGTGACAGTGAGTAATAATGTTGAGATTTCGTATGCATGAAAAGGGGAATGTCAAGATTCTCGTATTTGGAAAGAAAATGATTTCAAATATTATTTGAAGAATGTTAATTGCAACTACAACAACATATATTTCATAGTAAAAATGTTTTAATAAATGCGTGACCTTTTGACTACACTGAAAAATATTCTACACACTCATAAAAGTTGGAATGAACAGTTTTGTGCAAAAGGTGCAACTCATGTGGTTGGTGAAATGTGAGAAGTTTCATTTTACTAAGAAACAACTTTCGTAGGTTGAAAGCCCACTTAGTGACTGCAACCATGAATACTTTTGTTCATGGTGCAGCAAAATAATAGGAAAGGCAGTTACAAACCAGTTATATTGAGTACATCTAGAGAATAGACAGGTGGATATAACCTTGCCAAAGTAAAACTATTAGAAATCAGCAGTAAAGATATTACTTCGGGTAAAAGAAATAATCTATTGGTGGGCACTCAAAAGTCGACCTATAGTAGGACCAACTAGAAAGCACGTAAACAACACAAACAACTCAAATAGGATTTAGAAAAAATAAATGTGAGTTTACATGGGATCCATACAACTAAAAAAATCCGAGGTAGAATTAAACCCAAACATATAACAAAGCGTCATAGAAAGTACTTGATAACTAGATATCAGCATCTAGTTGGTCCTACTGCGGCGTTGTTAGCAGTGCCTTGTTTGCTTGACGGCACTAGAACCAAGTCCCCTCTTGTGGCGTTGTTTGCGTATCTTTGAACTTCTAATTCTCACATCTTTGTTAGTCTTCCAACGAGCATTCGATGGACGTCCAATGGAAGATTTGATGAGTGGAGGCTTTAAAGAATTAATATCAATAGCAACGCCTGTTCTGCTGTCAACATTCTGAAGATCATTTCTACCAGCATCAGAAAAATCTTCACTAAAGGATGATGGTCTTGCCGGTCCTTCAAAATCAGAATAGCTAGATTGATACCCAACATGACAGTTTGTTCTTAAAGAATTCCTTTTATCTTGCAATTTTTTCTTGAGAGAGACAAGCTGCTGACATGCATAGTCATAGCAATCTCAGTCTTTCCAGCAGTCTCAAGAATTTTTTTAGCTGTGTTTCCAAGCATATTATTCATAAAAAAATTTGGGTGGGGTGAAGTTTTTGCTTCGTTATGAGGAAGGAGATGAGATGGATCTTTCGCACAGGCTGCTTTTGTCCACCTTTCCATGATGTGAGCATCAGGAATCTCACATACAACATTTTTGATCATAACCTGAACAATCATAAGATAATGATGAGACCATTAAGTAGAAACGAAGAAAGAATATAAATGACAGTTACTATTCTTATAAAAACTTACTATTAAAGCATGGCAGCACAAGATACCAGAATGGGTGAAAAGACCACATTCACATGACTACAATGAAGTTTCTTCATCAAAAGAAACAATAAAATCAACTTTACACCATTTCTCTTTGCGTTCACGATAGATGTGGACAACTCTGAAAACACAAGCATCATCACCACGTACAACAACAGATGAAGTTGACTTTTTCAGTTCTTCAAGAAAAAGTTCATATGCTGATTTTGTGTGAACCTTTAAGGCATGAGACTCAATAGGCCAACCAAATCTGAGTTTTAGATCACACTGCACAAATAACCATGGTAATGTTAAAAATATAACTTAAAAATAAACATATGAACAAAAAAATAGGTAAAAGAAAACTGGCTTGCTTTGTGTTCTTCTCCGCTCCATGGTACGTTTTTTCTTGCTCATTGACAAGATTTGTGTATTGCTGCAGGAACAACGTCCTTGGAGAGGAACGAGAAACAAAGTTCTTCAACACATTGTTGGAAGATTCACTACGTTGTGTGCTAGTCATCCTTGCACAAAAAATATCTACAAACCAAGCTTTTTCCCACATCTTTCTTGAATCAAAGGCCCTTGTTATCTACATTTTCTGATATACCATATATTTTTATCATGATTTTCCATGACACCTCAAATTCTGCTACAGTAAGCATGTGATTGACAACCTTATTGAAGTCGTCTTCAAATTCAGTGTTGTTGTTGAACAAATGTCCAAGAACCTCGACCAACTTCTTCAAGACATGCCACTTGCACCACCGGTGTTTTGTTGTTTTCAATACTTCTCGCATTGCTGCACCCATGGCAGCACATTGATCTGAAAAGTAAATATGAAAACAGAAATAAGAAGGTGTTAGTGCAATCCCATTGCTTGTACTTCTAACTTAAAAAAAACTGAAACAGTTAACAATAACCTCACATGTCAACATAGTAACAGGAGCTTTACCTCCCATCATCTCCACAAATGAGCTGAATGCCCATTTGAAACTTTCTGTTTCCTCACTAGTCAAGAGCACACCAGCAAAGATGACACTTTGGAAGTGATTGTTTACACCGACAAACATTCCAAAAGGCATGTTATATACGTTTGTTCGGTACGTAGTGTGAAATGTAATTGCATCTCCAAAATGACTATACGTCCTCCTGCTGTATCCACTACTCCATATCAGGGAAGTGATCCAGCAATCTTTATCCATTTGGAAACCAAATACGAAATTAGGATCCTCTTCATGCATTCTAATTAATGAGCGGAGAGTCTTCTGTATATCATCAGCAATCATGCCTTGGGAGATGTGAGAACATAATGTTTAAGCCGTTTCTTACTAAATGTAAGGTTGTCCATAGATCCATATAGACTACCCATGATGCATCTAACTTTGCTAAGGCTAACATTATTCTCCCTCAAATAACGAACCATATCCTTAGTAGCTTGTCTATGTTCTGATGTGAAGTGAGATGACGCTTTTCACCACAAACTCTCAACTAGTTCGTGATTGTGATCAGCAACAAAAATACTGACATAGTATTGACCATTCTTGGTCCGAAGAATCCTAAGACGAACAGGGCAGTTACAAAGTGTTATTGAATTCTTAGTGCTTTTTTGGGTTTCCCTAATAAATATAAAAATAAAAGAGTGAGTGGAATGAATGATACTGGTGAAATGGAAGATAAAAAATTAAGCAATTATTCTTACCCCTCTTTGAAAGCTCCATTCATGCATGAGTCTGACATGATCACCATTATCTTCTTTGTCTACAGTATTGTCCCTCGTATTCTCAGAATGAATACTGAAATCTGTTTCCCATGAGTAAATGTTGTAGAATTGATATGCATCGGTCATAGAGGGGAAGGTCTGGCCAACAAAAGGTTCAAAAACTTGTTTTTTTGTTGCCATCTATGGCACTGCTCAATGCTTGTTCAACTGCTCCAATAACTGTCACATTGTGTGCAAACGGGCTAGACTCCTCCCAAACAGCCCATTTGCTACAGGAAAAGGTGTATGAACAGTAAAAAATAAATATTTTCCGGAGATAGAGGATTCTAAGTTAAAGATAAAAAGGACTCTCACTTCTTCAATGGTTCATCATATTTAACTTCCAAATGAAATATTAACCATCTTGGTAAGTTCTTCTACCCTTCATTAAATAGGTTCAGACTCCATCCATTGCATTGTTGGTTTCACAAACACATTGCATCATATATTTCTAATCTTCTTAATGAACTTGCATATGTTGGCCAAGATAACCTTGTATATGTGTAACATCCTCCAACTTGGTAATATTTTTTCCAAGAAACCGTCACTCTTCTGATGAAACAACCATATTTTCTTGAAATTCCTTTCACACGGTTCAGTTTTTCCTCTTCGAAAAGAAACTAGTCATAGTTTAAGTCAATCAAATCGAGATTCATAGTTCCCATAACAATCCATATTGGTCGTGCACGCAAGCAAGTTATGAGAATTGTGTGTTCTGCCTTCACAATATGGTGCAGCTCCAGCTATCTTTGTGTGGTACCGTTAGCAATGAAAGTATGTCAGAAAGCATGTTCTTAATTTCCTCGGGTTCCGGGTGTTGATGTTGACGGGTCAGCTTAACAATGGAAGGGACATCTTGCCATGCGCAGCAGTCTGTATTCCTCCAGAAGGTGAACAAGTAGTACTTGTGGTCAAGGAAAACTTTTAAGTTATTGATGTGGAAATCGAAGGGTTTTTAGCTAGTCATATAAAATATTTAAAATATCATTATATGCATAGTTGAACTTGGCACTGAGAAGAATTAAAATATTGAATTGTAATGGGTACATGTGCTACAGGAATTAAAAAACTAGTGATTTCGACCAACGACAATTTTATGTATTAGTAAAGCGTTTTTTAAGGAAAACATGTACTTTTGCTTAAGGTCCAAAAACTTCGGTGAGTGTATATTTCACTTAAAAAACAACCATTTAAACCCTCCTGTGAATATTTTATAATTGGGTGATTATGGCGTCTAAATGAACACTTGTGGTTCTTTAATCCTTGCAAAGCTGGCGCCTGAGTCCAGGATGCAGAATGTTGCTCGCATGCATCTGAAGGCGACTCCTTTTTTCTTTAACGCGGAACAGTAGATTTCTGGTTCCCTAGTGCTGTTCTACCTCGCACCTTTGACTCGACGACATGCGGACAGCAAGCAGACACGGTGCGTCCGGCCGTAGCGACTCTGACACTGAGGCACGTTTTCAAGAAGCAACATATCAACTTGGAGGATGCATTAAATTGTTACCTGGCTGCGAACCAAATGCAGTAGAGCTGGAGCCTCGTTCTCGGAGTAGCTAACCAGAGGGTATTATTGAATGGTTTGCACCTTTTGGTAGGAGTATTTAGTAATGCTAGAAGGGAAAAAAATGATTATGTTCGTTAGAGTAGTAATATTTTGAGGATAGGCTGCCTTCGTTCATGTTCCCAAACAAAAAGCTACAGGACGAAGTAGTGCTGCACCTTCAGTGGGGAGCATGCAGAGTAATGCTACCTCTATGTGGATTCTCCCCCAAAACCCGATGAATTGACCAATGTTGCTCATTGTTTCGAAGACACACATTTATGTTTGAATAGCAGGCGTTATCCCCAGAGCTTGAGCGTGCCTAACAACACAACGACATACCCGGAAAATTCAGTGATGGAGGTACTGACCGTCCAACATACACTGCATCAAACAAACACTAATGCTATCTTTAAAATATATATAATGTTATAACTCAAGAAATATTTTATTGATTTAACTTTGGTAAACTTTAAGATGTTTCTGGTGTTCGCAAAGAATATGAACCGTCCATTGACCTTGATCCAATGACCCGTAATTTTAAGTGTTAGAACTACATAATGTTTAAGCCGTTTCTTACTAAATGTAAGGTTGTCCATAGATCCATATAGACTACCCATGATGCATCTAACTTTGCTAAGGCTAACATTGTTCTCCCTCAAATAACGAACCATATCCTTAGTAGCTTGGTCTATGTTCTGATGTGAAGTGAGATGACGCTTTTCACCACAACTCTCAACCAGTTCGTGATTGTGATCAGCAACAAAAATACTGACATAGTATTGACCATTCTTGGTCTGAAGAATCCTAAGACGAGCAGGGCAGTTACAAAGTGTTGTTTAATTCTTAGTGCTTTTTTTGGGTTTCCCCTAATAAAAAAAAGAGTGAGTGGCATGAATGATACTGGTGAAATGGAAGATAAAAGGGACAATTGCATAACTGGCCCTCTTTTGAAAGCCAATTGCATGTTTGACCCTGTTTTTCACATTTTGCATATTCGACCCTATTTTTTGAATCTGAAGCCTCCGTTTGACCCCATTTGGCAAACCCGTCAACCAAGCCAGGATTTGAGAATTAAAAAAGAATAAAAAATAAAGCGACAAGGAAAAAGACCAAAATACCCTCTCTTTCTTTCTTCCCTTTGGCATTTCCCTAGATTCCTTCTTCCTGGTTTAGTTAGTTTCAAAATTTGAAATCTAAATTTAAATTGCTGCTAAAATTTTGAAACTTTAGCTAAATTGCTTTTCACAGTTTTGTTTCTGAAAGTAAGGTCATTCATGCAAAAGTTCATAATTTCTAGGGTCAATTATGCAAGGGTATCACGGTCTTTTTACCATGGACTTCACACCGTTAATGACTTCTAACAGAATAGGGTTAAGAATGTGCTTCGGTTTTAAAAAATGGGGTCAAATTTGCAAAACGTAAAAAACGAGGCCAAACATGCAATTAGCTTTCAAAAGAAGGTCAGTTATGCAAATTATTCTTACCCCTCTTTGACAGGATCACCATTATCTTCTTTGTCTACAGTACTATCCCTCTTATTCTCAGAACGAATACTGAAACCTATTTCCATGAGTAAAGGTTGTAGAATTGATATGCATCTGTCATAGAGGGGAAGGTCTGGCCAACAAAAGGTTCAAAAACTTGTTTTTTTTTGCCATCTCTGGCACTGCTCAATGCTTCTTCAACTGCTCCAATAACTGCCACATTGTGTGCAAAGAGGCTAGACTCCTCCCAAACAGCCAATTTGCTGCATGAAAAGGTATATGAACAGTAAAAATAAATATTATCTGGAGATAGATGTTTCTAAGTTAAAGATAAAAAGGACTCTCACTTCTTCAGTGGTTCATCGTTTGCTGAAGAATAACCGACAGCAAATTGACTTGACATTTTTTATTGTTCTGACTGAATTTATGGTTCTATTTCAGAAATGGGAAAGTCGCAATGGGGGCTGCACTTGTAGTGGCATGAGCTTCATCACCAGAATCTCTGTGATCATATTCATCCTCATCCACACTGGTTATTATTATGTAACAAAGCAACACATTATAACCACTTTAGTTGCAGATAACCAAAGCTAGATTTTTTCAGCAATGAAAACTCAAGTGGTATACCTTTTTTCACAATCTGATTGATCGGCATCATAAATCATGCAATTGTCATCACTAACAACAGGCAACGCAACATGATCATCAACTCTAGGCAATGGCGCAAAAATATTGCAGTGTGGAACATGTTATGCTGGAGTGTAACTAATAAACCATAAAAGGAAATAAATATGTACCGAATGATTTCTGCAGGAAAAAAACTGTTGCTTTCACGAAGTTGCTGATCTAAAGGCATACCCACATTTTCAAGTGTTGAAGGAGCGACAAATCTAATAATGTTGACGAAAGGTCACTAATTAGTTTGCATTATTAGCATAGTACAGTAAAGAATATAAAAAGCCAACAATATAAAGAACAACAACACTGCACAACGGTCAGACTGCATGCTACTAGATTCATATGCACTTTCTCCTCTACCTAAACTATGACAATAAGCTATTGAAAAGTAAACCATGTAGATTTGAAAGTATAAAAAGAGATAAACGATCTGCAGAATATTGAATTTAATCTAGTATTCGGATGCATGGTTAAAATGGGATGGACATAGCCTATACTGATCATAGATATAAACAATATTGGACTGTAATAAAGCTGATCACAGAGCTGCGTTCTAGAAAGTAAAGTTCCAACTGTCCTGTTGTATCAAGATCTGAAAAATAGCAATCTTCCAAAGTAAGATCTCCTTTAAAATCATAGACAGAGATAAACGATCTGCAGAATATTGATTTTAATCTAGTATTGGAATGCATGGTTAAAATGGGATGGACAGTATGCCTATACTGATCATAGATATAAAAAATATTGGTCTGTAAATAAAGTTGATAAAGCTGCATTTTAGGAAATAAAGCTTCAACTGTCCTGTCCTACCAAGATCCGAAAAGAAGAAATCCTACCAAAATAAGAGTGCAGGTATATACCTTGGATCCCTCCCAATTGTAGAAGATGAAACACTAGCCATAAGAGCTAAGAACGACGAGTTGGAAGAAGAAGGATCTTGTCCAAAGGGTCCAGAGGGAGAAGGTTGCATATCACCATGACTCCAAAATCCAGAGGATGACTGCATGATATTGGGATATTGTCACACCCGATTTCAACAACCGAAATCGGATTCATCCGTATGCGTGCCCAGGATCAAGTTTTCACGCAACAGGACAAATTATGGGATAAAAGAACAATATCTTTATTAATTCATTAAATATTTACATCTTGGACCCGTAGGTCTAAAGTAAAAGGTTATATTGCAGCGGAAATTAAACTAAACGTTGGCGTCCTTCAGCTCCCACAGGAAGTCGACCGGAAGACCGCATGCCTAGATCAACACTTCATTGTCTCCTTGAATGATGTACCTTCGCCCTTTACTTCTGAATTGTGGCATGATGCAAAAAGAGAGGCAACAAACATATGACTACATTACGTACTCAGCAAGTGGGGGAAAGTATGACATGTTGGCCGATCAAGAAAGGCCGACACAGGGTTTAAGGCATAGAAGCACCTATGTTTAGTTCATTAATTAAGCAGGCTATTTACTATGTGAGGTAACTCAACGGATCCATCAATTATCTAAACCACGTATGTCTCCTTCCCGAGAACCATGCATCCAAACAATTACCATCCCTCTAATCCGCGTGAGGGTCCATGCCGCTCTTGACCGTGAGCACGGCTGTCATGACAGTTTTCACTCTGCGAGAGGTTGTACACGTTTCCCCACGAGGAAGTGATTTCGTTCCCTAGGTTAGGTGGACTAAAGTCTCTATTATGCCAGTGCCATCGGACACATTACACACTTCCGAGGTGTGTGGCTAAGAGATCACCTCCAAGGCGGTTCACGGTTTCCTCCGGTTTTGTACGCGACCACTAAAAGATCCGCTAACCTAGAGGAGTAAACCCTCCACTCGGGCAGCCTCACTCTCTTGTGCCGGATGGCTCGGAGACCTCGTCTCTTCGCCACGCCTCCCCTGGGACTACCGGGATTCCCCAGCCACAGCCCCCTCTCCTTCGCGCATACTCGATCGGCATCTACCGCATACTAAGCCAAGCCGCGCCCATACTTGGCTCGTGGCTATACGATTTAACATGGATGGTCGCTCCACGAACCGGTCCTTATGATTCGGGTGATAGCATTCCATGGAACTACCAGTACACCCCAGCCATAGTTCCTCCAACCGTCACCAAAATCAATGTTCAATAATTAACAACCAACCAGGATCATTATGTTCAACCGGATCATTAACAAGATTAACAATTATCATTTCTTAAACCCAAGTAAAGCAACTAAGCATGATCTACCCAAACATACATCTAAACCCACCCGAGCGACAAGGACAAGTAAGGAAAAAGGATGTGACACATAGGGTTCATATTTAACAGCAATGCAATCATGTGCAGATAGAAAGAAGTAGGTGCAAGATGCGTCAAGGACACTTGCCCCTTTCTCTTTTTGCTCTTGAATATATCTTCGACTCTTGCTCTTCGTATTCCTTGCGTCAATCGTCTTCTAATTACATCATGTCGAGCAAGCATGCAAACAAACATACAAACAAAAACTAAGAAATAGAACAGTTCACCGTATCAAAAGACTATAGAAGCATTACTAAAAGAAGGTACGCGTCTCTACGATTCCGTGGGCGCAAAAGTCACCTAAATCGGAGGTATGAGTGAAAAGTTATGATGTTTTAAAGATCAAGGACAGGTTTAGGAAAAACAAAAACGCTTAGGGAGAGAAACGTGAGCGTTCCCGTTGATTGAATGCACAAATAAATATTTCGTTTGAACAAGATTATCAAAGATAGTGTGGAACACGTGAAACGCAAGGTTGAATGGTTAGGAATGCACCTCAACCAGAGATCGATGCATGAGCATGAAATGAGATCGCGCAGAGGCAGATTGCACGCCGACCGCGTTCCTGGATGCGTCGGGTTAGATCACGGGGAGGTCTTTTGCATACGCGACGTGGACTGCCTGGATCACAACGTCGTATAGGGGGTTCATCAAGAAAATATGGAAATCAATCACAACAGAGATCATAATTACCATCTAGCGTGTTGGACAGATCCAAAACAGCGAGTAGTGCTCATTGCGAAGCAGATTCCCGTCGATTCACGTCACCTCTTGGTCTCATCTTTGGATATGTTGAAGAAGACTTAATTGCGCACCAGTGGGTCAATTTTTGTGCCATTTGGTTGGGTATATCGCCGGGAACGTCGGTGTCAATCAACGACAGGGTGGCTGGTTGCGAGAGCAGGGTGGAGCGACGGCAGCCTGGCGGCGTGGTGAAGGTTTGAGGGGGTGGGAGGACGTGGAAAGGGCCCTAGTATTTATAGCAGGGGTGGGGTTGGTGGGGAGAGAAAAAGAAAAGGGGAACAAGATGATTAATGCAATTAATACACGCTTAATTGCTCATTTTATTTCCTTTTGAGTGCACGTGATGAATATGGAAGGTTAATGTGTCTAGGTTCATGCATGTGGTAGGTGGAGAGAACATAAATAATATTGACTAGAGATACAACTATTGTTTATTGGAACAAAGGAATGTGATGAATGGACATGCGATGATATATAAACAAAGATGGTGTAAGACGATACACATGCGAGTGAACAAGAGTTAGAGTTGGGTTGCTGAAAAAAAATGGCGCAGGAGTTAGGGAAGGGTTTTTCTTTTCCTATTATGTTTCTCTTTTCTAATCTCTGAACTAATCGAAGTTTTAAATACATTTTGCACCCAATAAAAACCTATTGCAACTGTTCCAACATGAATGCAACAAACAATGATTATATATACCTAAACTATAATTGGTCTCAAAATCAAATTGCTCAAACCTAAGAAAAAGTCATTTTATTTGTTAAAAACATTTTGGACCTAAAAATTCCTTGTTACAAAGTAAAATACTTTAAACAAAGTTATTTTTATTGAACAAACCATTTTCAGAAATCACATGCATTTGTAAAGTAAACTATTTTCGTAACATCTTCATAGATCAAAGGCATTTGTTTTAACAAAGTATTATAAAAAATCAAAATGTATTTATTAAAGAAAAAGTTTTCATAACCAAGCAAAATAAATGGTTAATTAGTAGAATTCAACAAATCATTTTGAATCTTTTTGAGAAATGAATGATTTTTGTAGTAAAGTGAGTTCACATTCCAAAATTAAAATTTTGGGATGTGACAGATATGCTATGCATCCGAAAGATCTAAAAGAATTGAATCCTTTACCCTGCTCCATGGTTGCAAAGCTAAAAGTGTTCAAGGTTGGGCCTAAATTTCTACCGGCTTAAGGGTGTGGCCGCGAGATAAACAACAGAGAGAGAGAGAGAGAGATATGGTGGTGTAGAGCTATTGATGGGAATGGATTGATAAAACCGAGGTTGCAACAAGTGGGTCACCGTTTCCAAATCAGTTTTGTGAATTCAGGGAAACTATTGGGACCACGTGGTGGAAAGGTGTTGGTACAATTACCAAAATTGTCACCATATTCCAATGGTATTCCACTATCCCCCCCCCCCTCTTTCCAAAACAGAATAAGAAAAAAGGAGTAACAGATCTCGAGGAGGGGAGAATGAATCAACGGCTGCATGTCCGATGGGACGTCCCACCGGTGGGAGGAAAGACTTTGCCTGGCTCGTGCGACCTTGCAGCATAAGCATCGTCAGATCCACTTGGTGGCAAAGAATCGGAGAAGATGAGTTGGGCCATCAGCGTCTTGGGAGACGTCCCCTGCATCGCGGCGACCGACGAGTTGGTCGTTTCCCCCATGGACCCGACCAACTCTGCCTTACCAACGCCGGATCTGGGGACCGAGGGGCGGAAGGCGACGCCTTTTGGAGGAGACCGACAACGACGACCAGTTAGAGCCACTACCGGCGCCGGTGACATGGAGGACGACAGCGACCCGAGGCGCCGAGGCCCCACCGCCGTGGCATCCCGCGAGATCTTGCCATGGCGGCTTCCGCCTTGTCCCTCGCCCCGGAGGGTGCTGACCCAAACGCACTCGGAGGCGGGTCCGGCATCTTGTGAGAACGGCGGCGGCGCCTGGGTGGCGCAGGAGCAACCTTCGAAGAAACGGCTTGATCTCGGCACGATAGGTTGGCGGACGCGACCCGGCGGAGGTGGGTGTTGCAGTGAGGCATGGGAGAGAGGGAGGATGGGGAGGAGGAAGCGTGGAGCTGGGTGAGTGGCAGGGCCGGAGACGGCCGTCGGCAGTAGTGGCAGCCGCCGACGGTGGTGGCGGCGGTGGGGAGGGAACCCTAGATTGCGAGCCTACATGTCGCGCGACCTTGTGTCTCTAAAATCAGGATTTAGCTAGTCTTTTTTTGCTATTCTCTCGGAGATGCTTTGAAAAAAAAAAACTGTTTTTATCTCTTTATCCTTAGAAATATGGACAAAAAGGTAAGTCGATCAACTAGGTAGGACTTGGGTCTTCTGAACTCCATCTTCCTAGAACTTGCGTCGGCGAACGTGTCCACTGCTGGTGTTCCAAGCCATTGAGAACATTCGCAAGTCAGTGGCTGCGAGACAAACGCTTCCACGCACAAACATCAGCATCCGCGGCGGTTGCCATCCAAGACACGCGAATAGGAAAGAACGATTCCTATAGCAAAAAGAAAAAAAAAGGAAATAACAACCGTTGGTGATTGGCGGAGCTGGAGTGCTTGACCGAGCCGAGCCGAGCCGCCGTGAGCGAAGGTCAGCGTTTGAACGAAGCATATCAAGATTCAAGGGGCAGCTAGCGGATAATTAAGCTAGGCTGCTAGGCTCCGGCGGCAAAGATCATTTCCGTGGACACCGGCGATCTAGATTCTGGACTCGTAATGATATTGTTTGGAAATATTTTTCTCGTTGATGATGAATTTCCGTAGAGTGGATTGAGTCCTCGGCATCCGGATTCCGGAGTGCGGAGCTCTATATAAGGTTAAAACCTTACCTCCAGCTCTGGTACCTTCATTCCACTACAAGAAGTCGACGACTCACTCCATTCTACTACATCAATTTGCCGGATAATTAGAGACCAACACGTTGAGGTAATAACTAACCACATGGCTACAGTTTACACCATCGAAATTTGGTTCAAGCAACATCCGAATCCTTTTTTCCCTCTCCATGAATACGCCTGTCGTTTCACTACTTGATACGTGTATATATAAGTTGTTGTGAACTCATGCATATGTAATATGTTTCTACTGCAGCCATGGCGATGCGGATCACTCGAGTGCTTGCCGTGGCGGCTCTTCTCTGCGCCGCTGCGGCCGTGGCAACGGCACAGTCGAGCGTCAAACGTCCGTGCCACGTACCACTACTACAACCCTGCACAGAACGGGTGGGACCTCAACCGCGTCAGCGCATATTGTGCCACGTGGGATGCCAACAAGTCCTTGTCTTGGCGCCAGAAGTACGGCTGGACGGCCTTCTGCGGGCCTGCAGGGCCTAGGGGCCGGGACTCCTGTGGCAAGTGCATCCGGGTATACCTTCTAGTCCTGCCTTGTCTTCATAGCTTCGTTCAATTTAACTTTTTGTTTCTTTTTCCATATAACAGGGGCTTCATTGAAATTTTACTATTTAATTTATCAGGCAATAAATTACATCAATTCAACGTATGCAATTCATTTCTAGTTTCAACATTCAATACTGAGCTTTTGATTGTCTCTGCGTGCATAGGTGAGGAACCGCGCGACCGGAGCATCAATCATTGCAAGGATCGTGGACCAGTGCAGCAACGGCGGGCTGGACCTGGACTACGAGACGGTGTTCAAGAGGATCGACACCAACGGGCAGGGCTACCAGAATGGCCACCTCAGAGTCGACTACCAGTTCGTCAGCTGCTGAGTAGTCTTGCTCGTCGTGATGTGTGTTCGTACTACTATGTACTGTGGAATAAGATGCATCATCGTCGGCAGCAGCCTGCAGTAGTTGCACCCCCATGAACGATATTACCAAATAATGGAACCTTGTAGTAAATAATGTATAGCTGATTACCACATACATATGTATGTGCATATTCCTATATCGTGTTTTTCTTTCTCATGTATTTAACGTCAAGAAATTAAAAATGAGGTTTGACGCCAATGAATTTCGTTATTTACCTGCCCTCTTCATTTCTAAATTTATATCGTCAACCAAAGGTTTGTATGATACAATTGCTGTGCTCCGAAATAATATTCCACCTTTTTTGTGATTTGTAGTTCGTGGTCTTCGCTCCCAACAACAAAATTGTGTAGGTTGTAGTTCAAACGAGCTGGTCGGAAGGATAGCAATTACTTCTCTGTTTTTATTTTGCTGACGTTCAGACAAAGGATCTTAGTTCATTTTTGAACTAGGAAACCTGTCCTAAGGTCAAGAAAAAATGAATGGAGGGAGTACGTAACAGAGGGAGTGACCTACCTATGCTTAATGCTCTGGACAATTTCAAGTCAGTTTCGACAAAAGAATTCCATTGCCGTTTTTTCAGGAAAATTCCATTATCTTCAAACAAACGTTTGGTTTCAAACAGTACTCTTAATGACAAAAAATATATCACAACTACACCAAGTATTACGGGTAATTAACCGCCCAGGCAAGATATGTGCGACAACCCACCCGACCACCAGGAGCACGACACCATGTATCTGTGGTCATTGTAGCGAGTATTTTTCAGTTATCTTCTTTGTTCTTTCTTTTTTAAAATATATTAAAGTTTTTAGCGCTCAAAACACATAGAGAACCAAACCTACTGACCCAAAGGCGGAGTGGCACACCACCCTCATCTCATATTTATCCTTCTTTAGGAATAATTCCATAATTTTGACATTTTATATTGTTCCTACCATTGATAATAATTTTAAAATATTTGTAAAAGTAAATCGAAAAGAGTACCATTTGATTTGTAATGAAACGTACTTTGAAGATGTCCTCGATATGCATATGTTTGAGAAAATATATAGAAACAAAAATTAAAGAATCGAACTTCCAAGAGTAAAATCAAAATCGTTGAGCACTTGTGCAAGGACCACAAGGAAAACAAGACCAGGTTTTTTTTTTATTTGGTCACGTGCTTTGCCAGCCACCAGCGCGCTCTCCCTCTTCCCCGACCGCGCGTCCCCTTGCCGGATCCGGGAGGGGCCATTCCATGACCCGTACCGGGCTATCCAAGCCTATCCGTGTGTTGATCGATACTATGCACCCACTTATATACCATAAGAGGACGGTGTACAATTATAGCTCTTTTTCCTTAATTAAATACTAACAAGATTGCAATGGTTGTGTGCTGTTTAAATGACAAGAATTGGAAACACTAGTTACTAACAAAGGTGTAACAAGATAATTAAGGATTCTCTCCATAGGATTGGTTCACTAGTATGTAGAATCAACATATTAACTCAGATGATAAACATGGTGTTTTCGTTCATCCTGGCTTGTCACATGCAAGGGGTTATTAGCTTCCCACTGGTTTCTTACATCATACGATGATCAATAGTGCAGTTGGTACGAATAACACTAATAGGCATGAATAGATGCGTCCATTTTCATTGTAAATTAAGCATATCACATAGACTGAGTTCATCAAGAGAGTTTCAAAAGCATGAGTTTACATAGCTAGATCCCCACACCAGAAAAGAGAGAATGAGACTACTCACTCATCCTTTCGTTGTACATGGCGAAAGGATGAGGAGCGGCGTAGGATGGCGCAAGTGTCGATCGGCGTGGTCTCCCTTGTGGTCGATCCGTTCGTTATTCACTGCCTTTTGCCGCCATTATCTTGAATCTAGCTTTGCAGTAGTTTCTCACTTCCGATCGTCGTCCCCGACTTCATTGTTTTCCTTTTCTTTTATCTTTGACGATTCTGACCTAAGCGTCCACTGACTTTGATTCATATTGGTTTGAACCATCTTCCTTCTCGAATTGGGCCCGTCATCGGGCCTTTCAATGATGTGTTGATTAACACATGGACGTGCCACGACCCAGCTTTTCTTTTTCTCTTCCTTGCTTCGCCAACTTTTATCCATAATTGCTCCGTTTTCATATATTTCCTGTACTATGCACCAAAACAGAATAACTACAAATATATGTAATTACGGGATTAGTCGTTAGCTTAATTGACCAAATTCAGATGTAAAACATCCCTTTTTGACAACTAACCTGCGCATCTAGAAACCACCAACACCGTGACGGGCCAGGCTGGCCACCGACGTGGAAACGGTGACGTGGTTGTCGTCGTCGGCCACCATGCCGACACGAAACGGTGTGGCGCATGTGGGAGGCGGCCACGTCGTCCGAAACGTGGAGCGCACGCAGAATCCTTCAGCCATCAGAACAATAATACTCCCCCTTTGGATTGAAGGAAAAACAAAGAAAATTTGGAGGATAAAAATTGTAAAGGAAATCTTCTTATTTGACCCTTTGGCTCATAGGAAAAACAAATGATACTTTCCATAGGAATGGATACCTATGCTTGATTTTGGAGAAAACAAAGCAGGATGTTAGACCTTTTTTTTCTTTCCTTTGTTTTCATGTAGAGCAAGAGCAAGCTATAGATTCCTTTGTTTTCTCCATGAGACTACCAAAGACCTTCTTATCTCAATTTCTATGTTTTCAATTTCCATAGGATTTCAAAAACATACCATCTCAATTCCTACATTTATCCTATTCCTATGTTTTTCCTATCCTACACATTTCAAATGGGCCCTACATGACCAGAGAGGCCATTAAATAACCAGCACATGCCTATACACGTTTCGGAAACTGAAATCATGTATTATGCGTGACCTGGAAACTTCCTGGACTCCTGCAGAACTCCACTAAGGAACAATTTTAGTTTTGTTCGGAACACTGCGCCTGGCTTGATGCAATGAGTTCAACGCAAATTGCTTTTGTTTCCTCGCAAGCGTAGTTCCGGCCATCCAAACTTGGAAGTGGGGCGATCGTCTCGGGAGACGTGACTGGGTGGGGACTAGCTGGAGACATGGCAGTGTATTCCCATCGTATACTCCCTCCATCCCTAAATGTAGGGCTTTCTAGTATTCAAATAAGAAAATAATCGTTGTGTTAAAAGACTGTTATACACTTCATTTTTACCTTTATCCACTCATCCATTAACTCTGTCACCAACACTAAAGTTTGTCCTATCTCCAAAACGTCTTATATTTAAGAAAAATTCAAACTCCGAAATGCCTTACATTTAGGAATGGAGGAAGTATGATTTTGTTTTGCCTTAGTTTGTCAGAGTATGCGTGTGGAACTGGGTCACTTTTTCCTATATGGGTTAGGCGGTGTGAATGCAGAAGTCATTGATGACATGTATGGAGTAAAATGTTGGCCGATGGGAACTCGGAGGAAATGGAGTTGGATGAGTACCGGAATATGCTTGATTCCGTTCCAACCAAAATAATCCCGTTCCAACCAGATATTGCTAGGTAAAGTCGGGTGTAATGGACCTGGACGTTAACATTGCAATTTCCATTGCAGTTGAATTAGCAGTAAATCATGTGTTATATACGTTACTTGGTCCTTATTGCTTTCTTTCTCGATTTTTTTTAGTTTTTTTATTTGCGAGATTCGAATTATTTAGTCGACCAACTTCACTAACCCATATTATTCTTCACTTGCATGAATCAGGTTTCTTTAATTTTCATATTAGAGTCTAGTTGTACATACACAAATTTGATCATACCATTTCGTTTGATACAATATCCAAGTGAAAAGTTAAAACACACCAATATGGAAGGAACACAAATAGTAAGCCACAAAGTTAACACTCACTTTTGATCAGCACCTTTTTTGGAGGTGGAGTTTATATAGACATCACAACAGACAACCATTGTAAAATGTATTTTTTGTTGTTTTCTAAAAGTGACATGGAATTACTAAATAGACAATAGCCGTCTAAATGACTCTGCATGCCCTAACGTGTTGGCATTCCTATCAATCCGTACCGGCCGTTATTTTGCTTTATCCCACGGCCACTAACCATTCCTATCAATCCGTATCAGAGCTGACGGAACATAAAACATCAAACCAATCCTATCAATTTTTTTATCTCCTTATACTTCAGATCAAAACTGATGAAATCATGTCATAAGCACGGTGTGGCCAAATATGCTTCTCATGGTGTGAAAAAGGTACCCACGAGGCCACGACCACCACATGAAGTCGATCTACTAGGACCTAGCTCTTCTGAAGTCCATTCTCCTAGAACTTGCGTGTGCGAACGTACTGCTGGTGTTCCAAGCCATGGAGAACGTTCGCAATTCAGTGGCTGCTAAGACAAACGCGCTTCCACGCACAAACATCAGCATCCGCGGCGGTTGCCATCCAACATACGCGAATAGGAAAGAACGATTCCGATAGCACAAAAAAGAAAGGAAATAACAACGGTTGGCGATTGGCGGAGCTGGAGTGCTGGACCGAGCCGAGCCGCTTTGAGGGAAGGTCAGCGTTTGAACGAGGCATATCAAGATTCAAGGGGCAGCGGATAATTAAGCTAGGCTTCTAGGTTCCGGCGGCGGCAAAGATCATTTCCGTGGACACCGGCGATCTGGATTCTTGACTTGTAATGATATTGTGAGGATTTTATTACTTCCTTACTAAATTATTGTTGCCGTTGAATTTTCTGTTATGTTTGACCATTTGCCTTATTTAATATTTTTTAAGAAATATCATATATTTTATTGGAATGTGTTTTATCACTAAAAAAACTTAAAATATAGCATATAACTTTTTGTATTTGAAGAATTTTTTTGGATAAGACAAATGATCAAACGTCACGAAAAAAGTCACTAGCGACAACAATTTAGTAAAGGAGGGGTATATTGAAAATATTTTTCTCATTGATGAATTTCCGTATAATGGATTGAGTCGTCGGCATCCGGAGTGCGGAGCTCTATATAAGGTCAGAACCTTACCTCCAGCTGGTACCTTCATTCCAGTACAAGAAGTCGACGACTCACTCCATTCTACTACATCAATTTGCCGGATAATTAGAGACCAACACGTCGAGGTAATAACTAAGCACATGCCTACGGTTTTTTACACCTTCATCGAAATTTGGTTCAACCGAACATCCGAATCCTTCTCGTCTCCTTTTTCCCTCTCTCCATGAACACGCCTGTCGTTTCACTACTTGATGTGTGTGTATACATAAGTTGTTGTGAACTCATGCATGTTTCTACTGCAGCCAATGGCGATGAGGATCACCTGTGCCCGAGTGCTCGTGGTGGCGGCTCTTCTCTGTGCTGCTGCGGCCGTGGCAACGGCACAGTCGGCGTCAAACGTCCGAGCGACGTACCACTACTACAACCAAGCACAGAACGGGTGGGACCTCAACCGCGTCAGCGCCTATTGTGCCACGTGGGATGCCAACAAGTCCTTGTCTTGGCGCCAGAAGTACGGCTGGACTGCCTTCTGCGGGCCTGCAGGGCCTAGGGGCCGGGACTCCTGTGGCAAGTGCATCCGGGTAGCCTTCTAGTCCAGCCTTGTCTTCATAGCTTCGTTCAATTTCACTTTTTTTCTTTTTCCATAACAGGGCTTCCTTGAAATTTTACTATTTTATCAGGCAATAAATTACATCAATTCAACGTATGCAATTCATTTCTAGTATCAACACTCAATAATGAGCTTTTGATTGTCTCTGCGTGCATAGGTGAGGAACCGCGCGACAGGCGCATCAATCGTTGCAAGGATCGTGGACCAGTGCAGCAACGGCGGGCTGGACCTGGACTACGAGACTGTGTTCAAGAGGATCGACACCAACGGGCAGGGCTACAAGAATGGCCACCTCAGAGTCGACTACCAGTTCGTCAGCTGCTGAGTAATCTTGTTCGTGGTGATGTGTGTTCGTACTAGTGTGGAATAAGAAGCATCGTCGGAAGCCTTCAATAGTTGCACGCGTGAACGATGTTGCCAAATAAATGGAACCACGTTGTAGTAAATAATGTATAGCTGATTACCACGTGTGCATACGCGTATATGCATATTGCTATATCGTGTTTTTCTTTCTCATGTATTTCACGTCAAGAATTTAAAAATGGGGTTTGACGCCAATGAATTTCGTTATTTACCTGCCCTCTTCATTTCTAAATTTATGCAACAAATAATTTTAAAATATTTTTTAAGTAAGTCGGAAAGATTACCATTTGATTTGTAATGAAATGTACTTTGAACATGTCCTCTACATGCATATGTTTGAGAAAATATATAAAAAAATTCAAAGAATCAAACTTCCAAGAGCAAAATCGAAATTGTTGAGCACTTGTTCGAGGAAGACAAGGAAAAAAAAAAAAACAGGTTTTTTATTTGGTCACACGCTCTGCCAGCCGCCTGAATCCTGTACTAGCTCATCTCACCAATCAATCTATGTACGGAGCCGTATATGCGCAAGATTTTGCGTACATATACAGTATGACACCACCATTGGTCACCCGGCAGCCTATACAAACCGTCCGGAAACTGAAATCGCAAACAATGGTGTCCTTGCCCTGCGCCTGCCCGACCTGGAAACTTCCTGCCAGAGCTTCACTGAGGAACAGTTTCAGTTTTGTTCGGAACACTGTCTGGCTTGTTGCGATGGGTTCAGGCCTTCGCCAGATGCGTTGTGGTGGAGTGGTGGTATCTCAAGTGGATAATCATTTTTTTTCTTTTGGAACTCCTCGAGAGGATAATCAGAGGAACTGAACTTGTAGTGGGCTCTGCTCGTCTGGCGTCATGACAGATCGTGGGAGAATTGAAAGATTCGGACCACGACAGGAGCTGTTCAAACAAGAAATGGATGGCCATGACGGCATTACAGTTACGTACCCTCTGTACATTAGTAGTATCTATCCTGCAAAATTTTACCGGTACGTTGAATGATTCTGAGCATGAGGAGTTCTCGGGAAATTTCGAAATGATAATTTTAATAAAATCTTATTCGAATAAAAAATGGATGGCCAGTGCGGCATTACAGTTACTTACCCTGTGTATGTTAACAGAATATCATCAAATTTTATCAGTACGTTGAATAATTCATAGCAGACAAGGACTTATTCAAACAAGAAATGGATGGCCAGCGTCATTGCAGTTACTTATCCTGTGCCAATAGTATAATATTCTGCAAAGTTTACCGGTTTGTTTTGACCTTCAAACAGCACAACAGTTAAGGACAGACGAATTGTTGCTTGTTTCAGTCAAATGAACAAATGGTATCGTAGGAGGAGAAAAAGAGGTACAAGTATAGCTGCTGCTACACAAAATCTAGGCTTGATCTCCTGCTAAAATGTCAACAGTGGAGGCCCATTCAATGTACTGTGCATACTTACCTACCAAAGTGAAATCATCCCAGGCATTGTCAATTATATAATCTGTTCACCCAGAATGCAATAAACTGCCATTGATGTCGTCTCAGCTCATTCAAAACTTCTGCATTGTTCGTCCAGTTATAACATTACCCCATCTTATTACGATTTGTCTTCTTGTTACAGTTTGCACATATTTTGAACAGGACAAAAACGAATAAGATACGCTTACTAACTACATACTACTCCTACTACAGAGCAAAATTGTGGTTCCATCAGCCCTCGTGCAAATCTTCTCACCTCCTATCCGTGGATATTGCACTGCTGTAAGTATGGGTTATCATAGTTAAGGTGCCTGTTCCAGTAGTCCCTGTACTTCGATATAGATACCTCCAGCCAGGGTTTGAGTTTTCCACTGTAGTGGATGACGGCGGCACTTTGGATCTCCTCTCTTCCTATATTTGTGTTGTGACCAAGCCCTTGAACGTGCCATCGGTGGTCGAGAGGCACTGTTTGATTGTAGAAGACAAGCTGGCCCAGTGGCAAGCTTCCTGCCTTCCATAATCTCTGCCTTTTGCCCTGAAAGTTTGAAAGAAAAGATACAGTGTCGATGAAAAAAACTAAAAACATGCGATAGAAATACTCGATTTAGACATGTTGCTCACTCAAAATAATTTATGTCAAGTAAAAACAATATCTTTTCAACTTACCACCTGAAACCATTTATGGTAAGTTGCAGTCAAGCCCTGTTTGCGCCATTCGTTAAGGTCAAATAGGTTCACCCCAAATGAGAACACACAAGCCTTAGCATCGAATTTGTTGAAGATACTTGGATTAGAAAAATCAACAAGGCTATCCAATTGATGATAGCCATTGCCAGAAGTGCATGTCTCAACAGCACCAATTACTTTTCCCTTCATATCTAAATCCCACAAGCCACTCAAGTCTTTTTGGATTACCACATCATGGTCCAAGAGTAGAACCTTGCTCAAAGATGGGAAAACTTCTGGCAAATAAAAGCGCAGGTGGTTAAGTGCAGAAGTGTATCTCAGATCTTGAACTCCCTTCTCTTTAAATCTAGAACCGAAATCACTGGGCAACCATTTTAAATTCTCCAGGCTTTCCACTTGGATTGTGGCTGGAAGTGGCGGATTTGTCAGAAACCACATCATCATTGCAGGAAAATTTAAGGCATCAGTCACAATATGAAACACTATCATTCTGGGATCCTGACAATGAAAACAAGATGAATTAAAAATTTTAAGGTAGGAATATATAATGATAAACAAGATGAATTAAAAGAAATTTCTAGGTAAGGAATACACAATTGATAAACCCCACAGAGCATGTGACCCTTATAATTGCAGAAACCCAAAGACATAATATATATAGCCATGCAGAAATATGCATTAAAAACATGTGTACAGCAATCGCTTTCACTAAAATTTCCTTTCAAATTATACAAGTGAATAAGCTAGGATATGAATTTGAAACAGCAAAGCATATTTTAATTCCTAAAAAAGCCTGAACTGTGTTACTGCTCCATGAGTCTTACCTTTGATGCAGCAATAGTAGAGTTGACAACCACTGCACTTGCAAGAACACTGTCTGAGAAGAGTGCATAGTGATAGTAGCTATCCATCTGTTGGCTCTCTCTTTTAGGGAATCCACGTTCCGTAGGATCTAAGGAAAAGTATTCAGTGGTAAGTCGCATTGCTAGACAGTGATGGCCTTTGGGTAATGTCCTCACAGCAACCTGCTCAAGGAATGAAGATTCACTCTGATGCGCTCTGACCAAATCTTCAGTGTTCTGTGTCATTGCACGTAGCTTTGAGGTCATCTGAGAGCAACGTGGGTAGGTCCTCTGAGCTTTGGATAGGGTCATTTCCATCGCCTTCATCTTTTGCAAAGCACTGCATGGTGTTTTTATCTTAGTAACAGAATCGATTTCTTCAATTAAACATCCGCACAACTTTACACAACTACATAATACGCAGCATAAAAAACCTTACCTCCCAGGTACATGAGAACCCTCACTCGAGTGACTAATTGCCCTTCCTATCTCTTTCATCCTCAATTTCAGTTCTCGGACTAAATGTGTGCTTCCTTGCGGAGAAGCAAAATGCAAGTACGCTTTGGCCATAATTAGCTGATCCTGCATCATCCATATCTTCTCTTTGGTGTCTGAGGGAGATTTAGATATTCTTTCATCTTCTTCAGCAGCAATTTCATCACTCTGCCCATCTATCTGCATAAAATTTGGCAGACATCAGCATCAGCATCTCTGATACAAATGGGCTGAATGGCTGAGTATTCTTCAGAAGCAGACAAAATATTGAACCATTGAGCTAAGGGGAACGAAGTATCCTAAATTACAATTTACTTTTCTTTTCAACAAATTTCTGTGCTATTTTTCATGGTAGAACAAGAAAAGCACTGCACATGAACATATTAATTAAGAGATAAGAAAAAAATCTTCCCCTGTTTTGTTTTTCCTCTGACAGATTACAGTTGTTTCTCTGATGTGCAACTAAATCTCAGACCAGATTGCATGACAGAGGAAGCACTGAAATTCAGATACTCTTGTAAAACAAACATGGACTAGTGTGTTTCTTCACCCAGAGAAAATTCTAGGAATCAAAATCAAAGGGAAAAAACCATGAAGTTCCACACTGTCTGCAGAACCGATCCAATTGCACTGGAATTCAGCCAAATTACCTCTTCGGTGACGACACTCAGCCTCCGAGCTTCTCGAAACCGGCCCTGCAAAAGCAAACACCAAATTCACACCCGAAAATACAAAAAACGAGCCGTGTGGGGGTTAACAAACGAAAATGGCAGTCACCTACAATTGGTCCCTCCAAAAACAAATGGAAATCGGAAATGGAAGCAGGATCGGGACGCCTCACCTTCCCCACCACCGACAACCGAGCGCCCAACTCACTCGCGCGCGCCTGCTCCCCACCTGCAAGCACAAAGCACCCCCAACAACGGGGAGCCGTCGCTGTCAGCAGGCCAAACCCAGCACGCGCACCAAATGAACCCGCCAGGCCGCCACTCAACCCGCAGCCCCGAAATCAAATTGGCGCCGATCACCGGCGCCTTGCGGGCCGGTTCGGGGCGTGAGGTGACGGGGACTCACCGGTGCCGGTGGCGCGGGCGCGGAAGTCGGGGAGGTTGAGGAGCGCGAAGACGAGGCCGCAGGCCGTCGCGATCAGCAGCAGCCGCAGCGCGAGAGGCAGCGCGTCCAGCCCGCCGCCCGCGCCCGCCCGCATCGCCTCCGCCGCCGCCAGCCAGCACGCCGCGCCGCCGTTCGGGCCACGCCTACGGCTACTACTACTACTACGCTTCCGGGAGAGCCCAGGTGGTGGAAGGGACCAAGGGAGGGGGCGAGCTCGGCGGCGGGGCTGCTCTGCTCGCGTGTGTGAAACGGGGCGGGGGTGACGTGTCCCTGACTTGCGGGGACGCGCGGGCCCGCGCGCAGTAATGATGAGGCCGTGGTGGGCCACGGGATGGGGAAGTTCGATCTGGGCGGTGGCGCGGTGTGGGCCGGGTGGCTTTCGTGGGGAGGACGGTCGTCAGTACGCGCTTCTGGAAATCTGCTTTTCCTTTTGTTCTTTCCTTTCGTTTTTCCCTTTTATTTTTCTTTTGTGATTTTTTTTGTTCAGTCATACTAAACGATCGAATGGTCATGATTACGTACTTGCTTGGGAACGGTGATACGCGCCCGTCTTCGTCCAGCTGGGCCAACAACACATATCCCTTCGAAATCGACAATTATCACTTTTGAAAAAGGCATGCCTTTGAAAAATTGTACTAATAATTGCCGTGAAAACATTCCTTGTAGGGTGGCTTCTGGGGGGCTTGAAATGGTTTCGCATCGGGAGAAGGGTCACACGAAATTGAAAGCTCTGTCAACATTTCACATGCTCACTTCTAAAAAAACGGCGCTTGATAACGTTGATTATCTCGGTCGGTCACGTGCACGCCACTCCGCTCGGATTCAGGGGGCGATGTCTTGTTCCTCCCTTCCGTACCGGGTCAAGTAAAAGTAAAGTAAGTAGTGGATCATTAGGGGCCCTGGGAGTGGCTAAGTTCACACCTTAATGATAGGGACTTGTGCAGAGTCACATGCGTGTGGACTATCGAGGACTCCAGGTGTCCTGAACAAAGCCAAAACGCAGTGCCGAGGAGTCCAATATGACCTGACAAGCCACCTAATCACCGTGTGATTTGTCTGAGAAAGAGTTCCCGGCGCTGTCTACGTGGCTAGCACTTGCTCCGTCGCGTGCTGGCGTGTCCGGACTCCGGACTCGCCGTAGCCAGCGGAGCAGCGTGCGTTTCCTGGTGCACGCGGAGACGGGGACGCCTTGCCATCTCGGTCACGTAACGAATGATGAATTGTTTAGGGAAAATTCTTTATTGGCCATCAAAAAAATTTAGTTTCCTTATTGGCCATCAAAATTTCTCAATTTTCCTAATGGCCATGACTTCAATTTCTTTTGCCTTAGTGGTCACATTTGACCAATTCTTAGTTAACGGTGTCAATTTTCAAAGGAAAATACATATTTACCCATGGATGGAATTTTGACATAACCTTTTCAGATTGCGGGTACCTAAAATATTTTATCAAAGAACAAGGAAATTAATAGTAAATATCTATGTTGATGCGCAAATCATTCGCAAAACCTATACATACAATTTTCATGCACATGTGAAATTTAGATAAACTTTGACATTAATTCTTCAGTCAAGTTTTACCAAAAGCAATACAGACTACGTCCAAGTCATATGTACACCAAATGCAACACAAGTCGTGTTCAATTACACTTTCATGTCACAAAACAACAGCATCATAGAATGATATCATAGACTAAGCCTTCTTTTACTTCTAGTAGCCATCGATGGGCTTGTTTGATCAAACTTTCTACTCCTTGTGCCCATTGCAGGGCTATCATGTGGCACATGTACGTTCACCTTCTTTGGCACATCTACGCTCGCCTTCTTTGCCTCTCCCTTGTGTTGGTTCCCACCTGCATTTTTTTCTTAGTCTCCTTAGCCTCTTTCGCAGTTCCCTTTTTCTTCTTTTTATCCTTGGAGCTGGTTGTGATGCACTAGTAGTTGAAGTTGGATAATCAATGGATAGTGACTCCGGTTGATTGGAACCACTGCCTGACTTGCATCTGAAAATTGTATAATGTTAGTGTTTTATTTCAGCACATTATAAAAGATAAATTGTACAATTATCTCAATAGTGTACATAAGGATTCGTAGCAGGTCTGGTAGTGTTAACCTTGGTGGAAAATACATAGAGGCTGCTGGTGCTTCGTTCTCATAAGGAACTATGCTATTTTCTATTGATGGTTTATCAATCTTCCTCTTCTTTCTTGGTCCTCTGAAATTAGAAGAAATTATATGTTAGAACAGAATTTAAGTAAATCAAAATAGCTATATGTAGTACCTCACAGCCATCATGGCTGCAATATCTTCAGGATTTCCATCCTTGCAATTGTGCCAGTGGTGCCCATATCCCAAACATATACGGCATTGGTGTTGCCCCTTTCTCTTTGTTGTGCTATTCTTGCTCTCGGTGCATCCTTTATACCTCCGATTCTTCCTCCTTCCAGCTGTGGACTTCAAAAGTGGTGGATACATGAAAAAGCCATGACTTGATTTGGGCCATTGTGACTTGTCTTCGAGAGCAGGAATTAATTTAGCATATGCTGCTTGAAACTTTTGCACAGAGTAAAACATGTCCACATAGCTCTCTAGAGGTGCATCATCAAGTGAGGTGATGAATGCTATAGTATGTATGCAAGGGATGCCTGAAACTTGCCACTCTCTACAAGAACAAGACTTTTCATTTAAATTCACCACAAATCTGAACCCACTTCCTCCCATTACTGAAATTTCACCAACTTCATTAGAGCACTTAACTACTTCCAAGTCTAGATTTCTACTCCTTTCTTTCAACTTCTTAATTATATGAGGTAGAATGACACCTTTCAGCTTTCTTGTAACAGTTCTCCTTTGCTCCCACTTGATCATAAGTAGTTGCCTAATCTTGTCCATAAAATCATCCAAGTTCAAGCTCTTGTGGTGCTTTATCCAACTGTTAAAGCTCTCTGCCAAATTGTTAGTATCATAGTCCACTTTGCAAAAAGTTGAGAATTGACTCCTAGTCCATAATCTAGTGTGCCACCTCCTTAGGTAATTGTTGACGCCGGTTTTTGACCAAGGGACCCATTGTCGGCGACTATAGGTCAAAAAGGGCCGGTGGGCGGAAGGCCGACGGCCGCTTGGGCGAGTAAAAGGCGCGTCTCTCCCGGGAATCGTGCGCGAACGCCAACAGAAGAGCACAATATTGATGGGCCCGGCCCACGTTGTAAAATTAGAAATAATAGTTAGTTTTGGGAAAAAGATTCTAGTCGGTTAGGAAATCGGCTCGAGGAGGGTCCGAATAGGATTCTTTTTGCCGAGTATAAATACATACTCGGATGTAACATGTAAACTCGATTCACATCCAATACAACTTTCGCGCATCGCCAAACCCTAATTTTCTGTCAAGTCTTTACTCGTTTTCGCGCGGGATCTTCGGGGCTCCGGTCGACGACACGTTGGCTTGACAAGGTAATTATGTTGTCTAATTCTCGGCGCATTGTTCGTAATTAGATAGCTTAATTGCTAATTATCCGGCGACCGGATCTGTTTTTCGATCGGCGTAGTGAGTATCGGCCGGGATGAGTCAAGTTGACCTGGTCCGGGCTCGTGGTGGAGGTAGTTTGACTTGTCCCGCCTCCCGTTCCAGCCTTTGCTCACGGCGCCGATTGGCTCGGATCCGGTCGTTCGAGTCACGATAGGCTGCTATGAGAATTCTTCTATATCTTGGCCGATTCGATCGTGCGGATTCAGTTGACGTGTCCTGTGTTTGCCTTTGCGATAGTTGACTTGTCCTAGGCGCATGCAGCCGATTGGCTAGGGTGTAGACTTACTTTCATAGTTAAGACGTTTATGATTGTGCTTGTCCTGAATCGGCCGGGCGTGCGCGGTCGTTAGATCTGGTCCAGCCCGCGTGCCATCGCTTGACTTGTCCTGTTGGAGCGATCGGTCGATTTAGGATCCGTGTGGTTGTATTTGTCTTACTCGTTCTTTCGGAGTGTTTAGCCGATTGCTTATCACGTTCATTAAGCTGTTTTATGTTTAATTAATGCTAAACCTGTTAAAGCTGCTTTTGAACCCGAGTTACTAAATATGATCTTATTGATCATCATTATACCTTTGGACAGATCTAAATAATTCATCGATATAATCAATGGCAGAATCGGCCGCATACCCGATCGGCCGATTTACGGATCCGATTGATGATTAAACTATCCTCTTGCTACCAAACTAATTACATCCTATTAATAATTGCTCTGTTTATATTGTACTCGATAACACATCCCTGCAAAGTCTTAATGATTTGGTCGTTTACCGACGAAATCGGCTGCTAGTCACCGATCGCATGTTATAGCATCGGCCGATTTCAGTATCGTTTGTACCACGGTTCGTTTGCCTAACATTTAATACACAAATGGATGGGCCGTGCTGTTCTCTCGTTCATGGCCGATTTTGTCTATCTTACGCCGTGATCGGCCATGGCTGCACATCGGTCTATCCGGGCCGATGACCTGGAATTTTACACTCTTTTATTGTCTTTGTTGGTTTGCAGGAAAACCATCCGCACGCACCAGCAGCACACGAACATCGGCGAGTTGAGCCGGTCCGTTGGGAGCACGGGATTCTGCGTCGACTGGAATTTCGGTGGACTCTCCGGACGACGGTGTGTCGGCGACTTTTGACGTCAACACACTTTTTGGCACGCCGGTGGGACTTCAACGCACTGCATCAATCGTAATTAGATGTCGTACATGCGGAGCGATCGGGGAGGACGGAACACCAATGGTCGATGTCGAGAATCGGCCGATTTTCGTTCCGGTCCCTCTCGGGACGGATGGCAAAGGCCATGGGGAAGTTTCGATGACAACACACTTTCGGCCTGGGGGAAGATGACGACAGAACAAAAACTGCAGTACCAGGAATACTTGGCCGAAGCAATGAAAAAGTACTTTCAAGCCCGACGAGTGACACGTGGCGGAGTGGCCACAAAAGGAGACTTCCTCGGATTCCGCATCCGGAAGAACTAGACCAAATCAAAGCCCGAGAGCTGCCGGATGCCAACCAACTCGGTGATATGGTCAACTCGTCCGTTCATCATGCCCTAATCAATCAATCGGGCGTGTTGACCAACACCATCGGGAATTTGATCAAGGACACAATTGATGGTAGGCTGTTCATCGAAGGGTATTCTGGACCTGCATACACTCAGCCTTTCGGCACTCCTGTACGGTCGAATCGGGGAATTAGCCTCCGAGTACCATACCGCAGGAAGGGTTTCAGCCCCCGTACGGCATGCCACCTCACCTATGGCTTGGCAAGGACAATGCAAATGCAAGTACCGAGTGCAACCCAGCCAGGCAAAGAGGATGACGGTGGCCCCAAGAAGTCGGTAACGGAAGAAGGCAACGAGACAAGATGTACAACGACCGACTTCGAGTTGGGGGCAGCAACCAATGTGGCAGCGGTCCCACGGATGGCACGAGCAACCCAATTTCTTCTACGTACCAAATATCGGTCCGAGTGGAATTGAAAACTCACCTACTATAGTACGGCCGATATCCGGTATTCCACGACCAACTGCTGGGGGACGAGGATTCATGATCGGACGGCCGATCCAATCTGCCATAAATTATGGAATCGCTCACGTGACATTATTCCGGCTACTAGCACCGGGATTTCCAGGAACGGTCGGTTGATACACCCAACTGGGGACAACCCAATACAGCTTATATGACGGGGACCGGATCAGCAATTGCTTGGACCCAATGATATGAATAGCCTCATGGCTAAAATCGCCGATATGATGAGAGATCAATTCGATTTGAAGCCTAAGGAGAAGAGTGCATTATATCGGCGACCTTACCCCGATCGGATGGATTCCGTAGCTTTACCCAATAAATATAAAATTTCTGAGTTTTCCAAATTTTCCGGGCAAGATAATACATCGACTATGGAGCACATCGACCGATATGACGCACGACTGGGTGAGGCGTCTACTCGAGGAGGCTTTGCGGGTCGAGTTATTCCCACTGTCATTGTCCGGATCGGCCTTTTCATGGTTTGCTTCACTGTCGCTCTGGTTCTATTCAAAGTTGGGCCGATCCGGAGAAAAGGTTTCACTCGTACTTTTTACGGGCATCACCGAGCTCGGTTTGTCCGATTTAATGGCAGTAAAACGAAAAGCTGGGAATCCGTAGCTGATTATATACGAGAGGTTCGGGACTACGAGGGGACGATGCTACAACCTGAACCTGACAGAGCAACAGTTGGCCGAAATTGCTTATGCGGGGTTATTCTCCAACATCAAAGAAAAGTTTACCCCACATGAGTTTGATGGGCTGGCACAGCTAACACGAAGGGCGGTTGGCCGGGAAGAGAATCTCCGACTCACCGGGAATCGGCGATATCGGGTAGCTTATGCTGATTTCGACGGAGAAGATGACGAAGAGGAAATTAATGCGAGTGGAGTGGACTAATAACAAACGGCCGATATTTTCTCCGCATGTCAATCCTAAAGAGAGAAAATATGATTTTGATTTATCTAAGGCCGACGAGATATTTGATCAGTCTGCTGTGGAAAAGAGAATTCAGCTTTCGCCTCATCACGGGATTCCTACGCCGAGGAGTTGAAGAAAATGGCTAAGTGGTGCAAATGGCATGGAAATTCACATCATAACACTGTTGATTGTTATGCTATGAGAGATGAGATCCGGAAAGCGGTTGACGAGTGGGATATTGCGAGCAGTGATGTGAAGAAGAAGATGAAAGTTGATGGGCACCCTTTCCCTACTAATACGATGTACATCAATACCATCGGTGGTGGATCAGCTGGTTTCATACGCCGATATGAGAGGAAGAGGGAGAGGGAAGAAAGAGATCAAGTGGCATATGAACAGGAATCTATCGATCAAAGTCGACGAGTACGAGCAAAGCGTGATCCGCCGAGAAGATTTTGACCCACACTGGGATTGTCCTTTCTTTCGATCTGCTTGGGACCGAAACATGAAGCTTCCATCTATCGAGAACCGTCCGAGTGCACTGGCCGGGAAGAGTATCGTGACGTCGGGTCGTCAAATTACCAGGGACGGCCGATTGATCGCAACTATGAATCTCGACAATCGGCCCCCGGAAGAGCAATCGACTACGATCACGGGTATGATGAACGAGGATACGTAGTGCCGAAGAGAACCTCTGTTCACGATCGATCGGGGCCAATAAATGACGAAGAAGAGTTCGATTACCAATACCATGAAGATTCGAGAGGTGATCAAAGCGAGAACGAAGGTCGGTGGTGCCCGGTGGTTTGCTCGACAGAAACCCAAAAGAGGAGGCTTCAAAGAATGCGTTGTCGAGAAATCAAGGGTGGACGCCATTACGAGAGATGACCAAGATGATGAGCCCAAGCCCAAGAAGCAATGGAAGCCGAAAGTGCAGTCTCGGGTGGTCCGAGCTGAAGCCGCGGTGAATATGATGTCACTAATGCCCGGGATTGTCGGATCGACCGATGAAAATTCGGCTGAAGAAGAACCGATTGGGGATACTTCAGAGACTTCGTGGACGCCGGAATCGGCGATATTTGATAAGCCGATCAACTCGATCATTTGCATCTCAAGGCATTGTACATTAGCGGCTACGTCAATGGGTCGCCGATGAGGAAAATGTTGGTCGACGGAGGAGCAGCGGTCAATGTCATGCCGATTACTACATATCGCAAGCTCGGGAAGACGCCGGAAGAAATGATGAGGGCTAATCGACGCTCAAGGATTACAGCGGGAGAAGCCAAGATGTGCGTGGGGCCGCAATAATGGAGATCACTTGTGGGAAGCAAAACCATACCCACCACTTTTTTCATCATCGACGGGAAAGGTGCATACACAACTTTATTGGGGAGAGACTGGATTCATGCCAATTGTTGCATCCCCTCAACCATGCACCAGTGTTTGATTCAATGGGTCGGCAACAAGGTCGAAATCGTGCGGGCCGATAAGTCCGTAACCATTGCAACCGCCGATTTCGAGTTTGTTGGTCTAGAGAGCTTGCCTTGTTTATCGGGCACGTATTGGGATGCAGAAGCCATAAACATCACGAGATGATGGAGTTATTGTGACCGGGGGTCGGGTACCCCGGCTACTCCGATGGGCCCCACAGGAGAATTGACGGACAATCGGCCGATCGATGTACACACCGAAGACATGGTGAGTCGGCCGATTGATGAACCGGAAAACGGGAAATTAGGCCACGGTTTTGTGTCGGCCGATGAATTAGAAGAAGTGGATATAGGGAATGGAGCCAAGCCTCGACCGACATATATTAGCAAGAAATTGTGTAAAGAAGTAAGAGATGAATTGGTGGCCTTATTGGAAGAATTTAAGGATTGTTTTGCTTGGGATTATAGCGAGATGCCTGGACTCGGCCCGATCGATTGTTGAACATCGGTTGCCCACTAAACCCGGATATCGACCATATAAGCAGGGGGCTCGGAAGATTGACCCTAGGTATTATGAAGCCGTCAAAGAAGAGATTATCAGATTGTATGAAGCCGGCTTCATCGAGGCCATGCCGATATGCGGAGTGGGTTTCTAGTATTGTGCTTGGTGGAGAAGAAAAATGGAAAGATGCGGGTCTGCATTGACTTCGAGGAATTTGAATAAGGCAACTCCGAAAGATGAGTATCCAATGCCAAACGCCGATTTGTTGGTTGATGCAGCCGCCGGCAACAAGATTTTGAGCTTTATGGATGGAAATGCTGGGTATAATCAGGTTTTTATGGCCGAGGAAGATATATCGAAACGGCATTCGGATGCCCAGGGCGTTGGGATTATATGAGTGGGTTGTTATGACCTTCGGCTTAAAAATGTCTGGTGCCACGTATCGGAGGGCCATGAATTTTATATATCACGATTTGATCGGCCGATTGGTGGAAATTTATATTGATGATGTCATGGTGAAATCAAGATCGGTTGAAAGTCATGTGGCTGATCTCGGGAAGTATTGAAGAGGACGAGACAATACGGGCTGAAGATGAACCCGCTCAAGTGTGCGTTTGGTGTCTCAGCTGGACAATTTCGGGGTTTATTGTGCATGAAAAGGGAATTGAGGTCGGCCCTAAGAGTATTGATTCTATCGAGAAAGTTGGAACCGCCGACGAACAAGACGAAGCTCCGAGTCCCCGATCGGCAAGATTAATTTTATTAGGCGATTTATCTCAAACTTGTCCGGCCGACTTGTTGTGTTTACGCCATTATTGAAGCTCAAGGCCGGTCAAGAGTTTCGGTGGGAGCCGATCCATCAAAAGGCTTTAGAAGATATCAAGAAATATTTGGTGTCCCCACCGATGATGGTTCCGCCAAAGTCGGGCACACCCTTTAAGTTATATTTATCGGCTGATGATAGGTGCATCGGCTCGGCATTGACTCAAGAGCGAGGAGGGAAAAGAGCGGGTCATATTTTATCTCAGCCGCAAACCGATTGATGCAGAAACACGGTATCCGAAGTGGAAAGGTTATGTCTCTGTCCGTATTTTTCATGCACGAAATTAAGGCATTATCCGTTGGTCGAAGAATGTACTCGTCGTTTGCCGGGCCGATGTCGTAAAGTATATGCTATCGGCTCCGGTCCCCAAAGGCCGGTTGGGCAAATGGATGTTGGCAATTGCGGAGTTTGATTTAGGCTATGAATCGGCCAAAGCAGTGAAAGCACAAGTATTGGCTGATTTAGTGGTGCAACACGGTGAACACTCGGCCGGATACATTGAACCGATGCCATGGACGGTGTTCTTTGATGGTTCGATTTGCAAAGAAGGAAGTGGAATCGGCTTGGTTGTTGTGTCGCCTCGGGGGCGATACGTGGATACTCTATTACAGTGGAGGCGTACACCAACAACCAAGTCGAATACGAGGCAGATATTAAAAGGATTGGAATTACTCATCGATGCCGGGCCGATTTTGTGGAAATTTTCGGAGATTCCTTGTTGGTTGTGAGTCAGTGGCCGATGAGTATGAGTGTAAAGATAGAATATTGTTGCAATATCATAGAAAGTGCCGGAAGTTAATGAAAAGGTTCAAGTGTGTTAAAGTCAGCCATATACCAAGAGAGCAGAATTTTGAAGCAAATAACTTGGCTCGACTAGCATCCGGATATCGGCTCGCGAAAACAGACTTAGAGATAGCTGATATTGAAGAAGCCGATTGGCGTACGGAAATTCGAAATTTTTGAGCAATCCATCCCAACCTACGAGATAAGAAGATAAGATATAAAGCTTTAAAGTATGTTCGTTGGATGATCGACTATTTTTCAAGACAATTGATGGGGTGCTTCTCAAGTGTATTGATGACACCGAGGCAAAAGTGGTAATGAGCGAAGTACATGATGGGATTTGCGGAACGCATCAATCGGCCCATAAGATGAAGTGGCTGCTAAGGCGAGCTGGTTATTACCGGCCGACAATGTTGGCCGATTGTTTCAAATATTACAAGAGTTGCCAAGACTGCCGAAATTCGGGCCTATACGTAGGGCGCCCGCATCGGCTATGAATCCAGTAATCAAACCTTGGCCGTTCGGAGGTTGGGCTATGGATATGATCAGCCGGATAAATCCAGCATCGAGCAAAGGGCATCGAGTACATATTGGTAGCTACAGATTACTTCACAAAATGGGTTGAAGCAGCGCCCTATCGTAAAGTTTCGACGGCCGACGTGATAACGTTTGTTAAAGAGCATATTATTTATAGGTTTGGGATTCCGGAGACAATCACAACAGATCAAGGATCAGTATTCACGTCGGACGAATTTCAATCTTTTGTTGATGAGATGGGAATTAAGTTGATTAATTCATCGCCGTATTATGCCCAAGCCAATGGACAAGCTGAAGCGGCGAATAAGAGTCCGATCAAGTTAATCAAGCGGAAAATACAAGAGTATCCTCGTAAGTGGCACATGAAATTGATGGACGCTTTGTGGGCTTATCGTATGTCACGGCATGGAGCTATGCAAGTTGCGCCGTATCAGCTGGTATATGGGCACGAAGCCGTATCGCCATGGGAGACAACTATCGGCTCCGGAAGGATTGAGTTGCAACAAAAGCTTTCGCCGATCGAGTACTACGGATTGATGATGGATGAATTAGAAGATGTAGTACAAAATCGGCTGGATGCATTGGAAAAAATAGAGCGAGAATAAGGCGAGGGTTGCCCGCCATTATGATAAGAAGGTTGTGCAGAAACGAGTTTAAAGAGGGCGATTTGGTCCGGAAGCTTAGGATGCCGATCGGTGTGAAAGACAATCGGTTTGGTAAATGGTCGCCTAATTGGGAAGGACCTTATTTGATTAGCCGATCGGCACCGGGTAATGCATATATTTTGAAAGAGTTAGAAGGGGAAGAATTCGGCCGAGCACTTAATGGAAAGTATTTGAAGCGAGTATTATCCTAGTATTTGGATTAACTCATAGTGTTCGGTCTAAAAGAGATTACAGCCAATGTCGATGCACATCGCCTTGAGATGGCCGATACTGGGAGTATCGCCCTTAGCCCAAAAAATGTGAAAGAAAAATACGAGAAGTAACCGATAAATTAGCCGATGTTTGAACATCGCCTTCGGACGACCGATATGATTGTATATCGCCCTTAGTGCAAAAAATGTTTACAACCAAAACTTTGTTCAAAGTCCTATTACACCTAGGCATAGTCAACGGCCTCGGCGCGGGACAAGAAGTCTTGGACAGCGAGATAGTGCGCCGGCCGGCGTGGAGTCGAGTTTGGCCATGACCAATAGGTCATCCTCGATGGGGCCGACATCGGCTTGCGCCGCGGCAACCATCTTCTCGGCCGTTTGAATGGCTTCGTCCGTCGTCTTCTGCTGAGCCGCCACATCGGCCGACAAGCGTGTAATAGTAGCTTCCAAGACCGCCGCTGCCTCTTCCTTGAGAGCCGGAGATGCTCTCAAATCGGCAATCTCCTGGTTGATTGCTTGCAGTTCATCCTGCCGATTTGAGAGTTGCTCTTGCATCTCCCGGGTCTTACGGACCTCCTCCTCGGAACGCTTGATGGAGTTATCGGCGAGTAACGCAGCTTGCTCGCTGCTCGCATGGCGAGCCAAACGCCGCCGGGCACGAGTGAAGTCCATTTGCCGGTACTCCATGTATGCCACGCGGTGCAAAGCATCGCGCACATCCTCCGGGAGCTCGATCCGGACCTCCAAGTACCGGGTCCTTATGGGTTGTGCGTCGGCCACCAAGCGATCAACGGAAGAGGCCTCAAGCCTGCGCGCGATTTCGGCCATGGTGTTAAGACTAGAAGCGAGATACCAAAATCGGCGCGGGACGAGGGAAGCTTAGTGCCCGGAATACCAAGGAAAAATAAGGTGAAGTTAATAATCGAAGCAAATCAAGAAAATAAAAAGGAGATAGTAAAAACAAACCTGCGAAGCGTCAATGCGAAGTGGTCGGACGTCTATCGGGCCGAGCCATTGAACCCACGGGTTCATGTGTTCCGATCAGCTCTCGGCGGCCGATCCTCCTTCTCCGGCGGCATCCTCGGAGGCGAGCATCGGGCATATGTCCGGTTTGTTCGGTTTCGGCGGGCTCATCGACGGGCTCATCGGCGAGCGGTATTTACAGGAGAAGGCTGCGGACGGTTCCTGGCCGGCCGGTTCTTCGACAGACAATGGTGCCTTGTTCAAAATCGGCGGCGATTTCGGAAGACGCGAGCCGATCCAAGCGAGTTGGGCTCTCCATGGGATTTGGATCGGCCCGGCTTGGTGTGACTTCGGGATCCGGAGCCGTTTGAATCGGCCTTTCGGGTGTCGGCGTCCTGGCCCGTGGAGGAGTCGACGGGCGAATCGGCCTATCGGTGTTGGAGTCCGGGCCCGAGGAGGAAGAACCGCCGGTTCCTGCTAAGAACTCATAGTTAGACGAGCATATGCGAGTGAAAAAGGGATCAGCAATCATACAATAATAACTCGACGCGGCGGAGATGGATCATCGAAATAGTCCGGGTCGGACGGGCGTACTGAGCTGCTTCACCGGCGCGCGGTGTCGCTTTAGGGCTTGAGTCGGCCCTGCAGCTGGCACGTTAGCCTTTCTCTTGCTGGGGACGGCCGTTTTAGTCTTGGCCTTGCGGGCAGCTGGTGCCCTCGACTCATCGCCGCAAAAGCTTGGGCGGGAGTGCGATCGGTGAAGCCGATATTTGGAGCAATTGGGCTCGGCATTAAGTATGCAATCGGCCGGCCACCGAAACTCGGGTCGGCGGCTCCTCCGTGTCCGACTGAAAAGAATATACAAGGGTGAGCATTTGGAGTGGCCGATTTCATTTACAAAATCGGCCTTATAAAATAAATCGATTATACATACCTCGGCGAAAGCTTCACTCGGGACTAAGCCAAAGAAGAAGGAGGCGGTATTCCGGCTGCGGAGGTGCCGGTTCCACTCGCCCCACCAACGGTCAAAGAGGCGAGTACTTCGGGGCGCCGGGAAAATCCGGTTAAGTCGCCGGTGACGACATCGGCGGTGCGGCCGACGAGCCAATTCCACCGAATGGCGTTGTCGACGGTAGCTCGCGCCTTTATTTGCCCCACATAGAAGAGGCTGGGGGCAACCGGCCGAAACCGAGTTGGCGGGCTGCCACCGACGGGTGGTAGAACTCATAGGAGCAGAAAGCTTTGCTCCCGGCAACGAGTCCCGTCGGCGGCAGACGAGGGCGGAGACGGGTGGTGAAGATCTTGACCGCTTCCGCGTCGGCCGTCGGGAAGGTGGGGTCGATCGGGAAAGGAGTGTCATACCCCTTCTCGAAGAAATCAATGTACGGGTACCAATCCGTACTTTCGTTGTTGAGGCCCTTGTAGAGGGCGGCGAACCAATATGCCAAGGTGTCATCCGATATGGCCGCCCCGGTGCCATGGACAATGCTTCCCCGAAAGAGATACATCGGCTGGATCGGGCGTGGCCGATTCGGCATGATTGCCGGGAAGGTGAGAACACCGAGGTCCGGATCGATGGCCTTGGTGGTATGAAGGGACAACCACATTTGGATGAACCACCAAGGGCCTCCCGGGTTCTTGACTGATCGGCCGGAGCGCAACTCCACCGAGACTTGGTGAAGAAGGAGGTAGGCCGATCCCGGAAGATACTTGCCCATAGGGAGGGCATAGCCGTCGGCCGATACATCGGCCATCGGCAGGAAGTTGTTTGTGGGGCTTACGCCGACCCCACGAAGAAGAAGTGGTCAAGCCACATGTTGAGAAAGGCAACGTGCTCGCGGCGATCGACCGAGCCGTGCCCTTTGTTGTAGGTCCGGATGTAGTTCTTCCAACCCCTGGTGTCCTTAGGGTTGATCCGATGGGAGGACTTAATGCGGATGGCGTCCGGGGTGGCCTCCGCTGTGATATTCAAATCGGCCAACATGACCGTGTCCGGGAGGGTCATGGTAGCCGGGCCGTGGCCGAACATGAAACAGTTCAAGGCATCCGACCGGAGGTAAGAAGCTGCCACCGAGCAACGGTTCGTTCTTGTGGTGGTCGGCCAAGGAGAGTTTGATGGCGTGGGCAATGCCGATATTGGCCCAACCTTGCCGATGGACGGCACGATACTCGGTTATACCAATCGCGCCATCCGGCGACAGGAGTCGGCCATGACCTAAAACTATTGGCCCACTCGGTCGGTAAAGGAGATTGTTGCCGAAACGGGACCCGGTTCGTTTCGGCACGAATGAGATCCGTGGGGTCGGGATCACCCATGGGGCCCAAAAAGAAGTGAGTGGGGATATTGGATGGGATGGCGACTTGGTTCCGGATTTCCTAAAAACAAGGAATAGGGCTAAAATGAGAAACAAGAAGGAAAGAAGATAGATTGTGAAAATGAACAAGAACAAGAACACAAAGAAAATTGCAAAAAGTGGAGAAGAGGGATGCCCGAATGTACATTACCTCCGGAACGGCGTTGGTGGTGGCGACGACTCGGTCGGCGGCGGCGGCTACAAGCAGCAGCAACGGTGGGATTCATGGTCACCGGAAGAGAAAACGACGGCGGCGCGGTGGGAAGTTGAAAAGGCTCGAAAAGGGCAAAGGTCGCTAGAGCAGGGGAAGATGAAAGCCAAAGAAGAGGAAGCAGATGGGAAATGACCAGGGGTAACCCCGGCTTTTATGAAGAGGTGACGGGCGATAAAACCGGCGCAATAAAAGAGGATAAATCAGTCCGACGCATGCGTTGCATACCCCGGACCGGGGGACATGTGTTGACGCCGGTTTTTGACCAAGGGACCCATTGTCGGCGACTATAGGTCAAAAAGGGCCGGTGGGCGAGAAGGCCGACGGCCGCTTAGGCGAGTAAAAGGCGCGTCTCTCCCGGGAATCGTGCGCGAACGCCAACGGAAGAGCACAATATTGATGGGCCTGGCCCACGTTGTAAAATTAGAAATAATAGTTAGTTTTGGGAAAAAGATTCTAGTCGGTTAGGAAATCGGCCCGAGGAGGGTCCGAATAGGATTCTTTTGCCGAGTATAAATACATACTCGGATGTAACATGTAAACTCGATTCACATCCAATACAACTTTCGGCGCATCGCCAAACCCTAATTTTCTGTCAAGTCTTTACTTGTTTCGCGCGGGATCTTCGGGGCTCCGGTCGACGACACGTTGGCTTGACAAGGTAATTATGTTGTCTAATTCTCGGCGCATTGTTCGTAATTAGATAGCTTAATTGCTAATTATCCGGCGACCGGATCTGTTTTTCGATCGGCGTAGTGAGTATCGGCCGGGATGAGTCAAGTTGACTCGGTCCGGGCTCGTGGTGGAGGTAGTTTGACTTGTCCCGCCTCTCCGTTCCAGCCTTTGCTCACGGCGCCGATTGGCTCGGATCCGGTCGTTCGAGTCACGATAGTCTGCTATGAGAATTCTTCTATATCTTGGCCGATTCGATCGTGCAGATTCGGTTGACGTGTCCTGTGTTTGCCTTTGCGATAGTTGACTTGTCCTAGGCGCATGCAGCCGATTGGCTAGGGTGTAGACTTACTTTCATAGTTAAGACGTTTATGATTGTGCTTGTCCTGAATCGGCCGGGCGTGCGCGTCGTTAGATCTGGTCCAGCCGCGTGCCATCGGTTGACTTGTCCTGTTGGAGCGACGGTCGATTTAGGATCTGTGTGGTTGTATTTGTCTTACTGTTCTTTCGGAGTGTTTAGCCGATTGCTTATCACGTTCATTAAGTCTGTTTTATGTTTAATTAATGCTAAACCCGTTAAAGCTGCTTTTGAACCCGAGTTACTAAATATGATCTTATTGATCATCATTATACCTTTGGACAGATCTAAATAATTCATCGATATAATCAATGGCAGAATCGGCCGCATACCCGATCGGCCGATTTACTGGATCCGATTGATGATTAAACTATCCTCTTGCTACCAAACTAATTACATCCTATTAATAATTGCTCTGTTTATATTGTACTCGATAACACATCCTCGCAAAGTCTTAATGATTTGGTCGTTTACCGACGAAATCGGTTGCTAGTCACCGATCGCATGTTATAGCATCGGCCGATTTCGTATCGTTTGTACCACGATTCGTTTGCCTAACATTTAATACACAAATGGATGGGCCGTGCTGTTCTCTCGTTCATGGCCGATTTTGTCTATCTTACGCCGTGATCGGCCATGGCTGCACATCGGTCTATCCGGGCCGATGACCTGGAATTTTACACTCTTTTATTGTCTTTGTTGGTTTGCAGGAAAACCATCCGGCACGCACCAGCGCACACGAACATCGGCGAGTTGAGCCGGTCCGTTGGGAGCACGAGATTCTGCGTCAGCTGGAATTTCGGTGGACTCTCCGGACGACGGTGTGTCGGCGACTTTTGACGTCAACGAGTAATCCATCGCATCTGGTTTTGCTGCCTCCATTGCAGCCCAGTGCTTCTCATAGAAGTGTGGATGCCAAGAATAAGCCGCAGTCCAAAGATGATCATCAAAAACCTTTCCATTATACCTTTTCTTGAAGTTTTGAACCAGATGGAACATACATTCCCTATGCTCTATATTAGGGAACACTTCTTTCACCCTGCCATCACTGCTTGGCCAGCATCGGTGCATATTACTAACCCAGTTGGTGAACCAATAGCCTCCCTAAGCCTTTCCATAAACCAGATCCAGTTTTCATTACTTTCTGAATCCATCACACCAAAAGCAACTGGATACATCCAATTATGTCCATCAACAAGCAACAGCAATGACTAATTGACCCTTGAATCTGCCTGTGAGAAATGTGCTATCTATCTGCCAAGTATGGTCTACAACCATTAATGAATCCATCTATGCAAGGTTTCATAGCAAAGAATAACCTCCTGAATCTGATTTTATCTTTTATGGTGTGATGATCGATGACAAAAACACTACCGGGAGATGCACTTTCAATTGCTGCCTTAAATCTATAAAGATTATCAAAACTATTGTCCCAATCACCATACAACTGATTTAGAGCTAGCTGCTTACCCATATACATCCTTTTGTAATGAACTTTCACCTTATAATCATCTTTTAATCTCCTTTGTAACTCCTTTGCTCCAAGAGTTGCATCCTCGATCAACCAATCTTTCACCTTGTCACATACCCAATGCTTGGACGCATTCTTCACTTTTTTGTTCTTCTTCTGCTAGTGCAATCATGTGCAGCAGGATTCTTTTTCACCTACAACAAGATTATTGGTAGTGAGACTGAATGAACATAAATCTTTTAGAAAGAAAAAAGGGGAAATAAAATATTACCTTTACAGTAATGCTATCACCCATTGTAGAAGCATATAGTCTCCATGGACATTTGTCTTGTTGTTTCCTTGCACAATGTGCTATATATCTGTTAGGGTCACTCTTTTCTCTATTATACTCAAACTCATGTTTTATTGCATGCTGAGCTAATGCCAACTTAAACTCTTTCATATTAGGATATATGCTGCCTACTTTCATTGGTGGGTCTTCTTTATCATAATCAACCATTGAAACATGATCCGGCAAAGAGTCCTTTCCTACCAACTCCTCATTTTCCTCAAAATCAGCAACAGCATCATGAAAATCAGAAGAACTTTCGAACTGTCATCGGAAATAGCACCCTCACTTGATGACCCGGAAATAGCACCCTCATTTAAGGACCCAGAAAGAGCATCATCAATAGAAGCAGTTTCCTTCTCGGGTACAGTTGTCACAACTAATGCATATGTAGGTTCCTCATCCAAATATATTCCTTCATCGTCAATACCCACATGTTCATTCTCCGGCAATGGGTTTACTAGATAATTGTCCTCTTGTTCAATCTGCACATTATCTTCTATTTGACCCTGCACACCATCATGACCATCAACATCTTCTTTCTCGGGTGATGAAGGAGACCATTCAGTGATGGGTTCGGAGCTGCATCCGACGGATCATAGTATGCAATGAACATGCGAACAACTTTGGTCTCTACATGTTTATCAAACATTACAACAAGATCTTGATCACTTCTTAGCTCGGGTAGCTGTTAGAAGCATGATCAAAATATTGGACAAAGGGAACTTCCTTATATCTCGGCGGAAACTCATCTATAATTGATTCAATGAAATCCTTCCAGTTTGTCATGTCAGCATCTACTACCTTCGTCAAACTAAAACATCGAATCTCCTTCCTACACTTTTTTCTATTGCCTAAGAGTTTGATTTTCAGCAAATAGCTAGAGGTAGGATCCATCCTGTAATTCATATGGAATAGTACAATTATCAACTTCTATCAAATAAAATTGCAATACAGATTCCGAATTGAATTGCTTACCCTTCGATTAGCCACGGAGTGCCGACATGCTCAAATTGGAGCAAGGAAGTGCAACAGGAGCTCGGGCCGTCCGCGCACCTCGCCCCACGCCGCTGGCGTGCGTCCGCTCGCGCGCCTCCGCTAGCGCGCGCCTGCGCCCGCTCGCTTGCCTCTGCCAGCCCTGGCCCGCGCCCGCTACCAGCGCTCGCCCGGCCGCGCACGCCTCCGCCAGCGCTCGCTCGCCGCGCGCACGCCTCTACCAGCGCCCGCCCGCCCGCGCCTCCATCAGCGCTCGCCAGCCCGTCCGCTCGTCCTCCAGCGCCTAGGGTTACGACTTCCAGCAGCACGGATAGGAACGAAGAGATTTTGGAAGGGAGAGAGAAACCGGCCAGGGGCAATGCCCGTCATTTTAAGAAACCAGGCCTCACGGTGAGTAACGGGGCTGACGGTAGTGGCCACTAAGGCAAGAGAAATTGAAGTCATGGTCATTAAGGAAATTGAGAAATTTTAATGGCCAATAAGGAAACTAAATTTTTTTATGGCCAATAAGGAATTTTCCCAATTGTTTACTCTTGCTCCCGGCGGACGCGCTGCACGGGACGCAGTACGAGGACGTCAGGCGCAGGATTCGCTGCGTCAGGGACCGCGCAGAGCCGCATCGCCGCCCGCGCGGCTCGGCGTCACGGGAGGCAGGACAACAACGGCTGCCGGATCCACTGCGGCGCCTCGAACGGCGAACAGCGTGGACAAGCCAACCCACAACTTGCCACGTTCGTTTCTTCGGTTCCAAATGCAGCTCATATGGAGAAGCCCTGCTCTAACAGTGACAGCGGTCGAGCTGAGATGAAAAATAGCTAGCTCATTGATTTTCCTTTGCTGTACAGAACGTCTGTCTAGCTCCAAGAGTTTGTCAGCTCAGTCGGCTCCTCATCATGCGAGCGGACATCATTTCCCTCTTTACATTTACCATTCCCATCCGAATCACCAGCATCTGCCGGCCTGTACTCTTCACTGTCAGAAAAACCTGAACTTACTATATCATTGCGAAACTCAGCAGAAGAAGTCCTGGTAGACTCTCCGTCCTCGTCAAAATCCTCGTAACCACCATAATTCTCTTCATCTTCATCTTCAGAGTACTCATCAGAATCCTCTTCGTCGGAGTAATCCTCACCCTCATCGTCATATACAGATTCGCTGGCATCAATCGTGGTTCCATCCTCAGCGGTGGCACCAACAACCACGTTGTCGAACCTCTTGAGATACGTCTCGTCATCCTCATCCTGCACAGCATAATTGTGAGACGGTCACAAAGCTACAGAAAGCCGTGAACAAAGGTCAGTACAGCATGGCATGGTGCTGAATCCAGCACACTCACCTCAGCATCTTCCTCGTCACTCGAGTACGCGGAAGCTAGCTTGGCGTACAGCACCTCGTCTCCTTGGTCTTTCACTTCTTCCATTTGAGCCTGCATAGAGTCAACATATAGTTTGCCGTTATGACGTGTAGATACTATGGTAAATCCTTTTATTACGTAGTATAAACTGGTGTGCTGCACATACCAGCTCTGCTTTAAGCTGCTCCACCTTTCTGTTTAACTTGGCAACATGACGACTCAGGGCCTACCAAGAAGTTATAAGGAATCGTATAAGTGATTAGGAGAAACATGATGCAGATGAATGGGGGTAAATGTATGAGATTTTTGCTTCAGAGGCAACCAACAATAGTTAAGACAATGTGGGATTAATGCTTTAACAGAATATGTTTCTTCTCAACTGGACAACTGACAACAAGATGAATCTTGAGTGACGAAAACAAAATAGTACCTGATGTCTCTGAAGCTCAATGGATCTAGCTAAAGCCTTCCGCTTTGATAGCAGATTCTGTGGCCTGAGTGTAGAAGGACGTCGATAGTTCCTCCCACGAAACACAACTATGGCATAACCTTTGGAGACTTTGTCCACAGATACTAAAATACCACCACTCTCAGCTTCAAGTGACAATGCAACCCTTTTGACGTAATCAAAAGACTTTGCTCTAACTAGTATCTTAACCAGTTCCCTGTATTTCCAGTGTAGGTGCATATTTTCAATCGTGCCATCAAAAACACCTCTTCTGCCTGAAAACAGTAAGAAGAATGTGATTTCAGAATGTAAATGAAGACAAAATATGATCTAAGGACTGTTCAAGGAGACAAGAGCTCAAGTGCGTAAAACAACTGGATATATTTGACATGAGGCACAATGATCTTTCCAAGACAAAAGAAATCTCGGGTCAAGAAAATAACTTTATGCACACATGGATATTCCGGTTTGGAGTATTGACAGAATCACAAATAAACAAATAATAGTGCTACTAGAGATTATTTCCTCTGTTTCTTTCTATTTGATGTGTCATGACTTTCTACTTGATGTACTAGGGATGGGCATGTTTAATTTCCAGTTGATGTTACGTAGCACAATAACAGATAGAACCAAATCTTCCTAAAATGAACCTAATTGTATACTACATGCATAGCATGTGGTCTCCTCATTCTCAAGCTATTGGAACAAAAAAGCAATGGCTAATGATAGAAACAATACGATATACCAAGACACAAATTTAATAGGAACATATGGTCATCTAATCGCATTTTCTTAATAACCACAGAAATAAAATCCAACACATCAAATAAAAAAAGAAGGTTTCAAGTACCAAGAAGAAGATATGCCTTCATCCGAAGACCAAGTTTCCGAAACATGAACCGCTCTTCATCTGTTATTGTTTCAGGTTCCTTGGAACCTTCTTTTGGATTCAGGGCTGTCTCAACTTTTCCTAGCACCCTTTCAGCTTTCTCCATCTTTTTTTGTGCCTGTACATAAATAAAAGAAAATCAACTAAGGTAAAACTGCAAGAAGCTTGTTTTCATTGCATTTCAAATGCATACTACCATTTTTACTTATTTTTTGGTGTGTGTGTGTGTGTGTGTGGGGCGCGGGGGGCGGGCGGCTTATACGTTACTTTACAACTTGACATAATAAATTACTTTCCAATTTAACTGTGCCTGAACTTTGTAAAAAGAATAAAAGCTAGAACCTTACAAGTACTAACATCTCAATTCATGAACTGATTTATAAAGTATTATTGAATTATTAGTACTGTAACATATAATTTATTTCTAATTTCAGGGGTATCCAAATTCCATATTTTAGTAAATTTATCTGAAAATTTGATAGAAATAAAGCATTATCTTGTTTGCAGAAAATGGTTGATAGATAGCATTAAAAAACGTGAACTTTGACAATTCAAACTCAAGCCACTTACAAGTGAGAGCTTCCACTCTAGCTTTCGCACTAGGTCAGCATGCCTTGCAGCTTCTACAGTTCTCGTCATTTTCTCCATATGGGTCTCATCCAGTTTGTTTCCATACTTAGAGTTTGCCTCGAGAGTCTCTCCAAGAGTACCAGCTACTGTGGGCTGTACATATGCCTCACTACTTGAAGAAATAGAAGCCGCTGCATTGAGGCGTGCTTGTTCTTCATCTTGTAGGGATCTCGCCAATCTTTCCCTCTCAAGCAGCACTTCTGCAAGTTCTGAGGACAAGAAATTCTTCCCTCTGTAGAAGACCATAAATTCATTGTTCCTTGAAAGCATCACACCACCTGTTAATTTCTGACATCAACCAAAACTATATTAACTATAATCCCTGAAAGAAATATTAACTTGAAAGAGAAACAGCAGCACCACGACAACCACTGGAAAAAAAAACAATCCAAGAACAAAGATGCATGCCATGCAGAACTTAAACAATATAACCTAATTTAAACAAAAGATACAAACTTCAATGATGCAGCAGAAGAAGCCAAGCTCAAGCCTGATCTTAAAGGAGATGCGTGATGTAGCCCCATTATTTGTATATGTCTCTAAGGCGTACAGTTCACTTTGATGCATTTATGCATCTGAACCACTCATGCTACTCTACCAAAAATACAGCACTCTTGTCACAGAACCATTACTCCAATTCAGTTACTATTCCATCTCAAATAATTCTATAGGTAACCTTATAAAAAAGGTAGACAAATCCTCAGATAGGAAGAAATAACAGAAGGTAAAAGCAACATATAAGCCTAAAACTTAGAACCAATGAACCATCATAGCAAATACTCCCAGCAGTATCTACCAGCAGTACTGATCTAAATTGGATGCAATGCTTGGTGTAAGCCTGTAAGCACATATCAGCAGTCTTAATTAAATGCATAAATAACTGAAATAATGCCATACACCAAACCGCTTGCAGAGATTGACTTGCAGGGACAACTCAAAAACCTAAACGAAAGACTGAAACTTTGGTTCCATACTTCCATGAGACCATGACTAATAATCAACTTAGACACTCTAGAAACTACGAGTCCTCTTCCTTTCGAATCAAATAAGTTTTCTATGTGGCATTTAGTTTTAATTAGGAGAGGGTGCACAAAAGGATAATAGTTAAGTATTAATGAACATTTCTAATTTAGCTCTAAAACTGAATAGAAATATTATAATAGGACAAATTTTAATTCTTACTTTGATATCTTCAGCCATCCTCTCACTGGTAGTAAGCTGCACTCCTCTCTTCAAAGCAATTTTAGCGATAGAACTTTTTTCCCACAGCTTGACCATAGCATTTGCTAGACCTTGGAGTTGTCTACTTCGTCCTAAAATCCATCGGTAAGGGAAAGAAATTGTGAATCATGACACGGTAAAATGAATTGATAATAAAATTTAAAAATTAACTAACAATAAAGAATGTACCAAGAGCAAAGTGAGGAGGCAGTCCACGTGCAAGACGACGCAAATTGGTGGTGTCCCTACGACTAAGAGATGGCCGCACACCATAGGGCAGAACTCTGAAAGGAGGCTTGTAACCTGGTACAGTTGCAGGAAGTAAATCTGCATCTACTGGCAATGGATCAGATCCAGGCCAGTCACTATATCTGGGGCCAAGTTCATCCAATAATTTGTCAATTTCATCTTCATACTTGATTTCTGGTGCTTGTTCAATCACATCCTCCTTCCCCGTATTAGCAACTAAAGATCCATTGCTGTCTTGTATGCTGTCCACTTTCTCAGTAGGTAGCAAGGAAGGACTAGGAGAATCGTTGCTAGAGGACTTCATACTAAGAGCCTGTGAATTTTTATTTTTCCCTTTAGTGGGTTCAGCTATGTCATAATCTACTCCCCTGTATAGAGAAACAGAAGTCCCTGATCTCCATATGACCAACCCTCCTGTTTTTCTCTGTTCACCACCAACAATAATACAAAGAAAGAAAAGAAAGAAAAAAAGATGTCAGATCGATGAGTACTTCACTAAACTTGGACATACTTGAATTGGGAATCTTTCATGTAACCTCTAAATCGAACTCAAACATTTTCTTCTTGGCCAAAACGACAATATTAGTGATAAAGAAGGCAAATAGGAATTGGAAATGCACGGTAGGTTTTTAGGAATCTTATTATGCCAAACTCATCAATAGTGTGCTATAAATACAATGCACTAGTTTTATCTAAGTTTTCCTTGATACTATCAAATTTAATGACTGCTACATTTTTTCTTCACTGGATTCAATCATAGCAATAACATATTAGGTTATCATTCTTAAGTTAATACTACAGCAAGCAGGGCAGAACAACAATGAGTGAAACAAGTCTTGACAACCCATGTTATAAAGTAATTAATTAAATATTTCCAATGCAAATCATCTTTCACCTTTCTATGCTGAAGAAATGAGCCATTTGGTACACAAAACTCATAGCTGAGGAGAACTACTCGATACTGCTGGGTGATAAATACCCATGATGGAGGCAACAAAATGCAGAGCTATGAAATCCCTTGGTTTTTCTAGCAATGAAACTGGAGAACCATAGTAATTTACTAATGTGCACCTCCTAGACATAAATGGAAAGTTATGTAATGCTAACAAGCCATGGCTTACAGTATTAAGCTCATGGACAATTAATCAAAACCGCAGCATAGTAATTTACTGATTTGCACCTCCTAGTCATAAATTGAAAGCTATGTAATGCTAACAAGCTATGGCATACAGTTTAAGCTCACGGACAATATATCAAAACCGCAGCATGAAAATACCCAAGATAGAGGGAGCAAAATACAGCTGTGATTGTCTACAATCCCTTGGGTTTTCTCGCATTCTGAGAAATGCTAACATTCCAGTATTGCGCACCTTTTAGACAAAGTGAAGTCTATGCAATGCTAACAAGCCATGGGATATTTCCAGTATTTTCAGAAATGGACGCATGTTGCAGCAGGAGTTGGTTTCTATTTTCACAGTCAATGTACAAACAAAAATTTTAGCAGAAGACGAACCACACCTCAAGTATCTCGTGGAAGAGGCGCATGTTGAGCGCGGGTGTGCCCGAAACCTTGACCCTGACCACCTCCTCCGTCCTCCACTTCTCCCTGATCTTCTCCACTACTTCCCGCGTGACACCCGCACCGCCCACCTTAATCCTCGATTTGACCCTCATCGCGGCGTGCCGCAGCCGCCTGAGCTCAGCGGCGGGCAGCGTCAGTTCGGCCATCCACGTCGGCGACCGTGCGGCCCGCGGCGCGGCCTCCGGCGGCGGCATTGGACGCTCCCAGGGGAACCGTGCGTCCCCGAGCGTGGCCTCCGCGTCGTCGTCGAATCCTCCGCGCGCGTTGGGAAGCACGCCGTCGTCGGCGCGGAACACGTCCTCAACGGAGCCCCGCGGCGGGTGGAGCGGCGCGGCGGCGGGCGCGGGGTCCTCGGGGGCGAACCCCGCGCGCTGTAGGCGGCGGAGTATTAGGGACATGGTGGACCGGCTGGAGGACCGACTGGTTCCTACGGCGTCCTCGTCGTCCGAGTCGGAGGAAGGGGAGGGCTCCCGGCGGAGGTCGAGCGCGGGGGCGGGCGGGCGGAGGCGGCGCGAATGTGGGTGCGGGTGGGACCATGCGGAGAGCCATGGGTAGGGGGAGGACGTGGAGAGGGTGTTGGATGAGAGGAGGAGCAGGCGGAGGCGGGGCGGGTGCCGGAGGTGGATGGCCGGGGAAGAGGCCATGGCCGCCGCGGCCATGGATGGCGGGGGAGAAGGTGTGGCGGAGAGAGCGGCGGGGTTTAGGGGATTGGGGATAATTTTTGCCAAGTCCTGCTTGTTTGCACCATCGGATCGAGAGCGGATGGCTCGATTGGCGTTTGAGCTGTACTTACTCCTTCGTTTTTAAATTGTTTTGACTGTTGATATTTTTATTACGTCTTATTTAAAATATTTTTTCAAATATATAAAACTATAAATCATGTATCAACTTTCATTAGTGATAAAATAAATTATAATAAAATATTTAATAATTCTTAAAAAATTTTAAATAAGATAAATGGTCAAACATAATGAAAAAAATCAACGAGCGTCAACAATTTAAAAATAGAAGGAGTAAGTCACTGCATAGAGTGCCGGAGTACTTTTAAAAAGTAAATACAAAGCTGCTTTTGTGCGTAAAACTTTGGTTCAGTCACATTTTATTTTCAGATTTACTAGTTCTCGGTTAACCAAAATTTTGCATTTGGTTCAGTGACACATCAACAAAAAAGGTGATATGACATATTATTTATTATGAAAGGCCTTTCATTAGAATGACACTCTTTCCATGTTGATGAAAGGAGAATGAAAGATGTATTGAGACACTTTTTCTTTCATATGCACAAAAAAGTTTATCCTCATTGGTACACCTATACAACCATTTAATGTCTTGCTCGACATATAAAACTATGAAATGAAATAGTGCACTGAGAGATGTACTTTTATTTCATAAAAAAAGACTAGAATGTTGACATATCACACTTACAAAACGTGAAATGAAAGATGACACTAAGAATAGCCTTAGCAACTAGGTAAGGCAAAGAAGTACTTGTAGCTGGAATTAAGTCTCCCTACAACCGTTGGATCTGGAATGAACCAACAAGATTGACATGCTACAATAATGTAGGGGTAATAAAAATATCGGTGTAGTATATATGAACAGTAGCGTGCTACGGTGGTATTGTAGAGAGCTCTTTGGCTCCTCATGAATTACTGTAGCGAGCCCGTGCATTTTGACTCGTGTTGGCTACAACCGTGAGAATCCCGACACCAAAGTTTGGCAACACCTTCACTCACAGTAGCAGCGCTAGTTATTTCATTACCAACCGGGCGAGGTGTGAGCGTGGGCGATAAAAATGGCCTCTAAAGCGAGCCAAGATTTGGCAACATGATTTTGGTTCAAATATTAACACCACTTAGAGGGACACATGCTCGATCGCGCCTCTCCTTATATGCGAGATGATGTTGCAGTCTTCATTAACCCACGAAGGAATGAAGAGGAGTCCCTCATGGCCATCCCAAAAATTTTGGTCAAGCGACCGGCTTAAACATAAACTTATCAAAATGCTCGGTAGCCTCCATTCGCTGCCAAGACATTGACCTTGATAGTGTGTTAGGACCTTTTACAGGACAGAAGGTATTCTCAACCCCCCCCGCTCTCATGTATCTGGGACTACCTTGGACTACCTCTCACCATCGCACGTCCGCGACTCGTCCACCTACAACCTATGCAAGACAAAGCTCGAGCTAGACTTGGCGGTTGGCACGGCAAGCCGATAAACATTGCTAGGCGAAAGGAACTAGTTCGCTCGGTTGTAACTCGCCTTACCCACTTACTTACTAACAACAATCAAGGTGTCAAAGAAATTCATCAAAGACTTAGACAAGCTGAGAAGAGGATTCTTATGGGAAGGATACCAAGAGATTTCGGGTGGGAAATGTAAAATTAGTTGGTTACACGTCTTGACCAGTGAAATTCAGCGGACTTGGTATCCATAACCTTTAGTGTTTCAGTCAAGCACTGCGCCTCCGATGGAACTATGGTACAAATGGAAAGAACCGCATCATCCATAGAACGGAATGGAATTGCAACCGATGAAGTGGATAAAGTGTTTTTCGAGCAGCAACAAAAGTAACGATTCACAATGGGAAAAAGGTAAAGTTTTGGAACTTTGGATGTAAGGAGTTGCCCAATAGTACTCTTCCCAAAGTTATTTCAGCACAATCACCATAAAAATCGAACAGTGCAAGATGCCTTAACGGGTGAGAGGTGGATAAGTGACATCACACACAATCTAAATGCAAAGGTGCTACATGACTACTTTGGGCTGTGGATGCTAACCGAGCATGCTTCCATCGACCTATGTGATGACCAAGATGATGGGATTACATGGACTCAAACAGCGTATGCACGGCAAAATCTACCTACAAGATGCAGTTCACTAGAGGAATATTGTCTCCCTTCTTGCGTTGATCCGGGCAATTTTGGTACCACCTCGCATCAAAATGTTCATATGCTACAAAATCGCATATGGACAGCAGATAGAGTACAATGAAAAGGATGGCCGAAACATTACTTTTGTCCACTCTATATGCACAACCATGAGACAAGCCATCATCTTTTCGTGGAATGCTCTGAATCTAGAAAGTTGTGGGAGCTGGTGGCAAATTGGCTACATCAACTTACCCTCCATCCGTGTAAGTGGATTAAAGGGGACAACATCATGGCATGGATCACAGAACTGAATCAAGCGGTGACACCCAATAATGAAGTGAAAAAAGGTTTGAACTCCGTAGCGCTCCTTACCATCCGGACGATATGGAGGGAAAGAAACAACCGGATTTTGAACCAACAGGAGCAAACTCCGGAACGCTGCTTAGCATGAATGCAAGATGAAGCAAAAAATTGGGTCATGGCATGAGCAAGGAACATTGCAGCCTTAGGTGTTTTTCAATATAGCGAGTAATTGCCTTGACAGCCTGTCTGTGTGTTCAAGGATCGATGTAATTGCGCATCTTGCACATAAAAACTCTATTTCTTCTTATTAATACACGTCGGATAATTTCAGAGCTTTCGAAGATTTTGGTCCAAATACAAACAGAACCTTACTATGTCAACCTCATCTTGTTTGTATATTTATTTTCGGGTTGCAAATTTTGCCCACCTAGACTTACTATGTCTTAGTTGCTCTCGAATTTAGAAAAAAAAATGCTCTCATGAAAAGAGATCATGACAAGGCATGCGCATGAGCAACATAGCGAGGCTACGACCCGCGATATAGGTGGGAAGAGAGAAGAGACGAACACACATCCCATGTGTTTACCAGGGCCAATTCCATTTATCTATGAGAAAATTGTAAATACGCACTTGCATTTTAGGGGATTTCATATAACCACGTGCAAGTACTTTTGTTTTAATCAAACACTTGCAAGTTACACATAGTTTTCATATACCCCCATGGTAACTTTGACAGGCTAACTGTCTCTAATTTGGCTTTCAATATTGATTCAAATGCTTCACCATAGTGTAATCATCATTCGGACAAATATAGCATCATCAAATTTCATCTAATTATCACAAACAATGTGAAAATCTAGCTATAATCCTATAATTGTTATGAGCAATGTAGAGGGTAAAAGCTTAAGAAATGTGATATATATGTATGATTGAAATAATATTATAAGTTACTTAGTTACATTAGTTTATTTTAAGTAGTATCCGATGCTTGCTAAGAGTCATATTGGACCGTCAAGATTGTCGGGGGTATTTGAAAACTAAATAGGCAAAAGTCCGCTTTACTTCCTTGTAGTTTGCTAGAAATTTGAATACCCCCTGTACTATCCTTTGGTTCATTTTTTCCCCACAGATTGCTAATCTGGTACACTAAATACCTTTGAACAGTTTATTAATCCCACTTTGCTGTTGTGTACGGGGATTAACCCGGGATTGCCTTGTCATCCCGACACATAAGATTGCACATGGAAAATGAATTGTTGAATAGTGGAAGCCTTGACACACTTCCAAAAAGGCTTTTGGAAGGACTAACTTCTATGTTTCTTCCTCCGGTTAGCATACATGTGTCTCGTACATATCTTGTGCTCTATGTCGAGAAATAAATCCCTTACCGCATTAAGTAGACCCTACAAACACCATGAAACAAACATTATAATCATTCATACAACAAGAACTTAATTACAAGCAACTAAAATTTGTCGGATGATTACCTTTTGTTGGTCAAATATGATCACCCAACCATTTCCACCTATAGGTGTCTCTATATCCTACTGTAAGAGACCTAGAAACCAACACCATGAGTTCTCAGTCTCTTTCTCCACCACTGCCCATGTTATGGGATATATTTGGTTGTTTGCATCTCTCTCAAGAGAGCAAATGAGCTTACTATTACAAGCATCTTTGAAGAAACACCCATCAACTCCAATAACATTCCTACATCCTGCTAGGAATCCCCTTTGCAAGCATCAAAGCAAACATAGATTCTCGTGGAAAGTAGGAGTCTCATACTTAGGATCCAAACATACAACAACAATGCTATCTGGATTTCTCTTAAGTATCTCATCTTGGTACTGAATTGTTTTGCTATATTGGTCCTTGCATGAGTCATATATCCTTTTCATTACTGTTGCGTTTGCTCTCTTAATCTTGGACATACTCACTTAAGCACCCATTTGAAGCAGCACAGTCTGTTTGATGTTGACTAAGTTCAAAGATGGATTTGCCTTGATGATGCTTTCATATTTGTTTGTTATTCTTATAGTTGTGACCAATCTGTTGTCTTTCCTTTTGGGACAAATATGGACATCATTAAATGTCTTCACTTGGAACCAATCTGTTGGAGATGGACTAGACACAAATATCACCCAAGGGCAGTTAGGCCATGAACATTTAGCTCGAATTATATTCTTCTCATCCTTGGGAAACATCAAGTTTCTTCTCATTGCCAACCCATACTTGATCAAAGTCTTGTTGCATTGTTTCCTATCTCTGAATGACATACCAAGACATAACTTTGGCATCTCTGTTTCATTGTCATAAATTGGATACTTGCATTTCCTTCTAAATGCTTCATCATCTTCATCATAGCTTGCCTCATCACTAGAGTCCATCATGGGCGGGTCTGGTAACTCATGGTTTAGGTCACCATCACTTTCCTATATCTACACCTGGTTAACGAAGCTTTGCCAAGTGGAGTAGCACTTGCTAGTGGGTTCCTTCTCTCGATTCCTTGCATTAACTCTAAACTGATTTGCCTCTTCATCATCCTTGGATGTGTCTTCATCCCTTTGCAAGTAATCTGAATCTTCTGAATCAGTACCATCATCACCTTCTACTTCCTCGAGTCACCTTCCTCAAATTCTTTATCCTCGGATTCATTGAATCCTTCATCATCAAGATCCCCAACATCTTCTTGGTTTTCTTGTTCTTGGGCTGCACCTGATTATTGGTTTCTTCATCAAGGTAGAAGCTTGACCAACAGAGCACTATACAAAATAACCACCTTCTAGCTTGTATATTTCAACATACACCTCAGCCACTCCAACATTTGTTATGCATTGGGACATTTCCATGCAATTCTTGTCATCTAGCTTTCTCAATCCATTTGTTAATGTAGATCCAGGGAAAAGCCAATAAAAATCAACATTGTCTTCAACACTAATGGATATGTGATCAGCCAAAAAACCTCTCAACTCTGGCAATGACAACTTATCCATGTCTATTTCTGACATATCAACGCGACCACCAATGTAGTTCAGCGATAACCCATCATAATCAAATTGTCCTCCATAGTGAAATCTAACATAAAGCATCTCTAGTGGACCCATTTCCCTGCGAGCATTTCGCATCATGGTAGTTTATAACTAAGAAATCAAAAAATTATGAATTGGAAAGTAACAAAGTACACATAAACATTTCAATCTATGCATCACATAAACCTACATGACCAGAATACATTGCAACAGAACCATATACCAAAGCCCATTCAGAACTAAGAAACTGTAAAATTCTGAATGAAAAGCAATTGTTTTGATATAGTATTCAGGTTAAATAAAGGTACTTTCATTTCAATCCCAATATAGTAGATATGTACTTTTGACTTTGTATATGAACATGTTCTTGTGCAAAAAGTCATAACTGAAAATGAAATTGTTTTGATATAATATTCTTCTCAAAATAAGGCACTGTGGTTTCCCAATACAGTCCATATAGCTATTTTTTTACTTTGTATATGAACATGCGCTTGTTCAAAAATTCTAAACTGAAAAAGTACAAGTCATCAAACCAATTACAGACTGATGCATGGCGTGAGGAACCAAAGTTTCTAAATTGCAAAAATGCTAAAGTAAAATTCTGAATTCCACCCTAATCAAACTAGTTACAGACCTAAACCTAGGACAAAACTGATGCGTGGTGGCCGAAACCAAATCCATTCAATCCTGAGTGTACGTACAAAACATAAATTGAATCCCTAACCTTATAGCAACAAGATTAATCAGGGAAAGACGCACAGGGGATACCAAACTCGCAGATTAGGTGCAGCCGCCGTCAATCAATGCCGTCACCCAATGCTCATCAACAGAACGATCCGATTTTGCTGCTCAATCGTGTCCGATCATCCGCCGCCGCTGAGCTGTATCTGATCTGCCACCAATCCGTGGTCTTAGATGATTGTTGAGACAAAAGGAAGTGCAGGGGCTGAGGGCAGAGAAAACATAGGTGCACAGAATTGTCGGGCTACGAACGGGGTTTAGTGGCCAAGCGATTCGTTTCCATGTCGCCTATTCCACATGCCGGGCTGGCAAGGCAATCCTAGGTTAATACCTGTACACTCAGCAAAGCGGGATTAATAAACTGTTCAAAAGTGTTTAGTGCACCGGATTAGAGATCTATGGCGGGGGGGGGGGTGATGAACCAGATGTTAGTTAAGGGGGTATTCAGACTTCTAGCAAACTACGAGGGAGTAAAATATAACTTATAGGTGTTTGACTGAAACAAAAACACTTACAGGTTGGTATGTGAATACCCCTAATATACATACGCATATTTGCAATTTTCCTTGAAAGCTATCAAGGTGTGTCAGGATTTGGCACAGACCGAATTTGAATGGGTACCGCACATTTTCATTTTTTGAGTGAATTTCACTATAAAACAATTACTAATTTAGGGGTCATGTCATAAAATCATAGGTTTTAGTAGTTGTATCATAAATATATATTAAGTGGATTTTGCATCAAGAAAATTTATAGTTTAGTGAATTTAATATTAGAAATATAGATACAGTAAACTGATTAGTGTTATTCAATGTTGTCATAATTGAATTCAATAAAAGTTATGAGCTACATATCGGTAAAACCTAACTCTTACTTTTCCAGTTTCTAGATGAACTTTGTTCTGTACTATATGAGAGAACCCCTTTTACGTTCTGAAAAAAGTTCTCTTCCCTTCTAAGGTAAAAAAGAAATCGTTATAAGATTAAAAAAGGTTGGAAGTGGCATACAAGGGAAAGAAAATTTCAAATGAGGCCACATAAGGGAAAGTATTGTTTTTAGTAGCAGAACAAAGAAGAGAACTTTTTCCAAGGGTACGGTATACAAGGGATTCACTCAATCTATATTTAGTTTATTATTTTCTAGGGAGTATCGGAAATATGAACAAACCAACGACTTCACCGTTTTTTCCTCATGACTGCATATGCATGTGTGGCGTGGCCTCCAACCGCGCTCTTTAAGGTCTCAAGATATAAATAGAGATATTTACCATGTCAGAACTATTGCCTCCCCTCTCTAGCTGGCCCTTTCATTCTCATCTCTGCCTCCATCGAGGCGGCAGCAACAGCTAGCCGTCCAAGATGGAGGCAACGGACCAGAGGTGGGCACTTGCGGCAACATTTCTGTGTTGTTTACTGCTGCTGGTAATGCGAGCGGCGGTGGGCTACAAGTGTCAGGACAGTTGCACCGGCTGCAATGACTCCACAGCTTTCATTTGCCGCACGATATGCGCAATCCCACGCGACACCATTATGGAACGAGATCGCAGTATATAATCTCACACACATCACATCGACAACGTCAACTGATTTAATTGAGCATATATGAAAAGAATTAAAACATCATCCTTTGATCTCGTCTTATTATCAAATTTTGATGGACAGGAGCTCTGTCCTTGGGCGCGGCTGCTCCAATTAACTCGGTGACCATGGCAGCTCCGTACCTGCCGGGAGAAGAGGCGTTCAACGAAGCCAACAGAGGAGCTAAAAAAACTAATGCATCTATGTAACAGCACCAATTAACAAATGCAAAGTTGCTTCTGCTATTATATATGTTTATATCTTGTGCGCATACATTTACCCTAATCCGTGTGGCCGACCAATATATCGACCATGGTACAAAATTATCGAACCTTTCTATTTTTTTGCATTTATTAAGTATGCATGTGTACGGTACGGGTTTCCGAACTTATTACGCATGGCTACCCGTGATTTACGATTCTCTAAGCAGGACGGTGATTGTTTGTGGAGTCCGTTGATGTACGTTGGACGTTCTGCGGTGCTCATCTATTCACTTTGGGCGCCACAAATTATATGGGTCCTGCTTAGAACTGGAAATCACGAGGAGTTGTGCCTAATTCAAGAATACCTCACACATGCATATGCTTAGATAAAAAAAATTGTGAATCTTCAGTATAAAAATTAGATAAATGATTACTGATATATATATATAGAATAGATTGTGGGTCCACAAAACTTGACTTCTCCAACATCTGAACATGGAAAGTAGAAATGCCAAACAAAAAACAATGCATAAAAATCTTAAACTTATTAAGTTGTAGCCAGCTAGAATAGGTATAGTTGCTCGTAGGGCCTATTTGGTAGAGCTTCTCCGGAATGAATTTTCTGTGGTAAGTGATTCTCTAATGAGAAGTGCTCTTTGATTCTCTAGGATGAGATCTTAGTATCACAATAGAGAATCAGTTCTTAGAATTAGGAGAGATACTACTTTTTTTAGCTCCCAACTCAGTTCGTTTCAAAGAATCGCTCAGGATCATAATTAGCATATAATCACTTATCCTGCAAAATAATGTTTGATAGATCTCCCTTTATTCTACTTATAAATTTCATCTCTGTGAAGCTGTGGAAAAAAAAGGACCATAACATAGTGGATTTGCAACTCCAAAGTGAAGCTGCTCCATAGAGGATTTGTGTGGAGCAGATTTTAATACATTGAAGCAGTCCGAAAAAGGCCCCTTAAACATGTGAACACAACTCACAGGTTCCCTACAGCAAACAAGTTCATTGAGTACTCCGTTCTCTATATAGACTACTAGTGATTGACTAATTCGACACACACACGCTGTACTGCATGGACTAGCGTAAACCTGCACGGACAAAATGGCATTCTCTCGATATAGTAGTAAAGATGGAAGGTTGTGGGCACAAAAAAACAAGGAGGAAAACAGGTATGGTGTGACCATGGGAAATAATTAAGCAGTAGAATATAGAAATCTGTGAAAGAAATAATGACAAGTAATTTTTAAAAAATAAATCTAGAATGACAAGTAATATGAAATGGAGAAATTATGTTTCATATTTTTTTCTTCTAGAAAACAGAGAGTAAATGCAGCCATTATTAGATGAGTAAAATGCATGGATAACCATTGTACTTGTTCCATTGTTCCAGTTTGGCCATTGTACTCATGAAGTTGGAAATTACAGTCACTAAGCTTGCTCATACGCATCAATAAGGTCATTATCTTCATATCCCTACGTACTTTGATGATATGGGATACGTATATTTGTGACTCACCGTTCACGTAAGCGCCCAATCATCTACCCTCTAGTGGATCTTTTTATTCCTTTACATTACCACCTTCTCTTTATCAATTTTTTTTAATACATCAGTTCCATATTATTTATTCCTTTTGAAGAGAGACAAATACGCATATGTGGAGGCAGCTGTGACACTAGCCGTGAGTATCGATGAAGAAAGTGAGAGATTGTGTGTGCAGCAGCGACAGCGATGCAGCACCCTATGTTTACTATAAAAAAACAACACGACTGCAATCACCTAGCAGAAAGACCCAGATCACTGTTCATCGGGTAGCAATAGTAGACCAACATGGCTTGAGTTGGCGGACATGAAGATAATCAGGTTGAGCTCAATTTGACAAATAAAGTACAAAAATTTTGATCGTGTGTAAGGATAATGAAAGTTGCCTAGAGGGAGGGGGGGGGTGAATAGCCAATTTAAAAATAAAACCTAAAATTCACAAAGAACTTTGCGCCAAGTTAAATACTAGGATGGAACTTCTATCAATCAATCACGAAACTTCCTGACGGAACTTCCTTCATTGACTAAACTTCCGTTACACAGAGAATGAACTTAATTTGTAATGCAGAAAGTAAGAGGGAACTCACAAATCTACTTGAATAGAAGTGTAGATGCAAGGTCTAGGAATTCCTAGACCTTGCTTCTATTCCTAGACCGATGCAAGGTCTAGGAATTCCTAGACCTTGCTTCTATTCCTAGACCTTGCATCTACACTTCTATTCAAGTAGTGGAACCTCCTCCCCGCAGGACTTAGCTAGCAAAACAACACACAAATAGATCGGCCACAATATGTGATAAGAAACAACAAGGACAAGAACAAGCACACAAGGATTTATTTCTTGGAGTTAAACAACCAAGTTGTCTACGTCTCCGTTGAGAGATCCACGAAGGACCGAGTCTCTTTCAACTCATAACCTCACCAAGCATTCACCAAGATCAAGCTTGGGCCACCAAGCAATCACCAAGATCGAGTCAGACCTTCACTAAGTTTGCTTCTTCCCTTTCAAAGGAAAATCCAACCTGTGCAAACTTTCCAAATGGTTCACCAAAAGATTGGGAGCTCTAGGGCGACGCCTAGCCGCCTAGGGAACAAATCGCCAAGAGTAATAAGTGAATCAAAGCTTGTGCGTGAGGGAATCAAGATGCTTAAGTTTGGGAATGGAGTTTGGATGCTTGGATGCTATAGTTTTCCTCTATTTTGGATTTGGATCTCAAGAATGAGTAGAGGGGAGAGCAAGGAGTTGGAGCACGAAACCTAAGGTTTCAAATGAAGTCTCTCGCCTATCTCATGGAGTGGGAGAGAGGTATTTATAGATGGGGTCCAAAAAGTGTCGTTGGTAATGTAAGGACAAAGACATCATGCGAAACTTCCGACAAAAATGGAACTTCTGTCTAAAATTCTCTGGTGGCGACATAAAACAAAACTTTTGTCTTAGGATTTGCTCTAAGATTAGCACAAACATTTTGTTAGGTGGAAGCTCCTTCAAAGATAGAACTTCCATCAAAATGTTTATTGATGGAACTTCCGTGAAAATGTTTTTGGTGATGATGGAACTTTCTTCAAAATGTTTCTGGTGATGACGGAACTTCCGTCAAAATGTTACTAGTGATGACGGAACTTCCTTCATGACTGGTTCACTATTTGAACTAGACCCCTTTTTGGTTTCTTTTGAGGTTAGAAAGTCATACAAGACTTGTTAGTACTTGAGCATAAGGATTCTCTTCAAACAAACATTAGTTCACCCCTCTTAATAGTGCAGCTTGCCTAGACTCAAAGAAAGGTTAGGAATATAGAGCAACAACTTTGAGCTTGCATAGGATTAATTTGTTGCGCTTTTCTTCACAGAACTTGATAACTTGATATGGGGCTCCCACTTGTATTCTGATTTATTGAGCATCATCACCTAGAGTTTGACTTGGAATTTCTCATTTTTGAAGACCATCTTCCTCATTGTATTCACAAGTCACTTGAGATCTTCAACATACTTGATACTTAGAAATATATAACTCTTGTTGCTTGGTACATCAACGTTGAGCTTCACCTTCCCTTCTCCTATGCTCCAGTTCCTCGGTGCTAAGACACACTTGCCCTTCACCTTCGCATGGTCCATTAAAATAGGTCATGCACAATTCTTCACCATCGAGCTAACTTAACTCATACATACCTTGTATTCAATGTTGTGCTTCCTGTCAAAGATCTCCAATATTTCTTTGATCCAGTTGCTTGAATCTTGAAAAAGGTCTTATCATAAAACTTCACTTGATCACTCCATGTCTTGTTCATGCATAAGCTTGTGTTTATGAAACCAATATATTTTAACCATTGTCTTTGTACCATATCTTGAATTACTGCACATCTATAGACTTTTCAATATATTCTTCAATCACGTACATTCACAAATATCTCACCGATCTTCACAATGTACATTCGCAAATATAGTCCATACGAAATGCACCCACAATCTTCATTCCTACTTAAGCATTCTCACAAGAGCATTATTCCTTTAATCATGTTGTCATTCAATACACCAAAATCCACAAGGAATCTTGATGCACTTTCAGATAATTTTTGACATCACAAAAATAACGGATCCAAATAAGCAAATCAAGTCCAAATTGAAATGGAAAAATGTGTGCTTTGCTTACTGTCGTGAGTCATCAACAAATTCTTGGCAGCTATTACTTATTCTTTTTCCTTTCCGGTAGCTGATGCTTTTCTAGCCTCTAAATCTGTTGCTCTTTCATGTGTAGCGTGAACCTTCTTTTCTTGTGTCATTGTTTTCTTCTTCTCATGGCTAAGTCACAACCGTAGTCACAAATGCGTAGTTATCCTTCTCAAAAAGGAATAAATAATACTACCTCCGTTCCAAAATGTAAGCATTTGTTGACTTTTTAGAATCGCCTTTGACCGTTCGTCTTATTAAAAAATTGTGAAAATAATAATATTTTTTTAATATTTTGATTTATTGTTAGATATATTTTAAATGTAATGTATTTGTTTTTATATTTTAATAAAAAATTTGAATAAGACAAGTGGTCAAATGCAAATCTGAAAAGTCAACAAATGCTTATATTTTGGAACGGAGGGAGTAGATGAGATTCATATATTAAGAAAATACGATAAAGAAGGGTGTAAATGTATAGGAAGAAAACGATTCACTATATCGTAGACAATCGGGTGCTTACATAGACAATGAATCATGTATATGAGTATGCCACATCATCAAATTATGTAGGGATGTGAAGATAATGGCCGTATTGATGCATATGAGCTAGCTTAGTGACCGCAATTTGCAATTTTATGAGTATAATGGTTAAATTGAAACGATCAAATAAATGCAATGGTTATTCATACATTTTACTTATTAGATATATCTGTGAATATTCGTGAATATAAATATACCTATGTACATCCTTATTTTTTAAGACATCCATCGTGAGGTTTATAACTTTTTGACACGCTTCCACTATCTATAGAGATATCGCGTACCACTGAAACAAAATATTAACTGTAATCGTGACCTATATTGAGTCTATGACTAGAGCCTTTATCCCAACGTTTTCGATGAATTTAAGTTTTAAATTGTATTTAGCTTATTTCCCAAGAGGTTGTCGCCTCTTTGAACGGACGGATGAGGTACCGTTATTTACGTGTGGTTGCATGCATCCATGGTAAGGTATAAATAAAAGGTGTGTACGATGTTTCCCTCCACCTCCATTCTTAACCAGTACTTTGGTTCCCATCTTCACCTCCATTGCAGCAGCAGCTAGCCAGCTGGTCGAGATGGAAGCGACACGCCAGATGACGAGGGCGCAGGCGGCAGCGTTTCTGTTCTGCTTGCTGCTGCTGGCGACATCTCCACGAGTGGCATTGGGCAACAACTGCATGGAACGTTGTGCCGCCAATGGCTGCAGCGGCCTCTCGCAGTCCGAGTGCCACAAGATATGCTTCATCCCATGCTAGGATCCCAGCGATACGCAATATGACATACATTATCGAGAAGTTTTCTGGTGGAAAATAATGACTATTATTTGTTTCTCATCTAATGGCCTTATTTGGAGGGAAGCTTATTGATTACACTAGAAATTAATAGAATTTCTATTTATACAAAAAAATTAGCTGCACTAAAAATTTGCTAACTTATTAATAATGATGATTTTTGTTTATTATTAATATATTATTTTGACGATAATACCCTCAACAATAGTCATTAGTTGTAAATTTCTGAAATTAAATCTACACACCGTTGGATCCATCCAATGTCCATTAGTTGTGAACAAAATAATAAGTTAATAACCATTATTTTGAACCAGAAAACTCACATTAGTACATGGACATTGACTGATGGATCATCATTATTTCTTACCTGATTGATTCTGATCTGCAGGAGCTGTAGGCAAGGCTTCTCCAAGCAACCCGGCGCCCGCTGAGGCTACTCCATAGCTTCTGGCAGGAGTCCCTTTGCCCAAGAAGCTCAAGCCAGCTGCCAGCCAACGGAGGATCGCCTAAAAACTAGTAGTAATACATCACCAAACGCATCATGCTACTGCTACTGATGCTCCATGTTATGTATATGTACATAAATTCACTCCAATCTGAGTGGTCGACAAATATCTTTATGTGAAAACTGAAAAATATTGAGATATTTATTCTATCAAGATGTGTCTTCACGACCTTGTTTCCTAGCTAGCTTGCAACGTGCCCGTGTCACCTGTAAACAATGTCGATCGTGGCGTAGCTTTCATGAACTCATTTTCGTGCCGCTGCGACCTTGGCCCTATTTTTTAGATGTGGTTGTTGTGTTCGTTTTTCCATGTAGACAAAAGTATCAGGTTACTAGTGATCACTTTGTGGTATATGTTGCTTAGGGATGAAATCAAAGATGTTAAATTACCGGCGAGGCTTGTTATTTACAATTTTTTATGCAACACTTGCAAACATATATTCTGAATAAAATGAAAATGGAAATAGCACTGGTTTGTGGAAGTAATGTGAAACAATTTTTGGAGCCTCCCAACCATTTCCGAATTGAATCTTTCTGCTTTAGCATGGAAGTTACCGCTCATTTTGACTACCTTAATTTTTATTAAACAACTATTCTAAAAAAGGAAAATAACAGTCAGGCATAGGAACTTTAGGTTCATTTGGTTTGGATGTTCACAATAGTCGCCATATAAAGTTACCTTTGCAAAGTATCTCCCAAACAATTATTTTGTAGTGGTTGTGTTCTCAGTTATAAAATCGACACCATCTAATTTCTGTTGCTATTATTTTTATTTCTCATTTTTTTCTGTAAATACCGACGTATTTGTTTCAATAAATATCATTATCAATTTTAATTCCAATAAAAATAAAAATGAAATCATTTGAGGCTCATTCCAAATAGCTGCCATTTCGTTTTCGTTCTACTACTGCAGCTCCAGGTAACCTGGCGCCCATGGCGGCTACTCCACAGCTTCCGGTAGGAGTCCCTCTGCCAGGAAGCTCAAGCCAGCGACCAGCCAAAGGAGGATCACCTGAAAAGTAGTAGTAATACATCATCAAACACATCATGCTGCTGCTCCTTGTTATGTATATGTACATATATTCACTCCAGTTCGAGTGGCCAACCAATCTTTATGTGGAAACTGAAAAATATTGAGATATTGATTCTATCCAGATGTGTCTTTCCTACCTTGTTTCCTGTAAACGATGCCGCTCATGGCATAGCTTTTATGGACTCATTTTCATGCTGCTGCAACCTTGGCCCTATTTACGAGACGTCGCTGCTATGTTTTTTTTTCAATGTAGACAAAATAATGAGGTCACTAGTAGTGACCCCTTTGTGGTACATGGTGCTTGTGGTACATGGTGTTTAGGATGAAATCAGGAATGTTAAATTACCGGTTAATCAACAAAATGAAAATGAAAAAGGCAGTGGTTGGTGGAAGTAATGTGGAAACAATTTTGGAGCCTCCCAATCATTTTTGAATTCAATCTTTCTGCTTTTTCATCACATGACTCACACACATACATTCATGGACGCATGAGCTATCTCTTGCTCGTTTGTAGCCCCCTCTACATCCACGCAAGCAACACCACACTGGAGGTAGGGACATTTGGCTCGAACCAATATACGTCCTCATGTCCTCTTGCGAACCATCCGACTCCAAACAAGCAATACACAATCAATTACTAGCTAGTGGTTCTCTCATGAATTTTTTCGCACATCAGTTTCACACATTAATATGCTTGGTTCTCTCATGAAATTTTTCATCCTTTGCAAGCTGAATTGCCCTTTGATTATCACAAAAGACAACACCATCAACTTGCTCAATGCCCAAATCACCAAGAAAACCATGCAACCAAATAGCTTCCTTCACTGCCTCAGTCAAAGACATAAATTCAGCTTCGTAGTACATAAGGCAACCGTATGTTGCAATGTTGCCTTCCAACTAACACAAGACCCACACAGTTGAAATACATAACTAGTGAGGGAACGCCTCCAATCAAGATCTCCAACAAAATCAGAATCTGAAAAACCAACAACCTGTCCCAGATTTTCTATCCTTTGTTGAAATATCAAACCATATTTGCTTGTGCCTCTAAGATACTGAAGGATCCACTGAACTGCCTTCCAATGATCCTTCCCTGGCTTTGACATAAAACGGCTCACAATACTAGCTGCACGTGCAATATCAGGACGTGTGCAAACTATAGCATACATCAAGCTACCAACTTCACAAGCACAAGGAACTCTAGCCATGTACCTCTCCTCCTCAGCATCCAAAGGCCCAAATGAAGAAGAAAGCCTGAAATGTGCAGCCAACGAAGTAGAAATGGGTTTTGCTTGTGACATATGAAATTTTCGCAGAATTTCTCAATGTACTAACTCTGTGAAAGCCAAAGTCTACCCCGAGACTTGTCACGATAAATATCCATACCCAACAACCTCCTAGCTGCACCCAAATCCTTCATCTCAAACGCACTCTTGACCATGGCCTTTGTTTTATCAATAGCAGAACAACTCTTCCCTGCAATAAGGATGCCATCAACATAAAGCAACATATACACCCTTGAGCCATCTGCAAGTACCTGCTAAAAAACACAAGCATCATATGGGCTTCTTTCAAATCCATGGCTAGAAACATAAGAATCAAAACGATGGTGCCATTGCCTTGTAGACTGCTTCAAGCCATACAATGACTTCTTTAGCAAAAAAAACGTGATTTTCTTTGCCTTCAACCACAAAGCCTTCTGATTGTGCCATAAAGATTTTCTCCACAAGCTCACCATGAAGAAATGTCGTCTTCACATCCATTTGCTCCAATTCCAAATCTTATAGAGCAACTAAAGCCAATAAAACCCGAATGGAAGTATGCTTCACAACTAGAGAGAATACCTCATGGTAATAATTTCCTTCCTTCCGACTGAAGCCTTTTGCAACCAATCTAGCTTTATACCTTGGAGCATCAACTCCTGGAGAAGAATCTTTGAGCTTAAACACCCATTTTAAACCAACAATTTTGCGCCCTTTAGGCGGCAACACCAAGTCCCAAATCTTATTCTTATGCATTGATTCTATCTCCTCTGTCATAGCCTGGACCCAACTTGCTGCCTCAGGACTGTTAATTGCCTCTCTGTAAGTGCTAGGCTCATCTTGCTCAATATCCTGTGCAACTGTCAAAGAGAAAGCAGTTGTGCCTCTACCTCTCGCAACTGTTGTGACCCACTCTCCATAACGTTGTGGTGGCTGCTTTTGTTCTGAATGCGATGTGCAATAGGAGAGTTTGGAGCATCCGAAGCTCCACCTGAAATTGTATCCTCCGACTGAGCTGCATCTAACTCAACATCTGCCTCATCTCGTGTCACCATGAACACCATATGCAGACTCGACAATAATAGTTGCCCCTGTTGCTCACTCGTCAACTGTAGTAGACTCGATCACCGGAGTCTCCACCTCAAATGTTACCCTCGGTGCTACCCGCTCTGCCTTAGAACCACCACTTGTAGATGCTCCACCCGAAGTGGAAGGATCTCCCAACCGTCGACAACCTGGAGTACCGATTGCCATCTCATCGAAGGTTACATCTCTACCGACGATCCCTTTAGGGGGTCTATTTTCTTTACACCACAAATGATACCCCTTAACTCCATCACCATACCTAAGAAAGACACATTTTTAATGCTCAAGGTTGCAACTTGTTCTAGTGAATATGAGCATACGCCGGACAACCAAATACCCTCAAGTGGTCATATTGAGGAGGCTTGCCGGACCATACCTCCTCCGGTGTCTTGCACTCAATAGCTATCGATGGTGAGCGATTGACCAAGTAGCATGTTGTGGTAAGTGCCTCTGCCCAAAGTTCTCCGTGGTAACCCTGCATGAGAGAGAGCATACAACGGGTCCTCTCCAACAACGTCTTATCCAACAGTGGTGTAGTGTCTTGTGATGCCGGTGTCCCGACAATAATCCTCAAACTCTCCCGAGCGGAACTCTATGCCATTGTCTGATCTCAAATATTGACCTTCCTTTCTGTTTGTGTTTGACGGAAACGAGCAAATGTCTCATCCTTAGACTTTAGGATGTAGACCCAAACCTTTCTGCTGGAATAATCAACAAAGGTTAGCAATTATTTTCCACCTCCAATCGAAGTAACCGGTGCCACACCCCCACAAATCAGTATCCACATATTCAAGAATGTCTCTAGTGATGTTTACAGACCTGGTGAACTTCAAACAAGTTTGCTTCCAAAAACATAATGCTCACAGAATTGCAAACTACCTGTCTTTCTGCTGCCCAACAGACCACGACAACTCAATTCAGCCATACCCCGCTCCGACATGTGTCCCAATCTCATGTGCCACAAAGTGGTCATAGTGTCATCATCCACCTCGAAACTAGAAGCCACTGCAGCAGACCCAGTAAGCAAACTACCCTACAAAAATACAGATCATATGTGTCCGGAGCAGTAAGAACCTTCATCACACACAAGGAACCTCCGAACAACTTGATCTGATATCCGTGAGTCACAAACTTGTATCCCTTCTGATCAAGTGCCTTAAAAGAGATCGGATTCTTGGTCAGCCCAACCACATGGCGAACATCTGTAGTGTGCGAGTAATGCCATCAAACATCTTGAATCTGATTGTCCCAATACCAACAACTTTGCACTTTGTGTAGTTGCCCATAGAAACCGAGCCTCCATTTAAAGGCTCATAAGTGGCAAACCACTCCCTGTGCGGACACATATGGTAGGAACAAGTAGAATCATGAACCCAACAGTGCTGAAACTCATATAACAATCAGCTAAAACACTAGAAGCACAATGCCCAACCGATGAACAATCTGCGCTGACTACAAGCAAATGCCACACTCAACTGAATCACCATCTACAACGGACACACTAGCTGAAGAAGAATTCTCACCCTTGCTGCCATCATTTTCTTTGTCCTTCTTTTTCTTCAATTTAGGACAAGTCCACTCGATATGGCCCTTATCCTTGCAATAGTTGCAACGAATATCATTAGTGTTGCGAGAACGTGACTTAGATTGGCCCTTTGATATTCTTCTACCATTGCTAAAAGATTCACCACCACCATGACCACGGTCTATGGACCTCCCACAGTTCACAACAAGACCTTCACCTTCACCATGATTCTCCAAACGAGTCTTCTTGAGCAAATCCTTTGACAAAAGGATAGAAGTAATATCATCCATGGAGATAGAATCTGTACCATAAAGGATATGGTCTCTAATAACATCATATGAATCCAGGAGTGAACACAAGAACAAAATAGCCAAATGATCATTATCCATAGAGCTGCCCACATTTTGATAATGAAGCACCACCTTTTTGAACTCATCAATATATTGCTTGATAGGAGTGCATTCATGCATACACATCCCAAACAAGCGCATCATGATGTAGAAATGACTTGAGAGTGTCTTGTCCAAATAGAGAGATTCTAATTTCTTCCAAAGAGCTACAACAGTCTTCTCCTCACAAACTTGCCTCAAAACATTATCTGCAAGAGCCAAACGGAGTACTGCCAATGCCTTCTTACCAATTTTCTTCATCTCCTCCAGAGGTAGTGTAGCCAAATCTGGATGAACCCCCTGTAAAGCATATCCAAACCTCTATCAACCAACATAGATTGTATTTTCACTTACCATAACCAAAAGTCACCATTTCCATCAAACTTGCTCACTTCCAAATTTGACATTTTGAAGCAAACCAGCAACAAAGCAAGTGCCTTTGATATAACACGGCTCTTATACCAGTTGTGACACTACAAGAGAAACACCCCTTTAGCAACGTATATATGCGTTGCAAGAAATCCATATAAGTGTTGCTAGGGTCTTTACCAACGCATCTTTTATGTGTTGCTACAAGTGGCGTTGCAAGAGTCAATTGCAACACATAAGTATATTGGACATTAAGAAAACAAAATAAAGATATTACTTCGATTCCTGTATCTTGGATTACGTATGTGGCAATAAAGACTTGGCTAATGTGAATATAAATCGAAAAGACTTGTAAATACAGAAAAAATATTGAACTAGAAAACACAATCTAGATCCTAAACACAGATAAGAGATGAATCCTGTAGTTCAAGGAAAAATGAAGGGCATACGGTTCATCCAACAGAACCAGACAATTGGGATTTGAGGGTGGGGAAACCGACTCACCAGCACCATGCGCCGCCACAGAAAATTGATGAATCACCGCTGCCGCCGCCGTGCGTCCGAGGGTCGGCTTCTCCTCCGCCACAAACTCTGGACACCGTTGTGCATCCAGGATGTAGCACTGCCCTGCCGTGCATCCGGAAACAACCGCCGCCGCCTCGTCTACAACTCCAGGAATCCTAACCCTAGACACACGGTGAGAGGCCACGGTCTCCGCCACCTCGCGACTGCCTGCGGGCCATCGGAGGCGAGGGAGACCACCGGCTCCGCCAATGGGGACCTCGAAGCTCGCCTCCTCCCCTGTCAACTGTAGCAGCACAGGATGGTTCTTTTTTTGAGAGAGAGAAGCACGGGATGTTTCGAGGGAGAGGAAGAATGCTTGATTGGAAGATGAGGGGAGGGGTCAGCGGTAGTTGTTTTTATCTTAATAATCGGTCTGCGTGCGGCGGGTGGGCGAACCGTTGCGAACGAATGGGCCTGTAACGCTAGCTATTTCCGTTGCAATCTATCCGATGCTAAAGGGGGTTTGTGTTGTAGTGTGAGCGTAATGAGGTAGCGGAAATAATCAAAACAACAAGCTAACTTCTCACTGGCATTTCACCGAACACCTTGTGTGCAGGACCCAAAAAGAGCACCTATGCTTCAAACCCCACAACATCAGGTTGTCCAATGATCCAACCAAAATCTACTTGCAAAAATTAGCTCATCACAACATCAGCCCCATCATCTAGTCACCAAGATATCAAAGAACACACATATGTCTTCTTATGTCAAATCATCCATACAAGCAACTACTTGAAATATGAACCAATAGCAAGCAAGATGGTGACTTAATCAACTCGTATGGCAAAGAAAATACCGAATCAATAGAAGACACAGAGATTTACGTGGGAAATCCCTTGCAGGAAAAAACCCACGGGCGACTGCGAGAAACAATCCACTATGAAGATGAAGAATACAAGAGGTGGGAGCCAACAAGTGTGGGGAGGCTCCAAATCCCCAAATCACTCTCTCAAATTGGTGGATTTGGTGCCACTCAATCCTCTCACTTTTCACCCTAACCCTAAATGTCTCTCGCACAAGAACAAGTGAACCAACATAGCACTTTCGGGTTGGTTTTGGGGCTGGTTTCGCAATTTTATAGAACACCCCCTTAGGTTGCAATTTGTGCAGAAAAGCCCCTATTTAGCCTAGTACACATATAAGGAATGTTTTGCATGATATATTAGCTAAATTGGACCACAAAGAGTGAAATTAGGAGCTGCATATCACAATTCTCCACCTCGGCGACAATTGAACCATAGGACCACCAAAAGTCCAATCCTCAAATTTCTCATCTTGAAGTGAATAAATCAACATGTAACAAACCCACCGCCTCCAAAGCTCTACTTGGGAACTAATTCGGGCAAGCACAAATGCCCACCAAGTTTAAGCGGTGCTCAAACTTGGCCTTCGGAACTACCTTGGTTAACATAACAGCTGGGTTGTCTTTTGTGCCAACTTTCTGGACATACAAAGCTTTTCTTTTCACGTGAAGCCGAATAAAGAAATTTATGGCAGAAAGACCCCCATTCAGCCTAGTACACATATAAGCAATGTTTTGCATGATATATTAGATAAATTGGGCCACAAAGAGTGAAGTTAGGAGCTGCATATCACAGTGTGGATGCCGAGGAAACTGAAGCTCTATTTTCGTTGTTGAAAAGAAAAAATATAGGTGGCCATGGCAGCGAGCAAGTCTGCGACGTTCTTGCCACACCGTTTCTTCATTGTGTGGCTGCATGCTCCTATGGCCCTTCAATTTTGTCATCTCCTTCCTATCAAGCCGTCGTTAGATATAAATACAGAATAAGCCATAGACATGTTGTCTTCCACCGGACGGCCCATGCTCCTCCTCCCGCCGGTCTCATCTCTCCACACCCATCTCCATCTCCATCGAAGAAGCTAAGCATTCAAGGATGGAGACGATGGGCCGGAGGAGGGTGCAGGTGCAGGCTGCTGCTGTGTTGGTGTGCTGCCTGCTACTGGCGACATCTCCGCAGGTGTCGGCAGCGGGATTCTGCTTCAAGGACTGCTGGAAAAACCATTGCGGCCCCAACCCGTCTCCCATCAGCTGTTTCTTGGACTGCACCGAGTTTTGCGACCGTATGTACAACCTCCCGTCATATGCGTCGATATTAATTTAAGCATGGCCATGGTTGATAATGGTCTTCTTCATCTGATCTTGTGTGATTCTGATGCAGCATTTGCAGCTTCAAAAGCAGCTGTTCCAAAGAAGAACTCGGCGGGTGCCATTGTAGCAGCTCCACCACTGCCGGATGCAGCAGTGCCTCCAGTGTCTGCCAGGAAACTCAAGCCCGGACAATCGCCCAAAAGCTGATACAAGCACGGTGCATCCACGTCTTACAGCACCAAACACACACGCAAGCTGCAGCTGCACCTGTTATGTATATGTACATGTACTCACTCTAATCGGTTGTGAGCAGCCAATCTTTATATTGACTTGAAAACTTCTAAGAAGGCTCCATCCAAATGGGGGTCTCTTCGCTCAGTCTTCACTGTGTAGTCTATCGGGGCATTATTATATTGTGAGAAGTGCTTCTATGCTTTTTGAAAACAAGAAGTGTACAAATTTGTCTGGTAATTGATTAGCTCTGGAACCCAGGTCCTGATCGTAAGTCCACCTCCCCTCTGTTGATGTAGCTCCTCTCTGTCTTGCCCTAGGAAAAGGTTCTCAGCACATACAAATTTTAGGGGTCACCGACAAAAATGAAATTTGGAAGTTTCAGTAAATAAGCTTAATTGTATTTTAAAATGGTCAGCATGATCTGATGAAAAATTGGCTATATAAATGACATTGAATTAAGATAGTTTATAATTAAATTTTGACAATATACTTATGTCAGACCCCATAGATAAAGGTGATATTTCGATGAAATTCTGCCAAAATATTTTTCTTAGGTCTCACCTACCATCGTCCTCCTCGCTAGCTCCTCTCTCTGTAGCTGATTGCATACGCAATTCAAGTCGCAAGGAGTATGCATTCAGCGTCACTCATGCCCCATCTAACTCCTCTTTGTAGTGGTAGGCAGCATCCCGTTTTGCCTAACCTCCTTCCACTACTACAAAAACAGTTCTCTTCCAGCAACCCCTATTCACGTCTGCCTTCATCGTACAAGTTAGGAGATAGCTCTCTATGAGAGCATTGAACAACATTAGTATTGTTCCTCCCTCTGCAGATCCATGCAAACTTCAAAAATGAATGTTCAAAAATCTTCTTAGGGGGCATCCATATCTATGAGAATATCCATGGGACACCCTGCAACTTGTAGGGAAACAAAACAGCTCCCATATCTCGTCACGGTAGTGCAGAGCTGACCTACAATACAATTGTTCAAAAAATGAACCAGAGTATTCTATAGATACTATGGTATGTTATGATTCAACGGTTTAGATAATTAAATCAGTGCCAAACAAATTTTACTTCTGTTTTATTTACAGTCAATGGAGGAGAGTGTCCCCTCATGAGATTTTCATTAAAACCGGTCTTCAACAGGCCAGGGCCTTTGTTACAATGTTAAGCGCAAAAAAAGGGCAAACTTCCTTTGTTACAATGTTCAATGAATCACTTTTACGTACTAATTTTTTTGGATAATATTATTAAAACAGGGTTATATCATAAACATATTTAGAGTAGTATTTTTTGGATAATGGATAAAATATCTGGCATTTTGCTTTGTTGCATATGACCCAAAGTGTGACACTGTTATATAGTTCATCAAAAAGCATGCAAAATTAACCGGCCACACACCAATTAGGAACTAAGACTATTGCAATGGTCATCCATTTTTTACAAATAAACTCATGGCTACGACCTCCAGGGATTGGCAAGCTTGAATGATGAACTCCTGATGTGACTCTCTTTGGAGCAATCTCCAGTGGTACCAGTGTGTTCCTGTGAAGATAACCTGCATTAACGAAACAATTGATTTCTTGTTAAAAACAGTGTCGTTGCGGCAGAGCCACCATATTGTTTTTCCTTCCCTTCCCATGCCCTATGCCATTGACCCGATATACGACTAATATTATTGGGTTTTCGTATCCCTGTAAAACCATTAATAATGCATGAGATGTTCTTAGTTAAGTGACACTCAAAGCAAAGATGATGTATAACCTAAAAAAAGCAAAAGATGGTGTATAATTTTGTTGTGATCACATAAGCTACACTTTTGAGAACCCTTTCATCTCTTTCTTGCTAGATTATCCTTTGTTAGAATTACCCCTTTGGCTAGATACCATAAGAAAATCTTGACTTTTAGAGGGATTTTAATTTTCCAGTCTCCGGAGGTAGGACTTTGGTTAGAGCAACATTGCATTATGGCACGGACGAAGAAAGCTCCATTTGCATGTAAGGGCCATTGAAAGGTGTCAGTCTCATCGCTAAGCAGAACATTGGTTAGCTTATCAACCATATATAAAGTAGTATTAAATAATATTTTCTCATATTTTGATAAGGCAAAATTATTATCAAATATGACTTCATATGTGCTCATCATCCATTTTGTCCTACTCTGCCACCTCTTATGCACGTAGTCAGTGATGCTCCTTTAGTCCTTTTGCCAGTAAAAACTTCAATTCCAAAACTATAAGGTAACACAGAATTTGATAGTAAATTTAGGGTCTAAAATTAAATTTCACCTTCTCTCCTCATGGAGATACATATAGCAAAAATAATATATACAGTATTTTTTTATATATATGTGATCCAGACATCTCTCTTTTTTTCCCTTTGAAAGATAGGTGGCCAGTTCTATCTATGTACCTGCGATGTTATAGCTACACCGTTTAGTCCTTGTGGCTGCATGCACTTGCGGCCCTCGCTCGCGTCTCCCACTAAGCATGTTGTCATATGACATATAAATAGAGATATACACAATGGAGTCCTTGTCGTCTTCCTCCGGACGGCCCAATTCTCCTACCGGTCTCATCTCTCCATCTCCATCGCAGTAATCAACACAGGATGGAGACGATGGGCCGGAGGACGGTGCAGCAGGCGCAGGCGGCCGTGTTGCTGTGCTTCGTGCTACTGGCGATGTCTCCGCCAGCGGCGCTGGGTGACTGCCACGACCAATGTATGGCCTCCACTTGCAGCCCCGACACCTGGCGCTGGATCTGCTACCTCGCCTGTGACGAGACGTGCCAGGGGCAGTCAACCATGGGAGCAGACGCCAACCGTACAACCTCACCTCGCGTCGCATAGAAATCACAATTAACTTTGCATCCAAGTTAATTAGCTAGTTAACTGATCTTGTGCAATTCTGATGCAGCGTTTTTATCCTCGAAATTGGCTGCTCCAAGGAACTCGGCAGGCGCCGTAGCAACTCCACAACTGACGGGTGGAGAAGCGCCTCTGCCTAGCAGGAAACTCAACCCAGGCAATGGAGAATCGACCAGAAACTAAACACTCCCACGTGTTACAGCACAAAACACACATGCAAGCTGCGCCTGCACCTGTTGTATATATATGAGATGATCTCTCTGTGTTGGCCGTCAATCTTATATATCAAAACAATTCTGAGAAAAATGCATCCATTATTATTAGTCCTTTTTGCAGGACATATGAAGCATGCAATTCATAAAAAACCAATCGACATAAACCACCTATATATTTTCTGAAGGCTATGCTCATCTTTCACGCATGTTAAGCCTCTGAAAATACGAACCAAACAAGCCCACTTTAATCACTTTAATAAGTATTACAACAAAAATAATGGTTACAACCACAAGACCATGGATTCATGTTTACCATGCACAAGTTATACTCGCCTATACAGAGATATGGCAGTTCCAAAGCATCAACAACAAACGGGCACATATCACTACTTAAGACTCAAAACATGTTAATAATACAGACTGCATGACTGAAAATAGTACTAGTTAGCTTATCTCACTTATTAGGAACACCACAATTTACATTAAGTAAATTTTTCTTCAAATTTTGACTCAGTTGATTGAAAAAGGTTTTTACAGCTAGCCATAAAGTTTTAAAATGCAATGAGAAGCCTCTATGAGATGGGCTTTGCACATCCATATTTAGTTATTAGAGCAACTCCAAAAAGATTAGTTGATAATATTTTCTATACTTCTTGATTCAAATACTCCCTAAAATAAAACACACCTACAAAAAAAATATTTTAATAATGCAATGGCCTCTGTAAATTTAACAAGAAGACTAGCTAGCAATACTTTCTCTCCAAAAGTAGCTAGCAAGAATTCCGGAATGGAGAGCCACTAAATTTAGAGAGTGAGTTTGATAATCTGTTGGTTCTTCTCTTGTAGTTGCTAAATAATAACTAGATTTGACCCTATAATCCTTTTTTGTTTATTCTCTTGGAGTTGCTCTTATATATTACTATACCCAACCACCCATAGAGTAACTGCATACTATAGATGATCCGTTTCCTAAACGCCCAGGTTTCAAGGAAAAACAATTCTTTGTAAAGTGTCTTATGCCTTCACTGGAATCTAAGAATTTCACAGGAATCACATCGGAATTTCAGAAAAAACCTAGTTTCCTTTTCACATGAAACATAGGATTTGAGAAGAAATAAAATCATAGTGTACCAAGGTAGAGTTTTAATGTAATATCTTTTTATGTGTGATCAAACAAAGTGCACATGGACAACCATTTATCTTAAGTGTTGTTCTATGTTTTTGCGAAATTCAATTGTTCTTGAGATCTAAAGATGAAATAGGAGACTTTTTGTAGTGTTTAGGTAGAAACTAAAATGTGAAGATGATGGTGTCACCATCTGATGCATTATTGGAGATTGTGTTGAACAGATGATAGTTTTGGTCACACTATTCGATCTAACGTCAATGAGTGAATGGGAATGGAGAGACAATAATGAGAGACACCTTATGGCTTATGCGCACTAGCTAAATAAAGCGTTACATTTGCACTAAAGTTCTTCTCGGACTTAGGATGGATCCTAGGGCCGTGATGCCTCCAGTGCCACCAACTCGTTCCGCAGGGTGCAGCTCTCGAAAAAGGAGCAAAGAATTGTGCAACACTACGGGGAAAATTAATGTTTGTCCATTGTCCCACTCTTTGCCGAGTGTTTTTTTTATGGACATTCGGTAAACAACGTATTTGCCGACTACCAAATAAAAAAACATTCAAAAAAAATACACTCGGCAAAGATGTTTTTACCGAATGTATTTTTTCTTTGCCAATGTATGTTTTTTACACTCGGCAAAAGTAAGGATTTGCCGAGTGTTTTGTGTTACACTAGGTAAAAAAAAACTTTTTTGCTCTTTTGTCCCCCAAATTATATTTTCCTCTCAATATACAACATGTATTACTCTATGTTAAAGTTTAGTATTTTTTTTATGTTTATTTGCTACATTTAATTAATTAGTTACATTTCAAGCAATTGTTTTGAATAAAGTCAAATTTGAACTACAAGTGATTCCAATAATAAAATACAATGAAACATATTCATATCATTTAGTCCAATTTAAGACCTTACCCAGGAAATAAAATTAAGTTATAAATATCTCGTTTAACAAATATGATCACTAATGTGTGTGAATGATTTTTAAATTCTAAGAAAAGAAAATAAAGTCTAAAAATCATGAAATTTGTTATGATGTTATGGTATCACACGGGAAGCTTCAATAAAAGGTAGGGTGAATTTTGCACAAGTTGTCACATACATTACTTATGAAACGAAGAATCTCCGATGAAGAACATTAGAGTTGAGAATGAGTCATTAAGATTTCAAGTCAAATTGACGATCGAACATAAATTTGACATCAAATCATTTTGCATCGGTAACAGATAATGTAAATTGTATCATGCCAAAATTTCATTATTTACAGAATTGTTTTAATTTTTTTGTTAAAAAAATTGAAGTACACATGAAAATTAGTTTTTCGAGTGTCGAGAAAAACACTCGGCATATCAGTCTTTGCCGTGTGCTTTATGTGGCACTCGGCAAACCATGCCACGTCACCAATCCATGGATCCAAAACGAAGCTCTGCTATTGGTCTGGCTGCTCCACCGCAGATCGGATAAGGCTCCCTCCCCTCTCATTCTCCACTGCACAGAGCCCCCTCCCTCTCCTTTCTCTCTCCATCAGATAAGGTGCATGTGCCTCGACGGACAGGCGGCCCCCACAACGGGGCCTCAGTGGGCAGGCGGCAGCGACAGGCACGAGCGTATGGCGGCTGCAGGGGCGTGGTGGCGGCGGTCACAGGCCACAAGGCGCACGGCGCCGGCGACTGTAGGGCACAAGCACGGGCTGTTGGGTGGCCGGCGGCTCCGACGAGGGCGCGACAGCTAGGGTGGCTCTGGCGAGGGACATGGTGGCTGCAGTGGCTCCGGCCATGATGGTGAGTCGTTATGATATATTTATTTCATTTTTTTCGAAAAATGTTGCCGAGTATATCACACTCAGCAAATCCTTTGCCGAGTGCACGACACAATACACACAGCAAAGAGCCTTTGCCGATTACAGGTATGTCGAGGGCTCTTTACTGAGTGCGGTACTCAACAAAGACGTTGCCAAGTGTTTTTGTGACTTTGCCGAATGTCCCTGACACTTGGCAAACTACAGTTTCCGTAGTGCAACAGGAGTTCTAAACTTACCATGAAAAGGATTAAGGAACCATGTCCTCGTCCTAGGTAGTTGAGTCAACCACTTTCATCCACCTCTCAGTCTACAGTGACTGGAAACCAAACGCAGAGGTCGCAGCATCGCACCGTACGGGGCGGCACGACGGCAGCACCAGAGCTTCGGTTAGGAGCTCACTTGTTAATTTATCTCATCCGGATACCGAACAACCGGCCGGCGGAGCACAGAGACTTGTGTAAGACCACACAACAGTGTATGCTCGCTAACTACCGTGCCCAGTAGTAGTATATAACACACAAGCAACTAACTAAACCGCTACAGGATCGGATGGATGGTTAACAACAGGCATCATCCAACCTATTATTATATATGCCTTGTGTATATACGTACGTGATCTCGTGACCACCTTGTTTAGTTAGTACCAGTATCTTGTTTTGCGTGTGTCGTTGACCGAAGAAAGCACACCACTCACGCGGCTATACGTTGCCAATCAGTAGCTGCGGTTGGGTCGTACTCAACGACTCTACAGCCAGTGTGAGTCGGCTACCTCCAAGACACCAGTGCCAGCTCGGTCGACGCCCGTTTCCTTCTTTAACTACAATGGCCAGCAAGCTAATCCTCTCGTTGATAATTAATCCACCATTAGCAGATCCGTTCCTTTTTTTGTGAATTTGTGAGTTGCGTATCGACAGACAGATAAGTCTGGTACAGATGTGTGCGGCAGACCAGAGTTGGTTAAACAAAGCGATGGAGAAGATACACTGGGACAGAGGTAACCGTAACACATTCGTTCCAACAGCTTGTCAGATACTGCTCTGTTACTTAATTATTATCGTCATTGACTTTTTTTCATCACGTGTGAATTCGTCTTATTTAAAAAAATAAAAAACATCATATATTTTACTGGAATGTATTCCATCACTAAGAAAACTTAAAATGTAGTCATAACCTTTTATATTTGACTAAATATTTTGAATGAAACGAATGGTCAAACATAAAAAAAGGTCAACGGCAACAATAATTTAGAAATAGAGAGGAGTACTCCTGAGGATGGAGGTGGGTACCGATTGGGTGGTCCCGGGTCATCACCTTAGTATATCCGTATAATTAATTTGTGAAGGTGGAAGAAATGTCTAGTTCATTTGAGTTAATCCTTGGGTCGGTCCACGACACACAATTCAGAAAACATGCATCGCTAGGTTCTCGGGAGAATCGGCAAACGCCTCGACCGGGGGCCTGCAGAAGGAGGCAGGGCTTCTGCAGTATTTAGTTACAAATTAAAATTTACAGGTGACCGATGGTGTTGTCACCCTCATTACGGGAAACGGCTTGTTGCCGTGTGCTAAAACATTTGCCGTGTGTCTTTTTATCGGACACACAGCAAAGAAGATATGTACCGTGTGCCAAAAAAAGACACACGGCAGAGGAAAAATACACGGCACAAAGAGCTTTGCCGTGTGCTGCCAGGCAAACACACGGCAAAAGGGAATTTTACCATGTGCAGCTGCCGAGCACACGGCAAACGCTCTGCCTACCAAACAAAAACACGCAGACCTCACACGCGCCCCGACTCCTCCCAACACACGCGACCCCCACGCCCCCGGCCTCTCCCTTCCTCTCTCCCCTTCCTCTCCCCAACTCCTCTCCCTCACTCGCCCCCGCCCCCCCCCCCTCTCCCTCCCCTGCCTCCCCTCTTCTCCCCCTCCGCTCGCCCCTCACCACCTCGAGGCGAGGAGCGGCGGCGGGGTGAGGCGCGGCGGAGGCCATCGGGCGGCGGCGGGATCTGGCAGCGGGATCCGGTGGCGGCGGTGGGATCTGGTGGTGGCTGGCGGCGGGATCCGATGGCGTCGGCGGGATCGGGTGGTGGCAGCGGCGGGATCTGGTGGCGGCAGCGGTGGGATCTGGTGGCTTCGACGTTCAACCGCGGGCGGCGATGGAAAGGTGCTGGAGCGGATCGACTTCCGGTCGGGTGATCTCTCTCTCTCTCTCTCTCTCTCCCTCTCTCTCTCTCTCGATTGGTGGCGGCAGCAGTGGGATCCCGGCGGCGCGGCGCTGGCAGCTTCCAGGGCGGCCCCGACCGGCGCCGCAGAGGCGGCACCCCCATGGCGCAGTGGTGGCCGGCGGCGGCGTGGTGGGGCTGGCAACCCCTCTTCGGCCTCATTTTTTTTTATTTTTTTGAATTTGGTTTGTCGTGTGTTTGAAAGAATGCACACGGCAAAATCGTTGTGCCGTCTAAGCTTTTGCCGTGGGTCATGTGCCGTGTACGACCCACGGCAAACTCTTTGCCGTGGGTATTCCGGGATTTGCCGTGTGCCTTGGACACACGGCAAACAAGTCACCTCGTCCACGTGATGCATCACTGGAGATTGGTGCTGCTGAGATGACGTAAATCTCGGATCAACAAGCAGTAGTCTCGGGGTCACGCTAGCTGTTGGATATAACGTCAGTGAGCGAATGGAAACGGGGGTGAGACAATTATGAGACACCTCACACTCGCTGACTATATAGAAGAAGAGTTACATTTGGACTAGAGATGCTACCGGCCTTAAAAGGGAGCAAATAAAGAATTGTGCGACAGGAGTTCTAAACTTACCGCTATAACTACCGTGGCCAGTAGTAGTAGTGTGTAGTATACTAGCACAAGCAACTAACTAAACCGCTACAGGATCGGATGGTTCACACACACGCATCATCCAACTGTTGCTATGCTTGTGCATATACGTGATGATCCCGTGACCGGCTTAATTAATTAGTACGTATATGTCGTCGTTGACCGCACAAACAAGAACGCTAACCTCGCTACTCATGCGGCGGCCATATAACGTACCCAATCAGTGGCTGCGGTTGGGTCGTATTCAACGACTCTACCGGCCGGCAGTGCGAGTCGGCTGCCTCGAAGACGCCCCGTTTGTTCGTTCTGTAGCTACCTACAATGGCCAGCCAGCTGATCCTCTCGTTGATATCCAATCCATCCATCACTACCAGCAGATCCGTTCATTTGTTTGTGACTTTGTGAGTCTTTTATACAGACAGGTAAGTCTGATAGCAGTACTATATACAGGTGTGTGTTCATGTGTGGCAGACCAAAGTTTGGTTAAACAAAACGACGATACGTACACCGGGCTTCTCGTCAGGTACACACACGGGCGAGACGGCAAGCGCAACAACCCCTGGGCCGGTGCCCCCCACCGCAACAGCAGCGGCCGAGCCCACGCCCCCAACCGCCGGGTGCCCGGCGGTTGAGGGATGAGACGCGCGCACGTACGCTACCTAGCTAGCTAGCTCGCATGTATGCGCAGGTGGCGGCGTCGTCCACCGCCCACCGGCCATCAGGCCCCAACGGCCGCGCGCGCGTCGCTCTCCATCGGCAGCTTCCTCCGCACGCGCACGGGGGATGAACACACAGCTCCAACACACGGTGGAAGTGGAACGCCGCTACAGCGACCTCACATCGCGCGGCGGGATCCCCTGCGAAAGCGCCGCGGGATCCGATCACGCCGGCCCTATCCCGTCACCGTACCACCGTGTAAAACGGGTGGCGGTTCCGAGAATAATCCCGTGTGCACTGTGCCAGGGTCGTCGGCCTCCGAGATCCTAACTAGCTATAGGGCACCGGCACGCAGCGCACGACGTGCCCACGGCTACATCGTCTTCGCGTCGCGCTTGCTCACGGCTTCGTTCCTCACCTGCCGCCCGCTCCGCTTACCAGGCGGCGGCCGGTCAACGTGGTTCTGCTGAACTTTTCTGTAACTCGGAATGTACACGTAACATTTCTACTTTGAGAAGTTTTTCGGTCCAAAATACTGACCACCAACAGTTTGAGGTGTTTTTAAAAAAATTTGCACTCTTAATCAAAGAATTTTATTTTATTTTTTCACAAAACAATGAACCATGTCGTTATTGCAAAAATATTACCCATGCGCGCTATAGATTATCTGAATCACTAATCTTGGTTTACGTTATGATTAAAGATAAAAATCAATGGTTACAACTCTATCACTTCGACGATATTGCCCCTAGCAAGGTAAAGTACTGGCTAGTTGTTGATTTTCTATATTAAATCTATACCGTTGGATCAAAACACTAGCTACTAGTTTTGAAAACTTCTGGCCAGTATCTTAGACCAAAAAACTCCTCTTTACTTTAGGCTAAGAAAAAACGTTTTTATACTTTCAGAAAGAAAAGGTTCTTCATTGTCAAAGGATACATTGACAATGGACAAAAATCGTGGGCTCCTAGTACGCGTGCTATCAATCACACACTACAAAGGTGAACGGAGGTGAAAGGAATGGTAATAAACTTGCCCGTGGTTCAGAACAGGAGGAGACCCAACGTTTGGAGGATATGACAACTCCGGTGCCCAACCATGCATGCATGTTGCTTTAAATACATGAAGAGAAAGTTCAAAGTCAAATTTTAAGTTGAGATTATCATCTTAATGTCATGGAGCATCTGGACAGTGAGAATGATTGGTGATTTAATAACATTGATCCAACGGTTGAAGAATGCACTCCAGAGAGCCAAGAGGAAATACTTCCTGAAGATACAAGAATGGTTGTGTTCAATTTCATAATTTTCTTCTATTGGCTTTGCCACTTGTACTTTTCAGTTTTTAGTTGTTGTTTTCTCTCTTGTACAGTTTAACTTCTTTTTAATAAAATTTATACAGTAGGGGACTCCCCTCCTGTTTCAGTCAAAAAAAAAAAGAATCATGCATGTTGTTAGGGGGTTAGAGGTGATGCTGTGTCAAATCAAGAATAATAGTTTGGGCCTTTTGACTGTTGTGCTTTCAGTGGTACAAAGACTTGCACCATGACCAAATGTATAGTAACCTTTAATTCTCACGATGATATTCTCGGAAGGGTTGCCTGCTTTCTATTGTTACAGTGGAGGGTAAAAGTCCTTGTTTCCTAAGAAAAAGATCTTCTCAGATGCTCTTAATTTAACACTGGACCATGTTCTAAAATGTATCGAGGGGGAAAAGATGCATGCCACCAATGCGAGCACCGTGCCTATTTTCCTTTTTCATGCCACTATATTTTACTTTTTTAACAGACCAGATATTTAAGAATATTAATATTTTTACTTTAGACTGTCAAAAGATGTTTTTCACTTTCAGAAAAAAAGATTCTTCATTGTATTGTATAAAAAGATAAATTGACAACCAACAAAGATCATGGACCCCTTATAGAAGGAGTGCATCGGTTCCTACCGATCACACTACAAAGCTACTCGTATTGTGGAGGATATGACAACTCAAATGCCCAACCATGCATGTTGTAGCGGGGTTATATGTGGTGCTGTGTCGAATCCAGAATAATAGTTTCGGCCTTTGAGGGTTGCACTTCCAGTGGAACGAAGACTTGCACAGTGACCAGATGTATAGTAACCTTGAATTCTCACTATGATATTCTGGGAAGGGTTGCCTGCTTTCTATCATTACAGTGGTGGGTGAAAACCCTTGTTTTCGAAAAAAAAACGATCTTCTCGGACACTCTTAATTAACATTGCACCATGTTCTAAAATTTATCAAGGGGGAAAAAGATGCATGCCACCAATGCGAACACGTGCCTATTTTCCGTTTTCATGCCGCTATATTATGCCTTTTTTAATAATCCAGGTATTTAAGAATATTAACATTTTTACTTTACACTGTTAAAAGAAGTTTTTCACATTTAGAAAGAAAAGATTCTTCATTGTATTGTAAAAAAAAGATAAATTGACAATGAATAAAGATAATGGCCCCCTTTTAGGAGCAGTGCATCGGTTCCTATCGATCACACTACAAAGCTACTCGTATTGTTGAGGATATGACAACTCAAATGCCCAACCATGCATGTTGTTGCGGGGTTATAGGTGGTGTTGTGTCAAATCCAGAATAATAGTTTGGGCCTTTGAGGGTTGTACTTTTAGTGGAACCAAGACTTGCACAATGACCAGATGTATAGTAACCTTGAATTCTCACTATGATATTCTGGGAAGGGTTGCCTGCTTTCTATTATTACAGTGGAGGGTGAAAACCCTTGTTTTAAAAAAATGATCTTCTCGGACCTAGGGTATTACTATAAAGTTTGTGGACCTATATGACTATACAAGAATAGTTTAGAGACCCATATGGTCATTTTAAGAGTTTGTGAACCTAAATGAGACAGTTCCTAAATAGTTTAAGGACCTGGGGTGCATTTCACTCTTCTAAAATTATCAAGGGAAAAAAGATGCATGCCACCAATGCGAGAGCACCGTGCCTAATTTCCTTTTTCATGCTGCTATATTATACCTTTTTTTAACAATCCAGGTATTTAAGAATATTAACATTTTTACTTTACACTGTCAAAAGACGTTTTTCACTTTCAGAAACAAAAGCGTCTTCATTGCAGTGTAAAAAGATAAATTGACAATGAACAAAGGTCAATGGCCCCCTTTTAGGAGGAGTGCATCGGTTCCTGTCGATCACACTACAAAGTTACTCGTTTTGTAGAGGATATGACAACTCAAATGCCCAACCTTGCATGTTGTTGCGGGGTTATATAGGTGATGTTGAGTCAAATCTGGAATAATAGTTTCGGCCTTTGAGGGTTGTACTTTCAGTGGAACCAAGACTTTCATGATTACCAAACGTATAGTAAGCTTGAATTCTCACAATATGATATTCTCAGAAGGGTTGCCTGCTTTCTATTATTACAGTGAACGGAAACTGATCATCCCCGCAGCTCTTAATTAACACTGGACCATATTCCAAAATATATCAAGGGGCCGGGGGGACAAAAGATGTGTCCCACCAACATATGGCAACCGCGTCTATTTTCCTTTTTCATGCTACTATAGTTTGCACGCTAGCCCAAGCTTCCAACCTAGGTAGCTCAGTTCACCGTTGTCAGCCACCTTCTGATCTACAGTACGGCGGACCCTAGAGCTAACTATCGGTTGCGTTGTCTATTACGACGTAAAAGCCGGTGCCTTTGTTCTTTTGAAAATTTTAGCTTTCCAAACTCATGTTTATTCGATCTAGCACCAGTTATTTTATCCTAACGAGCATCACTTTCAGACATTTAACCATAATTTCATCAATAACTAGCTTCTCCCACAAATGAAAAAGGTTCCATGTCTACATATACAGTTGAACTGTTATTCATGAGAGAGAGAGAGAGAGAGAGAGAGAGAGAGAGAGAGAGAGAGAGAGAGAGAGAGAGAGCAATGCGCATTGTAGACCCTTTGCAGCTTTCAGGATGGGACTGTTGATCCGATAACCCCCTCAACCAATCAGCAGAAGTAAAGACCGGAAATTTCAAAGCACTAGAAAATATTAGCTCGTGAACTACTTATCGATTGCAAATTATAATTTCTGTGTAGTATGTTGTGTTGGTAGCAAGTCATGGTGTGGTTCAGGTCATAACCACTGTGTATAGACATGATTTTGTTCATTAATTCATCAGTAGGTGATGATTGACCATTAGGATGACACAGATGGGACACGTACACTTTATTAGCAACAAAAATCTTATATGGTGTAATTTGTGATACAATTTTATTCCTACAATAGTGTTTCCATTTTCTCGGGATTTGTTGTCTTATTTGTTTCAGCGGTAAAATATTTGAGATCAGCGCATGTGCTGTGCGTGGTACATGCAAGAACATATGAAACAACGTCTCACACGTGCATGGGTGATTGTTTATTACGGAGACATCATGGGTTTGTTTTATTTGCCTAGAGCTATCATTGAGGATATCGTCGATATCTTATTATTATATATTGGGTTAATTTTTTGTGTGTGGAGATATATTGGGTTACGTGATTATGTAGCTTAATAGTACAAGTTTTATAATTGAAACGCAAGCATGTGTTTGGCATTTCTCTTTTTTATTTTTGTGACTTCTGCATAAATAGTGGAATCCAATTTAGCCTCTCCTTTTGTTTTGCAGTACTTCCCCAAATGGCTAATTCATACATGCTCCTTTAATTCCAATTTATCATCTCCTTGCAAAAAAAAAGTTATTTATCCTTGTGCAAACAATATGAGTCTTGTTTGATTTTCCGTTTGAAATGTACTTATTAGAGAATAACAAAAGATAGATGTCGTTTGGTATTTAAAACTGTCACGTACCTTTTAACAACCACTCCACACCAAGCAAATAGCTAATTCATACCTTCTGTCCCCTGGGAAAACTGAGTTTGCATGGCAAAGTGATAAAGCATCACTGGCATGAAGTTCAGAAGGCTGAAGTCCTGATTACATATCACTAGCTAAGTGACAGTGCACTCAAGCCTTCTTCCTTAAGTACGTGTTGTAGTAGTTTCATTAACTCTTGGGTTAATTGCAAAAATCACCCGATATGTCATTAAGCTATTTTGTTGCAAATACTCGCCCACCCCTAGATTATGTTACAAAAATCACCCCAATTTACACATGTTTAATCGATACAACCCATTTTCACTCATTTAGAATGATTGATGGTGCCTCTATAAATCTTACAATATTTTGAAAATATAATGTTTTCATACTTTGATAGAATTTAAATAAATAAATAAATTAGAGGTAAGTCGTTGTTCCTAGAGTTTGAGATCTAGAAACATTTTTTAATAAAAATAAGATGATTATAAATCTTTTGAAAATAAATTTAAGAAAACAATCATTCAAAAACTTAAAAAAAGTTAAACTTAGTTAACTTATATATTTATTTTGAATTTATATTAGCCAAAACACGTGAAATTGATTGAGCATGTGCACATTGTGGTGGCTTTTGCAATAAAATCTGTTGGATGGGTGCGGATTTGCAACAAAAAGACTTATGAGTTAAAATATCAAACTCAAGGTAATATATGGGGTGGTTGTTGCAATTAACCAACTCTTTGGCTTAGATCACTTATTATGTTAACTCAGGCTGGAAGCAAAATTAGAAAACTCCACCCAAAACCTTGGAGAATCCCATATAGATCTAATGATATCCTTCAAATAAATTACATAATTGTACTTTTCTCCAAAAAACCAAAGAAGACACACTAATCTTTCCAGCTCACCCAACTGTTAAACTCACTCCACTGCGCCACTTTAGTTTCATCAGGCGTGGTCATGGCTGCTTAATCCATAGGATCAAGCAACCAACCAACTGATTAACTTCCGTGGCAATTCAATTCTGAAGAGAATATGCCAACTAATTAGGTGTCCTGTTACCATGGACATAAACGCTCAAATCCTACCATCGCATATCTCATTAGAACTACGTTACGCTACTATTCACTGAAATTATAGCATCAGTTCTCATTTTATTTTCACGCGAAATAAACTCTTCCAGCTCCAAGTAGGACATTCGATAGCTGAACTAACCCAAACGACGGGAAAATGAGAAAAAAAAAATAGAGGGCAGAGGAGAATATCTCTAAATTCGACCTAATGAACAAGAATGATTTAGTCCTTCCATCATACCAAAATTTCTCGTGTCAGAAAAAAGTCATCGGCCAACCAACTTATATCCATGGCCTTACCGTACTTGCAGAGTATTTCGATACCAGTTCATCGTGTTGGCGCACTAATTAATGTCCAGATCCTGCCATGGCATATACACTGTACAAAACTCTCAAGTTTATCGGAACGCGTATATATAATTTTTCCTTGGTGATGTGTGTCCACTTCCAACAAAACAGAGGGAAGGGAAGAAAAAACCTGCCGTGAGGTGGGGGATATGGATAGACGAATCAACAACCGGGAAGGCAGGAGGAAGCCGAGGTGGCGCCCAAAACGTTCGAACCAACCTGGTCCGTACCGTTCACCGTTTCCGCCTTGCAGAAAAGCAGGCGGCAGCGCCGGGGACCGATGCAAAAGCGAGGCGAGCAGGGCCCGCGGAGAGAGACGGCGACCTCCGAGCTAACACCGTTCAAATCAACGAACCCACCGCCACCATCTCCTTCTCCTCCTCTTACAAATAGCGCCACCACTGTGACGCCGCCCTGTGCTGCGCCCCGTCCAAACCCACCGGCAACGAGCGCCAGAGGAAAGGCCAGGCGAAGCACTCTGCTCGTGCTCTGAGGTACCGTTTCGTGCTTCTGAAGTCTGAATTCTGATGCAGTCTGCTCGTGCCCAGCAGAGTGCATTTCACCACTTACCTGGGACTAGATTGTGGGTACTCGGGCTTACTAAATTCCTTTCATCTGTGCATTTGTGCCTGCATTTCGGTATTAGCTTGTGTGAGCTGACAGAGAATTCGGTTTTTTCTTTTTCTTTTTCCTTTTTTTGCGCTCCACGGTGTGGGGAAAACTGCAGCTAAATTTACAGGATGCGTGATCGGTGAGGGTTGAACCTTCTGATCTCTGCACCTTATTAGGAGTTGACGCTTTTGTTGATTTGCTTGTCATGATAATCTGAGATGGAAGGGGTTAATAACTGTTCACAGTAACAGGCAGTATCCTGATTAGTCATTGACACAGAATTTATCAGTTTTAAAAGTATCAAACGACGAGCCTGCACTATTTTAGCGTTGCGATTGTATGTTTAGTTCAGGTATGGCTATCAGGATGGCCCTGCGCTTGCTATATCCGTAGTCAGTTGTCTGGAGATGATAATGTATAATATTGTTAAGAAGCTTCAGACAACTTCCTTTTGGTAAAACCAAATTCTCTTGAGGAAGTATAAAAAATCATTTCAGGAGGTGGTTATCGTGTTGCCGTTAAAAGGTGCAGGGGAGATGCTGACATATTCTGAACTGTAGCAAGGGTCGTAGAAATTCATAAACTAATGGAAGTAGTATAGCTCTCAGAGCCATTCTCTTCTGGAACTAAATAAAATCCTGGCGTGCCAAAAAAAATCATTTGTCGAGCCTATGATATATGTATGTCTACTTCAAGCTCCTCACGTCTTTCGCCATTTGATTCTTTCAATTATTTGGTTATTATAGTATGCAGTAGGCACAGGTCAATTCTTCATAATATTCTTTATTAATTATGCAATCTGTTCGATTGTCCTGTCTTTTGCTTGTGCCTTTTCCTCTTATGGAAATAATAATATTCGAGCAATTTTATAATACCATCAAATACGTCCATAGCAGATAATGCCATACCGACAAACAGGATCTCAATATACAATTATAACTGAATCATTGCCAGTTCTGATGGCAGATAGCTTGTCAAACCACGCGAGTCATTCTGTCCAGGTCAGCACTGCGTGTCGTCGTATTCCCGGTAGGTCGTAAGGAAATCAAAGGACATAAGGTTTTCATACAGTTGGCTTGTCGATTTCAGTCCTTTGGAAGATTGGAACATCATGTTATCCTAATTTGTGGTCACACTTTTGCCTGACTGCCATTTATTGTTGTTTCGTGAAAATGATCTGGTTTATCGTTGCATTTAAGATTGGCACTTTCAAGGTTATTATCAAATATTTCTTGCAGTGTTACCATTTTTAGGGAATCCTTATGGATTTTGAGATTATGGTTTTTTTGTTTTCAATAGGACGACTCTGCCATTAGCCCAACTGCTATAGGATATTATGGATGTATCTGAAGATAAGTGTGCTCATCTGTTGGACTTGCCTGGCGTTGTTCATGTCGGGCAACCTGACAGTGGCAGCTTTGAACCACTAGGTTCTGCTGGTGTCGATGGTTCCATTGGAAATGAAAGTTCTTCAACCATCGATTGTTTTGAGCAGTCTGATGGTGGTAAGCTTCTGTCAAATTTTATATAATAAAAATAGCTGTTGACCTTGCTTTTTCCTTCAGTAAGTTTTCATGAGAAATCTACTGACTAAGTTCTGTAAATTCAGAGCATGCTGCTGATGAAGACTTGCTCGGTAATGCTGAAAAAGGACAGCACTGTGATGAAAACAAGACTGATAAACAAGAGAATCAAGAAATACCAGCGATGAGTGATAGCACCTCAATGACATCTATGGAAGATACTCAGGATCAAAAGAGTGATGATCTTACATCAGAGACTGAAGATATTAACAGTCACATTCCTGATCTGTCAAATGCCAAGGAATACAAAGCAAATGGGAATGTTTTAATAAGTGCAAAGAGCCCGTTGACAGCTAAGAAGGCGAAGGTAACTATATTTCCTTCGCTGGTTTACTTATATACTTGAGTTTTAACTGCTTAGTATAAATAATGCATCATACCTACTTCTGAATGTGAAATTATAATCCCGGTCTGTAGAAACCTTTTAGTACTTGTATTCTATTTATTCGCACAGTTTTTTCTTTGAACTTACGTTTTCTGTTAGTCCACTTGCATTTCTTGATTTAAAACATCTAGTCATAATTATCTGATTCAGTATATTTTTCTTACAGAGAAATTCATCTGCCAGTACAAGGAAGCCACTGCAATCTACTAATAGAAGTAATCAGGATGTTGGAAATTCTTCCAACCTCACTAACCAGTATGCTTCAACACTCAAACCTCCCGTGGTTAGACAATGTACTTCTCTTCACAGATGTTTAATTCAGGCTCTGGCATGCAGGAAATCGTCAAGTGGAAAGACTACCATTCCATCCGGTCCAGTTTTTCGTTGTACTGAGCGTGCCGAGAAGCGCAGAGAAGTATGTACTTTTTCATTTTTAGAAATCATGTGAACCTTTTGTGGAGGAAAATGTGCTGAATTTTGTAGCTGTCATGTTTTTCTTGCAGTTTTATCTGAAGTTGGAGGAGAAGCATCAAGCTATGGAGGAAGAAAAGACTCAATTGGAAGCCAAGTTGAAGGTATGATTCATCTTTCTATCATTAATTCCCCATTGAACTGCATTTGCATCCTCCTGTGCTTCTTCTGGCAGCTTCCCTTTGTGATGTTCAGATAGTCCTGTTGAGCTGACTCTTAGTTCTTATTTAGGAATGCCTAATGCTTAATCATTACTCTTGAATCTTGATCATAGTTCCGTTCCAAAGACACCAAAATACTCCACAGATTTTGATACTTTTTTCACTCAGAAAAAACTGAATTCTGAACATGTTCTATCATGCAGCTGCAGTGTCATGTTTCTGGTCTGCTTGCACTGTTTATACAGCTGCAACGTCAAATTTAGTTCGAATGACTATTTTCTATGACTGTAACAAGCTTCCATCTGAAAACAAATAGACGTACCAACTGCCTAATCATGAGGTTCTAGTTCATAATGACCACAAAAATAATATATTTGTCACATCTGTATAAGCTAAAACATCATAATTCGTTAATTGTTCTTCACAGTACACATCTAGAAGTCCATCAGGGCAGACCAAATAATGTTTCAGAAAACTAATTATTGGTTTGGTTTTCATGCATTTCGTAACCTGCAGAAAGAACAAGAGGAGGCTCTGAAACTGCTGAGGAAGAGCCTGACATTCAAGGCCAACCCAATGCCAAGCTTCTACCACGAGGCGCCGTCCCCCAAGGCAGAGTACAAGAAGCTGCCCACGACCCGGCCCAAGTCGCCGAAGCTTGGCCGGAGGAAGAAGACGACGACCGCCATGGAGACCTCCAACTCCTCGTCGGAGAGCGACGGCGCCATGAGCGCGTCACGGCCGTGCTGCCGCCCCAGCCTCGACAGCAACTGCAAATGCAGCGGCGGCAAGTCGCAGGCCGGGAACGCCAAGCTGACCGCGGCCGGGAAGAAGCACCAGCAGCAGCAGCAACCGAAGCACCGCGTCCACGAGAGTGCCATCAACATCGCGGTGCACTAGCTGCTGCTTCAAGTTGCCTTGCAGGAAGATGACAGCAATGGCGTCAGAGAATTTTTTCCGTCCACCTTAAGTTATGAGAGTGTTTGACATCTGCTTGACGACTTGTGATTTTGGTGTACATAATAAGTTATGGTGGTCATCATGGTGATGCACAAGGTTCTGCTGCCATGTCAGTCGGCGAGAGGTGGTGTTTATTTATGCTAATCTCACTATTTATTTTAAGTTGGGATGTGAGGCTGGCCTGCACCCTGTTTCTATGAAAAGGGCCGTTTGTCTGTTAATTATGTATTTATGTATGGCATGTGGTAAGCTTGAGTTTTGGATGTAAGACTTAAAAACGAAAGAGAGGGTTTGTGGTGGTGTGGCAATGAACTATTTATAGTTGCAACGAATCCCAATGTCACAAGACACAAGAAACGTGGCTCACCAGAGCTTCTAGCCATGCTTCTTTCTTGGAGCCCCCAAACCGGCTCCGTTTTGTATATGCAAAGTGGTGGTTCTTCAGTCAGTGTTCGTCCTCTTCTAATTCTGTCATTTTTCATGCTGCAATAATCTGATTATTGTAATCGATTAACAGAAAGAGAAACTACACACCATACCGTAAAAGAAAAGGGAGTCCACATAATATCTGTACTACATAGTCCACTTTTTGCGCAAACAACATGAATCAGAGCAGGATTGAACTAGTGCAACGTCTTTCTATTCTGACGGTGCTTAGTACTCCAGGAGGACGCCACAGACCAGTTCATGTGAGTCATTCCTCATCTCTGCTAAAATTGAATTAACTTAAAGTTATAAAATGTTGTTATACCTTCCAGTAGAACCATACAGATTTCTAAACAGATGCAAAAGAGTCACTAAGGGTGTGTTCGTTTCCTGGGGTCTAAATTTTAGAGCTGTCACATCAAAAAGAATCTTATTATTTAAGAGTATTAAATAAAATTTAACTATAAAACAAATTACAGGCCCCTAGACTAATTTACGAGACGAATCTAATGAGGTTAATTAAGTCGTGATTAGAAGACGATTACTGTAGCATCACTTTAGCAAAATATAGATTAATTAAGCTCATTAGATTCATCTCAAAAATTAGCACCAATCTGTCAATAGGGTTTTGTCATTAAATTGATCGAAATATTCATAAATAATAAGATTCTCTTTGATGTGACAGTGCTAAATTTTAGAGGAGAGGAAACGAACACACCCTAAGTAGATTTCTATATGGGTGTTGAGAGGTAGTGAACTGGTTGTAACGAATGATTTGCTGAATGTTTGGCAATGCAATGCAATACGCCCGGTGCAGGTTTCTGCATCCTTAAACTAAAAAAGAAAAAATAGATGCAAAAGGCACATGACAACTTGAGCTCCATGATCCAACACGGCTTGACGTGGAAAAGCTGGTCATGCCCTTAACTAAGAGTCTCGTGTGTGCCTTCTATAACTGCATGTTTAACGGTGCGATATCGGGAAATTGGGGGGGGGGGCGGGCTCCAGCTCTCGGGCGACGGGCGGAACCCTAACCCACCATCCCCGCTGCCCGAGCGGGCTGTGAGCCAAAGCTGCGCAGCCGTGAGGAAGGCAGCGATGGGGCCTCTTTTTCTCCACCACCCAAAATGGAAGCGACGAGCTCCGCCTCACTAGATCCGGGGCCAAGGTGTCCAGATCCGAGCGCGTCCGGCGGCGAACCCTGGACAGCGACGGCACCCCGGAGTAGGGAGAGGTGGCGCAGGTGTGCTAGAGCGACGCGATAGCGGCGCCGGAGACCTGAGCGACGCGGCGGTGGCTTGGGCGGCGCCCCGAGCAACGCGAGGCAGCCCCGGTGCGCTAGAGTGACGTGACGGAGGCCCCGGCGCCGGGCAAACGTGGCGGTGGCGCCAACGAGCCGAGCGCGGGGACGTGGCATCGGCGATGGCGAGTTGGGCGTTGGCGCCTTGCCCATTCCCCTCCTCCTCTAGCGGCGCCTCGGCTGCAGCAGCAAGCCAGGAGGAGGTTGCAGGCATTTGGCGAAGGAGTGGATGACTGTCGGGGCGATAGTGCGCCGCAGGTGGCACACGCGGCGATAGTGCGTGGCGTGGGTTGTATGCCGGAAGTTGTCGCACAGAGCTGGCCTGTGACATCCCATGTCACGATTAAGGCTAATCACGTAATTAGTACCCTAATCACAGCCTTAAGGAAGTACTAATCACCCAACCATGAAAAGCAAATAAGAAAAATAAAAAGGAAAAAGGGAAAAACCTAATCCTAAACCCTAGCCCTAACCAAAATGCAAAAATTATAAAAACACTACCCACATATTTTTGCACCACTGGATTGCTCATGTAAAAAGAAGAATTTACAACATTTTTACCAAATTTTTGAACAAAGTTTTGAAAGCCCAAAAATTCAAATTCAAATCTGAAACACTGCTACTTGTGAATTTTGTATGAATTTTTGGAAGCAAGTTTAGAACTTCAAACTAAAAGATGAAAATTAAAGCACATCATTCTGGAGCTCCCCATATTTTTGGTTCGATTTTTGGAGCAGCAGAACTGCGAATTTTATCCAAATTTCCGAACAACAGATTCAAACTTAAAAAGTTGACCTCGAGCTACGGTGCCCATCGGGCAATGGCGACGGGACCGGCGGTCCGGCCAGCCTGGCCGCCGCCGCGCGCGTGCCTGCCCCGTCCCATCGCCACGCAACCCCTGGCCGCTCCCCAACCGCTCTGTACCCGCCGGCCAACAGTAGAGCGCCGGAGTTTAATTCTCCCGCTCGGCCGCCGCTCACCGTCCGGCCGCGCCCCCTCAAATGCGCCGCAGAGGCCCAGCCCCCTCCTCCCATCGCCACCAATTATTGCACCCACTCTCTCTGCACCTCCTCGCACCGTTGCCTCACCTCCTCTCCCCCGCCGGCGCGTGAATCGGAGAAAAGAGCCGCCGCCGCCCGGAGAACCGCCATGGCCGCCTCCGCCAAGAGCTCGGTCTAGGTGAGTGCGCATGCGCCAATTCTTGGCCGAAGTGACGCGCAAGGTCGCCCTCCGGCTTCCCCTTGATCCACTCCTCTAACCTCGCAGTGTCTCGCCGGAATTCGGAGAAGGAAAAGACCGCCGCCGCCGGCCACCCGCACCCCCTCCGACGAGCCCCTACCTCCGGCCCTCCTCGTCGCCGTCCGAGCCCACGCCGTGCTCCTCCACACGCAGGTGCAACTCCCCGGCCTTACCCCGCCCCCTCTCTCCCTCTAACCCGGACGCGCGCCATGGCCGGAGACGCCGCGGCCGCCACCGCTCGTCGCGGGTCCGCTCCGGTCACCTCGGGGCCCCGCAACCGTGCCCATGAGGACCGCCGTTCCGCACACGTCATCCCCACCAAGTTTCGGAGCACGCGCTGCCCTAGAACGCTGCCGCAGCGAAGCTCGCCGGCGCCGGCCGCCGTCGCCGGAGCGCGCGCCGCTCTGTTTTTAAAAAATGAACCGATGGCATTCTCGTAAATAGACTCGAACTTCATTCAAGTTTGAAAAATTCATATCTGGCGTTTGAAATGTCCAAAAATTACAAACTAAAATGTTTTGGAAACTAGAAGACATGTACTTTCATAAAAGTAACATGAACTCCTCAGATCTGGTCATTTTCACATTTTTATAAAAATGACAAAAGTCAACCCCTGAAAAATTAACTAAGCCATAGCTTTAAAAATATAAATCCAAATTAAAAGCCACTTGGCCAAAGTCTTCACCCTGACACACATGAATTTTTGGCACTGGAAGATCTGCATTTCATCTCATATTTTTCAAGTTATTGCATTTCTTGCATTCTCTGTATTTAATTTTTAATTAATTCTGTATAAATTATTTTTGCATAAAACTTGGCAATTAATTTCCTTTTGGTACTGTACATGTGTAGAAAATCCCATGTTAATTTTTGAGCATGTTAAGTAATGATTTTTGCAAACCCTAGATCTAAATTTCAAAAGGGTCATTTTCAGCGCAAGCATAATTCGTTTTATGTCATTCAAAATCATGTTCATGCATGTTTATGTAATTTCTACTGTTCATTATGTCCTTTAGCACCTCATGGCAGGTTTAGTCAAAAGGTTTCATGTATTTCACCTACGTATGAATTTTGAAATCAAATTCCTATTCTAAAAGGGAATCGTCATCGCATGTAATGTCAAAATACATAAGCCTAGGTTTCTTCGTATTGCACTATAAGAACTTGCTAAAATATTAGTGCTAAACCTACACTAACCACAGCACTCATGTCTATGCATCAAGTCATTACTCATTATATTAGTATGGGCATGCTTGTTCATGTAATTTGGGTCCCGTAAAAGAAAACAAGAGGCATGTTATGATTGCTCGGGTTTGAGCAAACAAACTTGTGATTAATGTGTTCATGGGCATCTTTACAAAACAGCACACATGCATTACTCTCATCATCGACCTTGTATTCATGTGACTTATGCATTGCATTTCATTCCTTAGGTGACGACGCCGAATTGATTCCGCCGGAAGAAGCTATTGCCACGCTCAACGCTTGTGAGGCTAGCGCTAACTTCGATCACTCTCAAGGCAAGCCCCGGTGCATTCCTATTATTTGAAATGTCTTTCTTTATCACTATATTAAGGATGATGAATGTGCATTTAAGTTTTAGGCGTTGATTGGAAATCCACATGCATAAATTCCTATATGTCCTATGTCGCTTATGTGTCATATCCTCGTTAGAATTGCTATGCTATGTTTATGGAGTCAACGATAGATTGGGGATCTCACTCATGGCTTATGACTAAACTGTGAACATGATGAATTTGGTTAAAATTGAGAGCACCCCATTGTGGCTCCGCGAACAAGTTTGAGTTGTGTACCACTTGCATACCTTTCTTATGGGGATTGGTAAACCTATGTAGCTTGTAAGTTGTAAAGTGAGCCGGATATCTCACCGACCCGGAGGTGATGTGTTTGGCACGGTGGTTGCACGGGTTGAGGACCGTTGGAGAGTACATGGGTTAAGCCTTGGGCGCGTTGTTGAACGGTCGCAAGGGGACGTGTACTCGGGTCGGTGGCCCCGTGTTTTACTTTATGACGAACTCGCGAACGGTGGCCATACGTGTTCTTAAATGATGCGTATGTCGTGCATTTGGGTTCTTTCCTGCAGGATTAATAATTCGATAATTATCGCCGTTTCCTCTCGGTTAATGAGTACCACTTGATTCGAGCAGTTCGCAATGTGTAGTAATGGAAAGAGATGGAAGAGCTTGCTGTTTTATGTTGATATTAAATTGTATTGCAAACTCTTGTCTTGCTAGTATGCTCACTAAAGTTTCCTTACGCAACAACCCTATTAACTTGGCTAAGTAATAAAATTGCCAACCTAATTAGCATAGGTGCTATTTATGCAAAATGCCAAGTTAAACCGGTCAAGCCCCATACATCTAGGAGTCGGTCTTAGATGGCCAATTTGACGGGTAAGACTTGCGGAGTATGTTAGATACTCAGGCTTTGCCACTACATGTTGATTACAGGTTTCCCGCAAGCCGGTTTTTGTGATTGTTGTGGTAAGGTGGTTTGGGATGGAGATGAGCCCAAAGAGTGGACCATTGAATGGGTTCCTAGCTCTCCGACCCATGATGAGTGAGCCATGGCCTATGCCGGCATGGTTCATTTAAGTTATCTATGTATCATCGAGTTGTATTTCGCTTCCGCACTTTAATTTCGAACCTAATGTATCTTTTATTCGAACTCTATGTTGTAATCAAGACTTAATTATGTAACCTTGCAAATCGTGTATGTTTGTTAATGTGATGCTATGTATGGTTGCTTCGTCAATCATCTCCCAAGGCGATCCGTACCACACTTAACTATCTTTCGGGATAGGGGTGTGACACGTGGTATCGAGCCGACTTGGGATTTGCGTCACGTTAACACTCATTCTAAAAATCTTAAAACCCGTTTTTGAGTCACGGTGAGGTACGAGTCTAGATAGAAAGGCCAATATAAGGACTATATAGAATGGTGGCAAAACTAACCCCGTGTTATGATTGTTAAATATTTTGCAACTACGGCTTTGGCAAAGGTATGTGATTGGGTGTTGTCAAATTTTCGCATGATATTATTGGTGTGACTCGAATACACTCTTATTCGAGAGCTCTCCATGTGAGGCGAGGTGACATGGATTTATTTTTGGCTTGTTTCTTTTGAATTTGATGTAATGTTTCTGAAATCCATCTCTTGCAGGTACATAACAACGCTTTAGTTCGTGTAGTATCGTATGAGAGGTGTGTGTGCCACCGATGCGCTTGTCCGATATTCGTATCGGCGGGCGCGGTCTTGTAATTTTGTGAGGACGTACGGAACGACATATTGAGCATCCATCGTCCTTGCATATCATGTCATCATGTCAAACATATGCATGTGAACTTATTTAAATGAAACAATCCAAAAATTTGGTCACCTAGCTTAATTCTCACAAAAAGGTAGAAACCGAAACACTAAAACGAGGCAAAAACATGGCAGATTTCTTGACTTTCACAAAATGAGCATAACTTCCAAGTTACTTATCCAAATAAGGCAAATAAGGACTTTCTGGAAAGCTTGTATTATGCACTACAACAATCTCCTAGTCTCAGGTCTTGTAAAAATCTGGAACGTAGCTAGAATTGCCCATTACAGAGAGCTGTTCTGGAATTTTTTCAGAATGTGCTCCGGTTCTGTCCCTGTCGTAGATCGTGCATAACTTTCAAACGACAAGTCGGATTGAGCTGTTCTAGGATGCGTTGGAAAGATTAAGAATTTGTCTAAAACTTTTGTAACAAAATAAAAGTGTGAATCAGCCCAGAAACAGGAGTAATTATCAAGTTTCGGTAGCATGTCAAATCTGTCCAGAAAAGAAAAATGGAACCGTGTTAGGATGGTGCGAAAAGTTTTGTTGCATTCTTTTGCTAAGTTGGTGCCATTCCATCATTCATGCTTTACTTATTTAGCATGTTTTGTTGTTGGATATTGAGTTTTGACTTGTGTTTCAAAATTCTCCGACAGATGGCCCCCGGCAAGCTCATGTTGGACCGTGAGAACCTCGCGAGGCGGGTGCTCGAGTTGGAGCAGGAGCGTGCTGCCCTGCAGGCCACCCTCGCCACCCGCGACGCCGAGCTTACCACCCGCGACGCCGAGCTCGCCGCTCGCGACGCCGAGCTTGCTGCCCGCACCGCCGATCTGGCCGAGCGCACTACCGAGGTGGACACCCTCCGTACGCAGCTCGAGTATACCGAGGTGGACCATTGAATGGGTTCCTAGCTCTCCGACCCATGATGAGTGAGCCATGGCCTAGGCCGGCATGATTCATTTAAGTTATCTATGTATCGTCGAGTTGTATTTCGCTTCCGCACTTTAATTTCGAACCTAATGTATCTTTTATTCGAACTCTATGTTGCAATCAAGACTTAATTATGTAACCTTGCAAATCGTGTATGTTTGTTAATGTGATGCTATGTATGGTTGCTTCGTCAATCATCTCCCAAGGCGATCCGTACCACACTTAACTATCTTTCGGGATAGGGGTGTGACATGGCCGACCAAGTTTGGGAGTCGGTGCGCTGTTGGCGCGAGCGTTGTTGTCGTTCGCGCGACAACGACGTGTTAGGAAGACCGAGACGGTGTTTGCACGCGCGTTGTTGTTGCAGCCAGCGTCGGTGGGGCGGTTGGCGCGGTGTGAGGACGGCCGACGTGAAGCCTCGGGACGGAGTTGTGAGCTGGTTCGGAGATGATAAAGCTGAACCGAGAGAAATTTTGCGTGGTGCCAACCATGGCAGCAATGGACATGCCTTAGCGACTCCTTTGTTGAAGGTGTTGCCGAGGTTTTAGCCATCACCGATGCTTCATGGGCGAAAGTATGGATCCGGCTTGTCGAACCGGATGCCGGTGGCGTCCGAGCGTGATGACTTTCTTGAATGCGCCATCTGAAATAACTCCTTTTCTCGATGGTCTCCATGTCGCATCTGGTTGTGTGTGTGTGTGTGTTGTGTTCGTGTATGGTGTCTGTGTAATTGTGGGATCATACAGATTCTTATCCTGTTTTTTCTTCTTAATATAATGAAGCGTAACTCTTTTGTGTTTTTTTTTTAAAAAATAACTGCATGTTTAGTCGCCACATGAAAGAAGAATTCCCATTTTCATTCCTACCGCACTCTTAAATTACTCCTTCAAATGTTTGTTGATTTTGAGACACACCACTCGTTTTATTCAAAATATTTATAAATACATTAAAATATATTTAATAATAAAATAATAATTTATAAATTTTTTAAATAAACCGAGTGGTTAAATGTGATGTCTAAAAGTCAACAAATACTAATATTTTTTAACGAAAGGAATGTCATGGTTCTCAAGATCTATAGGACCCTTCCGGTGGTTGGTCCAAGAAGAGTGGACAAGACCACAACAGCACCCTCGTTGCTTATGTTTGCAAAGATGAAATCTTGTTCTTGAGATACAATGATTTTAAAGAAGATGAGCTTACTTATCAAAAAGAAAGGAAAAAATGAGGTAGCTGCTTTTATAGAAGCATATCTAATGAGCATCAAAATTGCTTGTGGAACTTGGATAAGGAACGTCAAAGGACAAAAGATCACCATGTGACAAGAGGGATGACGGTAGTAAAATTTCACGGTAGTCACTCCGGTTAATTATTTCTTTCTTAAATTATTTATACTGTTGAGTTTTTCTCCTATGTTTTATCGCCTGCCTTATTCAAATATGTAAAATTGTAAGTCATGGTCCAATTTCATGTGGTGATAAAATAAATTATAATAAAATATTTAATACTTTTTAATTTTTAAAATAAGATGAATAATCAAATACAATAAAACAATTAACAATGTCAATAATTTTAGACGACAGAGAGTAATACATTTCGGCATCACGGAACCTTTAAGCTAAAGTGGTAATTGTTCGAGACACGTTTTGAAGCATCGATTATTGTAGAAATATCTAAAATACAATGTAAAACTAAGACATTGACTTGCCAAGATTTTTTCCATGCCATTGCTTCGTATTCGTGCACCCTAGCACCAACGGCAAAAATGAGCCGACGTCATCACCCGCATCTGCTTCCTCGTCTATCCACACTGCCGTTGGCACGAACAGAGCCATCCCCGCGCGGAACAGAACAGAGCAGAACAAAACGGAAGCCTCGCGCTGCGCCATGAGAGCCACCCTCTGCCTCTTCGCTGCCGCCGCCTCCCTCCCGCTCCCTCCACATCCGCCCCGAACTACACGTCATGCTCGCACAGCCGCCGGGCTCCGGCGACCCTCCTCCGCTTCTCCCCTCCTCGCCGTCGCCGCCACCGCGGCGGCGTGGTCCAGGCGCTCGACGAGCAGCTGCTCGAGGCCACGCTGGCGGAGACTGAAGCGTTGGAGGCGCCCGGTTCTGCGGCCGATGGAGGCGAGGAAGCGGAGGGCGATGTAGTGGGGACGCTGCTGGTGGAGGAGGAGCAGCGGCCGCCGGCGAAGGCTTTCGTGAAGAGCAGGCGCCAGCGGATGCAGGAGGAGGAGGACGCGGCGGGCGGGAGCGACCGGTTCAAGCTCATCAACGGCAAGGAGGTAGCTTCTTGAGCAGAAATTAGAATCAGCTACTTGCTTTGGTTGAGCTTGCTCTTTCCTACTCGGAGCGACCCCTGTGAAATTCGGTTGCTTGCAATCATCAAATTCACCAGACCTGACTTGCGCCATTGCTCTTAATTTCTCGTTGATGCCTAAAATTTAATCTTTTTTGTAGTTCACAGAGTATCACCGAATCAACATTTGTGGTGCGTGACAGTTACAATTTCTCTGATATCTGAAATTGTGTACCTGCAGATATTCCAGGAGAAGGCCTATCTAGTTGGAGTTGAGTGCAAGAAAGCCGGAGGAAACCTATTTGGCATAGAGGAATCTCTCAAGGAGCTGGAGCAGCTAGCTGATACTGCTGGGCTAGTGGTCGTCGGCTCCACCTATCAGAAGTAAAGCTTCTATTTTCCAAGATCATTTCTACTGAACTTGACTTGTGCCTTGGACCAGTTTGTTTTACCTTCTATTCCAGTTAACATAAAAAAAAAAAGAATGCTATTGTTACTTTGCAAATGTGTGTTACATACTGCCACATTTTCATGACTATATTTATCAAATTTCTGTATTATTATCTAAGGCTATGCCATAGCGTGCTCTTTCATATCTTAGAGGATCAGTTGTCCTCACTCTTTCTGTTTTCCATTAGGCTTTCAAACCCGAATCCAAGGACATACATTGGTTCGGGTAAAGTTTCTGAAATCAGAAGTTCAATCCAAGCCCTTGACATCGAAACTGTAATTTTCGATGATGAGCTATCCCCTGGGTAAGGTTCTCATTTGTTTCTCTGCTACAAGGTCTCAGTATGTTTCTCTGCTACAAGGTCTCAGTATGTTTGCCGTATTTGCCACAGCCACTTCATTAAAACTATGCATATGTGATATGTGGACCTAGCAATAGGAACCTGCTATAGGATCTTAACCTGTGAGAGTTATTGTGTTCAAAATACAGGTTACATTTTAATGCTCGTCCTCCCTATTACATAGTGTCAGTCTGTTAGACTACCATCTATCTGGTTGTATGTTGTGCTGTGCGCTGGCCCTGTTAGCTCGTGCGCGTGGCACCCTTAGGGATGTCCAGCCTCACTATATATAACCATCGTGATCAATGATAATAAATCTAGTATTGCAAACTATCTTTGCTTACACATAGAACCAGCTGATGGTGTTATTTGCCAAACCTGTCAGATTATAACCAGCTGAAAGCGTTGTCCTGAACATTGGTTATTGCCAAACCTGTCAGATTATATCCATATCTGTGGCCCTTATGAACCTATGATTGCTGTTCTTATTTGCTTTTTTAGGAATTCAATAGCCACAATTGTTGATGGTAATCAACCTTGTGTCTATCGTATATTGTCCTAATAATCATATCTTCCCTAATTAATAATACTTACCATTCTGATTTCAGACAACTACGTAACTTAGAGAAGTCATTTGGTGGAAATGTTCGAGTTTGCGACCGTACTGCTCTTATTCTGGATATTTTTAATCAAAGGGCAGCAACACATGAAGCTGCTTTGCAGGTAAACAAATAAATAACACGTCTTCTTGGCTTTACAGAAATATTTTCCAATGTCATTTCTTGGCATTTTAGAAGTATTTAGAAGAATAAACATCTGCATTGTTAGTACTCTTTATTCCATAGGGACACACCTTGGTTGGTGCATTTATAGACTGTGCTACATGAAAAACTTTTTCTTTTCTGCATGGGCACCTAACAAATATGCATCTAGATAAACAATAATTTGGGATCGTTTCTCATATATTACAGCATATAATTACCTCTATTAGCTTCTAGCCAAGCAGTGGTAAACTGTTATTTAAATGACCACATTAGTTTTGTCGCTGTTTTAATTTTTCTTTGGTGAGGGACTGAATAAAGATTACTCCCTCCGTCCAAGAATATAAGGATTTATTGACTTTCTGACTTCTTGTTTGACCATTCGTCTTATTCAAAATATTTATGCAAATGTAAAAATAAAGAAGATGTACTTAAAACATATATAGTAATAAAATAAATTCTAGCAAAATAAACAAAATTTTAACAAATATTTTGAATAAGACGAGTGGTCAAACGTAACCTCTGAAAGTCAACAAATGCTTATATTTCTAGATGGAGGTAGTATGTTGGAGTTCACAAGGTGGATGTCTTGATTTATGGTTGTTAACATGAAAATATAATCCACTTTTATCTCACATCCGAAATTGATCTGTCTATTCTATCTTTCATTTTAGGTTAGCCTAGCGCAGATGGAATATCAACTTCCAAGGTTGACAAAGTTGTGGAGTCATCTTGAACGTCAGGCTGGAGGGCAAGTTAAGGGAATGGGTGAGAAACAAATTGAAGTTGATAAGCGCATCTTGAGAACTCAAGTAATGTCCTGTTCTGGTTGTAGCTAAATGTCATTTTCTATTTGCATATTGGCCATTGACTAGTCACCTTAATCTTTTGTACTGAAATAAATGTTATGGCATGATCCTTTCATATGTGTTCAGAAAACATTTGTATTTGTTCCTCGTCATTTCTTATATTGCTTAGTTTGTACCGATTACGTTATCCAAATCGATGATTCACAATCTAGATGTCACTCACAGATAAGTGCATTGAAGAAAGAATTGGAATCTGTCCGAAAACATAGAAAGCTGTATCGCAACCGTCGTCAATCAGTTCCTATTCCTGTTGTTTCTCTGGTACGAACATGAACATTTTCTTGAGAATAATATTCTCGTTTTCTATTATCAATATTCGATTGATTCATTTTCAAAACTTTTCAGGTAGGATATACAAACGCTGGAAAGAGTACACTCTTGAATCGCTTAACTGGAGCTGATGTGCTTGCGGAGGATAAGTTGTTTGCCACATTAGATCCAACAACAAGGAGAGTTTTGGTATGTTATTAACCAGCATATTCTCGTGTCCAGTGATAAATGTATATATAGGTTTCCATATGAGTTACATTAGCTGGACTTGAAGAACTTCGATTTTTGGCATCAATGGCATGCCTTTAAAAAATATACAGTGGTCTTTCTGCAAAAATACTTCATCCAGAACATCCTTAAGTCCATGGCATAAAATAGGTGTTCATTTCTTGGCAGATGAAGAATGGGACTGAGTTTCTTCTAACTGATACTGTCGGATTCATTCAGAAGTTACCCACCATGCTGGTATGTAGAGGAAATGCATATTGTTGTCGCATATATATAGAGCTGTAGTATGCTTTTGATTTTATTTCAGTTATGCAACCTGCTAAAAATCATTCATTCATCCTTGAACAGGTGGCAGCATTTAGAGCAACACTAGAGGAGATAGCAGAATCGTCAGTTATAGTTCATCTTGTGGATATCAGGTACGCAAGTGATGTAATTGATACTGTATCTCTATTGTCAATTCAATTCAATTCATTTGGACAGTCCTAATTTCGTGCCATATGTGTTCCAGCCATCCGTTAGCTCAACAACAAATAGATGCTGTTGATAAAGTATTGAAGGAACTGGATATAGAGTCAATTCCCAAATTGGTTGTGTGGAATAAGGTGTGTTTGTTCTTCAGCGTTTTGTTCTTTGCTTCAGTTAGAATCATTATTATTTGTTTGATAATTCGGGATAACAGTGCATGAAAAGCATGGATATTTTCTTAATTCTTAAGAGTAATTGATTGTGCAATTTTGAACTGAGGAGCACAAGTTGCATTTCATGTAGATTGACAATACTGATGAGCCATTAAGAGTGAAAGAGGAAGCTGAGAAACAAGGGATAATCTGCATATCTGCCATGAACGGTGATGGCCTGGAAGAATTCTGTAATGCAATCCAGGAGAAGTTGAAAGTATGTTTCTTCCTCTTTTAGGCAAAGGACTTATTTTCAGACACGTCTTTCTGAAGATGTCACACCTCTCAACTTAAACGAAACATGGGTATTTGTATTCCATAGGACTCGCTGGTGCCCATTGAAGCTTTTGTTCCATATGACAAAGGCGATCTCCTAAACGACATACATAAGGTTGGAATGGTTGAAAAAACGGTGAGCATCCTATTTTATCTTTGACATATTTTTTTACTAGTGGCATTTCAAGAACATTAAGCCCTAGTTTTTATACCTTGTTATGCTCAAAATTTAAACCCTATGAGCTTTTTCGACCATCTAGTGCCAAGTCATATGCATCACGTAATGCTGGTTACCAATGATATCTATTGAGGTAATTAAGCATTCTTGTTTGGGGCTAACTGCCCTACCACAATCTGTAATGCAGGAATACAAGGAAAATGGAACATTTGTAAAAGCGCATGTGCCTCTACCTCTTGCAAGGCTTCTGACGCCTCTACGGCAGCAGGTGGTGGCTGCTCTTTGATGCACAGGTCCTTCTCCAATGAGGCAATGACACTTACATAGTTGCTCATCTTGTACAGAAATTAGTTAATAGATGAACTCCATTCTTTTTTTTATCTGTGTAGAGCATCAAACACACGTGTGTTGAACAGATAGCTGTATATATCCAGGAAAAGATGTAAATATTTTTGGCAGATTTGATATTTTCCTATTCTGAGAATCGTTGTGGCTCACAGGTGCCACATAGCTTACTATCAATAGAGGGAAAAATGTCAAAGAGTAGATGCATCCTGATGAACAATGAACAGAAATTGGCAACCCTCAGGTCAGATTTGGACATATTAACCAATATATTATTGTACAAGGACATTGTTCCCTATTAACGAAACATTTGAAGCAGCAAGTTGCACTAGCAAGCAGAACTCTGTCAACATTTCCTGGTTTTTACATGACAATGCAATCTTCAACACAGGTAGTAATTCACAAGACAAGCTGAAACTTCCAAAAGGTTCTTCAGCTGCTATGGCCTCACCAAAACTGAACAACAAGGGTTCCAAAGCCCTAAAGCATTGCACCATGGCCTCACCAAAAATGTACCTGCCAGTTAAACTGCTCTAGACGATTTGTATCTGTTGAAAGATCAGTAACTACAAGGCTTCCAGAGCTGCAGCACAGTTAAGCACTTATGCAGCCAGAGCATGAGCTTCAGAGGCAGCATTTTTGTAAAATGCAGTCAAACTCGTGCGTGCAACAGGCTCTCCAAACAACGTTGCTGTTGACGACTTGAGAATCTTCACCTCAACAAAGTCACCAACCATTGGCTTACGTGCTTCACCACTTTCAAATGTATGTGGTACAGGAACACTGGTGAATGAGACCCTGTGCCCTCTATCAGTTTTTCCCATCATCTCAGTTTCGGGAGCCCGCTTGTTGGGTCCCTCAACAAGGACGAGTTGAACCGAACCAACCTGTGAATCATAGTTCTTTTTAGTAGTTTCACGGAAGGTGTTGATCAATTCAGTAAGTCTTCTTTGCTTAACATCTTCAGGGACATCATCTGTGTAGTTCCGGTGAGCATGAGTCTTTTCTCTCATGCTATATGCAAACATGTAAGCCATATCAAATCCAACCTCCCTTACAAGGCTGAGAGTGTCAACATGATCATCTTCTGTCTCTCCACAAAAGCCTGTAGTACATCAGAGACATGCTTACCAAATTAAAATACAATATAATCGTTACGTGAGGGAAACATCAGCAGGTACCAGGATGAACCCAAGACATATAAGGACAGAAACTTAATGACAGCATAGATAATAAAAGAGACAAGAAGAAATCTTAGTTGCATGGCATTCAAAAGCACAAAGGTCCTTTGTCACTAACAGCTTCGAGTGTAATGGTAAAATCACTATTCTCATATTTGCAGCTTATCACTTCAGCTTCAGCTAATGACTAATGAGTGAACAGTTTAAGAAAGAGAAAAAGAAACAATGGTCAATATGGGTTCAATTAAGCTAAACATGGAATATGGTCTGCATTGAGCCTAAATCTAAACTATAAATATATCATTGCAGAGAAAGGTAATCTAATATTAATCACAGGACGAAATTGCTTACCGCATATGAAATCACTACTTAGTCCAACATCTGGAATGACATTACGAATTTTGTGCACCAGCTCTAAGTATGCTTCTCGAGTATAACCCCTCCGCATTCTTTCCAGCACTGCTGTACTGCCTGTTTGTGCTGGCATGTGAATAAGTTTGCAGATATTGTGCCTATCCCGCATCAAATATAGTAGCTCATCTGGGAAATCCTTAGGATGTGGAGAGGTAAACCTGAACCGCATCTCAGGGTATTCCAGAGATAACCTATCCAGAAGATCAGCAAAACGCAATCCCATATTCTTCACCTTGCACATGCTGGAAAATCCTTCACTAAGTTGCCAATTTTTGCCAGGCTCCAATTCTTCTACTTCAGAAGTGTCATTATAGCTGTTTACATTCTGACCAAGAAGCATTACTTCCTTAACACCCGCTTTCCACAGCTCACCAACCTCTCGGACAATTGAAGACACTGGACGCGACCTTTCTCTACCTCTAGTGAAGGGAACAATGCAGAACGAGCACATATTATTGCAACCTCTCATAATTGAGACAAATGCTGTAACTGAATTTTCAGAGATCCTAACAGGTGTGATATCAGCATAAGTCTCCTCAAGCGAAAGAAGTGTGTTCATACCCTTATGCCCATAATCAACTTCCTGGAGCAACCGAGGCAAGTCCCTATATGCATCAGGTCCACAGACAACATCAACCATCTTATCAGAATCGAGAATCTTCTCCTTCAGTCGCTCTGCCATGCAGCCAAGGACCGCAATCTTGGGAGGCCGCAGAGACTTTGATCTCCCTTCAGCAACGTTTGTTTTCCATTGCCTTTTCAGGAACCAAAAGTAGTTGAGGCGCTGCCAGACTTTCTGTTCTGCATTGTCACGGATGGCACATGTGTTGATAAATATTATCTCGGCACTCTCGGGGTCAGGGACAATTTCATCATAACCTTCTTTCTTCATGATAGAAAGCACAATCTCCATGTCATTTACATTCATCTGGCATCCGTATGTCTCGTGGTAGATGCGTCCCTTGCTTAATGTTGTTGTATCAGACACCAAACTAGACAAACACGATAAAAAAGCACGGTTCAATTTCATGTTAGTACTGGTTATTGCAGGATCCAGAAATGAGAAAGAGAAGCAACTGTTAGAACACTGCATGCTGGAATAACATTTTTTTGTTAAAAAGAACAAGGATTTCAGTTATCTCAAATTTCAGTGCTAGAAGAAGCCAAACTGTCTATGACCCAGAAAGTAGAATATCTCGGAACTGATGCATAGTTACTAGTATCAAAATTCCAATTAGTCAAGCTAAAACCTATAACACCGATGACAACAAACTCAACACTGATGGAGAAACATAAGCTAAAGAATAATGATATAGCTAATATTTTAATAGGACTCATGTTAATTCATTGTAATTCGTACAATCGTTTGATTGCAGCTCTAAAATGCAGCCATTTGATTACAAATTCCCATCAGCCTACGAGAATTTGAGACTATAAGACACAAACAGCATGAATTTGACCCGCACATACAGAAACGCTGCTCCACTTCTGCGCGCACGGAACACCAACTACCGCAATTTGTAATGGCAAGCACATCGACACGCACTACAGTACCAGAACGCCTTTTTATGACACTGTAATTTCGAAGTGACGAGCAGAGCAGACGGTGTTGAATAGAAGCCGAATTTAGAGCGGGCATACAGACACTTACTCGTTCTGGGTGTCGGAGAGCGCCGTAGCAGCGGAGGCAGCGAGCGGGCGGGCGTGGCGTCGAGGAGGCGGCAGCGGCGGCGGGTGAGGGAGGCGCCGAGCGGCGGGGATGCCAGGAGGGCAGGGAGTGGGAGGAGCCGAGTAGGGGCGGAGCGAGGCGAGGAGGAGGAGGCGCGGGCGGTGGCCGCGCCCGACGCGGAGCGCGGCGGCGGCGGTGAGGGGGCGAGCGGCGCCGCCATCGCGTTTGGGTGTGGGCGGTGTGGTGTGGAGTGGTGTAGAGGAGAAGGGGTGACGGCCTGACGGGAGCGGCGGCGCGTGGCAGGGCATTCACTCGGATAACCGTTCGGGGTCACGACGTCCGTCCAATTGATTATCAACGGCTGAGGATACCTCTGTTTCATCCAACGTTCGCGTCCACGGCATTTCATCGCCGCGTCACAAGTAATCCAAAGCAAGGCGAATCCCCACGGCCGCCGGCCGGCGACCATGGAATCTGGCGCGGAAACTGTCACACCCGATTTTAATGACCACAACCGAATGCATCTGTATGCGTGTTCAGGAACAAGTTTTCATGCATACGGGACAAATTAATGTGATAAAAGAACAATGTCTTTATTAAATTGAATACTTACATCGATATTGTCTCAAAGGACTAAATACAAATATACGCTAGCGGAAGACTCCATAACACCACGGACAATCGACCAGGGATTCGCACGCCTAGACCTTTCTCATCGGTGGTCTTCTCCATCTTACGAGCAGCGGTTGATTGTAGCAAAAGGGAAATAGCAAGGATGAGTACATGTCGTACTCGGCAAGTGTGGGAATATATGACATGTAAGCTGAATGGAAGGAAGGCTAACACATGGTTTGCAACAGAAAGCACCTACAATAGTCAAGTTAATTAAAGCAACCTATTTACTAGATGAAAATAATCTAACGAGCTACCCCACTGTTAACCATCGCAAGCTACCCTACTTGCGAGCAAACCACACCTACGGGTTACCCCGCCTGTAGCAAACCACACTACGAGTTACCCCGCCTATAGCAAAACAAACTACGAGGTTACCCCGCACGTAGCCAACCACACTACGAGGTTACCCCGCTCGTAGCTCACCTCACTACAAGTTACCCCGCTTGTAGCTACCAAAGGGTTACTCCACCCAAACCATCCCTCTAGTTCTCGTAAGGATCCGGGCCGTTCGTGACCGTGAATACGAGTGTTAATAACGAGTTTTACACTCTGCGAGAGGTTGCACAACTTTACCCACAGGTCGGTGATTCCATCACCCGTCGGTGACTAAAACCTCCATTATACCGAGCACACTTCCTTAGGTGTGAGGCCAAGAGATCACCGCAAGATCTTTCGAAGGACTTCCCGGCTTGCAAAACGCCCATGCTAAGGTTTCACCGCCGTAAAAGTGACGCATCACCCGGAGGCCCCCTCTTGCACCGTGGCTTCAAGTACTCGCCTTTCCTCGCTCGAATCCGGAAGACACCTTCTTCCTTCATCCTTCCTCGACGCCGCATAAAGCGGGAAGTTACCTTGGTACTAAACCTTACCTACCCATTATCAGCCACTGTGCTTTGTGCGGAAGTCCTGGGTTGCCGCTCCAAGAACCGGTCCTTATGATCCCAAACAGGTACCACCACACCCAACGGTGTGCACCGGCACCATCATCGACAATCCTCTGTCGGGATCACCTAAGTTCCATGTTGCTAAAAAGCATTACCGGTTCTTGATCTTTATGTTCAAGTGGATACTTAATCAAGATTAGCATTTAATTCAAGTTGAACCCCATTAATAGCAACTAGCGATGACGTACCCATACTATAACACTACACCAAAACCAAGGCGACAAGGAAATAGTATGGAACAAGATAAGACACAATAGGATTCAAATTCAATTGCAATGCATGAAAAGTAAATTCGGATAGTAAGAAGTAGGCGCAATGTGCATCAAGGACACTTGCCTGTTTCCCTTCGCTGCTGCTCATGTCTTCAAGTCTTGCTCTTGAGGTCGTCGAAATGTACGTTTTTCTATTTAACGTCACACCGATACAAACATGCAAGAAACAAGCATACAAGCAAACTAAGAAACAGTACACCATACAATACCTAATGACTATGAAAACAATACTACTAAATAGTACCCGTCGCTACGATCGCGTGAGCGCAAGAATCGGCTTAATCGGAGTTACGAGTGAAAAGTTACGAAGGTTTCAAGATCTAGGGTTTAAAGCGCAAATTAAAGATCATTTTGTAAATATGGAAAAGTTCAAGGACTAGGGTGTAAAAAGGTTAAGGTCTAAAAATATAAGTTAATAAAACACCAAGGTTCATTTTGCAAAAGAACATTGTCGGTGTAGGGGGATCGGGGGTCCCCCTAACCGCGCGTGGGCTGCTCCGGCCCACGAACGAAGACGGAGGCCGCGAGGCGGGGAAGCCCACGAAGCCATGAAGTCCACGAGGCCCGCGAAAGTCGGAGGAGCGGGAGCGTCGGGGGAAGAACGAAGCTTCGCGGGAGTTTCCTCCGACGCTCCAACCACCCGGAGTTAATGCGGCACTCGAGTGCTCGTGGCGACGCCGCAGCCCGACAGGACGTGCGCGCGTCTTTCCCGTGCGCCGCGTCTCGGGAAGCCGCGCGGCTACGGTGCCGGAGTGCTCTCGACCAATAGGGTGGAAGAGATTCGGAACACGAACCAAGGAGAAGAGACCGCAACGGATTTAGTCGGGATCATGTCGGGATATCTCGGGAAGGACCGGACCCCCACGGGTGTCCGGGTACCCTCCGGGTACTTGTACGGTGCTCTTCTCTTTATCCTATAAAAGGAGGAGAGACTCCGGTGTAGAGAGGGAGACAGCTGGAAACACACACACTAGCGGGACGTAGGGTATTACGCACCCGGTGCGGCCCGAACCTGGATAATTCTCCGTGTTCTTACTCACTTCAATCACCTACGCTAACGCGCGAGCAAATCCGTTCTTCCCCGAACCTATCCCGAGGGAGCCTTGACGAGGCCCCCATTTGGAGGTGTACTCACACACCGACATTTGGCGCGCCGGGTAGGGGAAGACGCGTAGATTTCGCTTTGCGGCTGCGAAACCTCGCTTTGCAACCATGCGAGAGATCTTCGGGCACGCCGCGGACGGAGGGTAGCGTTTCCGGCCGAGGCGTCCACGGGCGCCGTCGCCGCGACCGTCATCGCGCGGGCCGCTCGCCACGACAATCGTCCGGCGCCTCGGCGGCCGGACATGCAGCGAGAGGACCGGCGCGGCGCCGACCGCCACGCCCAAGCCGTCACGCCGGCTGTTCGCTGCGGCTGCGCGTCGCCTCTTCCGGGAAGAAGAGGGGGACGACCCCTTGACCGCCGTAAAGACCATGCTCAACAACCCGCCGGCGGGACGGCGGGGGAGAGCAAGCAAGGGAGTGGCTCACCGGAGTAGGCAAGCTCCCGGACACGGTGCGGAGCCGGACGCCGAGGCGGGACCGTCACGCCGGCCGCGGCAGCCACCGACCGACAACAACCGCCGCGCCAAGGACGCGCGCACGCCGGCGGCTTCGCTCTCCGTCCACTCCCCGCGGGCGCGGGGCACCGCGACCTGCGCAACGACCTCAACGAGGCGCCGCCGCGAGGGAGGACGCACGCGTCGGCATCGAGCGCTCGCGCGAGCGGGGACGCGAGCGTGAGCGCACCTCCGCCCACAACCTCGACGGCCGGGAAGCGGAGACGTCCCCGGAGCGCCACCCCAAGCGCAAGAGAAAGGAGCTCGACCCCTCGTTCCTCGGGGGCTGCGCGGCCCTCTCAAAGCGCACAGCGCGACGTCACGTGGCCCGGCAAGTTCCGCCGGACCTTCCGAGAAGGTACGACGGCACTGCTCCCCAGACGAGTTCTTACGGATCTACTCCACCGCCGTCAAAGCCGGCCGGCGGCTCGGAGGACATTATGGCCAACTACTTCCACCGGCCCTCAAGGACTCGGCTCGGTCATGGTTCATGAACCCGGCGCCGGAGTCTATCGGCTCTGGAAGAGCCTGTGCCGGGAGTTCATGGCCAACTTCCAAGGGACGGCGAAGCGTCCGGGAAGCGGATCGACCTGGACCGCATCGTCCGGAAGCCGGGCGAGACCCTGCGAGCGTTCATGCGGCGCTTCGGTCAAGTCCGCAACACCATCCCGCGCATCGACCGGTCCCGGGTGCTCTCCGCCTTCGCCACGGCGTCCGAGACAAGGATATCCCGGGCGAGCGGACGTACACCAACCGGAGACGGTCACGGACCTCTTCCGGTTGGCCGACGGATGCGCCGTCGCCGGGAAGCCCAAGCGTGGCACGACCCGCCGGCAAAGTCCAACCCGGGTACCTCCTCTCCCAAGTCCGGGGGCACCCTCTCCAAGAAGCGAGAAGAAGAACCTCGCGCGCAAGCGTAAAGCGGAAGAAGTGGCCGCGGCTGGAGGCCCATCCCCAGGGGGCGCGACGCCCACCTCCCGCGGGTGCCGGCAAGTCGCCGGCTAAATCCCCGGGGACCTTCGCGTGCTACTTCCACCGCACCAACGACCACGACCGGTCGGAGTGCCGCTACATCCGAGGCGAGCGTCAAACGGCGCGACGAGCGGCGGGCGGCCGAGAAGGCCGAGAAGGAGAAGGAGGAGGAGAAAGAGGAAGTCGAGGCGTACCAAAGCGCGGACGACTCCATCGCCGTGATCGGCGGGGGCTCATCGAGCTTCGCGTCCAAAGGCGAGGCCAAGCGTTTCCGCCGCGAGGTCCTCGCAATCACCGAGGGCAAGGCCGCGGCTCCCCTGCTGAAGTGGGCGGACGTTCCCATCACCTTCGACAAGAGCGACATGGTGGGCCCGGACAACACCAAGGGGAAGATCCCCCGGTCGTGTCGCCCACCATCCGCAACAAGAAGGTGGGGCGCACCCTCATCGACGGAGGCGCGAGCCTCAACCTCATCACCCCGAAAGTCTACGACTCTCTGCGGTGGGCGCGTGCCGAGCTGCAGCCCTCGCGTCCGTTCGTCGGCGTGCTCCCGGGTAGCTCCCGCCCTTTGGGTAGGATTGAGCTCCCGGTCACCTTCGGCACCGGGACAATTTCCGCACGGAGAAGCTCCTCTTCGACGTCGCGGACATCGGTCTCCCCTACAACGCCATCATTGGGAGACCCGGCATCAACCGGTTCATGGCTGTCCCGCATCACGCATTCCTCACGGCCGAAGATGCCGGGTCCGAAGGGTGTCATCGTGGAGAGGGCGGATGCTGTCAAGGCGATGGCTTGCCTCGAGGACATCTTGGCGGCCGAAATGGCAGCGAGAGGAGGACACCGGCATGAAGAGAGCGCGCGACACCCGGAGAAGCCCGCGGCGCAATCCGGCCCCAAGCGGGCAAAACTTTCGGCTCCTGGAGAGGTGTCTACCAAGAAGATCTCACTCGGGGGCTCGGAGGACAAGACCACCATCATCGGTGGTGACCTCGACCCGAAATAGGAACTCGCGCTCATCACCTTCCTCCAAGCAAACAGCGACATCTTTGCACTGGCATCCTTCGGACATGCCGGGCATACCCGGGAGGGTGATTGAGCACCAACTCAAGGTCGACCCCGCCGCAAGACCCGTGAAGCGGCGGGCGAGGCGCCAAGCCCCGAGCGCGAGGACTTCATCCGGGCCGAAGTCAAGAGGCTACTGGAGGCCAAGTTCATCCGGGAAGTCACGCACCCGACGTGGCTCGCCAACCCGGTGGTCGTGCCCAAGAACAACGGCAAGATGCGGATGTGCGTGGACTACACCGACCTGAACAAGGCTTGCCCGAAGGACCCGTTTCCGTTGCCTCGGATAGATTACGTAGTAGACTCCACCGCAGGCTGCGACATGCTTTGCATGTTGGATGCGTACTCCGGGTACCACCAAATCTGTATGGCTAAAGAGGATGAGGAGAAGAGCGCTTTTATGACTCCCGCGGGGAGCTTTGCTACGTGAGCATGCCCTTCGGTCTCAAAAACGCAGGCCCCACGTTCCAACGAGCCATGCGCCTAACCCTGGACTCGCAAATCGGGAGGAACGTGGAGGCGTATGTCGACGACTTGGTCATCAAGAGCCGCAAAGCACCGTCTCTCTGTTCGACTTAGAGGAGACCTTCTCCAATCTGCGCCGCAACCGGGTGAAGCTCAACCCGGAGAAGTGCGTCTTCGGCGTACCGGCGGGGAAGCTACTCGGCTTCCTGGTCTCGCACCACGGGATCGAAGCAAACCCCGAGAAAATCCGGGCCATCGAAGAAATCCGCCCCCAAAGCGGCTCAAGGACGTGCAACGCCTGGCCGGGAGCATGGCGGCCCTTGGCCGATTCATTTCACGCCTAGGCGAACGTGCTCTCCCGCTGTTCAAGGCGATGAAGAGGACGGACAAATTCGAGTGGACTCGGGAAGCCAATGAAGCCTTGCAAGGCCTCAAGCACTATTTATCCTCTGCGCCCGTTCTAGTCGCCCCGGAACCGGGTGAACCACTGCTCCTGTACATAGCGGCCAACCCGCAAGTGGTCGGTGCGGCTCCGGTGGTCGAGCGGGCTGGAAGCGGGCGCCTCGCGGTTCTCGGCGAACCAGCAAGTGCGGGTGCCTTGGCGGCTCGGAGGCGGCGGGCCAAACGGACCGGGGGCTCCGCCCGCAACCAGCTCGCGGGCGCTGGAGCACCGGGGGCTATAGACGCTCTCACTCACGACATGGCGCACGACGCGGCCGCTCCGGCCTGCCGGGTGGGGCACCGGGGCGGTCCCTAGTGCAACGACTCCTGCGGACGGTGTGGCTCCCCGGCTTCACCGGGGGCTCCGGCTCCGACCTCGTCGCATGATTTGGGCGAAGCGGGGACCACGGCCAGGAAAGACAAGGATGGACGCGTTGATCCCACCCCACCCGGGGCTCCGGCTCCGACCACGTCTCGCATTATGGGCGGGGCGGGATCCGCTCCAACTACCCTCGACAACGAGCATTGCGTCACCACCGCACCACCCGGGGGCTCCGGCCCTGTCTCCCACGACGAGCGAGAGCGAGCTTCTAGAGTTCGAATCTCGCACCCGACGCATTCAACGCCCGGTGTATTTCATCGGTGAAGTTCGCGGGATGCCAAGACACGGTACCCACGGTACCGGAAGATGCTCTACACGGTACTTATCGCATCCCGAAAGTTACGGCACTACTTCCAAGGCCATCCCGTCCGGGTGGTAACTACGGCACCGGCTGGAAACCATCTTGCGCAACGGGGAAGCGGCCGGGCGAGTGGCCAAGTGGGCCGTGGAGGCTGGGGAGTTCGACTTGTCCTTCCTCGGCACACACATCATCAAGAGCCGGGTTCTAGGCGAGTTCATCGGCTGAGTGGACGCCCACCCCGAGAGATCGAGTGGGAAGAGCTTAGCACCCGGGTGCAGCGATGCGACGCGGCCGGCGACCACCGGACGATGTTCTTCGACGGTTCCCTCACCCTCAACGGTGCGGGAGCGAGGGTGCTGCTACTGTCACCAACCGGCGACGAGTTGCGCTACGCGGTCCGGCTACACTTCCGGTGCACCAACAACATGGCAGAATACGAAGCTCTCCTGACGGGGTTCGGGATCGCGGCCGACCTCGGGGTCACGCGTCTCCTCGCCAAGGGAGACTCGCAACTTGTCGTCAACCAAGTATCCAAGGAGTACCGAGTGCAACGACCCGCGGATGGCTACATACCTCGTCGCGGTCGGGCGGATGGAAAAGAAGTTCAACGGCCTCGAGGTGCTTCACGTACCTCGGGCGACAATCACATTATCGACGAGCTATTCCGGGTGGCCTCCACTCGAGCTCCAATCCCACCGGGACGTTCATGGAGATCTTGACATCCCCTTCGGCCTGCGACGCCGACCGAGCTCTAGACGGCAACAACAAAGCGCGGGCGCACCCGCGGGATCTGCGGCATACGCGAGAATAGCGAAGAAGCGCTTGCCGGCGAGCCGCGGGATGCCTGGCTGGATGGACGACATCCTCGGGTACCTGCGTGACGACATCCTTCCGGAAGACGACACGGACGCGGAACGCCTAGCCCGCTAAGCCAAGCGATACGCCATCGTCGATGGCGAGGCTGTACAAGCGCGGTGCCAATGGCGTTCTGCTGAAGTGCGTAAAGACGGAAGAAAGCAACGACATACTCGTTGAGATCCACGAGGGCGAGTGCGGCAGCCACCACGCTCCCCGCACGCTGGTCGGGAAAGCCTTTCGGCGAGGGTTACTGCGGCCGACGGCCCTCCGAGGACGCCACCAGGCTAGTGCAACAATGCAAGGCATGCCGGTTTCACGCCAAGCGGACGCACCTGCCCGCTCAAGCCCTTCAAACAATCCCCTTATCCTGGCCGTTCGCGGTTTGGGGTGCTGGACATTGTAGGGCCATTTCCGATCGCCCGGGTGGGTACGGGTGGCTATATGTGGCCATCGACAAGTTCACGAAGTGGGTAGAAGCGGAGGCCGTGACAAAGATAGACCAAAACTCGGCGGTCAAATTCATGAAAAATGTCATTGCAAGATTCGGGGTGCCGCGGCGGATTATCACGGACAACGGGACCCGGTTCACGAGCCACGCATTCGCAGCATACTGCGACCCCTCGGCACCCGGATCTGCTTTGCCTCAAGAGCCCACCCACAAAGCAACGGCCAAGTCAAACGCGCCAACGGAGAAATCCTCAAGGGTTTGAAAACAAGATCATTTGACCCGTTGAAGAAGAAAGGCTCCAAGTGGGTAAGCGAGATCCAATCCGTGCTCCGGTCCCTGCGCACCACGGCGAGTCGAGCCACGGGCGAAACGCCTTTTTCCTCGTATACGGTGCGGAGGCGGTGCTACCCACGGAGATCCGGTTCAATAGCCCCCGAGTCGCCGCGTTTGACGAAGGCGACCAAAGCACCCGGCGGCACGACGACGTTGACCTCCTCGAGGAGGCAAGACGGCGAGTACTCTCTGCGGAGCGCGAGGTACCTCCGGGGTTTGCGCCGCAACCACCGGCGACGCGTGCGTCCCCGGGAGTTGCAAATGGGAGACCTTGTCCTTCGACGGGCTCGAGACGCGTGAAGGCAAGGATAAGCTAACTCCCATGTGGGAAGGGCCCTTCCTCGTCACCTGCCGTCACCCGCCCGGGATCCGTTCGTGCGGAATCGGAGGACGGGTACCGGAACCAAGCGCTTGGAACATTGAGCACCTAAAGAAATTCTATCCTTAGAATATTCCGTAGCCAATGATCCGGGTAGTACCCGAAGTCTCATCGCCACGGCCACGGTCGCCACGGCACTTGTGCTGACATGTTTTAAATGAAAAACGAGTGCCCGGTCGCTCCTTTTCCTACTTCTCGCGGGATCGGCTGTCGTGCATGTTTAAGACCTTGCTTTCCTCCGACGGGCAAGGAAGGTCCGTGACTTAGTCGGAAGCCGGAAGGCGCTTTGTCCGGTTGAGGCTCGAGCGCCGCGACTCGCGCTCTAAGCGCAGCTACGAATCACCAAACGGCCTACGACTACACGACGCACGCGGACAATCGCACGGAACGGAAGGAACAACCGGTTTAAGCTTTTTCATTGGCAGCGATAAGTTTGAACTTAAGTTTCGACTTACACGGGAGAACAGATTCATTACAAACAAAAAGGCACGGGCGCCGAGCAAGCCACGCGCAGGTGGAGGAAGCGGGCACTTAGCCCCGCTTGAAGCTTTCGGCAAAGGCACGGGCGACGGCGCGTGCTGCGCCTTGGCCGCGGCGTGCTCACCTGCGGGGACGTCGCCGTTCACCACGGCTAGCGGCGGGAACCGGGCACCGGCACCGGCGCGTTCGCCGGCACCTCCTCCGAGCCGCGGCTATGGTTTGCCGCCCCTCCTCCTCCGGGACCTCCGCCACCCGGGTGTTCGGGCTGCTCGGAGAGTCAACCACCCCCGCATGGCGAAGGCGTACCCGGTCGCGCCGCGGTCAAGGGGCTCGGGAAGTCGAGGCGGACCCGCCTCGAACGAGTGCCGACGAAACCGCCGGTGCACCTCGGCGGCGATCTCCGCCTGCGTCCGCGCCGCCAAGGCCAGCTACGTCGCCCGCTCGCTCGGCTCAACGCGGCCGAAGCTCGGATTCCTCAGGCGGGACCGCGCCTCCGCGAGCTGCCGCCGGAGGTCATCGCCATCGGGCTGCGGCGGAAGAGCCGCGACCCGACTTCTTCAGCGGGCCTCCAACCGCTCGACTCGCCGGCGGTACTCGTCCCGGCTCTTCTCCATCGCTTTAAGCTCGACGGCGAAGGCCTTACGGGCCCTGCGAGAGTCTCCTCGCGGACGCGGTGCGCTAACCCGTCGGCGATGCCGCGGACCTGCTCCTCGGCCCGAGCGAGACGGGCCGCCTCCGTCTCCAAGGCTTCCCTACGAACGGCGGCTTCGTTCTCGCGAGCCGGACCTGCTCCTCCCGGGTAGCAAGGGCGCCCTCGCGTCCCCTAAGCGCCGCCTCTCGGGAGGCCAAGGAGTCAGCGACGTGCTGCACCCTCGCCTCGGCCGCTCCGACGGCCCGCTCCCGCTCGCCCGGCGCAGCCTCCCGAAGGGCAAGCGCGGCGGCACGCTCCTTCGGCTCCTCCTCGCGAGCCGCCGCGGTCACCTCGCGACGGGTCACGGCCGCCTCGCGGAGGTCCATGTGGGCCTCCGCCTCCTCCAGCTGCGCGCCGCGAAGGCTGCACGGCACGCTCCCGCTCCGGGACGCCATGGAGGCGGTTCACGCTTTCGGCCTCACGGGCCTTTGCGTCACGCGGCTTCTCGGCGGCCTGATCGCCAATCCCGGCAGCTTGGTCCAGCTCATGCTGGACTTCCTCCATGCGGCGCCGATACTGCTCGCTGGGCCGGCTTCACGGCCGTCTCCCGGGCCCGCCGGGCCTCCGCCACCTCCGCCTCGCGCTCGGCCGGCGCGGCCTCCCGGTCCTCCGGGGACGCATCCGCCTCCTCCACGGCCGCCTTCATGGCAAGAAGCGACCGGGTGGCCTCCCCGAGCACATCGCCAATTTTGTGGCGACCCATGCCGCCCGAGCGACCCGAAGGTGACCCGCTCCGGCCGCGTCCGGCGCGCCCACGGCCCCTACCGGCGGCGGCGGTCGACGAAGTGTCTCCGCCGACCACCGTTCCCGGCTCCGACCGAACGCGCGGAGGGGAGTCATTCCCCTCCAGCACTATAGGGCTAGCGGCGGCGGCACCCGGCCGTGGAGTGGAAGACCGTGGTGGACGCTCGGCGGCGCCGATTGGGAAAGCACCGGCACGTCCCCGGCGGAGGAGGTGACACCCGGCCAAGGTCAACTCCGGTAGAGGCACCCGCGGCCTCCTCTCCGGCGGGGCGCCCGCAGCCTCCTCGCCGGCGGGGGCACCCGCGGCCTCCTCTTCGGTGACACCCGCGGCCACCTCCTCGGGAGTGCCCGCGGCCCCTCTCCGGCGGCACTGCGGCCACCTCCGCGGGACCGTCTGCGACCTCTTCCTCGGGGGCACCCGCGGCCACCTCTTCCGGGGCACCCGTTGCCCCTCCCGCGCCGTCCTCCGCTCCGGCCGCCGGAGCCGCACCGGCCGCCTTGGGATTCAAAGGGACCAGGTCCGGGTCCGATTCGATCCGGACGATCCTGCAAACAAAGCAAATCGAGAACACGTTTCGCAACCATCGGCCTACGGTGAGTCGAGCGCAGCACACCGAGCACGCAGCTTAAGTAAAAAGAGAGGAAAGCTTCCTACCGTCGCGCGTCCACCCGGTCGCTTGCGCCGGTGCGGCTGCGGGGGACTTCTCCGGTGGAGCGGCCCCCGTCACCGGCGCCGGCGAGGCCTGCCGGGCCCGCTTCCGTGGAAGGCGGGCGGGCCGGAGGAGTCGGAGGAGGGGGCGACGGAGATCTTTTCCCTTGCCTTTGTCCCGCGCGCTCGGAGCGAGGCCTCGCAGCGCCGGGGCTACCACCCGGAGCTCCGGAGGCACCCCCGGGGCGGCCGTCGCACCCGGGTCGGAGGAAGGCGTGACTCCGGGTACCGGAGACCAGGAGTGGGAGCCGGGACCGGGTCGAGAAACCCGAGCGGCCCCGGTCGGGGCATACTCGTCGAGGACGGCGCGCTTGTTCGCCGGCGATGAAGGGGCTCGGCACCTTCCGGCTACGCGAAGGAGGCGGCCCACTTCTTCCCGGTCGGCGTGGAGTAGGCGAACCGCTCGCGGCCTCGGGCAGGTCCGAGCCCGCCCCGTGCGAGTGCGACCGGCGAAGTTGAAATCCCGGTACATCCACGACGGGACCGATCTCCGGCGAAGGGCGCGATGTTGCGCTCGAGGAAGTCGTGCACCACCCCGCGCGAAGTCGGGCCGGCCGCGGCGAGCGCCGCGATCCGGTCAACCACCGGCATCATGCCCTCGGGAAGGCGGGGCACGGCGTCCCGGACGGCCAAATGTTGGGCCGGGACCGGCGGGACGCGGAGGCGACGGAGGTCCTTCTCGTACGGCACCACGAACCGAGGCCCTCTTCCACGCCTCCACCTTGCTACTAGGCGAGTACTCTATGTACCCGCTGTCGGGCCGGGCGGTCGGCCGGACGCATCCGATCACCTCCGAGGCGTTGGTAAGCGTCATCTTGAAGTAGCGTTGGAATATGGGGAAGCACGGCTGCACCCCCACAAATCCTTCGCATAAATGGGCGAACACGGCCGGCGCCGCGACCGCATTCGGCGTGAGGTGCGCCATGCGGATCCCATACGCCCGGAGCACCTCCGGGAAGAAATCGGAGAAGGCGGGGGAACGGCGCCGGCGACGACGAAGGATACGAAGTGGAGGATCTCCGGCCCTCCGGTCGGCGGCGGCAAAGGCCCCCAACGTGAACGGCCCTATCACCGTCCGCCGGCGGGAAGGGCGAAAGCCGCGACATGTCGACCCTAGCTTCGGGCAATTGCGCCGTGGGCGGGGCATCCGCCGACAGCGAGCGCGCGCGCGAACCGCTGCGGCGGGGGAGGACCTTCCGCGGGCCATCTTGACGGCGAGCGACGACGGCGACGAAAGCGGCGGCGCGGATCGGCGGAGAAGAAGGCGAAGGGGAGCGCGACGAGCAAGAAGGAAGTTGAGAAGGCGGAAGGCGAAGGGCGAAGTGGAAGACGTGCTGCGGGCAACCGGCCACCCCCTACTTGAGCGCGGACGCCGGGCGGGCCCGCCGCACGCGAACCGAAGCGACGCGACGCCTCGGGGCGGTCGTGCCCGGCAGCCCAAGCGGCTCTGTTCCTTGAGTGCCACACTCCTAAGCAACCCAAATGGCACTAGGCACCGACGGGTGGCCCCAATCCCTGCTCCGACCCCGCGGGTCGGCGGCGGGGCCGGGGCTCTGTCGGTGTAGGGGGATCGGGGGTCCCCTAACCGCGCGTGGGCTGCTTCCGGCCCACGAACGAAGACGGAGGCCGCAGGGCGGGGAAGCCCACGAAGCCATGAAGTCCACGAGGCCCGCGAAAGTCGGAGGAGCGGGAGCGTCGGGGAAGAACGAAGCTCGCGGGAGTTTCCTCCGACGCTCCAACCACCCGGAGTTAATGCGGCACTCGAGTGCACGTGGCGACGCCGCAGCCCGACAGGACGTGCGCGCGTCTTCCCCGTGCGCCGCGGCTACGAGTGCCGGGAGTGCTCTCGACCAATAGGGTGGAAGAGATTCGGAACACGAACCAAGGAGAAGAGACCGCAACGGATTTAGTCGGGATCATGTCGGGATATCTCGGGAAGGACCGGACCCCACCGGGTGTCCGGGTACCCCGGGTACTTGTACGGTGCTCTTCTCTTTATCCTATAAAAGGAGGAGAGACTCCGAGTGTAGAGAGGGAGACAGTTGGAAACACACACACTAGCGGGACGTAGGGTATTACGCACCCGGTGCGGCCCGAACCTGGATAATTCTCCGTGTTCTTACTCACTTCAATCACCTACGCTAACGCGCGAGCAAATCCGTTCTTCCCCGAACCTATCCCAAGGGAGCCTTGACAGGCCCCTATTTGGAGGTGTACTCACACACCGACAAACATGATCTAAGGTGGTTTGAGAAAACAGAGGCGAAACGTAATTTAATACAAGGTTAGGGGCGTTTTTGTAAAAAGGCCATAATTAAAACATTGAAAAAAACATGGCTTAAGGACTTAAAATAGTTTAACAATTAAATAAAAGTCTTAACGAAAAAGATTAGGACAAAAACAGATTTAAAATGTGGGCTAAGGCTCCTTTTGAAAAAGATAAGGACTTAAACGTAATTAACTATAGACTTAGGGGATTAGCATGTAAATTTACCTAGTCACAAATTATACGTTCAGTAAAATTAACAACCTACAAGGGTTGATTTACAAATTTTAAAGTCCTAGAGCTACGACGAGGATTAAAACAGAATTAAAATAAACCTATGGCCGGATTTTATAAATAGAAGGACCTAAACGTAAAATATTAAAACCATGGGGGCCTATCTGCAAAACAGCCAAGTCCGGGGACCTATTCATAATTTTCAAAAAGTATGGGGACTAAAATGTAAAAGTTCGGGACTGAAATATAATTTATGAAAAACCTAGGGTCGTTTTTGTAAAAGTGTAGGACCGAAACATAAATAAATATAACCACGGGGTTTTATTTGTAAAAATACCATTTGATCGGGAACCGGGGGCTTAAGCGTAATTATAGCTAAAACTAAGGGTGTTTATGTAAAAATAGAGGGCCTAGATGCGATTATATAAAACTACGAGGGCCTACGTGTAAATTTACCGGTTAATATGGAATTAACGAATTAAATTAAATCGAAATTCCGTGCACCGAGGTTTACGACCCGTGGACCGGGTCAAAGGTGCTTGGTCCATGGGTCTACCATAGACCGAGGCGAAGGGGTAAGGGTGCGATCTAATCTCACACGTCCAACGGGGATCCAACGGCCTATGTGGCTCCGACGTGGGTTTGGTCGACGCCGGCGAGCGACGGGCGGCGGCGCTCCATGGAGGCTCGCCGGAGCTCACTCGATCTCCGGCTAGGGAGCTCGGATTCTCGCCGTGGTTAGTCCGGGAGAGAGAGGAGAGGGCGGGGATCCTCACCACGGCGTCGCGCGGGGTGGAGATGGCCGGAGACGGGTCCGCGACGGCGAGGGAGGAAGGCGGGGCTTCGGCGGCGTCGGAGCGGCGCTTCGGTCGTCGGATGGGCGTCGCACGGAGCCCGTCGGGCGGCGTCGCGTCGCGGAGCTCGGCGGAGGGTCGTCGGGCGTCAAGGCGGCTCCATGCGGCGTCGCGTCGGAGCGGCGCAACGGCGGCTATGGCGGCGGCGGCGCCGGGCTTTGCGGGATGCGGGAGGTGGCGGCGGCCGGGGAAAAGTGGCGCGGAACGCGGGCTCCTCCGATTTATAGGGCGCGAGACCCTAGGCAACTTGGCGCGCACGTCAAGGATGGCTTGCGGCGACGGCGGCGGTGGCGGGACGCCCGGCTAGGGTTCCGGGTGGGCTCGTGCGCATGGGCTCGCGGGCTTGCGGGGCTAGCGGGCCGGGGTGGGGCTGGCGCCGGGCTGGCAGGGAGCCGGGCGCCGGCAGGCCGGGGAAAGAAGGGGAGAGAGCCGGGCCGCGGAGAGAAGTGGGGGAGCCGGGCCGGGGAAAAATTCGGCCCATGGCACTGGGTTGGGTTTCTTCTTTCTTCTTTTCTTTTCTTATTTTATTTCTTTCCTATTCTATTTCTAATAGCTAACTAAATACAAATAATTCTATTTGAATTTTCAAATCAAATATTCACACAATAAAGATTAAATGTAACTAATCAACATGCATGCATTTTAGCCAAAATATAATCCATATTAATTAATTAAATTTAGAAAATAAATGGCTTTTGCATAAAAGGGTTTATAAATTGTCTTTTTAAAGCCAACCTTTAATCAACTAAAGACAAACATTTTAATTGTTTGGAATTACCTTGGAGCCAAAACAAAATAAAATAATTTAAACAAAAATAAATATTATTTCATAAGTTCTTTTATAAATCCCATGTATGGATAAAAGAAACTAGTTTTCGTAGATCTATTTCATTTATTAAGTAAACCTTTGCATAAAACAAATACATTTATTTGATAAGCCTTTTTTTTACCCATTTAAAGTATTTAAACTATAAATCAAATGTATTCTTAATTCAAAAGCTTTCATAATTCAAACTTTATTTAGTTTTGGAAATAATTCCTTTTTCTCACATGAAATGATAAAGCTCTCATTTTTCTTTCAAATAGAAAATAACTTATAAAATAATGCCTTTTGGGAAATAAAGTTATTTCCATAAGTCAAATATAATTGTTTATTAATTTGTTTTTTTTAATTGATTACCTTCATAAATCAAAAGTATTTCTTATATAAATGTTTTCCATAGATCAAACTTTATTTATCTTTCAAAAATACGCTTTGGTTCACCTATAATGATAACACACTTCTCTTTTTCTTGCAAAAGGGAAAAATACCTTGTGTAAAATATTGTTTTCTAAAATAAACAACTACAATCTTTTTATTAAGTCATTTTCATAACCAAAACAACATCATATGTTCTTTTGGGAAAATTCATTGTTGAAACTTTATAAACCAAAATAATTGTTTGAGTTTAAAAGATAATCTCTTCCTCTTAAACAAGAAAGAAAGGAAAATATATTTATAATATTATCCTTTAGATAATATTTAAATATGCTTTTAAAAAGTTTTAAAATTTTGTGAATTTCGTGCATAATCCAGAATGTGAAATTCCGGGGTGTTACAGAAACTGGGTGAGGTCCGGCACCCACCACGGCCTGTTTCGCGTCGCTCAGAGGGCAGTGCTCTCACGGTCTTCGGTAGCTGTCACGCAGACGCAGGCAACACGTTCGACGAAATGCCTGTCAATCACGGAACCCCGTGGAGCGAGTCCTCGAAGGCCATGGATTCCGGCGCAGACACCTCCGGCTCCGGTGTGTTGTTACTTCACTCTTCTCGTGAGCCTTGTTCATTGGCGGTGTTGGCCCCAGCGTGAGAAGTAAGTCGTTGGTGGCTTATGCATGCCAGGTGAGGCGTTCGACAGAAGGTCGCAGAAGGGATCGAGGGGTACCTCTGTGGCGGACCTTCACCCGGACATCCTGGGAATCGTTCTCTGTCTACTCCCGTGCCTTGCCGACCGTGCCAGTATGCGATCAGTGTGTCACCAGTGGCGTGCTGGCACCCACGGCCACGTCCTGCCGCCACCGCTGCCCCCTTCTGGTGCAACCAACATTCAGGTTCTCTAGCTACCTGCAGAGGTAGGAGCTGATCATGTCCGTTTTGTGGGCTGTTCCGATGGATGGCTAGTGGCCGTGACTCCTAGCAACGATGCCGTGAGTGTTACAAAGATGCTGATGAGGACTGCTTCCTGCTGAATGTCTTCTCCCATGCCGTGGTTCGTTTACCACGACCTTGCACTCTGCATTATAATTTTTCTGGTTACTCCTGCAAGATGCTCCCTGTCATCAATGGCTCCCATAAGCTCTATTTCAGAATCAATGACTTAAATACCATGTCACTCCGCCAAGTGGTGCTATCTGAATCACCAGAATCAGGATCAAAGTACATCGTTGCTGCTTCCTCTTACCATATGGCTAAATCAAATGATTGCTCTCTAGCAGCCAGATCAGCTTAACACACAATACGTCAATACCATACAAAAAGGATCTCTAGCAAAGATTATACAGCATGGAATCACCTAAGAGTAAACAAAGTATCAAAGACCCACTGTCCTATGTGAGGACTGAGGAGGCTCAGGTTCCAACATGCTGCACATACAAGGCTACAGTGGTGTCACTTATCTAAAAGAGAACACGCCAATACATTTGTTAGTTGGAAAAGGCTGCAGCTAAACTTTTGGAGAAACAGGATATGTTTAAGCCAGATTCCATCGAACAATGGTTGCTACAACCCAAAAGGAAAGAAAAACATTCACTACTTCTATGACTAGAACAAACTAAAAGATATATTATACTTAGCTAAAAAATGAGGTATCAACGTGATTTGTTTTAATGCTTTCTAAACAAAAAGCCTCTTGTGAAAATTTGGCTTTGCAGTGAATGATCTTGCTGAAGAATCTGTGGCTTCATGATGGAGGTCCACTGTGGTTCCCTTCCAGCTCAGATTGTTGCTGCATCTTCAGGAGGTGATGGAGACCTGCAATAACGTGCTGCCTGCTGGTTGGTACTCCGGTCTTAGCTAAAGCTCTGCCATGCTTGTCCAGAAGCACAAAGCAAGGGACATATCTGATATCATAATGCAGAAGCTGCAAATGAAAAAAAAAAAAAACAGAAGCTGTTGTTAGAATACGTACCACATTGTGCACTTTCAGTATGAAAGAAAACATGCACTCAAATTGTTGGATATTGAAACAAAAATGAAGAATTGTTATAGGAAAAAAATGACAAACTCCAGAAGAAAGAAACAAGCTACACAATTACCAAAGATGCACAAGAAAAGTAAAATAGGAGGACAGAGTGTTAGAATGACTTGTATAGCTGCCATGTGGGGCTAAATATATCTGTACTAGGCGCCTCGTTTCACGGTGCCATGTCATTGAGGACTTTCCGGCATAAGCTGTATATATGTAACCCTTGATCATATTCAATACAAGGCCACTATCCGTGATTTCCAAATCTATAAAAGAAATAAATTCTTCAAGGGTACCAAGGCTTTCACATGCTATTACTGGTTTCGAATCCTTAATGTAACATCACTTCACAATCTCACTTCTTTCAGTTGTCCACAGGATTTCTTGTGAGCCTCAGGAAATAATATAGCAATTATCCAAGACTAAGAGACCCCTGTTAACTCAAATCTGACCAAATGTGATATTAAATGAAGAATCTTTGGATTATTTCCATGAGAATCTATAATAATTGTTATGATTCCTCTAGCTTACATGGGATAGAAGTATAGATGGTATATTTTAAGTTTTGACATTGAAGTTTGCAGCATTATGATCTCCCGAGGCAGATAAAAGTAGAAGGATGTGGCCGAAGGGTAAAGTATAATTCACTGTTTGATTATGCTACTTTTTTATATGGATTTTTAAATCAATTGTTATAAAATAGATAAACTCGTGATTCATTTCAAATCCTCAAGGATATAAGTCTAGCTATTTCATCTCCATCAACGACAAGAAAACACAAACAAGTTATGAAACCCACAAGAACAAACACAGCAAAATATAAGAACGAAAATGAATACATAAGCAAGTGATAAGAAAAATAAAATGTATAAAAATTAGACAATACTTTATATGTTACTTTTACAGGCAAGAAAGAATTTATAACTAATTTCCTCCAAATGGAGAACTGGTAGTTTTATATTTGCTGTTGTTTCAAAAAGGAATAGACAGCAATGTTTAATTTACTTTTACAGTTAATACCAAAGTTCACAGTAGTCCATGTTTCTGTCTCAAACGCACAGTTGTTCATGTTTCAAATGACTACAGAATTATCAGACAATTCAATATACAAAATTCTAAGGACAGGATTTCTTTCAGCTGTCATGGTGATGCCTGGTTGTAATTGTAAGGTTTCAACTCAAGCACTAGGAGACCCTGTATACTAATGTTCAACAAGTAATTGCTTCTTCCATTCCATTTTCTATTATTGGAAAAATCTTCCCCAAGTTATAATGAAATATGGAACTAATGCCTATCATCACCAGACGTCACCCCTGTACAACAGAGATAAGTTCAGATACCATGTGTACTTATCTTGGCTACTGTGGATTGTAAAAGGCGACTACGATAAGGAGCCAAATCTATGGTACAAAGCTCCACCTCAAAAAAATTTCACTCTTCTAATAAGAACATGTACTAACACGGGAATCATAATAGTGCAGCCCATGTATCAAAGCAAACCGAGGACTCTGTTATGGCACTATGGCTGTGATGTGGGTTGGCATTGCCCCTGAACTAGCAGGCACATACAGATATACTTGTATAACTTTCAAGTCTGAATGGTTCAGTAACCTAATTATGTTTATTATTCTTCACAAACATTGCTGATGGTTCCAGAAATGGAAGTATGGAACTCAATATATTCTAATCAAAGCTACCCTTTTAAGTTTTATAACCATAGAAGCTACTTTTTTGTTCTCGTTTCCACAAGGTAACACATCAATTCAGCACAGAATTAATAGGAACAGAGCTAATCCATGAAATTATCGTGCTAAGCGTTCTCCTCTGTTGGGAACTGAACTGTAAATCAGTCTAATTGGCTTGACAGAGCAATTTTAAGAAAGATAAGAATAGGGGCTTCACCTCAGGAAGCCACCGGTCGTCCTCTGCGTCAGCGAGCACGAAGGCAGCGGATCCACCAGAGCCGTCCTCTATCTCGCGCAAGATCCCCTGCAGCGACGCGCACAGCCGGCACCGCGGCGAGTAGAACTCCAGCACCGTCGCGGGCCTCCCGCTCGCGAGCGCCGCCGCCAGGGCCCGCTGCTCCGCGTCCCCGCGGTCCGCCTCCACCGCTACGGGGCCATTATTCCTCCTCAATCCCCTTAACCCTCCGCCACTACCGACGGAGGCGGAGGCGGGGAGGTCGCCGGCGATGAGGAGGCCCTGAGCGAGGGTGCGGATGGACTTGAAGAGCCAGGGTATCTCGAGGTCGCCGCAGGGGCTGGGGTTCTGGCTGGTGCTTGGCTGTTGTGGGTTCGGGCTCCACGGCCATTTGAAGCAGACGAGCGGAGGGGGCTTCGCGGCGGCGCTCATCTCCGGTGGATGGCCCGATGGCCGCCGAGGAGGCGAGGAGGGTGAAGGCGTGACGGGATTCCGTTGCGGGCCTTCGTGCGTTCAGGTCAGGTGTCGCTTGCAGTGGGCCTTTTTTGCGAGGCTTCTACTGGGCCATGTAAATGGATGGAGTGGAGCCCATTTATTAGTGTGACGGACTGACGGGATTTGGAGATGGGCTTGTAAAGTTGGGCCGCTGTTTGAATACGAATTCGAGCCCGGAGTATATTACGGGTCCGAATCCGACAGCTGAGCCAGATCAGCCCGTCCCCGTACTCGACGCATCTACGAGAAGACACGTCCTCGTCACCGTTCTGGGTGACCTTACCATCGGAGACTCGCGTCTTCGTCCGGGCTGGCGCCGTCTGCACAGTGCACGCCATGGCAGATGGCACGCCGCGACGCCGCCTTCCGGCAACTCCACCTCCGCCACCTCCCGTGTCCCCACGTGAGCCTCCGTGCCTCCTAAACTTGTCCCTCGACGGAGCCGCCGTGCTTTACTTCCCTTCTACGCCGCGCTGTGCATGAAATTTAGATTTTAAGAAAAGCAATTCAATAAGTAAAGCGATAAATACGAAATATTAAGAATCCTAGTGAATAAAATTATTTTTTTTCAAAAAATAATTACATTATTTGACAAGAAGTTATCTTTAATCTATAAACTATTATAGTTGCATATACAAAAAAAGCAATTTACCTTCATATAAACATAGTCAATGATAAAGTTTTGGTGATAAAAATTATATGGAACATCAAGAAAAAGTGACATTTCGGTGAAAATTCACCGAAAATTATTCCTAATTCAGGTCCCATGAGACGGAGCTTTCATGTTTCAAAAGTGCAAACAGAGTGGCAGTCGGCCCAGGCGGTGGTGCACTTCCGAAATTCAGTAGCTTCAGCTTGAGCAGATACCGAAAGGGACATGACGTCTCTTTCATATGACCTGCACGTCAAGTTAGGAAAGGGAAAACCATTGACCATTTTATTTAGGGTGCCTTTGGTACCGCTTCCGCTCACGGTGCTTATGGGAGAAAACAGCTTCGTGCTACAGTAAATACAAGCTTGACTAGATTGGGAGAAAACAGCTTCGTGCTACGAGTGTGATAAGCTGAAGTTGATAATCTATACCAAAGGCACCCTTAGGGTGTTCGTTTCCTCCTCTAAAATTTAAGCACTGTCACATCAAAGAGAATCTTATTATTTATGAATATTTCGATCAATTTAATGATAAAACCCTATTGACAGATTGGTGCTAATTTTTGAGATGAATCTAATGAGCTTAATTAATCTATATTTTGCTAAAGTGATGCTACAGTAACCGTCTTCTAATCACGACTTAATTAACCTCATTAGATTCGTCTCAGTAAATTAGTCTAGGGGCCTGTAATTTGTTTTATAATTAAACTTTATTTAATACTCTTAAATAATAAATTTTTTTATGTGACAGCTCTAAAATTTAGACCTCAGAAAACGAACACACCCTTATTCAATGTCGACATGTTCCTTCTAGAAAAGTTTGGAACAGAGAACGCCTTGTAATCTTTTTCTTTCTAAATCATGCATTGTTATTTATTAGCTTGAGTCTTTTCGCACATGAAAAAACAAAATCTATCAGTTGTGGTTTTTTTGTTATACATATAAGGTTCCTGGCCTAACAGAACAAATAAAGCAAATAAAAACCGGTTTGCAACGGCCATCGTTTGCAACTCATAACCACTGGGAGGGCAGCAAATATGACGGTGCTACGTACTGTACAATTAATGATGCAAGTCACATTGAAACCAGAGAAAGTGTGCATGGCTCGGTTGACTCAGTCTTGATGCATTAACAAAAATTAATAGCTGTTTCTTGAAACCAATCAACATTGTAGTGTTTTTAGAAAATCATCGTGATGTAAATCAATCAATCAAAAGCAATCCGCAAGGCAAATGGATTTTAAGACATGCATAGATGCACACTTGGTAGATAAATATAAGCAGCGACACTGTCACGACGCCTATGCTTTGAAGCAGGGGAGGCAACCGCACAGCTTGGAGACCGCGGACGCCGGCTCCGGCGGCGCCGCCGGCTTCGTCGTGGGGACGTGCGATTCGTCCATGCCGCACTCTTGGCACCGCTTGCACTCCTCCGTGAACCGGCAGAACGCGTCTTGGCAGTACTCGGCAGCCGCTGCGACGGTCATCCTCTCGACGAGCTTGTCGTTCTCGTAGACCTCCTTGCCGTGGTCACCGTTCAGGACGGCGCCGAGCTGGACCAGCTCCGCCTGGAACTCCGAGATCTCCCGGTGCTCCTCCGCCTCCGTCGACCGCAACCGCACCGGCTCCGGTAGCTTCTCTGAAATGTCATCAGACAAAAACAATGCGTCGTGCATATGCCATCGATTAAGGATTCAGGAATTGGTTCGTGGATCAGTCTGACTAGCTGCGTGTGTCTGTGTCACCGGATGCTCGTTCTTTACCTGGGCAATCAGTTCTTGGTGTGGTGCGTGTGAGCACAGTGTCGAACGTGCCGGCCCACGCGTCGCGCTTGGTGAGGAACGCCGGTAGGTTGAAGATCTTCTTCACCGTTGCCGGGATGGACGAGTGCTCGTACTGCGACGTCGGCTCCGGCCCGGACGGCCGGTGAAGCACTGCAAAATCCATTCGTGTGTCACACAAGGTCGATCTAATCCGCACCAAATGCATGACGACGTTGCACAAATCGCACGACTGTTACATACCTGTGCCCTTGTCGATCCACGGCGAGATGAAGATCGCCGGGACGCGGACGCCGAGGCGGTCGAACGCGAAGTTGATGGGCGCGGCGCTGACGATGCCGTCGGGGTTGGGCACGCCGGCGACGGGCGTGGGCACGTGGTCGAAGAAGCCGCCGTGCTCGTCGTAGGTGATCACGAGCAGCGTCTCGTGCCACTGCGGGCTGGAGCGGAGCGCCTCGTACACCTCCTTGACGAAGCGCTGGCCGTTGGCGACGTCGTGCGACGGGTGGTCGTCGTTGCCGGGGAACAGCTTCAGGTCGAAGTAGCGCTGCTCGATCACCACGTAGTTGGGGAGCTTGCCCTGCTCGCAGTGCCGCTTGAAGCTGACGTCGTACGGGTGGAAATTGCCGACGTACTTGAGCTGCCGCAGGTTCCTGGATGCAACCCAGCACACACTGATTTTGCTGAAGATAACAATACTGGCTAGTATATATCATTTTGCAGAAGAATTTGACTGCGTCGTGAACAGTGCTCTACCAACTTGATTTAAATGCATCATGATTCATGAGCTCGTCAGTACCGAAGTGTAGCAAAATTGATCCGGAATTCATCAAGAAAATTGAAATGACACTACGGCGGAAGTCTCATCCATAATTTGAGCAAAATTGCAATTTCCTCATTATTTGGGCTATTTGCAAGTAAATTTTGGTATATCGGAGTCGCTCATAAATACAAAATTTTGAGAATTTTGAATTTTTTTGGTGAATGAAATTAATTATTTCAAAAATTATTCGGAACATCGAGTATATTTACCTTGTGTTTAAATGTTGTCTGTCTGTCTTATACAGATCCAGGAGTTACATTTATTTTCTAGCTCATGCATGTTACCTGCAAATATTCGATTCCCTGATCTTATTGCACACACACAAATGCAATGTCATAATCTGAGACACATGCACTTGTCTGACAAATGCATATAACAAAATTATAGACAGCTTGTCATCAGATGTACCTCGTATAACTACTGCAATATAATACAAACATAATCTTAGTATTGATCATCTGGACATCGTCTAGGAAAACGGATCATCCTACGGATATCCTTCGGTGCGTCCCATCTGGAACCCAATGTCAACACACGGTCACTGGTCTACCAATAAACGTATTGGTCAGGTTCAGACTATGGGTTTAGCCAGTGGGTACTGGCCAGGTTCAGACTCACTGTCACACTCTAAACTACAGCTAGAGACTTAAAAAAATTGTCCTGATTGTATTGTGTAGTGCAATATGTGTATTCCAGCAATTTATTAGATGAACAATTGGACATGTCAAATCTCTTTTTGGAAACTTATTATTCTCTTCATAATAACAATTGATGAAAAAAATTGAGCATAGCACAAACTTCGTTTGTCAAAATCTGTACTCTTCGGACCAACTTGTTCGTGAATAACACCAACAAGAATGATATGCTGATAAAACAATCCTGACGACACAGAGAACTCAAAAGCTTTCAAGATTAACTTGCGTTATCGCATAGAAAACTTCACCAACTTTGCGATGCGATCTACAATGCAACTAGAGATATTTTTTTCTTCATTGTTATCTTCTGCAACAGGGTGTATTCGAGCAGTTTACTAATTGAGCAATTTGACATGCCAACTCTCATTTTCGAAACCTAGTCTCTTCACACTGACAATCGACGAACAATTGGACTGTCGACTCTCATTGTCAAAATCTATCCTCTTGATTCAGACCAACTTGCTCATGAGCGACACGAGCAAGAACAACGATACCGACAAAACACAATAATCCTGACACAGAGAGAACTCAAAGTCTTCCGAGAATAATTTGAATAGAACGCTTCGGCGAAACAAAACAAAAACGTTAACATCCTGATAGTTCAAGGACGGACTAACCTGTAGAAGAGGACAGATGGCGGGAACTGGTAGTAGATCCCAAAGGACTTCCCGGCGTCGTGCAGCGCGTCGAAGATGGTGCGCTGCGGCAGGCCAGCCCGGAGCATCTTCTTGTCGTTGCCGACGAGCCCGTGCGAGGTCGCCGAGTGCACGAACATCCGGTTGGGCTGCGTCGACGTGGGCACGGACGCGAACCACCGGTCGCACACGGCGAACTCCTTCACGAGCTCGCGGTACACGGGCACGGCGTCGGGCCGGAACCCGTTCATCACGGCCTTGGCCGTGCCGGGCTTCTCCTTGGCCGCCTGCTGCGCGAACCCGTTCATGGGCGGGACGGGCACGCCGGGCTTGGTCGCCGGCGAGGAGACGCCCCAGGTGAAGGGGTCGCCGTACACCTGCTCGTAGATGGCCATGAACGAGTGGCCCGGGTCCGGGTCCACGTACTCGGAGCCGTCGCCGAAGTGGACGGCCGGGGAGGACGCGTCGTTGGCGACCTCGTGGTTGAGCTCGGCGCCGGTGACGCCGTCGATCTCCGGGTTCAGGGATTTCATCCAGCCCAGCATGTGGTCGAAGGAGCGGTTCTCCTGGATCACCACCACCACCGTCTTGATCTTGTCCGCCATGGTGGGGGATTGGGTGATGGTGGCGAGCTAGCTTGGCGAGGGCCTGGGCGTGATCACGGTGGTTTGGTGGCTGCCGGTGGCCAGAACGCAAGGCTGGCAGAAGCGGGCTCAGCTTGGGTTCAGAGAGAAGGCAAGCTAATTAATATGGTTGGCCAATAAGCATATCAGTATTCCGTGCTTGGTTTTTCTTGACCTGAGTGTCAAATGATATTTACTTGAAGCAAAGCTTGAGGTGACGTGTTAGGTGTAGTAAACGGGAATGTTTTGTTATTGCGACGGCAAGAATCTTCCAAGTTGGCTAGATGCTGCACTGCTGGGTTAGTGGGTCCCATGAGGCTTAGTTTTGAGTAGAAGATATGCTCCATGCGTTTTAGATAAAGGTGAATATAACACTCGATATGTTGAATATGAACTGATGCTATGTTGTATCTTTTTTTTATTTGTAATGGAACCAAAAGACCCTTGTTAATGACATCTTAGAGGCTTACGTGCAGGCATGGGATGTCCCATCCCATGCATGTATGAGTAGAATTTCTCATGACAACTTGACAAGCTTAAACCACAACTGCATTGTTCGTTCCTGTACCAAAACTGTAGTAGTAAACTGAAAACTGTTACGCCATCCCGAAGAATTGTTGAAGATAGGAGTCTGGGAATACAGAGACATCTTGAATTCTTGATGCAGTGCTGATGGAGAAGAATAGGTTGTAAAGTACTACTAGTGAATTCTGGAGAAATTGCTCACTTCTCCCTTGTGTATCTTTCTGAAAGTGAAACAGAAATATCGACCTAGTGTCTTGAGTGTCTGGGTCTGGCTGAGCTTATCTGTCGGAAAAACTTTTGGTGCTTAGAACAACACTTGTCTAAATCCTCTTTGATTGAATCGTGTGCGGTTGTAGCAGTTATTAGGGCCTCCACAATGGTGAAATACAGCTATCTGTTGTCAGATATAGTCTAAAGCTGATGTGGCGTAGCCTCCGCCTCTCCTCAGCATTCTGGACTCCGTGTCTACCACCCGAGCCTGACACGTCATTTCGTGAAGGCGTGGCGACCCCCACGGCATCCACGTGCCTCCTCGCTGCAACTCCCACGCGTGGGGCATGGGCTGTTGGGCCCCACACACGGAGGCCAGGTAAGCCCGACACGGACCGTGCAATGGCCGCGTCGTCCTTCATCTCCGCCAGATCGGGTCCGGCAACGCCGGATCGGAGACCATGGCCGCGCGCGGTCAGGGGAAGAGGGAGGGCGTCGGTGGCGGAGAGGGACGGCGTCACGTGCCTGAGAGGGTTGGGGCAGCACCATCGCGCACGGACGAGAGGGTGCGACGTAGCTGCCGTGAGCGGAGGAGAGGGAAGGGCGCTGCTGGCCATCAATTGCGGCGCTGCTGGCCATCGGCGAGCAGACAGGGAGAAAAAGGCTTAGGGTTCAGATGATGCTACCGAAGATTGTTTTATCCACCTCGCGTTGCATATGTGCCGTTGGATTTTTCATCTGATGGCCGATAGCTAGCTGGGTTATTGTTGTGGGCTGGTGGCCTGGTGCTTCACGACCCCAGTTTCAGTTCACGAAGGCCACATGGGCTGGCCGGCAGTTCACCAATGGCACATGGGCTGGCCGGTAACCGCATTGGCAAGGATCTTTTGCAAAAGAAACTTTCATATTACTCATAATTGCCATTTGTACCATTAACCTTTTCTTTTTTTCGATAACTATGCGTTATGACCTCTTATTTTTATCATTTATACCCTTCAATTTTCGTTAAAACTACCTAGCAATATGGGCGCGGCGGAGCGCGCCTGCTGTACTAGTAAATGATAAAAGAATAAGAGAGAGAGGGAAGATAGCTGCATCTGCAGTACCATGTATTGCCAAGCTAAAAGCTACTACCTCTGTCCCATTGAAAGTGTCGTTTTTGACTTTTCAGATTTCACGTTTGACCGCTTGTCTTATTCAAAAATTTTATAAAAATACTAAAATAAATACATTATTATTAAAGTATCACTAATAATAAATTAAGTCAGAAAAAAATAAATAGTATTTGCATAAATTTTGTGAATAAGACGAACATTCAAAGGACGATGGCTAAAAGTCTAAAATGACACTTTTAATGGGACGGAGGAGTAGATAAAGTCGAACTTGGACACCTCATGACGCAGTTTGTGGGCCATGCACACTTCTCTGTCCAGTCGTTTCACTTCTTCTCTGACCTCGAAATATATTTATGTGGGATCTGTACGTGTGTGGGGCAGGGTGCTACAGCTATCAAATTTGTGGCATATCACTGTGTAAGCTACATAAAAATTGCAGATAGTCACCAGTGTGGACACCCATAGACATCAGCTCTCTTTCTCAGTACTTTCAGTTGCTCCCTATTACGGATGAACCTGTGCAGACTGGACAAGCCGACATTGTCATTCATCTCAGAAACAGAAGCTCAGCACTCGTGCAAAATATTGTCAGATGGAGGATTATTTCTTCTTTAGACTTGAGCCAATCTTCATCTGAAATCTGAATGCGTAGTTTGATCCAACGGTACAAAGATTACACGAATTGTGGTGAGAGTCCCCATTACTGCCTCTCCAATTTTGTTAGGAAAATTAAATTTCAAAGGATTCAGGTACTGCTTGACATGAGTTATCAAAAGAAAACATTATTTTTCATACGCAGAAAGCGATCCAATGCAACTGGTCATGATGAGAGAGATTTTTCAACTAGTAAAATCATCACAACAAATTTTCGAGTGGGATTCTTCAGCTGCTAATTTGATTAGATACATCCCAACATCGAGCTCGTATATAAGTACGACACATCCCTCCAATTTTTTGCATCCATCTACTGAAAACTTTTTAATTACTAGCCAGCACCAGTATGGCTTTCTCCCTTATAGCTCAGAAAGGTTTTAATTCCGATGACGTACACGAGGCAAACCAATTAATCTTGTCATTGTTCATGCAGTGTGGCAAGGCAGTATGATGAGATTCTTTACAGACAAAATAGTTTGTATAGTTTTATAACCATGTCTACTCTCTACTGTGTGAAAAAGTGAACTATATTATACACCAGAATGATACATATAAGAGGATTCCAATTGATTCCTTGACCAGATGAATGGCCTACTGAACTCAGATAAACAGATTCCCATTTACTGAACTAGAATCTGGCCATCAAAAGGAGGCTTATCTACACCTTGCTACTTTAGTAGGACAGGGAGGGTGTGATCCAAACAGGAGGTGGCCAGTTAAGCCATGGATAGGCAAGCTGAACGTCACCAAGACTCTCAAGTGCCTCAGTTTCAAAGTTCCAAATGCAGCCTCCCTGCACCCATACATGTTTATACAGATAGTTTCTGTAGAATCATCCGTAATATAAGCACAGTTTGGCTTGAACAACGGGAAGTCTTTCCTCGAAACCAGTATTGGTGAATTAAACCCAATAAAAATAGCATGCCCTATCAGTACCGAGAGCTGCTAACCTTCACGAGCTTCTGACCACTGATATCAACCTTATATAGCTCAGTTTCATCTGTGAAAAACTCTAAGCATGGATCAATGAATCCTCCAACAAAATCTTCAGTAAGTTCTACCGGGTTGTCCAGATAATTCGCATCTACGAATCTCCACACCTGCAAGATATCTCCCCAAGGTGTCAAGACGAGGGACCTGACTGGATCATCACACTGTGAGTCTCCTTCAAACATAGTCTTCATCACCGGCGAACCACCACTGGTCAAGTCCAATGTGTGGACAGAGGAATCGGCAGATACGAGGTAGAACAGGCCATCCTTGTCGTTGTACGCCGCGCAGCTGTAGCCGCTGCTCCATTGAACGGATTCGCTCTTTGCAATGTGCGTCCACCGGCCATCACCGACCACCCTCAGTTACACCGTAGGTGAACACAACAAAATTTTTACTTTTGCCAACCAAAGCCTTTCTGATCAGTTTGCTCCTGAATAAACTTGCCATCATTTTGCTTCTTCTGTTGTGCTTTACCCTATTGAATTTGACAAGACATATGCAAAACAATGTGTTTTACATGGCAAAACCATTCTCCAGACGGTGCAACCATCTCAAGATTGAGTTTCACACTCTCCTTTCAGAGATTCATATTGGGAAATAGGAAGACTTACATATAAATAGTATCTTAGAGCCACAATCACCCTTAACCTAACACAAATGCCAAATTTACATTCGTGCAGCAGTTAGAGAATCTACAAGCAACATGACAGAATGAACAATATGGGCAAGATGCTAGATAACAAGACAACAATAAAGGCATAAACCAAGTTAAGATTGCTAACCAGCCACTTTTGAGCACAATAATACCTACAGAAGTCTTAACTTAATTTACTGAGAAGTTCTTGTTTGAGAAGGCTATAATGAAATCCAGGAAGCAAAGAACAACTCATCGTTTTCACATTTCTTGCTCTGTGAATGAAAAATATGTTCCTTTTGTTTAATAAAGCATCAATATCGCAACTATGTGCAATTCAAATTTCTTCCACTGTCCCCTCAACCAAGAAATCTCTTTCCCTGCAACAAAGGTGTCCCGGCATATTAAGAGAGGGATGGTGTGATCCAAATTGGTGGCGGCCAGTTGAGCCAAGGATGAGAAGATCGAACGTCTCCAAAGCTTTCTAGTGTCTCGGTTACAAAATTCCAGATGCCCACATCACGGCAACCATACATGTTGCCACATATTTGCTCCCAGTTATCATCTGCCAGGTACGCACAATTCGGCTTCAACATTGGAAAATCCTTTGTCGAAACTAGCATGGTGGAATTGAAACCAAGAAAAAGAGTGTGGTCTTGCAAATCTGAGCAGCTCATCTTAACTAGCTTTTTATCAGGAACATCAATCTTGTAGATCTCAATTCCATTTGAATACGACTCTGAGCACCAATCAATGACATCTTCTGAATCCTCGGGGGGCACTTGTTCAGGAGTATTTAGCCAGCGCGCTTCCATATATCTATGCACGTGCAAGATATCACTCCATGGTGCCAAGACAAGGGATTTAGTAGGAATCTCCAGCTGCAGAACTCCTGGTATAACCTTCTTCACCACCGGCAAAGGGCCGCTGAGATCGAACGCAAACATGGAATCATCTCCAAACAAAGCATAGAATACACCATCCTTCTTACTGTAGGCTGCTGCTTGGCACCCGCCATTCGGGAACCATTCATCCGATTCCTTCCTTGAAATTCGAGTCCAGAGGTCGTCTCCTACATGGGCATAGGACATCTCCCCGTCGTGCTTATGCAGGAGCAGGACGATGCATTGGGCACCGGCAGAAGGGCTGCAGGAGAGGTACACCCGGTGGTAGAGGTAAAGCCGCAGCTCCAGCCGGGTGTAGATGTCGTCGGCACCTGGTGCCATCACGTCGTCACGGAGATTGTACGCGGGCCGGCCCTGATCATCGCAGCAGTTCTCGACGAGGTAGAGCCCCGTCACAGGCGGGAGGTTCACCTGAGCGCCGGTGAGCGGATTGAGCGCCTGCAGGTTGGACTCCTCGTCGGCGGCGATGATCCAGCCGTGGCCCGAGCCGAACACGTAGCGGCTGCGGAACTCAGGCCCCGGCAGGCGGACCTTGAACGTCGCGCCGGAGGAGGGGCTGTAGATGGTCGCAGTGTTAGTGAAAGCGTGGAGTATTTGGTGTAATCACGCAATGATTATTGATATGCAAAGCATCGATTACATATAGGCCGAGAGGTTGGGATTCTGGCATCGGTTTATAGAAACATATACCGGCAGAATCACAACCAGATCGGTATACAATCAGAACTAACCATATTTGTCTAACACCCTCCCGCAGTCCGAACGTCACTAGCCACCATGTGGGAGAACGTTTAGACTGGTACGAAACTCAGTGAAGACAGATGATGGTAGGCCTTTAGTGAAGATGTCCGCGTACTGAGAAGTAGTGGGTACGTGTAAGACGCGAACAGCTCCAGCAGCCACACGCTCGCGAACAAAGTGAAGATCGATCTCGATGTGTTTGGTGCGTTGGTGTTGCACCGGATTCGTCGAGAGAACACTGCACTGACATTGTCGCAATACACGATGGTGGCACACTGCAGAGGAATGTGCAATTCCAGAAGCAAGTGGCGAAGCCAAGTCGTCTCAGCTACGGCATTAGCAACAGCACGATATTCAGCCTCAGTGCTCGAACGAGAGACGGTGACCTGTCGCTTGGAGGACCAAGAAATCAAATTATCCCCAAGGAAAACTCCATAGCCGATGTTGAGCGACGAGTATCGGGACAGCCTGCCCAATCAGCATCAGAGTAGGCGACCAGAGGGGAGAGGTCAGTTCGTCGGAGATGAAGACCATAATCCAGAGTGCCGTGAAGGTACCGTAGGATGCGCTTCATAAGCGCATAGTGTGGCTCGCGGGGGTCATGCATGTGGAGACAGGTCTGCTGAACCGCATAGGCAATATCAGGCCGAGTGAAGGTGAGATATTGCAGAGCACCAGCTAGACCTTGGTAGTGTGTTGGGTCAGAAACTGGTGTGCCGACCGTCATAGAGAGCTTGGCATTAAGGTTGACCGGTGTGGAGCATGGCTTGCAATCAGCCATCCCGGCTCGCTCAAGAATCTCAAGTATGAACTGGCGCTGAGAGAGGTGAAAACCATCAGCCTGGCGTGTGACAGATAACCCCAAAAAGTGATGTAGAGGACCCAAATCCTTCATGGAAAATTCCTGCACAAGAGAGGTGATAACACGTCGAAGCAGTGATTCTGAAGATGCAGTCAACACAATATCGTCCACATAGAGAAGCAAGTAAACGAGTGTCCTGGCCATGATGATAAATGAACAGAGAGGTGTCCGACTTGGCGCTCATAAAACCAAGGGATAAAATGTGAGTAGCAAAGCGACTATACCAGGCACGAGGAGCTTGCTTCAATCCATATAAATACTTGTTGAGACGGCAGACAAAGTCAGGATGGATAGTGTCCACAAAACCGGATGGCTGAGTGCAGTAGACAGTCTCATCAAGGGTGCCATGAAGAAAGGCATTCTTCACATCGAGCTGATGAACAGGCCAATCATAAGAGAGAGCAACCGTGAGAACTGTCCGGATAGTAGCAGGCTTGACCACAGGACTGAAAGTCTCGGAGAAGTCAACACCGGGCGCTGGGTGAAGCCACGAAGAACCCAACGTGCTTTGTAGCGCTCCAAGGATCCATCAGAACGTAACTTGCGATGGTAGACCCATTTTCCAGTTACAATATTGGCACCTGGTGGATGCGGAACAAGATCCCAAGTATTGTTGGAGAGGAGGGCCAGGCACTCATCAGTCATAGCCTCGCGCCAATTCGGGTCTGCAAGTGCACTGCGGAAAGTCTTCGGAATAGGAGACAATGCAGCCACATTGAGATCAAATGGTACCTTAGGCTGCCGAAATCCGTGCTTGCCACGCGTTACCATGTGATGCGTGTTGTCCACAGGAGAAACAGGCACAACATTGGGAGGCGGACCAGGCATGTCCGGTGCGCGACCAGCGCGGGGCCGCGCCGTCCGTGCGGCACGCGGAGGCGCGCACCAGGCGCTGGGGGCATCGGGTGGTGGCTGGGTGCATCGGGTAGCAGCTGGGCCCCACCGAGCCCCTGGCTGTTGGCCAGGATAGGCACGCCAGATGAAGCCGCGTGAGGTGCGCCCGCACTGGGGAGCAGGGGACACCCGTGTCGATGGTTCTGCAGCAAACCTGCTGGCAGCGACCTGCGGAGATGCAGGGGCAGCAGTAGTGCTGGCGGACCCGGAAGGGCTGGCCCTGCTGGCAACGACCTGCTGGGGACCAGCAGGGGTAGCAGGAGCGTGTCCATCAAGATTGGCTGTACCTACAACCAAAGAAGGACCAATAGGGAGAACAGGTATAACATCAAACTCCGAAAGAAAATCAAAGTCTGATGAAGGAGGGGAGGAAACCTCGGAAAAAGGGAATGAGGTCTCATCAAACGTAATGTGACGAGAGATGATGAGACGATTAGTGGCGAGGTCGAGACAACGATAGCCTTTATGCTCAGTGAGGTAGCCAAGAAAGACACAGGTCGTGGAGCGAGGCGCGAGCTTGTGAGGAGCCGTGGCCGAGAGGTTGGGATAGCACCGACAACCAAATACACGAAGATGGTCATAGGAAGGCTGAACTCCATGGAGAGCAAAAATCGGCGTCGAGAAGTCTAAGGTCTTAGTGGGATGACGATTCAAGAGATAAGTGGCAGCATGAAGGGCCTCAACCCAGTAGGACGGTGGAATGCTAGCCTGAAATAAAAGGGAATGCATGATGTTGTTTGTGCTACGAATAATGTGCTCAGCTTTACCATTCTGTGGCGAGGTGTGTGGGCAAGACATACGCAGCTGGACACCATGAGTAAGAAAGAACATGCGGGTGGATGAGTTATCGAACTCACGTCCATTGTCGCATTGAACGCTCTTAATTGTGGTTCCAAACTGAGTAGAGACAAAGGCAAAAAAATGAGCAAGAGTGGAAAAAGTGTCAGATTTGAAACGTAAGGGAAACGTCCATAAGTAATGAGAGCAGTCATCAAGAACAACTAAATAATACTTGTAACCTGACACACTAGGGATAGGGGATGTCCAAAGATCACAATGGATTAAATCAAAGTTCTTGGCGGCACGAGAAATAGAAGAATTAAAAGGAAGACGAACGTGTCGACCAAGTTGACAAGCATGACACAAAGGTTCTAACTCACTTTTATTACAAGAGATAGCAGACGAAGCAACTAAATGGGAGAGGGCTTCGTGACCAAGGTGACCTAGACGCCTATGCCAAAGCGTAGAAGACACTGTGCCGGCAGCGAGGGCGAGTGGTTTAAACACCGAGGACAGGAGCGGGTAGAGCTGGCCGGAGCTATTGCACCTGATGATCATGTTCTTGGTTTTGAGATCCTTCACAGAAAAACCATATGGGTCAAATTCAACAGAACAATTATTTTCTATAGTGAATTGACGTACAGAAATGAGATTTTTAAGTAAGTGAGGAGAAACAAGAACATTGTTAAGATGAAAGGTGTCGTGATTATGAGGAATAGAAACAGAACCGGTGCTAGCAACAGGAAGGATAGAACCATCACCTACAACAATGCTAGAAGGAGTAGCAGTGGTGGGGGTGGAAAGAGAGGAAAGACTACCGGAGTTTGATGTCATATGAGTAGGCCTGAAAATGGATAGAGGAAATCCACGGATGGAAAGGGCCCCCTACCCATTGGGTCCAGTGTTTAAGGATCTTTTTGGGCCGCGAATTGAAATGGACCGAACCGAGTTGGATTGTATCTGTAAAGGACCGAATTTTTGGATACGACCCGTTTTTGTACTGCAAGGGCTCGACCCGTTTAGGAGCAGCCGAGCAGCACACCGCAGGGCGGCGGCTGCAGGGACGACGCGACCGTGTCATGCATCGCCGGCGGCACCGCGGCCTTCCCCTCCATCGTTGGCAGCACCGCGGCTGTCCCTTCCATCGCCGGCAGCACCGCGTTGTCCCCTCCGTCGGCAGCAACGCACACCTTCTCCTCCATCAAGGTGACTTTGTATTTGTACTAAAATATGATATTATCAAAAGAACATGCATTCAACAATACTATGAGTCCATGGGATGAATCTACAGTACTAAGTTGGATCTGATCCAAATATCTGAAACGGATCAGGATAGGATTGGATCCTTATTTCTAAATGGGCTGGGGCGGATGGGGTTTGTGAGGCCCAAACTGGATTGGATCAGGATTCCATTGAAGATAGAAAAAATAAAAGGGCCGAACTAGGATTTGGATCGGATCTCGATCCATTTTCAGGCCTACATATGAGTTTCCGCACCTGTGTCCATGAGCCATTCATGTGGAGGCTGGAGCGTCATCGTGTTGAAGTTGGCAGCAAGTATGGCTGGATCCCAGGACAGCCCACCAGGGATACAGGCCCAGCTTGGAGGAATCGCTGGACTGTTGAAGCCTGTTGGCGGTGGCAGCGTAGAGGGCCCCTGGAAGCCGGCCTGTGAACGAGGCAGCCCAGGCAGCGGAGCAAGGGGCGGCGTGTATGGGCTCGGCCCAGCGTAGAAAGCCTGCGGTGGGCGCGGTGGAGCAGGCTGGCCGGGCGTAGAGGCCCGACGAGGATCCAGGCCAGCCCACATGTGAAAGGTCCCTGTGAAGGGGTTGAAGCCTGTGGGCCACGTGGGCTGTGACATGGCGGGCCGAGAGGCAGCTCCAGTCCAGGGCGCACGACCCCGAGGGGCACCTTGGTTGCCGCCGCTGGTACCACCACCGCCGCCGCCTGGCTTCTTGACGTTGCGTCGATTCTTCTTGCCGCCGCCGGTGTTGTAGTTGGACGGCGCAGCCTGGGGAGGAGCCGTAGTGGAGGGCCGCGGTGTGGTTGCCGCGAACGCTTGAGCTGAGGCAGAAGGCTTGGACTTCATCGTCATCTCGGCGAGCTGTAGGTCGGAGAGGACGTCGGGGTACCGTGGGAACGGGCGCTGGCGCTGGATGAGATCGGCAAGATGAGAGAACCGTTCATTGAGGCCCCGAAGCACATTGAGCACCGGTGTGCGATCCCGAACAGAGCTCACCAAGATCCGCCGATTGATCGGCGATGGCCTTAAGACGACGGCAGTAATATGTGACGGCGAGATCTCCTTGCACGAGGGTGCGAAACTCAGCGTCAAGGATCATAGCACGGTGTTCACGGTTGCCAATAAATTGCTGCTCAATACCTTGCCGGACACGACGAGCAGTGGGAGGGCCACGATCTTGGTTGGTGACCACTTCATGGAGCTCCGGAGCAATGGTGCCGTAGAGCCAAGACATGACAGTGCAGTCAAGGCGGCGCCAAGGGACGTCATCGGAGTAGTCATCGTCACGAGAGGACATGATCCGCAAGAGCATAACGCTCGAGCGTATTCAGGAACAAGCCGCGCCAACGATTGTACTGGGAGGAGACGAGGTCAAGGGTCACAGGCACAAGGGATTTGATATTGAGAATTCCCATGGCCTGGACGTGGAGGGTAGTCGTGGCAGCGGCAATCTCGGCGGCGTAGTCGACGGCGCGGGCTTCTTCAGCACGGCGTTCTTCAGCGAGGCGATCGGCTTCTGCGCGTTCAGCCTGGCGGCGTTCCCCTCGAGGCGCTCAGCCTCTTGGCGAGCGGCCTCACGACGTTCTTCGGGGGTGAAGGCGGCCACACGCTTGCGAAGATCCTCCGAAGGCGTTGACATGATGTCGGAGAAGGAGAGTGGGAGAGTGGCGGCGCGACAAGGGACGGCGGCGCGCACGCGTTAGGAGATTGCGGAAGCGGGATCGGTTCGCGGGAGACATGACGTCGGAGAAGGAGAGTGGAAGAGTGGCGGCGCGACAAGAGACGGCGGCGCGCACGCGTTAGAGATTGCGAGCGGGATCGGTTCGCAGGAACGAACCTTACTGATACCATGAAAGCGTGGATATTTGGTGTAATCACGCAATAATTATTGATATGCAAAGCATCGATTACATATAGGCCGAGAGGTTGGAATTCTGGCATCGGTTTATATTTCTTTCCATATCGCGAAAAAAATTCCATGTCTCTGGTTGATTTGAGAATATTGACCGTTTGATCGATTAGTTAGGATTGAATTCACCGTCCGATTTACTGCCGTTCTATTCACATCGTGTTTCGCGTTGATTTCACGCAGCGCGTTTAGCGTGGGACTACGTCGGCTTCACGCAGCCCTCTTCCATGCCAACGAGATGGTCATCCTCAGCCATGGACGAATTCCATTACCGCACATCGAGCCATGCAACACTGTCGACTACTTCATTGCCTCTCCTCCTCCTCCTCCTCCTCCTTCGCCGAGCCTGCCGCGCTCCTCCTCCTCCTTCCACGCCGCAGCCGGAGTGACGCGCTCTTTCACTCTCTCTCCCTCGCATCGACACCAGATCGCCATCGCATCCGGTCCTTCTCCTTCAAGCAACCGCTGCAGCCCGTTCTCTCTCGCCCTTCTCCGTCACGTCGATGGCTGAGTCGAGGCGGCGTTTGGACGACGATGGAGACGGACCGACGCCACGACAGATCGGACCAAATCCCATTTTGCAGGGTCACGCCCGGCGTTGTCCGAGCCCCTCTCTCCACATCAACCTAACCCAATCGTGCGTCCTGTGGCAGGAGGACGATGACTACGCCAAGTTGAGACCGGCACTCCCCTCCACGGAGAGCTTGGTCACCGTGTCGTTACATGCTGCTGGTGCTGCTTTAGGAGGGAGAAAGAGAGCAACCTCTGAGGTTGAACCCGAGGCTGACTCTGTAGGCAGAGCGAGCTTCTCGATGCTAGCCTGGAGGAACCTTGGAGTCCATTGGTGATGTTGCTCGCCTGCCTCAAGACCTCAACGCCACGGTGTTGTCGTGTCGTCCTCCAGTCCTCCCCGTAAGACATGGTCAGAAATCTCTATTCCCCTTTCTGCATTTTTTCCATGTCATATAAAACAAAATTGTGCTTATTTTCATGAGTGGATCTGAACTGCTGCCCTCTGAAAGATGGCACTTGTGCCCTTTGGCCTTTTTTTTTATTTCATTTCAACATGCTAGGTGACTTTTTCTGTCTTAGGTAGCAGAGACTTCCCTGATGTGGTTATTTAGAGTGCTTGGTATTTTTTTTTCCTAGCTTTAGGAGCAATCAGTTCAACTCTCGAAATTTATTTCAGATTATTCAAGGTGTAGCCAGATTATAGTTTGTATGCATCACATTAATCATATCTATTCTAAAAAATGCTCTTTCCTTTCTTTAGGGGACCAAAACAAATAATCGGATAAAAATGTTCTTTTCTAATAATGGGTCTAGGTGAACCACTACTCCGTTTAAACTATTGCTTCAGCTATTTATAGCACCATAAGCTGTATTAATGAGTTATTGGATACCAGAGTTTTTTGCTTTATGAAAGCATGTACAGAGGATATGAGCTATAATGAAAATATAGATTTTGATTGTTGAAACAACTAGACCTGATATTTGAAAAGAAATTTCTTTAATAAGATACACATCCCTTTTAGTTTTGTAATAGAATCGAATTCATAATTATAAATATTTGGAGCTAGCTAATAAAAACTTTCGTGAGTTCCTTAGAAAATTAGCAACTGGTTTTTTACACCTGTGTAATTTTTACTATTCATTAAATTTTGTTAGATACTACAATCTATGAAAATTAAAGCAGATTCGATTTATCTTGGATGCGGGACATCTTTTGCGGTGTTTGTTTGCTACATAGAACTATGGATACGGTCATGAGTCAGACAACTTCTTTGTGCCTTTTGACTCCGTGCCTCTTATTATACAACTTCTGTGGTGACTAGTTAGTAGGGATAGCTTATAATATGCCTCTTAAATATTGCTCTGCTCAAAGCTTACCTTCGAGTTATGCTATTGTTGTATTTAGTAAAACAAGTATTTACATCAAATAGTTTGCTTCCTTTTTTTATTTGTAGTTTGATTCCTGACAGACTAAAGAAGAGTCTTTGTGTTCACAATTCTTCTACAACACTTACAAATGATTAAATTTGTAACATCGAAGTTCATTCCTTGGGTTGAAAAAGGGTCCACTCGATTTGATGATAACATTTAATATTTTAGGAACTAAATTTGTTTATGATATAAACTCTTCTAATTGAATTCTTTCATTTAATAGGTAAATTCAACCAATCAAACCTATAGGATGTGATGATACCATGGGTCCCTGCTCATTCTACAATGACAGATTTGACTTTTGTTTTCGTATGAAACAAGGGACTACCTACGCAATTGGTACATGACTTCTATTTATCTCCTAAAATATTGCTATTTTTTTGTTTGTCTTTTTGGTCGATATTGCAGGTGTTAATATGAAATATCCACTGACTTGCATTAGGTGGATCTTATGCGAGCCCATATACCTATGCTACTATACAGGAGACGTTATAGCCATGTAACGGACACATAGCTTATTTGCTAACTACCGTAGATTTAAACATCCTACAATACAATAGGTGCATGAGAAGAAAGACCGAACATCCAGTGCTTTTTCCCCTCTTGAGTGGCAAGACCACAAGATACATGTTGCCCATAATATTGTATCTCCGGTACTCAATCCTAGATTATGATGAATTATGTATCTTATGTAAACTGTTTTGCATGAGAATTCAGTTGCCATTTTTTAATTCAGTTTGTAAGGAACTTTTTTTATTTCTTCCGTTTTGTGGTGAAAGATGTTCAACTTTTTTATTTTACAAACAAAAGAAAGATGTTCAGTTTAGCAATGATAGGGTCAGATTGTTGGGATTTTCTGATCTGTTCCACAGAGATGAAGGTAGTAGCAAGTAGGAGGCATAAATGTAAAAACATCGTGTCCAACACTTTGTGATCATTTGTATATATTGTATGTACTAAGATACATAGAAAATATCTTTCTTATTAGAGTCATAAAACAATTGGTCATTCCACAAACCATATATACCTCCCTAACCGTTTAAACAAAAAAAAAACTAATGATGAAAACAAATGGTGCACATATAAACGGGCGCAGCGTTAGCGCGCCACCCATCTAGTAGAAACATATACCGGCAGAATCACAACCAGATCGGTATACAATCAGAACTAACCATATTTGTGTAACAGCCCCAAATGATGTACTCAAAATCCTGTAATATTAGTATTCGAGTTTGGAGCATGTTTATTACAATTTGGTAGAAGTTTGAATTTAAATCGTGTGAGAAATGGAGGAAAGAAATTCGCAAAGCTATTGTTTGAATTTCTCGTGACTTGGGCCTAATCTACACCGCGGCCCACTCTTCATCTCTCTCCCCGCAGCCCGGTCCGGCCCGACCCGCGGTCAACAGGGGCATCTTCAACCCCCTCCCCTTTCCAGCTCGACCGACCGCGCACGGCGCACGCCGGCGACGCCACGTCGGACGCGCGTCGCGTAGCGGCTCCAAAGCCAACCGCTCCCTCTACTTTTGCCGCCTACAAGATCCCCCGCACCAGCTGCCGCCCCTTCCCATCTCCCTCGCGCCGCCAGGGCGAGAAGCCCAAACCCTAGCCGCAGGCCGTCGAGGTTTTTGCCGTCGCCGGCGTTGAGGAGTCCGCCAGGTGAGAATCTTGTCGCCGTCGTGTTCAGCTCGCTACGCTGCGTAGACCGGTGCTCACCACTCTGTTTGGCGTGCTCCGGGGAGGACGAGCGGGGCCTTGGGAGTTTTGAGTCATCTTCTTCTCCGTCGCGGGCCACCCCCGTCGGCGAGGCCTCCGGTGAGCTCGACCTCCGTTCTTGAGTCTCCGTCGAATGCCCTCCCTCTTAGTGTTGAGCGGTGTTTCTTCCGTATCCGGTAGCGACGGAACGCCGGAACCGTGGTCACCGCCAACTCTCTTGTGGCGTTCGTATCTCGCCACCGTCGAGCTCCATCGCCGGCCACCGTTAGCGCCTCCCCGTCCACGCTTCGACCGTCAAAACCTTCCCGGTAAGCTGCCACCCCATTTCCCCCTCCTTATTCCCTTTGATTCGTGTCGAATCGATCCCTCCGTCAAGCTCCGCCACCGCACCGCCATGGCCGGCGGTGAGGAGTTGGTTTGAGCGGAGCTCGTGTATCATTCTTGGTTCGTTTAGCTTCGCGGGGATTGCTTGGAGCTCGTGCGCGTGTTTATTTGGAGAAAAGAGGGAGCTTTGCTATGTTTCGTGGTAAGCCGTTGAGCCGCCGCCGCGGTTCTCACCGCCGGTAGGTCTCCGACCACCGTCCGGGGAGGGGATTAGGCGCAACGCGTTCGTGGGGGTACAAGCTTGGTTTTGGAGGTCTTCTTGGCCGATTTGGTGAAGCGTTGGGGTTTTCCCCTTTGAGCGCCGCCGTCGCTTCGCTCCGGCGAGCTCCCGTAGCTCGACGGAGAGGAGCTGGTCCGGGGAGGCCCACCCTCGGGTGCGCATGGGGGAGCTCGTCCGTCCGGTGGCCACGTGATGGCCCGCGGCGAGCCGAGACGGCCGGGCAAGCCAATTCCGGCAGGTCCGTGGCGGAGCGCCGGAGGCGCCGCCCCTCCGACAGTCGGCGTCATGCCGACGTCGATCACGGGGCCCGCCGGTCGGCGTTGGTCCACGAGGTTGGGTTTGAGCAGCTGCGTAGACCCGGTCTTCGTGGACCGTAGAAAGAAAAGGAGAGAGGAGCTCCTGGTGGACCCGGTCCACCGTGCTGGCGTGGCGATCTACGTGGCGGATTTTTCTGCTGATGTGGCATCACGTAGCGTAGGTGTATGCGGACGTGGCTCCTGGTTGTCGACTGCGTGGCAGCCGCGTGGCAACCACGTGGCGGAAGAATTGCCACGTGGTGCTGACCTGTAGAGTGTTTAATCGATGTGGCGTCCACGTGGAGTCAACGTGGCGCCTACGTGGCAAAGATTATTCCAGAGAATATTCCATTTCTTTTTATTGGATTTTCTTGAATTTCTATAATTCCTTTAATCTTTGGAAATTCATATCTTTTTCCTGGAGACTCGAGAAAAATACGCGGTCGAGTTGCGTTGGACTCGTAGCGATGTTCTCTACGCGTTAGTGTAGTTTTTGGTCATGTTCTAGTACCGTAATTTCCGTCGTCTGTTTCGTACTTTTTCCTATTGTCTCGTTTTGCGTGCCTAACTCCTCGTTTCACGGTCCGTCGGACGGTGCCGAGGAGTTCCGTCCGAGCCGCAGTTTGAGGAGTTTCCGCCAGTGCAGCGAGTACGAGTACCCCGACCCGGCACTGGGAGCAGCCCTATCCAGGCAAGCCGCAATCCTTGACCACTCTTGATCCTATTTAGTACTTGCATTATATTGGACCATGCATGATTAATGGTTACTTGCACTTGTAGTTTACCTATGCCATACTATGCTATCCTTGCCACTGTTTGCCATAGGTTGTTCTACTCGTTACTCGCATGCTTAGTACTTGCTTAGTTGCTTAATTGAATCCCATGATGACTATACATGTTTTTGTGTAAAATAAATTGTAGGTGTTTCTTAGGTGTCGAGTTTCCGTACTAGATACCCTGTAGGACTTTTGCGGGGGCGAGTGTGTAGGTGGTTAGGTGCTTGGGAGACTTCGGGGAGTCTCTATTTGGAGAGTACCTGTTGCGGGTACAGTTGTGTAGGGGCCTTGGGTTTATGGGACCCCTGTTGTGGTGACACTCGTTGTTGAGACTCGTTGTTTTGAGGAGAGGAATGGTGACTCGCCCCGGCAGCTTAAGGACGGGTTCTTGTGCTTGCTTGCTCTTTGGTCTACTAGCATACCACGTGACTTATATGGGCGGGTTGGATCATAATACTTAGCGGAGGAATGGGTGGCCCGCCGTGGTGTAGAGATTAGTGGTAGTGGGTGTTGGAGCGTTTGTCTCGACCCACGAGCGAGAGGATATCCCACCGGCCCGTGGTACGCCTTGTCACACCCTTCAGGACCTTCTTTTCCTATGTTGTGGGTAGAGGATCCCGGACCTGAGGGACGGGCGCCACCCATTCGATGCTTTGAGGAGTGATCTTGTGAGTGTTGCTTTGCTTGGGCCACGACGGTGGTCTTTTGTTTGAGTACCTCTTCACGTGGGTACAGCTTGCTTACTCTCTGCGAGAGATATATAACTCTATACGTATAGTCTAACCCAAAGTATGGGCACTACCTCCGAGCGACCCACTTGATTAGCATTTACTACTTCTCCCCTCGATAGGTGTTTTACTTCCGGCTTCGAGCTGTGGTCCCGTGGAGGTGTGCGGGACATAAAACTTGACCCTTGCAGGATTGTGTTGTTTTCTGCAAGGCCACTTATAAAATTTGACTAATAATAAAATAAGATTCACATAGACTTGAGGAATAATGCTTTAGGTGCTAGCCCTTGCCTTTCCTTGAACTATCCCAACATGCATATATTGTTGCTAGGTAGTTTGCGGCTTGCTGAGTACGTTATGTACTCACGGCTTTATCACTTTGTTTTTCGGACGCCGTTGCCGAGGAGCCGGCCGAGCCGGTTGAGAGAGCTGACGAGGAGGAGTGACGGTCTCGCCTACACTCGAGTGCTTGTGGGTATGGACTTCACTACGGTTCTTCATCGGAGATGCTTCCGATTTGCTTCCGCTTTGCTAGACTTCTACCATGATGTCGCGATGGCCTGCGTGCCACGCTCTTGTACTCTTGAGATTGAAATTTATGCATTTTAATAATGTACTTGGAGATTCTATTATCTTGTCTTGATTACTCTTTTTATTTATGGTTTTTCTGTACTAACATGTGTTGGATGTACGTGTCACACTCCTGGGAGTGACATAGAGGTACAAAGGGTCCGGGTTTCACGTCGGTGAAATTCGCGTCCTCACAATTTGTCTAACAGTTAGCATCGTCGGCGCCGCACGGGTAGAGGAGGCACGGGGACGGGTCCGTGATCGGGAAGCGGATGCGGCGGATCGGGAAGGCGGCGGTGCGCCACGAGGCGCAGACGGACCCCGCGCGGAGCAAGTTGGGGATGTCGAGGACGCGCATCACCAGTGCTATCAGATCTTCGGGGAGGGCCGACCAGTCCGGGTAGACAGACGCCGGCTCCATGGATGCCGGCTGTCGACGGCGGCGGCGGCGGCGATTCGGTGGCGCTGGAAGCAAACGGATAGGATGTTGGGGAATTTTCGCCGGCGGAGTCGTCTCTATAGGCTGGCTTCTAACGGGCCGAGTTCGTTTGGGCTTTATGAGGCTGCTGTGTTCTGCTAGGAAACCATTGGCAAGAGTCCAGACTGGCCCAGAATGCAGCAGGCCGAAATCTAACCGAATTCGACACAGAAGGTAATTTTCTGCTGTAAACATGGAGAGAACTCTCACGCGCATCTCTCTATACGCATGCGATGTGATTTTTGGTGTAGAGGATGATATAAATTAGCAAAACATCCATATATTTTCTCGGAGAGAAGCAAGGAATTTTTGAGAGAAACTACGGCAATTCCTTTGGAGATTGCCTGAACTTTTATTGCATTGGTAACAAGGGTACAATCCTTGTTACAAAAGAATTGTTACATGGTGAGGTATACAGATGAGAGGGGAAAACCCTTGAGTAAAAAGCAAAAGAAGAAAAAAACTAATTCTAGAAAACTAAGGGAAGAAACTGTTGCACCATAATCTGAGAAGAACACGATCGTCATTATGGTGGCAGCAATGAGACCACAGGACCAAGTCATCACTGCAGCGAGCTGCAATCACTAGATTTGATTCATCTTCTTGTCTAAAACTTTTGCATTCCTACACTTCCAGATGCCAGAAAATTTTTAAAAACGGGATAATAGAGCAGAGTAGATCGAGCTCCCCTGTTTCGCGAACAGGAAAACAAAGTGCGTCATCCAGCAGATGGAACGACGCGTATCAAACCTTCTTGTTCTTCGCTGTTCGACAGCCAAGGAAGAACTGCTCACAACGATTCAACCACGAGTCCGGGTCAACCTTGTCGTACTTGGGAAATTCCAGCTTGTGGACGCTGGAACCCCATCGTCATCCGTGTGGTTGCGGCGATGATGCGGATCGAGCGGTGGCAACGGCGAGTTAGGCGGTGGCTCGTGATGCTTCTGGTGGCCATTGCTTGAGTGTTGACCCACCGAATTACCCGACTCAGACTTGTCTTTCTTGAATGCCACCCGACGCTCGCTGTCGGCAAATAGCCCGACAGGGACGCCTCGACGCGCGACAAGGCGAGGTTAAGTATCGCCTGCTGGTTGTCTTGATTGGCTACCATCTTCTCGAGGGAGTGGAATTTGTCCGAGATCAGCTAGAGGGGGTGCAACAACTCCTCAATGGTGGCCATGCGCTTGGCAAGATCGGTCGTGGTGACCTTGACGGCATCCTTCGTGTCTGGCGGCGGATTGGTCATGGTAGGTAAACCTGGGACAACTGATACCAAATTGTCACAAGCGGAGGATAAATATGAATTGGTTGGCATAAAACGACAAAGATTATACGAGGTAGTGGGTCTTAGCCTTGGAGCTCGTCGACGCGAAGGTGCCGTGATGAACCACGTCGTGCTGCCAAGGCATGGTTGTTACAGAGGCTAAGCCCTAACAAATTCCAAGTTGGCTAAAACTCCTCGGCTCGGTCTCTATTATAGACTATAGAGCTGGCCAACAAAATCATAACAGAATCAAACTAAATCTTTAACTAAGGAAACTACGAAGTGGACTTGATCTCTTCCCCTTCACGTGCACGATGCTGGCGCCTCACGCGACACCTCTGGTATTGAGTATCGAGCATGACATATATGATGAGGCTGCATAGTTGAGTGAATTGCCGAACTTGTTAGCACTTTTGCATGAACGACACTAAATTTTGTTCATAAGTTGTTTAAAAACATGTAATAAGTGATACTAGAAGTATGGATCACACAATTAATAAGTAATATTAGAAGTATTATTTTTTATTTTGTTAGAAGTGACTAAATTTGGTTCATAAGTTGATTAAAAACATGAGTGAATTGCATAAAACTACAACTATTTGTGTCATTGTTGCAGAAAACTACAACTTTCTATTCCTATTGCAACGAACTGTGACACTCCGTGTCTTAATTTTTCGAGTTAGCATTTTTAAAACTAATCTCAAGGCTGGATTAACCTACCCAAGAAGTATCATTGACATGCAAAGTGTTTTGGGCACCGAATAAATTCAAAAACACCTTGGTTTGAACTACAACTCAAATTTTTACCAAAAATATATGTTGTAGGGCATGTCAAATGAAAAATCTAGGACAAAACCCCACTGGATTTCATCAAGGTTTGATACCCCAAATAAATCGGACAAGCTTAGCTTTTAAGCCTTTTCTCTGGATTTTTTAGAATTAATCTAGAAAGGATTTTTGAGTATACTCTTCGTGCATGTCACTTTCTAGAGTTATACTTTTCCACAAAATTCTACCCTTTAATTTTTGAGCTCGGGAAGGCCATGCTTTTGATTTTTCAAAACCGGATCAGACCACAGTTGGAAATTCGGGAAAAAGAAAAGATGCTGAGGGGAATATGCCGTGGGGCCCGCTCGTCGGCGAGCCGGGGCCGCGCCCGCGCCCGACCGGCGCCGTACACCGGCGCCGCGTGGCCGTCGCGCTCCGGCCCGACCCCACCTGGTCGGGGGACAAAAGGGAGGCTCCCTCCCGGTCGGAACACCCCCTCTCTCCCATCTCTCTCTCTCTCCCGAGCTCTCCCCACCCGCCATTGCCGCGCCCTCCCTGGAAGCTCGCCGCCCCGCCGTCTCCGGCCGCCGCAGCCCGGGCCGAGCACGCCACGGGAGCCGCCACACCCCTACACTACTCCACGACCCTAAACCCCCAAAAATGGCGGACTAGAAACGACCAAATTCGAAGAAGTCCGCGAGGAGCTTCATTCCGGCCGTCAGCCGTCGCGGCCAAATTACCGCCTCTCCGGTGAGCTTCGTCCGGCCATTCTTCTTCCGGTGGGTGCGCACATCGGTGGAGTTCCCTCTCAAACCCTAACTCCCATTGTTGTCTCGCGAGGTCGCCGGAATCTCCAAATTTCCCGGTCGCGGAGCTCGGCCGCCGCCACCTCCACGCCGTCCACCATCTCCGGCCGAGCTCATCCAAAGGGGAGGCTAGGACGGGAGAGCCCATGCTCCAGTGAAGCTCCACGGCCAAGCCGCTCCTCCGTCCGTTCCTCCCGCACGACGAGCACCCCCGCCGGACCCCTCCGCACCGCCGCCGCCCGACGCACCGCGTCTCCGGTGAGGGTCCCGTCAACCCAACCCCACCCCAAGCTGCGCCATTCCATACCGCATCCGGAACACCCCCGGCCTTGGGCCGCGAGCCGCGGACGCCGCTCCGGCCGTCGCGCCGCCGCCTCCCGGCCGCGCGCCGGCGAGGCCACGAGGCGGGCCACACGGCCCGGATCCCGTGTGGCCACGGACACACGTGGATCCAGAACCCCGTGGTCCTCGGTGTGGCCCAGAGCGCGGAGATTTAAATTTAAGTCTCGAATGGCATTTTCGTAATTAGTTCCGAAATTCAATTAAACTTAGAAAATTCATATCTAGAGTTCTGGGCCTCCAAAAATTGCAAACTAAATTTTGTTGGACTCCTGGGGACATGTACTATTTTATGGTGCATTCAATTGGCATTTTCAGGAGCAAATTATTTAGGTCAAATTTCTTTTTAAGGGATTTTAATTAAATGCTTAGTTAATTAATGAATTGCCCCAAATTATGAAGCTTAAGTTAATTATTATCAATATCATGTGCCTAAGGACCAGGAGCAATTTAATTGCCATTTTACCTAGTTTTGCTAGAATTATTGGATTAATTTCTTGCACATGTGATAATGATTTAAATGCTTCATGGGAGTTGATGAAGGAGATAAAATAGATAATCACCTTAAATTATTTTCACCCTGCTGGACACCACGTTAATTTGTACTCATGAATTAAATGTATTTGATGAAATCCGCACGTATTCCGTAAAATATTCAATGTCATGTTTTCATCAAAATTTACACATCACCTTTGCATCATGTAGCTGCGGTGGTGAACGTGGTAACCGGCGAGAGACGCCGGAAGCTGCTGCTGTTGTTGACCCAGCTGCTCAGGGTCAAGCTGAAGGCAAGCCCGGTGCACAACCTTTTAGTTTAAGTATTTTAATTTCATCACTATGCTTGTAGGTCTGTATTGTGCATTAGGTCTACAGGAGTTGTGATGAAAACCCTAGCATGCGAGTAGGATCCTATTTATCCTAGTTCGCTTGCCCTACGCTAGATGCTTGCATAAATAGGGCGATGATCCGTCGAGTGGTACGGAGACCACTCGTAGATAGGACAATCACTTTTGGACACGATGCTAAGTATTGAGAAGAGAATGGAAATTGGAGGCCGGACGGGCAACTAGGTGGAAAGTGAAGGACTGAAAGAGTCTTCAAGGTTGTAGCCCCGTCTCGTGCACACAAGGACCACGTCGTGTCCGGCCCATGTGGATAAGTTTGAACGTACTGCTTGCATGCTGGAGTTAATGGGTCCGATGAAACCGACGTACCGATGGTGGCTGTATGTTAGAGAGATACCCTACTCCCTTGGTTACTTGGCAGGAATTTGGGAGGAGAGAAGGGAGCACTCTACTCACGGATGACGTCCGGGACGGCATCGCGTGGGGACCCTTCTCGGGGAGCTAGGCCCGACTAACACTACGGTACCGGCTGGGAAAGGTTGTCTCATGCGGCTTTCGGGAAGCGCGTATGTGACGTGCGATCAGGTTTCTTCTGCAGGATGTAAATCGATTCGAATCGCTGCCCCTCACGATGAACGAGTACCACTTATCTCGTCCGCCGGAACGTAGTAAGAAGAGAAACAATGATGATGATGATTATGATTAATTTGCTGTATTGCTTAATTACTTGTTTGGAAACATGTAATGCAGTAGCTTAGTGCAAATTAAATTTATTCTTTCGAGCAACTCAATTAAACTGCTAAAAGTTGAAAGTAAGGATACACTTGTAGGCCAGCTTAGTGCTTAAATGTATCCTACCCCCTAGCCTTTGCATGTCTAGGAGTCGGTCGTAGATGGCCACCTTGACGGGTCGGTCTTGCTGAGCTCTAGTTGCTCGGGGCTTTGCTCTATGTGGTTTTCGAGAGGACCCTATGGGACAGGATCTCGACGTCGGCGATGACGTCCGGCAGGAGGAGACCCCGGGTGACGGCCACTACACTTGGGAGTGGTGCGGCCCGGATGAATAGAGGAGTTGAAGTGCCGGTAAGATGTTTTAGGGCAAGAACATCTGTCTCTACCGGGTGCCCGTGATGTATCGCCGAGAGAGCGATTGTATCTTATTTGCTTCCGCTGTGTAGTTGTTTTCCAAACTTATTAGCTTCGATGCTTTCGAGACTCGAAGTACATTTGTACTTGGGATGAATGTGAGACTTGTACTTATATTCATTGCATTATGCTTATGTTTGTATGTTGTAATATCGGGTATCACAGCGCGTGATACCACCCATGAGGATCCTGGAGATGGAAACGCCTCTTCGTGAGGTGGGTCTGTCACACGAACTACAACTATTTGGACTTTGAGTTGCAGAAATCTACAACTTTAGCAATTTCTACTATGGAGTGATCGAGATCCCACCTGTCAATCTGATGTTGTTGTTTTGTATTCCACGTCGGATGTGGGACTCATCCCAAGTCACCATGTTGATGTGGAAAAGACAACTCAGGTATTTGGACCGGCCCCCAATAACTCACCCAGTTGGAGTCTGTTGGATCAACATAATTCCTCAACTGGTGCTCATCACGACACTTCCCTCCTCGATTGTTCCTGATCTTGCGCCTCTTGCTTCAGCAATGTCGCTCAAGTCGAGTAGGGTCATGTGCAATCGAATGAATCAACAATAATGGTAACACAATGTTAAAAATCAATACAACATCACGACCATGTATGGGCCAACCAGGTGGGTATGAGCTGTATCTTCCACATCAGCATGTCATGTGGCACGACTCCAGCATCCGATATGGACAATGGAATTGTATTATCAGACTGACATACATGACCCATGACCACTCAAGAACAGAAATATTTAAAGTTGTAGTTTTCTGCAACTCAAGATCAAATAGTTATAGTTCTTTGCATTAGGGATCAAAACTTATAGTTTTCTGCAACCATGACATAAATATTTATAGTTTTGCGCAATTCACTCTAATAACATCTATTAATAATTCATATTAGAAGTATCATTCTATTGGTAAGAAGGTACCATCCCTAATATCACTTATTACATGTCTATAAATAAGTGATATTAGAAGTATCATTCCATTGGTTATTATGAATCATATAATTGATTTTGTTTTTTCCTTAGGGGCTACTATATGTATGCAAAAATTTCCGAAATGCTGCTACAGTGGAATTCATTTTCTTTTTTTTTTCTATTTTGCAGAAGGCATGGAGTGGAACTCAATAGCATGTTCAATATTTATTTGTTGCAGAATATTGTATTACTATGTGTCATTTCGATGCTTCCAACTAGGCATAGTATGACCATACCTAACAAATAAGAAGTGGTATGGCCTGTTTGCAAATCATTTACAATTAGTTAAAAAATTCCATTTAAGGGATATATCACTGATTCACTATGCTCCGGTCAATGCCACCCATCTTCTTACTCAAAATTTGTTTTTGTAGATCCAGCAATAACAAGACAGACCTCTCTTTATTTAATATGAATTATGCCTGCATTTATTTCATGTTGTATTCCTTGGGGTTGTTTGCGTGGCACTACTTCACTGGTTGTACTTAGAAGCATAGAGACAATAACAATTAATCAGTACCTTGAATAAAAGTGGATGTCTCTGGAAACCATGAAACCAATTTCTCTGTGGATCAAAAACTTATGAAAGTTAAGTTACTTAAGAACAAAACTGTACAAGACACCTTTGCTAAGGGTTAATCACATGCGCTTGCTAAGGCCTCACGGCTCTTGATCTAGACAGGAATACAACTGTGTATCTGGATGAATTTAAAGGGCATGTTTTATATTGTACTATAATCTGGATGAAGTGTTGTGTTATTGGATGTGGCCATTGCCTGAGTGATATTTATATTGGTTTAAGTCAGTCCAACGAAGCACAAATAAAGTTATAAATCGATGATGTACTGTAATGATTTGAGTTGTTGGGTAAGTTTGTGTGCAGCATTATTTATTGGGATATAAGAGCATATCCACCAGCCTAGCCAAAGAATTCTCTTTTCTCCTAAAACGCGGCTCCAACAGTCTAGCTAAATACGAAGGAAAAATAGATCCTCCTTCAACCTGCACTTTTTGTCCTCGCTCTTAATCGCCGGAAAATTCGTTGGTTCCCAAGGAGGAGTTCCCCTTCGCGTGCCTTTCTGACGCGCTGTATACACGAAGGGCTCGTTCCGGAAGACCCTGGGGCCTAATTTATTTGTCGGTGTTCAAGATGCAATCAAGCCGCCGACCTTAATCAAGGTTGTTTCTCACTCACCGATGAAGTGTGACCAGGAGATAGAGTCCTACCTGAGAGGTAGAACAAGTGAGAACGTGAGGCGACTCGTTGGCTTTCTGGAGTCCTATGCTGAGATTGAAGACTCGTAGCGATTGGACGGGACTCGTCTGCGTTCTGGATCGGAGAAAGGATCCCAGGATAAACATAGATGATAAACTGCTACAACACTTTGTGTTGCTATCTTTGCCCAAGCAATTTGACAACCTTGTTGGAAATTACAACATGAAGGAGAATGATTGGACTCTTGACCAGCTCATAGCCAATTGCATTCAGGAGGAGGACAAAATCAAGAGTCAGCCTGGTGGCTATCCTGTCAACCATGTGAGAGACAACAAGGGCAAAGGTCGTAAGTACCCCTCCAACAATGCAAAAGCTAAGGGTCTAAGGCATCAGCCACATCTGGACAGGCCCACAGTTGAGAAGGATGAATGCATGCACTGTGGGAAGAAAGGGCACTACAAGAAGGACTTTCCAGACTGGCTGAAGATGATGCTCAACAAGAAGCAAGGTGAGAAAATTGATTATGCTAGATCCACTTGGTGGATTGACTCTGAAGAAACTATTCATGTTGCAAATTGTGTACAAGGTTTCAAAACGAGTAGGGCAAGAACAAGAAACGAAGGTACCATTAGAGTCGCCAATGGAGTGGAAGCCAATGTAGAAGCTGTGGGAGATATTCACCTAGAGCTTAGAGATGGCTTCATTCTTAGACTTAGGGATGTTATTTATGTACCTTCGTTACAAAGAAACTTAATTAGCATGTCTCGTTTGGACATGGATGGATATGATTGTCATTTTGGAAATGACAAATGTGAATTGTGGTTTAATAATGATTGCATTGGTTATGCGTCTTTACAAGATAAGCTTTATTTATTGTCACTTGGTGATGATGTGAATGCGATACAAGATGCAAATGATGTTTTACAAGATGCAAATGATTTGCAAGATGTGAATGTTGATTTGCATAATAAGAATGATAGTACGCCCTGATCATTTAAAAAGAGCAAGAAAAGAAAGAGAACTCAACCCGTCTCATCGAAATTATGGCATTGTCGTTTAGGCCATATTTCGAGGGGAGGGAATTGAGAGACTTGTGTGTTAGAGTTCTCGAAATTAGAACAATGAAGCACGGGAATTCAACATCTCTCACCACGACGATGGCACCCTCCTCTTCCTCGACAACACCGGCGTTCAACATCTCGGGTAACACCCTGGACCCCTCTCTCTCTCTCTCAGATCTACCAGGTTAGATGTGCATGCTACTACTACTAGTGACGATGCCTAGATCCCTCAGTTCAAACACTGCTCAATTGCTAACTGCATTGCAGCCCTAGCACGAGCTGCTTCTATGTTTGCTAGTATATTAAGAGCTTCAGAGCACATATATAATACTGTCTTGACAAATCACATGCTAAAGTAAACAAGAAAATGCTAAGCAAAAGAGAACCGTTGATGAGTAGAACTGAGTTAACTATTCATTATGTCCGCAACCTATCAAATAATGCATCATGAAAAAATTCTAGTGTCAGGACTTAACAAAAAATGAATGAAATCGGTCAAGCACTTGGACAGATAATATGTGCTACAGCAATCTGATCATGAATAGGGCTTCTGGAATGTAAACCAAAGAACTGCTCCTTACAGTATAACTGAAATAATCTCTATGTAACATAGTGTGATTGTTGTTTGGGGACAACATTTGTCCCTGACAGTTTGACAAGAATTTAAGTCGGACAACGCAATTTAATCTGCTGCCACTTAAAACTACAGGTTAACTATATAGCACTGTCATACATTTAGAGATTTATTTGTTGCTTATTTAGACAGTGATGCGCTAGACAAATACATAATTTGTGGAAATTTAGGTGATCTTTACGCATCCATCCTACTGTTAAATAAATATCGGGAAAAGAGGATGACTGAATTAGCCTATAGTAATCTAGTAACATTCTTTGACACATGTTTTTTTCTTGATCTAAAATTGCTCTGCCATGGCCCAAAAAACATACGTAGCAAATCTAAATCCACAATGTTATATGCTACTAGTGGAGTCCTGATTCCTGACTATCAAATTCTTAAGAGACCTAACTTTCATGAAAGGATCGAAACTTACCTCACTGCTGCATCCAGAATTCAGATTTCCAATATTGCAAGTGTTCTGACGAAACAATGTTATATGCTACTAGTGGAGTCCTGATTCCTGACTATCAAATTCTTAAGAGACCTAACTTTCATGAAAGGATCGAAACTTACCTCACTGCTGCATCCAGAATTCAGATTTCCGATATTGCAAGTGTTCTGACCAAACAAAAGATAGAAATGCACCAACCTGTGGTCACTTCATGTTCCCTTATCACCTTTCGTTTCCTGATGTGCACCTGCCTGCCTCAGTTTGATGTTCATCACCCTGCCTGTTTCAATGTTTAGTGTTGACGAGTGTTGGGGAAGATAGCACGTGGGTCAAACAAATGAAAATGAGCATACTGGAAAGTGCCATTAGTGAAGCCTGAAGCGCTATCCATCTTCAAAAGAGAAGTTCCAAATATTTATTCAATTTGTTTGAAACACATATTCTTGCATCAATAAAAAAATCCATTTTCAAGGATGAAAGGTTCCAACATAACTTGTTCCAACAATGTCGCCCAAAGATTTACTATAACAGTATTTCTAACATGTCAACACCCATAGGACTCTAAGGTAATTTACTACTCGAATAAACCTTCTGGTTCAAACAGAGGGATACAACAGAACCAATGAACCAGAAAAACACTCCAAGATAGTTTCCAAATCGCTACTCCTTTGTTTATCTTAAAGCATCAATACAACAATAGTGTGCGCTTGAAATTCCTCTATTGTTCTCTCAACCAAAAAAATTATTCCCAAGCATCTGCACCGTATTAAGAAAGGGATGGTGAGATCCAAATTGGAGGCGGCCAATTGAGCCATGGATGAGAAGATTGCACATCTCCTAGGCCCTCTAGTGTCTCTGTTACTAAGTTCCAGATACCCACATCACGACAACCATACATGTTGCCACATATTTCCTCCCAGTTGTCATCTGCCAGATATGCACAATTCGGCTTCAACTTTGGAAAATCCTTTGTCGAAACCAGCATGGTCGAATTGAAACCAAGAAAAAGAGTGTGGTCTTGCAAATCTGAGCAGCTCATCTTAACTAGCTTTTTATCAGGAACATTAACCTTGTAGATCTCAATTCCATTTGTGTACGTGTCTAAGTACTGATCAATGACCTCTTCTGAATCCTCAGGGGGGACTTGTTCAGGAGTATATAGCCAGCGCTCTTCCCTATATCTACGCATTTGCAATATATCACCCCATGGGGCCAAGACAATGGATTTAGTAGAATTCTCCAGCTGCAGAACTCCTGGTATAATCTTCTTTACCACACGTGAAGGGCCGTTGAGATCGAACACAAACATGGAATCATCTCCAAACAAAACATAGAATACACCGTCCTTCTTGCTGTAGGCTGCTGCTCGGCACCCGATATTCGGAAACAAATCATTTGATTCCTTCCTGGCAATTCGAGTCCAGGTGGCATCCCCAACACGGGCATAGGACATCTCCCCGCAGTGCCTGTGCAGGAGCAGGACGATGCATTGGGCACCCGCGGAAGGGCTGCAGGAGAGGTAGACCCGGTGGTAGAGGTAAATCCGCAGCTCGAGCCGGGTGTAGATGTCCTTGGCACCCGGTGCCATCACGTCGTCACGGAGGTTGTACGCGGGCCGGCCCTGATCGTCGCAGCAGTTCTCGACGAGGTGGAGCCCCGTTACTGGCGGGAGGTCCACCTGAGCGCCGGTGAGCGGATTGAGCGCCTGCAGGTTGGACTCCTCGTCGGCGGCGACGATCCAGCCGTGGCCCGAACCGAACACGTAGCGGCTGCGGAACTCAGGCCCCGGCAGGCGGACCTTGAACGTCGCGCCGGAGGAGGGGCTGTAAATGGTCGCAGTGTGAGCATAGTCGGCGCCGCACGAGTAGAGGAGGCACGGGGACGGGTCCGTGATCGGGAAGCGGATGCGGCGGATCGGGGAGGCCGCGGTGCGCCACGAGGCGCAGACGGACCCCGCGTGGAGCAGGTCGGGGATGTCGAGGACGCGCATCACCAGCGCTATCAGATCTTCGGGGAGGGCCGACCAGTCGGGGTGATAGGAATCCTCCTCCATGGGTGCCGGTCGTCGTCGTCCACAGCGGCGGCGGCGACGATTTGGTGGCGCTGCAAGCAGGCGTCGAGTTGGGGAATTTTTGCTCTCTTGGCGGAGATGTATGTAGGCCGGCCACCAAGGATAGCCGAATCCTATTGGGCTTTGACGAGCCCATCCAGGGAAGACTGGCCCTGAGTGTTGCTAGCTGGCCGAAATCTCGCGGGCACAGCGTTGAGGCCCTCTTTGTTTCAGTTTTAGGCTCCTTTTGTTTCAGCTTTGGATCAGATGAATTTTATAGTCCAAAAGCTGAAACAAAGGGGTATATTATAGAATCTGGTTCTTACAATATGAGTTTTCAGATTTTCACAATCCAACAATCTGGCTACACCCATCTATTGCTAGATTTTGACATAAATATTTACTTCTTTGTCACGGTCTTTAGCCCACTACCACAGACTATAAGCTGGATTGTAGAATCCACACACACAAACATGTACCAGATTTTGACTCACATATTCTTACAATCTCAAATTCCACTATCCACAATTTGAGGTCCCTTTTTTGAGCTAGAGATTATGGATTGTATATTTTAGAATATGAGATTATAAGAATCTAAGGTCTAAAATTTGAGGATTGTTAGTTTGCCTGGTTCCACAATCCAGCTACGATTATTTACAAGTGGACCATAATGGCAACGCAATAAATATTCATGTCATAATTCAGAAAAAGTTGGGTGTCATTGCTAGATTATAGAATCTGAAGACTCGAATTGTGGAATCTATAATCACAATCCAACCCATTGATTCGGCTTTTGGATTATGGAATCTGGATTCCACAATCCATGGGGCAAATAAAGGGGGTCCGAGTCCCTTCGGACTCCATTCCTTTTCCAATCGCAGCACTGCTGTCGGTTTGGATGCGACGAGGAACACAAGTGCTGGCATCTCCAACCTCCATAAAGGAGGTTCCTAAATTGAAATTTAGGATGTGATTAGCAAAATCATTGTCCAACTGTTCCCTAAATGAGAAATTTATCAACTCCTAATCCATAGTTGGAGGTTGCTACATTTGACCACATAATTCTTATTCCCGAAAAGTATATTTAAATTATGGGGCAATTGCATCACAGGACCTCTTTTTGAGTCCAATGTCAAAAACGGACCTCTTTTCTCATGTTTGCAAGATTGGACCTCTTTTTTCAAACTGAACCAGCCGTTAGCCCCTCTTTCCCACTTCCGTTTGCATGGGTTGTTTATTGGAATAAAAACAATAGAAAAGAAATGGAGAGTGACCAAAATACCCTCACCTTCCCAAATGAACTCATCTCAGGAAATCACCCGAGTCACCCGATGCTAGACACCGGACCCTAACCCTAGCCACCTATGGACACGAGCGCGAGCGGCCGGGGCAGGAGCGAGGACGGCGCACGGCGACTAGGCAGGAGCGAGAGCAGTGCACGGCTATAGGCGCGGGCGCGCGCACGGCTCGTGAGCGCGCGGCCCGGCCTCGCGTGAGCGGCCGGGCTACGGCGGGCGGCTTGCAGCTACGGGCGAGGAGGGCGGCTTCCGTGCGCGGACGGGGAGGGCGTCGCGCAGCTTCCGTGCACGGGCGGGAGCGGGCGGACGAGGAGGGCGTCGCGCGGCTTCCGTGCGCGGGTGGGCTAGGCCAGCGTGAGGGTGTCACGCGGCTCGGTGCGCGGGTGGGCTGGGCTAGAGGGCGTCGCGTGGCTCCGTGCGTGGCGGGAGGCCGCGTGCTTGAGACAGGACGACATGAGGCATGGGCACACAATGGATCGAACTCTTCAATTGTTCGGTATAAATCGATCTGAAATCTTTTCTTCTTCACTGCTTGTTGAGTTGGATATGGTTAGAGTTTTGAAACCTAGTTGATTTAGAGTTTTTAACAACAATGCCATAGAATTTGTTCATGATTTGTTTGTATGTCAATGTGCAGAGAACGAGTGTTGTTGTTAAAATGGGTTCCTTTTTCAGCCTTCCGGATGGAGGGCCTAAGGCATACTCAAGAAGAAAAACACTATCACCTATTGTTGTTGATGCAACTAATTATGGATTGATGCAATTAATCAACTATATAGGAGAGCACTTTATGTGGGGTTCTAAACAATATATCTCTCTGTTTCGTGCATCTGCATCTAATGATAGTGATGATACTTGTGTTCCAATTAAAAGTGATGAACAATTGCTTGAATGGTTTCATCTGAATGTAGAGAGTGGAGTTGCAATTATTGATGCTCAAATCAATAACTTTGAGGGTCCACTTCAATTTTCACCCATCAAACGCAGATTGCATCCTACTGCTAGAGAGAAGGTGAGAAAGAAAATAATAGCGAGTGCTACAACCACAAAAGAGGGAGATGAGAGTGCTACACCCACAAAGAGGGAGATGAGAGTGCTACACCCACCATAAATGAGAATGCTACACCCACCATAAATGAGAGTGCTACATCCACCAAAAAAAAGAAAAAAAGCTAAACGAAAAACATGTGATGAGGAGGCGGTTGGGGTTGATGAGGAGGACATGTACTCGACACCGATTCTCTTGTTGCATTGAGTGATAGTAGCTATGATACTCGACTTGGCAGCTTCATCCGACTCGATTCTGAATATGATTGCTGATGATGAGGAAATCCCTCCATTCTCATATGATGTAGATGATCCATGCATTAATGTTGGTAGAGTGTTTTCAGATGTGAGGCAATGCAAGGAGGCAGTTATACAACATGCTATACTCACTGATCATGCCATTAGATCCAAAAAACTGATAAAGACAGGTTTAGAGCGAGTGTGTTTGAGAGCAAATCAGGGTTGTCGGTGGCATTTTTTGCTTCTACAAGCAAGAAAAAATATTCGGGTGCAAGGTATAGTGCATTTGAGTTGTGATTGTGTAATTTTGTTGCTGCCATGTATTGTTAACTGTGATTGTGTAATTGTTGCAGGTGAAGATGAATGGGCCGATGCATTCTTGTGGTTTAGTCAATAATTGTGGTAACACCATGGCCACAAGTGCATGGATTGCTGCTAGGGCTGTAGATTTTTTAAAGGAAAAACCTTATATGGGACCAAAGGAGCTACAACAAGAGCTGAAAAGAAGTACAATTTTGAGGTTCCATATGGACGGGTTTTCGAGAGGCAAAGAGAAGGCTCTTGACGTCATATATGGAAAGTGGGATGATAGTTATGACATTGTGCCAACATATCAAGCTGAACTTCACAAATCAATGCCCGGGAGTGTTCATGAGTATGACACGAGAAGAACATAAAGGGGTTGTATGATTCAGGAGATTTTTTGTTGCTCTTAAACCATGCATCGTTGGTTTCTTGCAAGGTTGTAGACCTTACATAGCTATGGATGCCACACACTTGACAGGAAGGTCAAGAGGTTAGTTAGCCGATGTTGTTGCCGTTGATGGCCATAATTGGCTATATCCGGTTGTATATGGAGTGATTGAAACCGAGTCCAAGGATAGTTGGATATGGTTCATTCGAAAATTGAAGGAAGCTATTGGTCATCCTACAGGATTGGTCAAAAGCACATATGCAGGTATAAGTACATGTCAGTTTAATCTGAATTTGACTTGGTTTTGTATCAAATTATTATGTACTCCTACTCATAATGCTACTTTGTTGATGCAGGAAAAGGGCTAGAGACTGTTGTACATGTTGTCTTTCCGGGAGTGGAACACAGAGAATGCATGAGACACTTGTGAAAGAATATGAAGAAACATTACCAGGGGTATTTATTTTCTCAACACATGTGGGCAGCAGCGAAGAGCTTCACAATTGACAAGTACAACTACCATATGGGGAAGATAGAAGAGAAGAATTCATACGCATTGGACTGGTTTGATGAGAACCATCCACACATGTGGAGTAGAAGTAAATTTTCAGAGGAGTGCAAGGTAGATTACATCAACAACAACCTATCTCGAGAGTTTTAGTAGTTGGGTGTCAAAAACCAAAGACATGCATATTGTGCAAATGTTGGATCAGATTCGACAAATGATCATAAAAAAGTTTGCAATTAGGCGGAAGATTGGTAGGAATGGTGGGAAGAATCATTCCACACTTTACAAGAACTCTCAATGCATAAAGAAAGAATAAGAAGGGCCATGAAGTTCTAATATGTGGAAATAGTACAACTGAAGTAAGTGTGGGTGCCGTTAGGCATGTCTGTCAACTTGAGAGAAAAAACATGTAGTTGCGGAGCTTGGCAAGTATGTGGAAAGCCTGGCAACCATGGTTTAGCTGCAATTGCGAAGATTAGCTCCGAGGTTAATATGGAAGATTTTGTACATGACTACTTCTCTGTTGAAAGATTCAAAAAGGCGTATGAAGGTACTTTCAAACCAATGACATCACAAGAACAATGGCCACGGGTTGATCTTGGTTATAAGTTAATGAAGCCTAAATTGAGGAGAAAACCTGGGAGACCGAGAGTGTCTAGAATCAAAGCATCCGATGAACTTGTAAACAAGAAGAAGAGAAGGGGCACTGAGTGCAATGAGCTAGGTCATATAGCCAAATATTGCCGGGGACCTACAGCTAGTCTTTGAAAATGCATCTGGAGAGGGAACTAGTGCAACCAAGTGTCATATAGATCAATTGAATTCTGATTTTGCTACAAATTTTCCTTTATGAAATTTATTCTTTCTAACCTATTTCAATTCTACTTTCCTAGTGCAAATGAGGTTGTAAATGAAACTGAACCTACAAGTTCTATGGGTGGTGGGAGAGGAATGACAAGAGGAAGGGGAAGAAGTGGAGCTACTGGAGGAAGACTTGGTGAATGGTTTGGTGTTTGAATGTGTTGTTTCAGTATTCAGTTCAATATGTAATGGCGACCTATTATTTTGTGCTTTTGGAAGACTTGTAATGTGATGACATGGTTATGACATCTATGCTTGAGACTTACAAGTAAGTCTATTTATGTGTGAGCCTTTAGCTTGCATGTACCTATATAATTTGTTGATTGTTGCTTTCAATTTTGGTCAAAATAGAGATGAAATGTTGTCAACATAAATATGGAGTTTTGTTGACATGCTATAAAAAATGAAGCAAAATTATTTTAGATTTTTTAAACCATGCATATTCGAATTTGTTCAAATTGTAAGATAATTTATTTGAAATGAGAGGAGAACATTTTCAAAAAATAGAGAATTCAATGTTGTCCAAAAAACTAGGGTAAATTTGCAAAGCCATTAACAAATCAGGTCCATTCTTGTAAGGGCATAATCATCTTTTTGCGTTGGATTTAACGCCGTTAAAGCCTCCAAACGGAACGAGGGCTGATGGTTGGTTCAGTTTGAAAAAAGAGGTCCAATCTTGCAAACTTGAGAAAAGAGGTCCATTTTTTATATTTGACTCAAAAAGAGGTCCTCCGATGCAATTGCCCCTTAAATTATTTAAGAAACTATTTACTGGGAACTCTTGAAGTGCATGTCTCATTTTTATTCCCAGTGGATATAGCAACTCTCTAAAACCAGTCTTTTGGGAGTAAAATTATGGGACTATTGTGTTTTTATCCTCACTCTCAAATCTAGTTGTGATTTTATCCTCGCATTTCTAATTAACTTTGTGCTTTTGCCCTCACTCGGGCAGGAGGGGGGGGAGGTAAATCACAATTAGAATTGAGAGCAGGGTAAGAACACAATTGTCCTAAAATTATTAGGAACTGCTGGAGATGCTACAGGATCAAACGAATGAAACATGGTATGCATTTTTATGTTATGCATGTAGAAACGCTAGTACTGAAAATGGGTCATCTCCAACAAGGGCTAAAAAGACTCCTTAAAACAAATAATAGGGGATTAGTAAAAAAATGGAAAAAGTCTATTTTACTCCCCGAAGAATCCATTATGTCTAAATTACACCCCGAACAAAATCTTGGCTCACTTTACTCCCTTAAACATCTTAAGTTGGCTCAATTTACTCCCTCATTCAATTTCTCGTTTTTATTTCTCTTTGTATGATTTGAATTTGAAGCTCAAATTTTGCATGATGATACATAGTATTATTTTCTATATAAAAGAAAATATTATATATTTTTTTCTTAAATCTTTTGTATACAATTCTTGAACTATATTATTTAGATGATATTTGATGCTATTAAACTATAAAAACTATGTTTAAAATATATATTATATTTTTTTAACGTAAGGTTCAATGAAAACTATTGTTGTGTAAAATTTGATCTTCAAATTCAAATCATACAAAGAGAAATAAAAAAGAGAAATTGCCTAAGGGAGTAAATTGAGCCAACATGAATTGTTTGAGGGAGTAAAGTGAGCCAAATTTTTGTTTGGGGTGTAATTTGGACAAAGTGGATTGTTCGGAGGAGTAAAATAGACTTTTTCCTAAAAAATCACCCTCCAACAGTGTCCCAAAATCACCCTTATATTCTCTTAAAATCTCTTCATTTGTAGCTAGAAACAGAGAGGAAATTGTGGAACCCAATCCTTCTATTTTGAAGAGAATTAATGTTTTTATGACCTAAATGCTGATGTGGGCCAATTAAAGTACTCTTGATCCATTTGTAGGGGGAAGTGTTGAAGAAGAGAAAAAAAGTTATCGCTAACAATTTTTGAGATGCTAAAGAAAAACAGGTTTTTAGATATCAATTTTTTTAGAAGCTCTCGGAGATGCTCTTAAGAGCATCCATCTTTATGTCAGTTATTTTTTCTGTGTAAAAGGATCAATATAAAATAGTAAATGTGTCACAAGGCCGATGATGTTTCAGTGCAACAATTTTTAGTATAATACTGGTCATCAAACGAACAAGCTAATCAAATGAACTTTTAATTCACACAATATAAGGCTTACATACACTACTACAAATCCTCTCTATAGCGGTGGCATGAAAAAGAGCATAGCGGCGCCGAGCAATATCATCCGTCGTTAAAAATCATCGTGATTTTTAGCGGCGGGTCGTATGTGGCCCGCCGCTACAAATCTTTGCAGCGACGGACCATAAAGTGGCCCGCGATAAACAACAGCCCAGCCCAACCATCCAAAACCCTAGGTGCATTGAAATATAAAGTGACCCCCCCACTCCAACCCAACCCTCGGCCTCCGCCCCCACCCTCTCTCTCTCTCTCTCTCTCTCTCTCTCTCTCTCTCCACCAACCGCCTGCATGCACGAGGTGGCGGATCCGCCGCTCCCCCTCCTTCGACCAGGAGGCCCACGGGCGGCGGCGGCCGTCTCCCCTTCCTCCGGCGACGCGGCGCACGGGGTGGCGGCCGCCGCCTCTCCCTCCTCTCGGCGACGCGCGACGCACGGGGCGACGGACTCGTTGCCTCCCCTCCTTCGACGACGCGTCGCACGGGGTGGCGGCTGCCGCCTCTCCCTGCTCCGGCGACGCATGGCGCACGGGGTGGCGGCGGCCGCCTCTCCCTCCTCCAGCGACGCGCGACGCACGGGGCGGCGGACCCGCTGCCTCCCCTCCTTCGGCGACGCGGCGCACGGGCGGCGGTCCCGCTGCCTCCCCCTCCTTCGGCGACGCAGCGCACGGGGTGGCAGCCGCCGCCTCTCCCTCCTCCGGCGGTGCATGGCGCACGGGGTGGTCATCGCCTCTCCCTCCTCCGGCGACGCGTGACGCACGGGGCGGCGGACCCGTTGCCTCCCCTCCTTCGGCGACGCGGCGCACGGGGTGGTGGCCGCCGCCTCTCCCTCCTCCGGCGACACGCGGCGCACGAGGCGACGGACCTGCCACTCTCCCTCCTCCGACCAGGCGGCGCACGGGGCGGTGGATCCGCCGCCTCCCCCTCCTCCGACGAGGCCCACGGGCGACGGATCTAGGCGGGGTGGAGGCAGCGGATCTAGCCGGCACGGAGCAGGCCCACGTGGGGGCCTGCTTTTTTTATTCCCAGTTTTGCTGTAGCGGCGGGTGGTATCAGTTTTGTGGAACCCGCCGCTATAGCTCTTTATTTTTAGCTGCGTTTGGGTAGCGGCGGGCCACTATACCCGCCGCTATAGCGGGTTTCGGTCGGCCGCTACAGAGCCTTATTGTAGTAGTGATAATAGAGAAGTGCTCCGTGCACCTTTTTTTAAAAAATAGCATGAATCTCAAAGCAAATAACATAACTAAATTGTTAATTTACTTTCCATAAAATTTACCCATACGGCCGCCCAGCCTTAAGCCCATAGTCCAAAGTAGATTCAGGAACTCATAGCAGGATGGAGAGCATTTTGACCTACACGTCACTTTTTATAGGCATGGCCTTTCTCCGCTGCAATAGAGCCACAACTTCTACTATACGGCCTAACGTGGGGAAATTTTTATGTGCTTGTTGTTCATCCCGTCAGATGCCCTGCCAAATCACGTGTGTGGAAAAATGATATGATGAACCCGGTCGGTCTAGGTTCCGGCCGGTTTACGACCTGCTGGTTCGGTGCTCCATATCGGCACTTCATCGGATCTCTACGGTCGCCGGCGCGTCCTCGATCCCTCGCGCAGGTCACGCCTGCGGCACTCCAGCGACTCCAACCACGGCCACGTTAAACTGATGGTCGCGTGTTCAGGCAAGGGGAGGCCGGTCCCCACTCGCCGAAGCCCCCATGATCTGCCGCGACACCCGTGCCAGTGGCCCCTGCAGTCGCCGCGGAGCCTAGAGCGCGAGCGCAGCGTGACAATGGAGAGGGCGTGCCACTGCCCTTCACGCTGGCCTTGCCGATTCAACTCCTTGGGCGAGCACTGGTCGGCGCGTTCAACCAGTCCCCACGCCCGCGACGGTGGTGCACTTACACGGAACATCCGCCCTTGAGGCTGCGCGACGTATGGAGTGGAGGGGTCGGAGGCCGGACAGGTGGCTCGCACAACTTGTAATTCAAATTTCAAATAAATCAAATGAGTTTATTTCAAATTCGATTGAGTTTGTGGGGTTAAATCGCGAAGCAAATTGATTAAAGTTTCTGCTTCTTGGGCCAATTTTTTCACAAGGCCCAACCCTTCCTTCCCCTTGCGCCGGCCCACCAAGCCCAGCCTGCCAGCTACAGTAGCATCTCCTACTTGCCTCCACCACGAGCGCGCGTCCGTGACCCTGTCCGGCGCCCTTTCCACGTGTCGCCGCACCAGCTTGCCGCCCAGCCTCTTACCTACTCCCTCCACCTTTTTCCGCCTACAAGAGCTGTCCCCGATAGCGTCGCCTCCCTTTCGTCCCTCCCCGCGCCGCCAGGGCGCTAGAAACCCTAACCCGAACCACCGTCTTTCGTCCGCCGCCACGTCGCCATCGGAGGAGTTTCTAGTTGGTAATTTCTGTCACCACCGGATCGTTCGGCGTGCGACGCTGCGTCGTTTGGTGCTGACCTCTTCGACATTCGTGTAGGGTAGCGCGCGAGCGAGACGATCGAAAGTTTCCACCGTCAACATCGTCGTTGTCACGCGTCCCCTCCGGTGAGTCCCCGTGGAGCTCATCCTCCATTCGTGACTCGCCTTGGTGTGCTCTCCCTCCTAACATCACGTTCTTCTTTGCTTGGCTCCTGGGACGCCGGAACGGAGCGGACGTGATCACCATTCGTACGCCAAGACCGTGTTCACCGGTCGCCACCGCCTCTGTAGCAAGCTTGACGCCGTCCGGCCCTCCGCGGCCAAGTCAAGCTCTGTCTAGCCTTACCGGTGAGTGCACGCACCTCTCCCCGTTCTTCTCCCTCGAGATTATCCCTGTTTTCCTTGCCCTCGACGAGCTCCGGTCGTTGCTCGCCATGGCCACCGGTGAACTGCTTGCTTTAGGGTAGCTCATGCTCCTCCGAAGGCTTGGGAAGCTTCATGGAGTCGAGTAGATTCTCGTGCGCATGCTAGTTCGGGCAAAGGAGCAAGTTTAGTGGAGAATCGCCATGTCCATTCCTTCCGCCACCGCGGTAATCGCTGCCGGCGATGTTCCGATCATCGCCGTGCCTCACGACCGCGTACAATAGGTTCGCATAGTTCGGGGCTTCATTTGGGAGTGCTCGGATCTGAGTTTGGTGAAGTGATAGGGTTTTCCCTTTTCTCTTCCGCCGCCGCGCCATCTCCGGCGAGGTCGCGCCGCCGTTGAGATGGGGGCTAGTGCTCGTGGAAGGCACCGGGTGGTGCACAAGATCGTGGTGAGTCCTCCGGTGGTCGTCGCATGGTCACCGGCGAGTTGTAGCGTCGGGGCGACGAATGGCATGGGCCGTGGCGAAGCGAGCGGCGCCGCCCTCTCCGGTACCATGACGTCACACCGACGTCGGCCGTGGGCCACGCCACGATGGGGTTGGTCCACGAGATCTATTTTTTAACTCTAGATAGACCCGGTCCATGTAGATCGTAGAGAGGGGAGGAGAGAGAAGAGCCCATGGGCCCGGTCCATGGAACGGTGCTTGGATCGAAGGAATATTCTTAGGGAATATTCCGAGGGAATACTCTCCCAAATTTCCGAATTTCCAATAATCTATTTTTCTTTGGAAATTCATATCTTTTTCTGGAGTGTAAGAAAAATACGCGGTCGATGGCGTTGAACTCGTAGCGACATGCTCTACGCGTTAGTGTAGTTTTTAGTCATGTTCTGATAGCATAATTTCCGTTGTTCGATTCGTCCTTTTCTTAATTGCCTCGATTTGCGTGCCTAACCCCTTTTACGCGATCCGTGTGTCGGAGGGTGCTCGAGGAGTTTCAGCTGGAGCAGCGAGTTTGAGGAGTTTTCGCCGGAGCAGTCGTACGAGTACCCCGACCTAGCTCTGGGACTAGCGTTTCCAAGACAAGCCGCAATCCTTGACCACTCTTGTACCTATTTAGCAACTTGCATTAATTAACTCATGCATATGACCTGTTACTTGCACTTGTAGTATTCCTATGCCATGTCATGCCTTCCTTGTCACTGATTGCCATAAGTTGTTCTACTCGTTACTACTCGCATGCTTAGTGATTGCTTAGTTGCTTAATTGAACCCCACATGATGATTATACATATTTTTGTGTTAAATAAATTGTAGGTGCTTCTTAGGTGTCAAGTTTCGTATTAGATACCCTGTAGGACTTTGCGGGGGCGAGTGTAGGTGATTAGGTGCTTGGGGAACTTTTGGGGAGTCCCTATTTGGAGAGTGCTCGTTGCGGGCACGGTTGTGTAGGGACTTTGGGTTATGGAGTCCCTCTTGTGGTGGTACTTGTTGTTGTTGAGTTTGAGGTTTGAGGAGAGGGATTGGTGACTCGCCCGGCAGCTTGAGGACCAGTTCTTGTGCTTGCTTGCTCTTTGGTTAACTAGCATACCACGTGATCCGTATGGGCGAGCTGGATCGGGATACTTAGCAGAGGACTGGATGGCCCACCGTGGTGCGAGTTAGTGTTAGTGGGTTTTTGGAGCGTTTGTCTCGACCCATGAGTAGAGGATATCCCACCTAGCCCGTGGTACGTCTTTCACACCTGTAGGACCTTTCTTTCCTTGTTATGGTCGGAGGATCCTATACCCGAGGGACGGGCGCCTACCAGTGGATGCTTTGTTGAATGATCTTGTGAGTGTTGTTGTGCTTAGGCCACGACGGTGGTCTTATGTTTTAATACCTCTTCACGTGGATACGGATGCTTACTCTCCGGAGATATATATAATCTATACGTATAGCCTAGCCCAAGGTATTGGGCACTATCTCTGAGCGACCCACTTGATTAGTTTACTTCTTCTCCTCTCGATAGGTGTTTTACTTCCTGCTTCGAGCTGTGGTCCAGTGGAGGTGTCTTGGACATAAAATTTGACCCTTGCAGGATGGTGTTGTTTCTTGCAAGGCCACTTATGTTATTGGATGATCCGTATTATCTCACCTTGTTTTAATCCTTTTTTATGGTTTGATGATGCTAAATTGTGATGGATGCACGTGCCACACTCCCGGGAGTGGAATTGAGGTACAAGGTGTTTGGATTTCACTTTGGTGAAATTCAGGTCCTCACAAGATCGAGGGGAGAGGTGGCACATCTAGCCGGACTTGCCTCGATCTGCATGACGCATAGCAGAGGAGGGAGCTCGGACGCCTCACAGCAATGGTGCTTTCAGGGCGCACGATTGAGCGCGTGGGGCATGGCAAGGCGAGGTCGGGGTCTCCATGGTATAGCTTTTTTTTACTCGAACCTCCATGCCAATGGCATATATATGAGAGAGAGAGAGAGAGAGAGGAGCAATCCACTTAGGAAGACAAGAATGTCGGCTAGATAAGGACAATACGATGGATGTGATCGGGAGCAATCCACGTGGTTACGTCCATTTTGCATAGAACTCCTTCCTTTTATTCATATTTAAACTCCGTAGCAACCAATTCAAATGGCCATTATACAATAAGGAGCGGGGGCATTGGATTTAGAGGATAACCTGGCAAGTCAAAATTCACAGTAGTCTGATAGACACCGTATCTAACCGTGTTCCCGTTGTTTTCTGTCGCATACTGTGCCCTAGCCTCACGTTTCTTTCCTATTTTTGTCTATAAAAATTCTCACAACGTACTGCTGAGACCTCACAGGTGTGGCGGAACGCACCATCTTCCCTAGTATGAAATATTGATCAACGTTGTGCTGCGCCGAGGACATACTCTTGCTGGCTGGGAACAGCGGCGGGTAGCTGATCATGACAGAGGAGATATTGGCTTTGATTGATGTGTTAGTCTCCGTAATTTGATGAATATGTCGCTAGCTACAATCTCGATTAAATGAGAAATGATGCCTCATCGGCCCCAATCTCAATCAAACGAGAATAATTCCTCATCCATGAACAGAGTCATGTTCCAAGCAGTCGTTGATTCAATGAGTTGTATGTCGTCAGCAGATTCGATCAGCTGGCACGCATGGATTGGGCCTGGCCGGGCGGGATGTACGGATATAATTAATCTAATTATTGATTTAATTAATATACCTTATTTGATATTTGTGCATATTTTAAAAAGACAACGTATCCTATGAGAACCGGTTTCGTGTAAGAACTCTAATTTAGGCCACATGATCTTAATCCAAGGGGTGTATAAATTCTGGTAGGAGGGGGATTTGCAAAATCATCGTCCACTTAATCATACTTTTCAAAATTCCTTCTCCCACCTCCTCCCTTGGATTAGGATCATGTGGACCATATTGAAGTTCTGATAGTTTCACACGAGTTTGATTCTCATATAATACGTTGTCGTGCATATTTTTAAAAAGGGTGGTGCACTGGAGCACTTCTCTACGTAAGGATATAGGAGCACACGCCGACACGCGTTAGATGTCTTAATGTTCTTGCAGGTTAAACAAGGATATGGTGAGGGTCAGCATCCTTAACAATTAGTTAAAGAGTATTTATGCAGAGAAGTGCGGGAAGAGGTAAGTCAGGATCTGGTGCTCTTAATGTGATCTTCAAGTTCCTTATCATTATGCAGTGCCACCGTTAGCTTCTGTTTAGTATAGTAAGATCAGTTTCCCACTGTCTGCGTATGTATTTGTCATCGCTGATCCTTTCTGTAGGCTACATCGCCAAATTGAGAGTGTTGAAGACCACCGAGCTGGTAAGATTTTGATCAAATTGAACGACAGGCTCAACAAGTGGCATGAAGAAGATCGAGGGCTGGATTGCAAGGCTGCTTGATTATTTAGGAACTAAATTTAATTGTTTCAGATCCGTATCTTCACCATTTCGATCCCATAATTTAATTGTTTTTCTTTTCCTCATTATTCAGTTTGGGTACATCTACTTGTAACGATGAGGAAGCTCGCAGGAAGAATATAGGTGGCAGAGTTTTTTTTTTTGAAGATCGTGCTTTGCACGTGTCGTGTTAAGAAAGAGGAGAGAGCTTACAGGCAACCCGAGGAGGTTGTATACAGAAAAGAGCACACACACACTACGAAATAAACAGCAGCGAGCTGGAGATCAGACTCGCGCGACCCCAAAGTTCTGCTGCTTGCTCTATCCGTTTGAGGAGAGCTTCAGGAGTGTCTGCCTGACTACGGAAGACTCGTGCGTTCCTTTCACACCAAATGTGTCAGGCGACAAGCAGAATGTAGGAGTCGAAGGCCTTGCGACGCGGTTGCCGGATCGTGCTCCTTGCGTTTAGCCACCAGTGGACGAAGTCATCGGCGTTGGACGGTGCTACCCGCTGCCAGCCGCAGCGACGAAGGGCTTTGAACCAAATTTCGTGGCTGAAGATGCAGGCCAGGAGGAGATGGTCCAGGTCTTCCGCTTCTTGCTCACATAGGGCGCATGGCCCGTGGTTGCGCATGCCATGTCTTTGAAGCCTCACTGATGTCCACAAGCGCCCATGGATGACTAGCCAGAGGAAGAAACAATATTTGTTGGCGATTCGTGTTCTAGAGCTCTCGTGCGTCGGCGATCCCGGACTGTACAATGAAGAGCGCTGTGCAAGCCAAGCTGGGGAGTATTGCCCAGATGTCGTCCAACGCCATTTGATGGAGTCAGGAGTGTCCGGATGGAGTATGATACCGTCAGTCTTGAGTCGAAGGCGCATATAGTCCATGAGCACTGGCACTGTGAGGGCACCTTTTATGTCGCGCATCCGACGTCCGTTTGGCAAACCATCTGCCACTGTTCGCGTTGCTTTCGCCCTGGCGGGAACAGCCGCTGCTAGATTAGGTGCGAAGTCCTGGACTGTCCGCCCGCCAAGCCAGGGGTCCGACCAAAAGAGGGTTTTCTTGCCGTTACCACGGGTGATGGTGATGGAGGTTCCGAGGAAGCTCAACAAGGTTTCCTCGGCCTGCAGTGGCAGATTGGCCCAAACGCAATTGGGGTCGGTTTTCTTCTTCCATAACCATCATAAGCGAAGAGCATAGCCAAAGAGTTGCAGGTCGAGTACTCCGAGGCCACCCAGCTGGCGCGGTCTCTAGACGCTCCGCCGGGCCACAAGGCAGCGACCACCATTAACAATCTCCGTTCCTGTCCGGAGGAAAGCCTTCATTATTTTCACCAAAGCTCGTTGTGCCTAGGGTGGAAGTTTGGTGCAGATCATGGTGTGAATGGGGATGGCAGTGAGGGTGGATTTGATGAGAGCCGGACGCCCACTGCGGTTCATGAGGTGGCCTTTCCAAGTTGGGAGTCTATCAGCAACCCGATCAATCGATGGCTGCAGCGCCGATTTGGAGAGCTTGGAGGTGGACAAAGGAATGCCAAGGTATTTCATTAGGAAACCCGAGATTTGGCACGGGAAAAACCGTGCGGCACAATCTAGGTCGTTTTGTTGACAGCGGATGGGCGCGAGCTGGCATTTATGTAGATTGCAAGCCGGTCCGGATGCTCTTTCGAACATGGTGAGGATGAGCCGTGCCATTGTGAGGTCCTGTTCTAGCGGGGCGATGAAGATTACCGGGTCGTCTGCATAGAGTGATGCCCTTTGAATGATTGCCCGGGCACCCAATGGCTCAAAGAGGCCCCAACTATCAGCCTTGCGGATTAAGGAGTTTAGGATTTCCATGACCAACAAAAACAACATCGGAGATAGGGGATCACCTTGCCGAAGGCCCCTTGCGTGGAAAATTCGAGCTCCGGGCACGCCGTTCATGGCGACACGAGTGCTTGCTGTGGAGAGGAGGATGGAGATCCACCGTAGCCAAGCGTGAGGAAACCCCATGCGGCGCGAACGTCTAGCAGGAAGGGCCATGCAACCGAATCGAAGGCTTTGGCAATATCAATCTTGAGGAGCAGACTTGGGCGTTTCCTTGCTTGTAATAGCCCAACAGTGGCTCTGTACCGGCAGAAGTTGTCGTGTATACTTCGGCCTTTGATGAACGCGTCTCGGCTTGGGTGCACAAGCTCGGGCGAGTCTTAGTGCGAGTCGGTTTGCCAAAACGTCAATACAAAACTAATGATGGAAGTTGTGACACATCTCCCAAGGAGGGGTATCTGTGCATCCTGTACCAATCCCTGGATCGATAGTTGGTACGCACAAACGGATAGTCTCAAATCCATACGAGTATTAAAATACGAGGAAATACAGGAGACTTACCAAGCAAGGCTAGGTAAAAATCCGGAGTATCCGAGTGGAAAGGGCAACAACTTATCACTTCAATCATCCACGAGCAACTTGAGCATACGACGAAACTTAATTGTCTCTATCTCTTCCGGAGTTTATTCACTAAAAACCACAATGAACAAACCGCGAGTACATAAGGTACTCAAGCAAGATCCAACACTACACAAAGGATATAACTATGCACGAGAGATTGTGGCAAGGATATAGGCAGGGGGTTTTAATATTTGTGCTAGCAGCTAAGCAATGCGGGGCTCATTAAGAATAGTATCAAGCAAAGAGGGACCTGTCAATATTTTAGTTGGTAGGCCCTGGAGAGAGTATAAATCCTTCTCACCAGTTCCTAAAAATTTAACAGGAATGGATCTCCAATATCCACACCAAACACCTTTCCAAAACTCACGTGCGCCAGTCTGCCCACTCACATACATCAAGGATTTCATATTTGTGGCTAATCAACGAGATCTCAAGATTTGGTGAGTCAATATATCGTTACAACGGACATCCGGATAGTATTAGACACTCTGCAGAGGTTGGTACACTTTATCCACAAGCTATATGTTCTTAGCTTCGAACACATAACGCTGCCACCGTAACTAGGCACGCTCACAAGTCCACCCCGAATGTCCGAGGATCCGACGCGTATGACACAAGCATACCGTCCACCATATGTGCCAAGTACTAAACTTCACTAAATAAACGATCCCTGGACCTCCGTCATCTACTACATCCGGTGGAACTTCTTACTGTGTAACCCAAGGTTTGGTGCACAGTCCCGCCCATAACTGATTCCGTGGTTGTACACTAAATCACCAATTTGGGGTCCGAAGAACCGGTCCTTATATGGCAGGGCAAACACTCGTCCATCGCAAATGGATAGCACCTAATCATCAAGTACTCTACACCAATACTAGGAGTTTCACCCACGGCCGATAACATTTCCCACCCAACTTCACCTTAACAAAGTTGGTCTAATCACCCATCCATCAACACACACCACCAAACGCATTTTAACACATTTTCACAAAATAGATATATGGTATAGTGTGGTGATGGGTATCATCGCAAAGTTCCTAAGCGCTTCTAAGCATAGCTATATTCCGTACATTAGGCATCTAATGTCGGTATAAGTGGAGTTTATGCAGAGTGTCGTGGTAAGACAATCAAGGTGGGGTTTTGGAAACAACAACGAAATTACCAGTAAGCAATTAGATGATATTTCATGCACAACAAACAATAGCACTCAAGAGAGTATGCAATATAGAGTAGGCTCTAAGTTGGTTCTATACTACTCATAGGATAAATATGATCAAAGGATAGTTAGAGCTTGGTCGGCAACGCTATATCCTTAGTTGTCGTGCCTCACGTCGTTACTTGGCTTGGCGTTAGAATCCATCTTGAGACTTGGGCCATCGAGCGTCGTCTCGAGCTTGGGGCTCCTTCGATTCTCCGCCTCTATGATACGCGAAGCTAATACGAAAAAGAAAATAAAATAATTAAGAAAGCAATGAAGCTCCAATTAAAACTCCATTTAGATCGAAGTTTTAGCATATACCAATGGATGGCAGGGATAGGTCGGGGTTTATGAGGACAAGATCGGGATTATGGGGATTAGGTTTAGGTATGCCGGAATTCAAAAGTTCAACGGCGGAAGGATCGGCGCAACCGGAGTTCGGATGGTGGAGATGGGAGATTAAGGGGGGGGGGTAAGGAGGGGAATTATTATGATTGGATGAAGTTAAGATGGTTGGCAAAAGATTCCTCGTGTCGAGACGATCGCGTGAGCGCAAGAATCGCCCGAAACGGAGTTCCGGATCAAAAGTTATGTAGATCGGAAGTTTCAGGGACCTTTCTATAATTACTTTTAAGCTCATAGGGACCAATTTGTAATTATATCAAAGTTTGGAGGGACATTTTTGTAAAATGTTAGGAACCTAAAATATAATTTTCAGAAAGTTCGGGGGTCTTTTTGTAAAATCCAGAGACCTAAACATAATTTACTCCCCTAAGTTTGCAGCCTACCCTGGGCATACTCAGTGGCCACGTCTCTTCTTCCTCCCTTTCTTCCTTCTCTCCTCTCACCTGACCAGCCCCTCTCCATCTCTCTCTCCTCTCCCCTCCTCTCTCCCTCACGCAGCCCCCTCTCCCTCTCCTCTCTTCTCTCTCTGCCCACCCCCTCCCCTCGGGCTCTACCAACTCAAGGCGGGCAGGGGTGGTGTCTCCTCTGGGAGCAGGTCCGGTGGCGCTGAGCCGAGGCGTCGCCGGTGGTGGTGGCAACCAGGTGCCGGTGCAGCAGCCCCACCCTTATTCCTTCCTTCATATTTTCTTGTTAGCTCACCTGCTAATTGATGGGTATTTACTTTTCTTTTCCTATGGTAGGAGGATGATTTTTTGTGCTTAGATCCATTCTTCCCTCAAAAAAAGGTATCAATCTAACATTCTTCCTCCCTTTCTTCCTTCTCTCCTCCTCTCACCTGACCAGCCCCTCTCCATCTCTCTCTCCTCTCCCCTCCTCTCTCCCTCACGCAGCCCCCTCTCCCTCTCCTCTCTTCTCTCTCTGCCCACCCCCTCCCCTCGGGCTCTACCAACTCAAGGCGGGCAGGGGTGGTGTCTCCTCTGGGAGCAGGTCCGGTGGCGCTGAGCCGAGGCGTCGCCGGTGGTGGTGGCAACCAGGTGCCGGTGCAGCAGCCCCACCCTTATTCCTTCCTTCATATTTTCTTGTTAGCTCACCTGCTAATTGATGGGTATTTACTTTTCTTTTCCTATGGTAGGAGGATGATTTTTTGGTGCTTAGATCCATTCTTCCCTCAAAGAAAGGTATCAATCTAACATTCTTCTGTTGATTCGTGTTGGATTTGTAGTTTTGGATTTTTCTTCCCTAATTTTGCCAATTTGCTACCTAGGGTTTCACTATTTTCTCATCCCCTGCATATGACAATGCAACTTTTGTGCCTTTCAAAATAGATATGCTCTTGTTGCCAAAGCAATCAAAAATTTTTTATATGCAAACTGATAATATTATGGTCTCGGTGATTGTTTGTTTGTTTGTTGATGTTACTGCAATTTATTTTATTACCTCACTGAAGTATCTATATTAGGGTCACAAGAAATGGGAGACTATTATTTTATTACTTTAGTTTACCTCACTGAAGTATCTATATATCATTAGTTTTCTATAAGATACAATTTTTTTTGACTTGAAAGTAAGATACAATTTCACAATAGATCGTGAGTATATTTATCTGATAGTTAGCAAATGTATTCAAGACATGGTGTATTTCATAGTTAGTAAGGGTACATTATGCGACGGATGCTACTGAACGCTTCCTTTTCCAGCTGTTAGTTACCGTCTTAAAATCGAATTATCTATCTATATGCATTTTCCTGAGAATATTTGTTTTCCCTTCTACAGTTACGGATTTAAATAAAATTGGGCCTTTCTCTGAATAATGGCTGTTTTGTGTGTAGATAAATTCATACTTAGTTTCTTAGACATTGTTCATCAGGTTAAAAATTTACTGGGGACATTCATGTTGCTGAAAATTGTTTTTCTTCTTCCATGGATCTGACCATTTTAGTACTGTAATAATAGCTATTCTAGAAAAAAATGTGATACATATGATTGCCACGGAGGCATGGTTGTTTAGTGTTTTTTTTGTCCATATTTGTTTTTAGCAAAATATTTGCAGCTGGGATATACGATCGTGGTCTGCTGGCTTATGATCCCTCTACATTCAGTTATGTGTCTGGTAGAACAAATCCTAGGTGCAGTTTCATTTATTTTCGTGTTTACTGCTCTTCCCTACCGATTCAGCCATTTTGCGGTCGCTTACAAGCTCAGCGGAATAGTTTAGCCTCTTTGAAATGTTTTCATATTATCAATTTTATTGTGTTCCAGTCCACATCTTACTTCTATGTGTGTTCTTTTTATTGTTCATTGATGATATGATGACACCAAACTTGCAGTCTTCAAATATTTGTGTCGGTCTTTAATTTTTGTTGTTGTGACAGAATGACTAATGAGTGTTAGTTTCTTAACTCAAACATGCGTAGTACAATTAGGTATATATATCTATATCCACCATATTATATTCTCAATCTGAACATTTATCAATGTGCTCATTTGATGATCAATGGTATATCAAATAAAATATGCAAATGATGTACCTAGATAAATTATCAATTGTTCTGTTAAAGTTGTTTATCCATTTGTGTCGTAGAGTTTCATCAGTGAATGCTAATTGACCTATATATTCAGTTTTTGCTATAACTAAGATATATATTGTTAGCCAACAAGAACTCGGCTACATGAGGTCTCTCTTAAATATTTCCTTGGCTTACAAGTTCAAAAGAACTTGGCCGCTTTTCTCTTCATTATGTGAACTTCAGTCTTTTTAACATCTGAGCTTCAGCCTTTTTTTGCTGGTGGGTTGTGCTGCCATTTTTTATAAGATATTTGCAGCTATCAGTTGACCTTGGTTGTTGCTTGCATCATGTTTATATGTTTTCCATGCAAAATCTAATACAGATTCTACGAGTGATTTGATAAGAAAAAAACATGGTCGCTTTGTTCTTCTTCGAAGTATGTCTATGGAACAATTAAAAACTGAAAGCTCATTGAATTATACCTCTGACTTGGATGACTTACGCTTTGGTACGTTGATTTAATTTAAGCAATGTATACAATTATAGCGGAATGTTTAATTACAAAACTTAACCATGATTAGTGATATATTATTTCCCCATGGTATTCGTTGGGAATCCAGTTAGCTGAAATATATTTAGACCTTACATAAGCATTTAGAATTACTTATAACGGTTCCATAAATAATTATTCATACAACTACCCTAGAGAGTTTTATGTAAGGCCTGTTGTGAAATGTTTTTATTTTTAGTTTTTAAGCTTCAAAAGTTTTTTTAATCTTTTTTAAGCTCTTACTTATGTAGTTATGTCTAGAGTTCTCTTTTCTTCCGTGACCTTGTTCGGTTAATATCATGTTTTTTACCAAGATGTAGTTGTTAGTTATGTCACCAATTCTCTGATCCACTGTGGCCATGTTATGAATGATCATCAGCATGTCGTATCTCACTGATGTTTTATGTCCATAATTAAGAGATTCAATATTTCTCCTTCCTGGTGAACTAAGTTGTGCTTTCAACTCCGACAAAATTACTGCAATTCAGTTATGTGCTTATTTTTTCCTTTTTTTCAGAGCTGAATATCTTTTTCATTATCCCGTGTATTACAATTAGATCATGTAGCTGTATGGTTTTATATGGCCTTTTTCTTCTTGCTATATTTTACTTTTTCCTCTTCTGGCCTTATTCATTTCCGCTTTGGCCCAATATTCATGTTATCTAACTGATGTTGTGTAAAACTAAAAGCAGTAGTATGTTTTAATCACGATAGTGCATGTACGACTCTAGATTGTACCTTAAAGCAAGTTCTTCCATTGTACCTGAAGACGTGTTAGTAGTGCATGCACAACTCTAGATTGTTACTTAATAAAATAGGTTTTTTGCAGGTCCAATGACCACTATGGACTGATATGTATGATCAATGCTTGGTATGTTCTGTTTATCTCATTGTAATAGCTTCTGAATCTCTATTCCTCTGTATCTTCTTTGCTTCTTACCAAAGCCAAATAAACTGCACGGTATTGACATTTAGATAGCAGAGAACTCTATGAAGAATTCTGAAATTTAGATAACTTTGTTTGTAGGTCACCAATTGATTATCTTTGTGGGGTTGGCATACAATTAATCTTTTTATTCCCTAATTTTTCTCTTACTCATTTTGTGGTTTCTCAGATGTAATAGAAATCCATGCTCCTCAAAGGTCCATTGTTGGATCAAGTACTATATTTTTCAAGTGCCTCCTGGTTAGAGAAATGCTGAGCTCCTGCTCTTGTAGGATCAAAATAATAAAGAGCTTATATTGTTACATCAATGAGCATAAATTCCCACTTTGTGTTCATGCTACCACTAAAGTCAGATTGGTCTGAGTTCTTCAAGCCATGGGCCATATTACTCCCTTGGACTTCAGTGAAAACAATTGTGGTTACTAGGGGAAGGCTCGACCTTCCTCAGATTTTAATGGACTGAATATTCTTGTAATGAAGTGATATTTGGTGTCCTAAGGATTTACTATAAAAATATCTTACATGTTTTTTAAGCTACAGTTCAGTTACACTTTTGAGAGGTTGTTTGAGTTTTTTGCGGTGCCTTATTCCTAATTTTTCTACTTATAGATGGTATCTCAATGACATGTGGTTTCATATTTATTCGCATATTATTTCATTTCTGATTTTCTAATTGATGCTGTTCAGGAAAATATAATATCCAAATGAGGCATTAAATTCCTAACCAACGTGGTTTGCTTACAATCAGCTAGAGATTTTCAAATGAGTTTACACAAAACATTTTTCTTTTTGCTTTTTCTTTTTCTTTTTGTTTTCCTTCTCTGGCCATGACAACTGAATTTATTTTTCTGCTAGAAAAGAGTAGTTGACTTCTAAGAAAGGATTCTTCTTCAATGAACTTTATATCTTTTGATCTCATTATTCCAACTTTCTTAGAAAATTTGAGTTTTGTGCCATGGAAAATCTTTTGAATTCATTATCCTAGCATTCTTGGAAAAAATGAATTTTGTGTCTTGAAAAGTCTGCTGTTAATTAACATGTGTCATGTGATGTCTGAATAAAATTTGTTTTTGTGCAGGTGACTAGAGGCCAGGTGCTCACTGCTCACGACCAAAGAACCTTGTGCTGCTGTTGCAATGGTATATGAATAAATGCCAAATTAGCTCAGTGCCTGCTCGCTGATGATGACTGAATGTTTACTCTCATGACTGAATTTTTGCCCTGGCTCTCTGTGGAGTTCCTCTGAACAATATATTGCTTTACAAGGTTATCAATCTCTGTCATTTCCATTACTACATTTTAGAAGTCTAAATCTGAATATAACATCTGGAGGCTTATTCCTGCCTTACTATTTTAAAGAACCAATTTGTTGGCTTCAATTTTTTGAACCTGAGTTTGTAGTGTCCAATTAATTTCTTGTGGTAGAAAGAGTGCTAGCATGAATACTTATTATTTATATATACGAGTCTTTTTATGATATATTAGTTTTTCCAAAGAAACAACAAAAAAGTTATGATCTATACCTTCAGTCTATATCGAGTACTTATCTCTGTCCATGCATTAGATTATATTGTTACTCTCACTCTTTGGATTCATGTAGTAGATGACAGTGCAAGAGAGAAACTGAAAGGCTGAAGAGAGATACATTAAACAAGCAAGGTCATAGACTGAGGGGAACAAATAGAGATTTCTTCCTTCAATTTATGTACTTGAGACAGAAAGTTTTTGAGATCCATATGTAGATGAAGAAAAGATGGACTCCCAACTTCCGAAAAGGAACATATACTGTTATTATGTGCTGAAGGTATACCTTATGGCCTAATAAAGTTTTTTTATGGGAGCTTCCATGTTACTTATGCCAACATATAGGCTGAAAGAATATGTTGTGACTTGTGAGTACAGTATTACAGTTTCCTTTTCTTGCATTTGAATTTCTATGTCTGAGCATATTTATGTTGTATTGCGGTTGTTTTATCCTAAAACTTGCACGTTTCGTAGTCATGCAATCGAAGTAGAGATTAATTTTATCATGGTTATTGCCTGAAAAGCTGTCACTACTAGATCAAAGTATTTGCTTCTTTGTGATTTCTTAAAGCTAAAGCACCATTGTTTTAGTTAACTTACTATTGTTTTATTTTTTTCCCTTCCCTTCTATCAGTACTTTACGACCCTGAAATATAACACAAATACATATCTCGATGAAAAACATCTTGGGGTGTCCTGCTTGGAAACTTCATTGATGAGCCAAACTGAATGCATCAGTGATGAGTATTAAGCATTTTTATCCAGCAGAAAAATTCCCTTCGCCAGGAAAATATTTTCTGGATATGCAATCAACTTATCCAATTTATTTACCAAAAGAGAAAAAACCTTGGCATCCAATGTCAGTAGTTGAGACAAAACTTGTGTACAAGCAGTTAATTTTATTATGTATATTTAATGGTTGTACAAAAAGACTGAACAAACATGTTCTGGCTATAATCTTTATTTTTTGTCGTAAACATGTTCTTAGAATTCTATTTATGCTTTCTTTTCAACTTAATTTTTCTATAAACGGCGCGCAACGGCGCCGCACTACACTAGTATAGAAGAAGGTCGGGCGCTTAAATGCAAAATTGCATTTGCAAGGATTTTCTGCAATTTTCAGAATTATTTTTATTCTGAAAATTCATGGACCAAGTCTACGAGTCTATGGACCGGGCCTATAGGCTTGGTCTATGGTGGACCAAGGGGTTGAGGGACAAGATTTTGTGGTCGGGAGCTTAAATGCAAAATTGCATTTGCAAGGATTTTCTGGAATTTTCAGAATTATTTTTATTCTGAAAATTCATGGACCAAGTCTATAGGTCTATGGACCAGGGCCTATAGGCTTGGTCTATGTGGACCAAGGGGTTGAGGGACAAGATTTTGTGGAAGCGGATGGGCTAAAGTGCAAAATGGCAATTTCTACTTGTTGGGTCATCTTCTACCTCTAGACAACCACCATGGCCAAGCTCATGGAGCTCGGGGGCACGCCTTGTGAGAGGGGGAGGGAAGCGAGGGAGAGGGGGAATGGGTGGAGGAGCTCGTTGTGCATCCGTCCGGAGTGGAAGGAGGAGGGGAGGTGGCTCGGATGTTGAGTATTTTGAAGGAACGCATCCATGGCCGGGAGCTCGGGAATAGAAGAGGAAAACTTGGATTGTGGGCAGCTCGGAGGTGGAGAGAGGGTGGTAATTGTTCCGGTGCGAAGAGGAGAGCGAGAGGCGTCCCTTTTATAGGCGCGGAGCGACGGGGCGCACGAAAGCTCGCCGGGGAGGATAAGAATGCCATCTATGGTGGTTCCGTACATGAGCGAGCAATATTCGTGGTCTTTCGTCCGAGAGCGAGGGACGGTGTGGCATGGAGCAGGGGAGGTGGCGCGTGGCGCGAGGCGACGAGAGGGTCCGTGACGGCCGGGCGCGGCGGTGTGCCACGGGCGGATGATGACGCGCGGTCCACGGGAGGAAGAAGACGATGACATCGTCCTTGCCTGCGCGCGCACATACGGTGTGTCACGCCCGGGCTGGATGCCCCCGTAGGAAGCGCCCTATGCTTGGGTCGTGCTCCCTCGATGGGACGCGCCCGGTGGGCTGCGCGAGGGGTGAGAAGAAAAAAGTGGGCTTGGCTGGTTTGGGCTAGAAAGGAGCAAAAGAGAGAACTTTAGCCCGAGAGGAAGGAAAATTGGTTTATTCTTTTTTGGATTTTTGGAATTTAGATTTGAGATTAATTCAAACGCTTTTTTGGAGTTTTGAAAATTTGGAGCAACAATCACAAAAAAAATTAAAAGAAATTGAAAACAAGCAATCACTTCTCAAGGTACATTTTATTATGCATAAAATGTCGAATTTTCCTCTCTAGTTTAATTTATTCATGAGGTTTTGTTTTCAAAAAAATTGAATCACAAAATAAATCTTAAAATTTAAATTTAACTCAAATTTTGAATTTGATTTAAGTTTTGAAATTTCGGGGTGTTACGAGATATACCCTACTTAAAAGAATCTCGTCCCCGAGATTCGAGGTAGTCGGGGAAGGGGAGAAGAAATCGATATCGAAAGTCGGTGCGGAATCTTAATCCGACGCAATGAGATAATCTTCGAATGAGTGAAATCGGACAAAATTCTCAAAGGTGCGAGGAATCAAGAGGATCAAAGGATTCCAAGGTAGCCCAATTCCCTATTGCCGGATACACTAAGATACCCATATTACAATCCGCACTGCGGCGGGGATTCACGCAACGAGTACTAGGAGCGGTTGGTTGCAATGCCTCCGCACGAAGTAGGCTACCGACGAGTAGGTACACGACGATGATCCGGATCGGTACTTCGCAGCAAGACTTCATGAGGGTCGCGGCTTGTTGAGCTTCCGTCGGCGGTTGGGTGAGGAGTTTAGGTTGGATGGAGAGGTTGGATTGGTATTTTTGGTGGATGAAGGGACCGAGTGGGGTGGTGTGGGTTTATGGTTGCTCGCCGAGATGCGGCAAGGTGGGTGTGGGATAAGGCTAGAAAAAGGAGATGCTTTGGTGCGAGATTGACGGATGTGGTCCGGACGGGATGGCATGCGTGCGCCTGCACAAAGAGTGGTGGTTCGGCTTGAGTGGGAGTAGAGTGCGGGCACCGATTTAGGAGTCTGTTCCCGACAAGGTGATGGAGGTGATATAGCTGCTACACCGGGTAGTGTAGGGGCCGGGGGATCGAGCTGGTGGCTTGCACACTTGTTGAGCTGGGGTGGTGCTCGTCGGAGGGGCACTCCGGCGGCGGGGAAGCGAGGTTGCTTGTGGTGCGAGGAAGAAGGAGGGGCTTGAGGCTAGGGTTGCGGGGTTGGGTTGGGGAAGGGGTAGATAAGTTGGGCCGATAGGCGGTGACGGGCTCGGCTCGCCTACGAGAAAAGGCTTTGGGCTTCGTAGGGGGTGGCTCTTTTTTTTGAAGAGGTAGGTGGTATTTGGATATGTATCTCGATGGTACGTATTTAAGTAGGGGGTATACCCTACTTAAAAGGATTCCGGCTAGGGGTTGACAAAGGGGTTTGAGTGGAAAGGATATTTTAGTAGGGTGAGACCCTACTTAAGGACTCGACTAGGATATGCAAGGAGGAAAGTGGCTTTATTATAACGAGTGCGGAACAACGCACTCGATATAAAGGTGTTATGGATTTAATTCCGGATGGGTGTCGTGGAGATGTGCCGACGAGCTCTAGCGCTTATGGTTGATATTCGCTAGCTCCGGGACATCCATAAAGGCTTGGTCCTGGTAGAAAATCTGGTCCAAGGCTCTATACGGGTCGGTGCTATTGGTAAGGCTATGAAGGATTCGATCATTGATCTTGGCTGCCGGTACAAAGATTTGCCGGCGGGAAGAGCTGCCATTTTGGTTAGGATCTGTGACGACGGCGGTCAAACTCGTTTTGCCTTCGTGGCACGAGTGTCGACCTTTTCGAGCTGTTGGCTTAAAGCTTCACAGACATGTTTCGGCTATCTCTTTGCGCCGTGAGCGTGCTTCGAGGAGGGTGGCTTGCTGGTCGCAAAGTTCGTCCAGCGTATGAAGGTATTTGGTGGTGAAAACAAGGGTTGGGTCTTGCCCTGTGGAGTCGAGCTCGGTGAGAGTCGCTATTCAGGACTTCCATTGGGGTAGGCTTTTGTTGGAGAAGGGGAAATATCTCATGATCGAATGGACGAGACGGGATTCGTAAAGGTCACTTAGGAGTTTTAGAGCTTTACGGGAGACCGCTTGGACGGTGTCCGCGAAGTGATTTCCGACGGCGATCACACTACGGGGTGGTATTGTGGGGAAGTCCGGGCTAGTGTCGATATGGACGGAGACGACACAACTTGAGTGAGCGGTTGTTTGGAATTCCTTGGCAATGTACTGGGGAGGAGTTTAATGCCTACGAGCATCATGGCGGTTCGGAGGAGGTGAGGGAAACCAGGTTCGTCTCGGCGGTTGGTGACGATCCATGGGTTCTCTTCGAGGGAGGATGCTTGGGACTATGGCATTGGTGGAAGAGGGACCGGTCTTGTGGGAATCCATGGGTGTTTTGGGGATGTGACGGATGAAGTTTAGGGCTATTAGTTTTGATGGTTGGGTAGATGGGAGACTGGTGGTTGAAGTCACTTTATAGGTGAGGATGACTTGAGTCTTGTGGGAGAAGGATCACGGGTCCTGTGGGTTAGGGCCCAACGGATGTGAGGTGGGTGCTGGTTTGACTTACTCGCGCGGTAATCGCAGCACTCGTCACTTTGTTGCGACAATCTCTATAGTGGTTGACTCGTGGTTCGAGGGTTTGGTCGGTCTCGTGAGATGTGTTGGGCGATTTGACGACACACGGGTAGTGGAGTGACTAGGGAAAGAGATTTACGACTTTTGGTTCTTCTAGGGCAAGGAAGGGAAAGGATCCAAAGTTTGCTAGAAGTTTGAAGCGGATACGCGATACGAGAGTCTAAGTAGGGGTAGATATGCTTTTCTTAGTTAATAAGTGTGTGATTATTTGTTTGGAGATCGCAACTATTTTGCAACTCATAATTGTGTTAGTGCTCTTTGTTAGTCTAAACACACAACGAGCACTCAATCGAAGATCCAAACGATCGAACATCAATTCGCACACACATGGTTGGATTACACAATTAAGCGCACTAAACGGGATGCAACGAGGAGCTAAGCTACACTAGGGCGTCCGCAAGGTTTGGGCGGCAAGGGGAATCGACTAGTCGGTGATTACAGACAAATTTTGAATTTGATTTAAGTTTTGAAATTTCGCGGTGTTACGAAGTGATGATAGAGAAATTGTGGATAAGAACAAAGGTACAAAGATAGGATAGAAGAGGAAGAAAAGCGGTAGTGATCACGTTCCTCATGATGTGCAAGAAGGGGTTGATGAAAGAAAAGTGCCATCCCTTGTGATGTGGTACCTTCCGTAATCGATCGCTTGAAGCGCCTTTTTACCAACACTAGAGATGCTAAACCGATGACATGGCACGATGACGATGACGGGCGCAAGGAGGATGGGATGCTTCGTCACCCTACCGACGCTTGATAGTGGAAGAACTTCGACATTAACCATCGTAGCCTTAAGAATGCCACGAGGTACCCGATGATGACATCACGGAGAATACACCTTGCACGCTACACATGACGCTTGGAAAGAGAAGGGAAGACACTCATCAAGGTAGCGAGAGGGCACTGCGATCCCTAGACGTACATTTAACGATGTACAAATTCCCGAGAAGTGTGCTAGGGTCCAAATAATCAAGGTTGAAGAAAATTATCTCGCTTGCGACCTTGATTCTCCGGATGAGGATGAGGGGATTGAGACACTTGAGGATGCTATTAATCGTATCATCCTTTGGCCTTCGACATAAGATTGTTATTCATACGAGTGTAGTCTTCACCGCACCACGACCTCCTCCTACTCAAGAAGAAGAGGTTGATCGTGGGATCTCTTTTGAGCCACAACCTTCACCTCGGCCTTCTTTGACGCACGAGGACCGGATCGCTCCCGAACATGGTTTCTCCACTCCGCCTCGCCCGATAGTTGAGAAAGAGACTTCTCTTCTTCGAACAATATCCACCTCGGCTCCAGCGGCACCACATGACAAAGGGGCTAGGGTGATTTGAAGTTCGTGTACTCTACCTAATAGCGATGAACCTTTGATCCAACTTGTTCCACCTCCGCCTCCGAGGAAGCGGTTATCTAGCTCGAAAATAAGTAAGTACACTTTGTAGTACTTTTTATAATAATTCACGGCTATAGTTATTGATATATTAACGACTTGCAATGCAATTGAAACATAGCATAAAGGCATGGTCTCATCATACAAGCGTTAGAATAAGGAACCGATCCCACATGTTCTGTTTTGCCCCTGGTATTTTTGAAGGAGGTTGGGATCTTACACGGGACAATTTCCCGACCTATAAGCATGGCATGTCACTCCTGTCGTGAGATGTTTTGAAAAAGAAGTCATGGATATTTAAGTATTTTCATCCGTTGTTACTTAACTGCGTGTAGCTAAGTTGTTCAAATGATCTCGAGCAAAGGTCCCTGGAGAGATTTTTGGACAAGCGGATTTGATTTACATGTGCCACTTGAGGAGATTCATGCCCTGTATCGTCTTCACCGAATGGATGCCACCCTCATTACTCGTCCGGTGTCCGTAAGTCCTTGATTATTTATATGCAAGTGAATGACTCATGAATATATCCGACTATCTTTTTCATTGCTCATAATGTGTCATCACTCTAGTGCGTCAAAGGAAGTCGGCTATCTAAACCCAACCACCATTAGCGAAAGCTCGATGAATCCTAATATTACTTGATAAGCATCCCCTATTGGTCGGAAGGTTAACCAAGAACGCAGATAAACAAGTACATATCCAAGTGGTTAAGGATGCAAGGAGTTGTATAACAACCTACATCGAGAGAGACATGTAGGATGTATTATGCCTCCATACAACTTTGTGTAACCTTTCTTGTGCAAATAATTATTTCACTTAGATAATGACACAATTACATATTTTATAGCGGCTATTGGATTTCTTTCTTGATACATCCGAAACTAATGAGAGTTCGGGTGTTTGACTCTTTAGATTATATTCCAAAGAGGTATGTATCGATATTTCGTGGACATCCTGAATAGGTAATTCAAATATTCAATGAATTTTCATTTTTTATAGATTTTGCTTGTTGTTTATTTTCTTTTTTTGTATTAGTGCCTATAAATTCTACATCAACCTTGGTGGTCAACCTAATCCTAAACGGAAGGACGTACTTATTTACCGGTGACCCTTGGTCTTCTTTTATAGTCATGGGGAACCACAACTTTACACGATCATCCTATCTCTAGCCGAATGTCCTTAGAACTACCGAGAGGCGGTATTACAAACAATCTTATGTCCACGCAGGAATGGCGGCTTAGCTATCACCGGGATGGAGGGCACTATGGAGAGACGCTTCGCTTGGAGGTCGGCTTGGGGAATGGCCGTCATCTTTGCCTTCCGTTGCACTGCTAGCTTCGCACCGCATCGGCCGACGCCGGTGCTTCACACTAGCTCTCGGTCGTCTGCAACGCTGGGATGCTCGCACATCTCATCTAAACTAATGTCGACATTGGTGTTAGTAAATTAACGAAGAGCAAAGGATTTAGGCCTACCAAGCGAGGTGGAGGACCACGGAGCGGAGGCATGCACACGGCGTGAAGCGAACTCCGGGCTAGACCCCCAACAATATCCCCTCGAGGGACGAGCTCACTTCGCATGCGAATCGAGGGACGAGCTCACTTACGTGGTGCGGAGGCATGCACACGGCGTGAAGCGAACTCCGGGCTAGACCCCCAACAATATCCCCTCGAGGGACGAGCTCACTTCGCATGCGAATCGAGGGACGAGCTCACTTACGTGGTGCGCATGAGCGAATGAGAGGGAAAACGCCACTCCCCGTGGTCGAAGCCGAGCTTGCCTTCTTCGCTTGCCGGTAAATCTCTATGTTGTCGTCGTGGGCCTTGTTTTGTTGTATTGGGTGCTTTACGTCGGCGCCACCTTGGGGCTCGCGTTGCGGTGTTGGCGGTGATGCTGCTTGGTTGCTCTCCGTGCTTCTTTGGTTTTACTACTGTCTATAAAAGCCCGATCTCGGTGAAAACTTTTCCACCCCTTTGCGAAAGTTAGCTTTAACCTAGCTTTCTCGTGAGCTCTTTACGCCCTCGCGCTTTCGCCGCTTCGCTTGGCTTTTTCTCGCTTGTCTTTCCTTCCGGCTCCTCGGGTTATCTATGCTGCTTTTTAACTCTTACTTCGCGTTTTTTATGGGCTGCTTTTCATTTGCCGACACTTCGTAGCTCTCTATTTTTCGATGGCTCGTATCAAGAGGACCGCTCGACCGATTGTCAATTTCGTTCTTGCGCAGCCTGCGCTAGATTCCGGCATTCGGGGCCGGCTTAGCATTTCCGATTTGCCTGCGGAAGTTGCTCATATCAAGAACCACTCCGCTCGAACTAGTGGGCGCCGGCAAAGCCGATGTCCGTTCTAGCGACTTCGAGTCTCATGAAGCCCGGGACGAGGGTGACTGCGAAGACGAGTATATTGACATTGAGGGCTCAAGCAAAGAACCCGTTGTTGGAGTGAGCGGTGCTTGGGTCCCGCTCGTAGCTTATCGTTTGGCAGATTTAGTGAACAATTGCGGGCTGTCTAAAACCAAAAAGGTGTCGAATCCACGCACGTTTGCCATCAAGCCCTCAACCATGACCGAAGAGGATGCGAGAGATGTTGGTCGAGCGGAAGCTTACACTACCACAAAATGGTACCGTAGCGGCGCGAGCCCAAACCGAATAGCGGCGCGAGCCAAATTCTCTGCCGCTACGAGTACGTGGCGCATTTTTAACGGCGGTCCATCCCATCGCCCGCCGCTATTTGGCCCATTAGCTACCGAGCAGCCCATCAGCCCACCATTCTTTCTATATGATATAAAATGAAGGCCAAACCCTAGGAGTCCCTCACCCTCATCTAATCCCGGCCGCCACCCTCCCCTCCCCCGCCTCCCAATCCGGCCAACATGGAGCACATCCTCAAGAGCAACTTCCTCAACTACCCCAAGGGCAGGCCCTTCACCGACATGCTCCGCGACCGCTCGGCACCGGCATCTTCAACGTCGACGACGAGCTCGGTACGCGCAGCGCAAGCCGGTGAGCCACAAGTTCTCCGCGCGCGCTGCCCGAGCCGGAGGCCGCCGTGCTCGAGCACGAGGCCCGCGAGCGCTCGCTCCGGCGCCGGCGCTCGCCGCGGCGAGAGGCGGCGCCGTCGACATGCGGGACCTGCCGAGGCCATCCGCGACACCAAGCACACGACGTGGGACTCCAAGCACGTGGCGGCGCCGGACGTGTTGACCGGGGCGAGGCCGACGATGGCCGGATCCGGCCGGGAGGAGGTCAACGACGGCCGGATCCGGCAAGGGCGAGCCGCGGCGGCCACCACCTCCCTCTCCTTCGGCCGTGGGAAGTCAACGGCGGCCGGATCCAGCTCGGGCGAGCTGCGACGGCCACTCCTCCCTCCTTCGGTGCTCGAGCGGACTCCTCCCTCCTTCGGCCGGGACAAGGCCGACGGCGGCCGGATCCGACCGAGGCGAGGTCGACCGCATCCCGATCTGTTTTTTTATTTTGATCTTGTTATTTGTACCAGTGGGTGATATTATTACCCGCCGTTACGATGTTCATCCGTAACGGCGGCCTATTACGTGCACACCGCTATAGTCAAATGTTTTTAGCTGCGGAAGCATAGCGGCGGGTGGACATACCCGCCGCTACAGTGCTTTTCAGACCGCCGCTATAGTGGTCTTCTGCTGTAGTGTTATCTCGGGATACCGGCTACCTGGTGGGGACACAGACTTCCGTTGTGACGCAAACGAGGCTGTTGGCTTTCTCGACTGTTTTTCCATAGGCCTCATGGTCCCGTGCCACGACTTCGTCCACTGTCTTGGAGTGCTATTGGGTTCAGTTGCACGAACTCACTCCGACCGCTTTTGCACACCACAGCAAGTTTGTTTGGGCAATGGTTAGCTACAGGAGCTCTCCTGACATTGAGGTTTTTGCCCGCCACTTCGCCTTGCACTATCAGCCTAGGCGCCGAATGGCGTCGAACACAACTATAATTATGGGTTGTACAGCTTCAGACCACGCTGTGGTGAGAATTGCAACATTATGCACTGCAACAAGAACAAGTGGAGCCATGGGTGGGTCACGAACCGGTTTTACTACAAGGTTCCAAGTGTCAGAAGTTACAGCGAACAATGAATCGAAGATGGTTTACCCACAGGCTTCGCGGCTTGTCGACCCGGACCCAGTCACTCACCCAGAATTCAGCAGGCGAGGCAGTAAGGTGAACGAGAGAGTCTACTGTGACGCCTACTTTTACTCGAGCAGTCACGATCTCGTTGAGGAATTCTGCGCTGCCAACATCTAGCCACTGTCCAAGGACTTTGCGATCCCGCGGAGCAAGCTGCTTAACGTTACTTTTGACGTCAAAGGGATCTCGGCCCGATTCTTTGTCCTTCTGTGGATTTGGCGGTCAGGAGAAAAAGCGGGAGGAAGATCGAGTGGTCCGTCCGTCGTGTCTAAGAAAATGGCGAGTACTACTGCAAGAGTTACTCTTTCGCCAAGCACAAGCAGGTTCTCGAAAGTACACCCTTTGCGAGCCCTTCGTGCGGGGCTCTGCGTGCAAATCTCATTTGGGGGCAAAGGTGGTGGGCGGTGGTTCCGCTGGGACTGTTGCTGCTCCTGGTAAAGCGTGCTGTTTCTTTTTCTTTGCTTCCTTTCTTCGTCTCACCATGTTTGACACTTCAAATTAATTTACTCCTTTGACAGTTGTGGTTCCGTGTCTGGCATCTGTCGCCGTGCCGGGGAAATACGATAATTCGCCCGATCGTCCGCGAGAGGTTTCTCTGTTGGATTTGTCAGACGACGCACTTGTGGCCGAGCTGCAGCTTTGCCTCTAGCGAAGGCGCGAAGCGAGGGCGTGGCTGGAGTCCTCGCTGATCGCAAGCCGCACTCAACCGAGCTTGCCAGAGACCTTGCTGCCCTCGAGAAGGTAAACGCCCGTCTCCAGGCGAAATGAAATGCCGCAAGGATTCTGCAGCGAAGGACAAGAAGGTCATCGAGGCTTCTTGGGGGAGCTTGCCATTGCGCCTGAGGAACTGAAGGCTTTGAGAGCGGAGGAACCCTATGGCGTCCACCATCATCCACTCATCACCACAGTCCACAACCACGACAATGACTGGGGCAACTGTTGCAATGTGGGATTTCTTTGTTTGGTTTCTCCTGGTTAGTTGTTTGTACCATAATTGCATCTATTTGTTGGATATAATAGAATACTGGTTCATGAGACTCATGTTATGAAATCTGAACCGTTTCCTGTGACTTTTTCACTAAGCTTGAAGATAATTGTAGCCACAAAGGAGTACTGCTCAATTGCTAACTGCATTGCAGCCCTAGCACGAACTGCTTCTATGTTTGCTAGTATATTGAGAGCTTCAGAGCACATATATAATAGTGTCTTGACAAATCACATGCTAAAGTAAACAAGAAAATGCTAAGCAAAAGAGAACCGGTGATGAGTACAACTGAGTTAACTATTCATTATGTCCGCAATCTATCAAATAATGCATCATGAAAAACATTCTAGTGTCAGGACTTAACAAAAAATGAATGAAATGGGTCAAGCACTTGGACAGATAATATGTGCTACAGCAGTCTGATCATGAATAGGGCTTCTGGAAAGTAAACCAAAGAACAGCTCCTTACAGAATAACTGAAATAATCTCTATGTAACATAGTGTGATTGTTGTTAGGGGACAAGATTTGTCCCTGACAGTTTGACAAGAATTTAAGTCTGACAACGCAATTTAAATCTGCTGCCACTTAAAACTACAGGTTCCTTCAAAACTAGTGGAGTCCTGATTCCTGACTATCAAATTCTTAAGAGACCTAACTTTCTTAAGAGTCCTGATTCCTGACTATCCAGAATTCAGATTTCTGATATTGCAGGGGTTCTGACCAAACAAAAGATAGAAATGCACCAACCCGTGGTCACTTCATGTTCCCTTATCACCTTTCGTTTCCTGATGTGCACCTGCCTGCCTCAGTTTGATGTTCATCACCCTGCCTGTTTCAATGTTTAGTGTTGGGAGTGTTGGGGAAGATAGCACGTCGGTCAAACAAACGAAAATGAGCATACTGGAAAGTGCCATTAGTGAAGCCTGAAGTGCTATCCATCTTCAAAAGAGAAGTTCCAAATATTTATTCAATTTGTTTGAAACACATATTCTTGCTTCAATAAAAAAATTTCCATTTTCAAGGATGAAAGGTTCCAACATAACTTGTTCCAACAATGTCGCCCAAAGATTTACTATAACAGTATTTCTAACATGTCAACACCCATAGAACTCTAAGGTAATTTCCTACTCAAAAAAAAACTTCTGGTTCAAACAGAGGGATACAACAGAACCAATGAACCAGAAAATCAGTCCAAGATAGTTTTCAAATCGCTACTCCTTTGTTTATCATAAAGCATCAATACAACAATAGTGTGCACTTGAAATTCGTCTATTGTTCTCTCAACCAAAAATATTCTTCTCATGCACATGCACCATATTAAGAAAGGGATGGTGTGATCCAAATTGGAGGCGGCCAATTGAGCCATGGATGAGAAGATTGAACATCTCCTAGGCTCTCTAGTGTCTCTGTTACTAAGTTCCAAATACCCACATCACGACAACCATACATGTTGCCACATATTTCCTCCCAGTTGTCATCTGCCAGATATGCACAATTCGGCTTCAACATTGGAAAATCCTTTGTCGAAACCAGCATGGTCGAATTGAAACCAAGAAAAAGAGTGTGGTCTTGCAAATCTGAGCAGCTCGTCTTAACTAGCTTTTTATCAGGAACATCAACCTTGTAGATCTCAATTCCATTTGTGTACGAGTCTAAGTACTGATCAATGGCCTCTTCTGAATCCTCAGGGGGGACTTGTTCAGGAGTATCTAGCCAGCGCTCTTCCCTATATCTACGCATTTGCAATATATCACCCCATGGGGCCAAGACAATGGATTTAGTAGCATTCTCCATCTGCGGAACTCCTGGTATAATCTTCTTTACCACACGCGAAGGGCCGTTGAGATCGAACACAAACATTGAATCATCTCCAAACAAAACATAGAATACACCGTCCTTCTTGCTGTAGGCTGCTGCTCGGCACCCGATATTCGGAAACAAATCATTTGATTCCTTCCTGGCAATTCGAGTCCAGGTGTCATCCCCAACACGAGCATAGGACATCTCCCCGTAGTGCTTGTGCAGGAGCAGGACGATGCACTGGGCGCCCGCAGAAGGGCTGCAGGAGAGGTACACCCGGTGGTAGAGGTAAAGCCGCAGCTCCAGCCGGGTGTAGATGTCCCGGGCACTCGGTGCCATCACGTCATCACGGAGGTTGTACGCAGGGCGGCCCTGATCGTCGCAGCAGTTCTCGACGTGGTAGAGCCCTGTCACTGGCGGGAGGTTCACCTGAGCGCCGGTGAGCGGATTGAGCGCCTGCAGGTTGGACTCCTCGTCGGCGGCGACGATCCATCCGTGGCCCGAACCGAACACGTAGCGCCTGCGGAACGCAGGCCCCGGCAGGCGGACCTTGAAGGTCACGCCGGCGGAGGGACTGTACAAGGTGGCAGTGTCGGCGTCATCGCCGGCACATGAGTAGAGCAGACATGGGGACGCGTCTTTGATTGGGATGCGGACGCTGCGGACGGCGGAATAGGCGGCGTACCACGATGTGCAGACGGCCCCCGCGTGGAACATATCTGGGATATCCAGCAAGCGCATCACGATCGCCATCAGATCTTCAGGGAGGCCTGACCAATCCGGGAAGATGGCCGCCTCCATGGGCGGCGGCGGCGGCGGCATTGATTTGGGGAAAACCTAGTATGCGAGCAGAGGGGACTTGGGGAATTTTGGTGCTGGTGAAATCTCACATCGCCGGTGGAGATTATGTAACGCCTGATTGCAGTGGGAACAGAGTCGGATTCGGTGATGAGCCCACCGGCGGGAGACATCTCGGCCTGGGCCAGATTGCTGCAAGCTGGCCCGGCTCCGAAACAGAGTGCCACAGCCATAAATATTTTAAAAACAGAGCCGAGCAGAGGAGAGCTCCCCTGTTTCGCGAGCAGGGCTCTCTACGCTCTAAAAATTTCAGCTTTTCTCTGCCGCCGCCGCCGTCGCTGTGGAAGCGGCGAAGGACGACGGAACACGCAACGACTGGTCCTCCACCGCCGCGGCCGACGCGCTGTGGAAGCGGGGAATGAATGCGATGCTCTCCGGCGTCGTCCGTGCGTCCTGGAGACCCACGGCGCGCTCGAGTTCATGTCCGCCGGGCCCGCCTGCAAGCATCGTGCTGCTTCTGCACATGCCGCGGGCGAGGTCTCCATAGCCAGGCTCGGCCAACGGCGCTTCGCTCCAGAGCCCCTTCTTGTGGGCCCCGCTCGCGCGCCGCCTCATCCTCCGCTCGCCGCTCCAGCCACGGCTGTCTGGTCACCGCCGAGGTCCGAGGAGGCCTCCAACCTGCTCCTTCTCATCACCGACGAGCGCGGCGCGCCCATGTACAACGTCTTCGAGAACATCCGGGTGTTCAATTTCTCGACCGACCTGGAGCCTCACCGCGCGCACGAGTTCATGTACGACCGAGTTGCGCCTCCGCCGGGCGCAACTGTGTCGTCCTGCACATGCCATAGGGTGACGTGTCGTTCGCTAGGCTTGGTGTTGAACGGATCGGGATCGTCTGACTTTTACGACTCAACGGCAGATCGACATTGATCGCAAATCCACCGTCCAGGAAAATACCAACGGCATCGGCTGCAAAAGCAGGAGAGGAGGCAGCTACGGAGCTAACCCTGAAACCTATTCTTCTTTCCTTTTTATCAAAAATCGAAAAAGTGATATTAGGAATTCCAAAAAAAATCAAATGTTTCAGATATTAAATACGAGATATCAGTGCACCCATTTTAATTCTAAACACTCAAAGATCTAATTTGAAGATTTAAATAGAATTTCTCAAAGTTGGCTAACCGGTCAACTTTTTTACAGTCAATAGGGTGCTGATTAGCTGACTTGCGAAATTCAATTTAAATCTGCAAAGTATATCTTTTAGTGTTTAGAATCAAAATGGATGCATTGATATCTTGTGTATAATCTCTCAAATATTTACTATTTTTAGAGATTCATAACATCAAGTATTTTATTTTTGAAAAAGGGTAAGAAGAAGGAGCTTCAGAGTTTGGCTCCATCCAGCATCTCTCTCGCCTGTGTGCAACAGATACCGTTAGTTTTTGCATGGACGGTTGATTGCTCTCAATGTCGATCTGACGCTGAGACCTAGAAGTCAGACGATCTCGATCCGTGTTGAACGGTGGACATCGGTCGCGCCGGGCAAGGACACTGGGCTCCGGTGGAGACACTGCTACTGTTCAGCCATGTAGAATGCGGTCAATGGCTTGTTCTACCTTCTCCGGTTCAACGTCGGTGGCCCGTCAGGTCCTCGTCCTCAACAGCGTGCCCAAATCTGTGGATACGTACAATTACCTTGTGCAGACACATTCAGAATTTACAAGGTTGATCTCAAGTACCAGAGGTTGGAGGTGATCAAGAGCTTGCCGGACCATGCATTATTCCTTGGGTTCAATGCCCCAATGTGCCTTCCGGTTTAGGATTTCCATGGATTGAAGTCAAATTGTGCTTACGTAACTGACGACTGCGAGACATATGTCAATATGTTGGGGTATGGCGGATCAAAGAATGTCAATAATTGATGCTCTCTCGCCAGTTATTTATTGGCTGACTTGACCATCACCCATCTGGATTGATCAGACCCTCCCTCTTTTTTTTATCTGAATTAAAGTTATTAGAATTGTGTATTGTCTTCTAATGTCTGACCATCAGTCTACTAAAATAAGGTAACTCATTACTGCTTTCCTCGTTGCTTTTACATATCTCTTAATTTTGCTTATCTCAGCCTAGAGCTTATTTGCCCTCTTCGCAGCTTGGGATGCTAGCTATTACTGGGATCTAGATCAGTTCTATTCTTCCCTCTTCTTTGCTAAATTATTTATTGATGAATTGTTATGTGCCATGCTCATTGCAAGATTAAGTCAAACTGCTTGATAATGTTATATATCTGATATTTGAAGCTTTATACAGTTTATATTGAAGATAATAAAAATTAGTGTTTCCCCTATTAATGGATGGTTTCTTTAGAATATCACATTATTATGCATGCTGCTCAACACATATAATGAGCAGCACCTAGCTTCATATGCCTTTGTTACTGCACCTAGGTATTTAAAGCCAACATTGGTTACTCAGTCCTTACAACATGTGATCGTCTACAAACTTAATTAACTCATCACTTTGACATCTTTGTAAGCACAAATCTTTACAGGCCAGATGTTGAACAGGTTGCTTCTCTTGCAGTTTTAGATTAACTTAGAAGCATTTTTTTTGGGTCTAGGACAAACAAATTCTGGATACTCGCGGCTAGCTTTAATGTTTGGTCGCAGCACATGAGGAACAGCTATCAGCTCTTTAATTGATCTGAAAACTGTATCCCTTTCTCACTACTTCTTTTGATGGAGATAATGTTTCTTTCAATTTTTCTAATGTCAAGGTAGCATTTGCCGAAGCTGTGGAAGTTAATTTACACATATAGGAGCGGGTAGTTTTTGTCTGAATGTTTTGAGTGCTAACTGAAAACGCTGACTTATGTCCAGATTGCTTTGGCACTCTAAACTTGTTGAGCTTGATTGAAATTTGAAATTTACCATAAGTGACTTGACGTTTCCTACCATGCTTCACAAAATCAACAACATGGATCGTAAATGACTTGACGTTTCCATAAAGTCATGCTTATCTGCAGTTAGAATCTTAGTTCACAGCACTATCTATGTGAAGAACTTATATCTATTTTCATAGAGATTTCCTGTTTGCACTTACATTGAAATTGGAGTACTAATAACTGAATGGCTTGCATATGTTACAAGGGGATAAGTCCAACCAATTAGTGCAAAAAATTTGAGGATCTCTATGTAGATTTAAAAAGTTCTGTTGGTACATGGTAACTGATACTGTTAAAAATGGTAGTCAAAGGTGAAATCAGGAAGTAAAAATAAATAAATAAATAACCATTGCATGCAAGAGTTTGATTATTTGGTTGAAATTGAGAAGACTCAAATCTAGGCAAATACCGAGGGGAGAGAAGTATTGATTTTTTAGTGGCTTTGAGTCTTTGGTGTTCAGTGCTTTTGCCCCCTGAATCTTTGGGCAAGGAAACAGTCAGCAGTGATGGTTCCTTCAAGCTAGTTAACAGGGTGTCAGGTTAGGCAAGGAATTTATGATGATCATATTCTGAAGCAGCCAGCGAACTTTGCTAATCTCAGGATCAAGCTGTAGCCCTGCATGTTGTGGAATTGGAATTGTGGATGTTGTAGATGCTGTCAGACTGTTGAGGTTCTCCGTTTTGAGGTCAATATGTTTGTCAAGTAGATGTTTTTTCATTTGGGCAAGATCACACATAAATATTGGCTCCTGTTCTGGCTTATTAGCGGATCTCAACCATTCTGGAATGGCTGGAGAAAAATTGGGAGACTATTATTTGTTATCACATGAGAAAGGTAATTGAATTAGAAATGAATTTTGAGTGTCCATGGTAGTGGTATGGGTCTGGATAGTAGGGTTCGAGAACTGTTGTTGGCTGGTCTCGGTCTTATTAGCCTCGGTTGACCAGAGGTGGTATAATTAGCTTGGTTTTGAGTTGGGTTAATTAAATTGAAGGTGCGTGTTGAGCTATGATAATGCATACTTGGAAGATTCTAGAATATTTTAGAAAACATAGGAAAGAAGATATTTGCCATAGAAGAGGCTAGAACTATTTCTTCATGGCAAAGGAAAGAATAGTCTAGAAACTAGATATTTATGTAGGGTAAGAAATATCTAGATATTAGGATAAAGATGAGAATATTCTAGAGCTAGATATTTTAGTTAGAAGAGTGTGGAATGTTGCCACATGGCAACATCCTAGTGATCATGTGTAAGTATAAATAGGGGTGCCCTCTACCCTCCAAGGCACCATGCCATGGAGCCATAAAAGCCACCACATGTGAAGGTATGGCAAAGGTTGCCATGATGTGTCTTAGAGTCTAGGAGTGTTATGGTGAGTCCTAGATTGATAGTAGTGGTGTGTAGCCACGAAAAATGTAGTGTCTTGTGTCAAGTGTATGTTATGAATAAAGGCTAAGCTCTTTTGTAAGGAGTTGGTCTCCCAAGTTAGTAGAGTCAGGTGAAGGTCTCCTCGATATAGTTAGAAGGTTGGGTTTGGGTCCACGGAAGAAGTGGTATCACATCAGTTTGGTACCATTTCTACGAAGTCGGTGTTACTCTAGGAACATCGATTTCCCAACAGTGCGTATATATAGAACTAAATTATTTGGAATATTATTTTGCATAAGGCCTCCAGTGTTTTGCTCTTTGATGCAATGTGCCAATCTTTTTTTTTTTTTGACACCGCAATGTGCCAATCTTAAGGGCCCAAGTTGTGAATAGCAGTGGCCAAAGTTTTCCTCGAAAGCAGAACTTCCTTTGCTTAGATCAGTTTTATTACCAAAAAAGAAACCACTCTCTATCGACCTCCAAGAACAACTAAATTGCGTCATTAGGTTTTGCATTATAATTTTTGTATTGAAAAGCTTTTGAATGGCAAATATATTATGGCTCCTGTCCTGTTCCAGGTAATATTTGGCATGAGTTTGGCTCAGGTAAAAACTAATACGTGATGGATGACATATTGATGTTCCTGTAGCCCAAATTGCTTTTCTTGAGTATCTTTCCAATGATATCTAATGATCATGAGAAGTGTCAACAGCTGTGCATAAAGTGAAACAGTATTATAAATTTGTTTTCTTGTGAACTATTGTGACACTCTGTGCCCTAATTTTGCGAGTTAGCATTTTTAGAACTAATTCCAGGATCTGGACCAACCTACCGAAGAAGTTTCATTGACATGCAAAGTGTTTTGGGCACCAAATAAATTCAAAAACACTTTGGTTTGAACTACAACTCCAATTCCTACAACGCAAATATGGTCAACCAAAAATATATGTTGTAGAGCATGTCAAATGAAACCCCACTGGATTCCATCAAGGTTTGATACCCCAAATAAATCGGACAAACTTAGCATTTAAGCCTTTTCTCTGAATTTTCAGAATTAATCCAGAAAGGATTTTTGAGTAAAATCTACGTGCATGTCACTTTCTAGAGTTATACTTTTCAAAAAAATTCTCTCCTTTAATTTTTGAGCTCGGGATGGCCATGCTTTTGATTTTTCAAAATCGGTTCGGACCACATTTGGAAACCGGAGGAAAAAGAAAAGATGCCAAAGCATATGCCCGCGGGCCCCGCCTGTCGGTGCCCGGCGCCGCGCCCCGCGCTCGACCGGCGCCGTACGCCGGCGCCGCGTGGCGGCCGCCCTCCGGCCCGTCCCGACCTGGTCGGAGAGACAAAGGGAGGTCCCCAAACCCGGTCGGAACCCCTCCTCCACTCTCTCTCTCTCTCCCGAGCTCTCCCCCAACCCGCCATTGCCGCCCCCCGGAAGCTCGCCGCCCCGCCGCCGTGAGCCACCTCCCCGCGCGCGCATCCGCCTGGAGCTTCGCCTCGACCCCTTCCAGCTCCACAAGTCGTCGCAAGGGCCCCCGTGAACCGTGGGTGAAGAATCGGGCTTCTCTCCCCACGCCGGCCGCCGCAACCTTCCCGCCAAATTCACCCCCTCCGGTGAGCTACTCCTCCCCATTCCCGAGTTGGTGCGTGCGCACGGTGATGGGTCGTGTTCCCAAACCCTAACCCTCCCTTGTCACCTCACTAGGTCGCCGGTTTTCTCATTCTCCCCCACCGCGGGACTCCGGCCGTCGTCACCTCCACGCCGTCCGCCATCTCCGACCGTGCACATCCAAAAGGAAGGCCGGGATGGGAGAGCCCATGCTCCAGGTGAAGCTCCCCGGCCAAGCCGCACATCTTTCGTGCTTCCTCCGCGACGAACAACCCCGTCGGACCTCTCCGCGCCGCCACCGCCCGACGAGCCGCATCTCCGGTGAGGATCCCGCCAACCCAACCCCACCACAAGATGCGCCATCTCATACCGCACCTAGAGGGCCCCCGGCCTTGGACCGCGAGCCGCGGACGCCGCTCCGGCTAGCCGCGCCGCCGCCTCCCGGCCGCGTGCCGGTGCGGCCACAGGGCGGGCCACACGGCCCGGATCCCGTGTGGCCATAGCCACACGCGGATCCAGAACCCTGTGGTCCGCGGTGTGGCACAGAGCACGGAGATTTAAATTTAAATCCCGGATGGCAATTTCGTAAATAGTTCCAAAATTCATTCAAACTTAGAAAATTCATATCTAGAGTTCTAGACCTCGAAAAATTGCAAACTAAATTTTGTTGGACTCCTTGAGACATGTACTATTTTATGGTGCATTCACTTTGACATAATCAGAGTAAAATTATTTAGATTAATTTATTTTTTAGGAGATTCAAGAATAGGACTTGATCATTTATTAAATTGCCCCAAATTATGAAGCTTAATTTAGTTATTATCTATAACATGTGCTTAAGGACCAGAGGCAATTTAATTGCTATTTTTTCCTAGTTTCGCTAGAGTTATTGAGTTATTTTCTTGCACATACGATAATGATTTAAATGCTTCATGGGAGTTGATGAAGGAGATTAAATTAAATAATCACCTTAAATCAGTTTCACCTCGCTAGACACCAAATTAATTTATACTCATGAATTACATGTAATTGATGAAATGCACGTATTCCATAAAATATTCATATCATGTTTTCATCAATAATTTACACATCACCTTTGCATCACGTAGCTGCGGTGGTGAACGTGGTAACCAGCGAGGAGGGGCCGGAAGCTGCTGCTACTATTGACCCAGTTGTTCAGGGTCAAGCTCAAGGCAAGTCCCGGTGCACAACCTTTTAAATTAAGTATTTTATTTTATCACTATGTTTGTAGGTTTGTAATGTGCATTAGGTCTACAGGAGTTGTGATGAAAACCCTAGCATGCGAGTAGGACCCTGTCTACCCTGATTCGATCACCCTACGCTAGATGCTTGCTTAAGTAGGGCGATGATCCGTCGAGTGGTACGGAGACCACTCGTAGATAGGACAATCACCTTTTTGGACACGATGCTAAGTAATGTGAAGAGAATGGAAAATTGGAAGCCGGACGGGCAACTTAGGTGGAAAGTGAAGGACTGAAAGAGTCTTCAAGGTTGTAGCCCCGTTCGTGCACACAAGGACCGCGTCGTGTCCGGCCCATGTGGATTAAGTTTGAACGTACTGCTTGCATGCTGGAGTTAATGGGCCCGAGTAAACCGACGTACCGATGGTTGTTGTATGTTAGAGAGATACCCTACTCCCTTGGTTACTTGGCAGGAATTTGGGAGGAGAGATGGGAGCACTCTACTCACGGATGACGTCCGGGGACGGCATCGCGTGGGGACCCTTCTCGGGGAGCTAGGCCCGACTAACACTACGAGTGCCGGCTGGAAAAGGTTGTCTCATGCGGCTTCCGGAAAGCGCGTATGTGACGTGCGATCAGGTTTCTCCTGCAGGATGTAAATCGATTCGAATCGCTGCCCCTCATAGTAACGAGTACCACTTGTCCCTGCGCCGGAACGTATTAAGAAGAGAAAGATGATGATTATTATTATTAATTTGCTATATTGCTTAATTACTTGTTTGGAAACATGTAATGCAGTAGCTTAGTGCAAATTAAATTTATTCTTTTGAGCAAATTAATTAAACTGCTAAAAGTTGAAAGTAAGGATTCACTTGTAGGCCAGCTTAGTGCTTAATTTTATCCTGCCCCTGGCCTTTGCATGTCTAGGAGTCGGCTGTAGATGGCCACTTTGACGGGTCGAGTCTTGCTGAGCTCTACTTGCTCGGGGCTTTGCTCTATGTGGTTTTCGAGAGGACCCCGTTGGACAGGATTTAGATGCTGGAGATGACATCTAGAGAGCGATTGTATCGTAATGCTTCCGCTGTTTAGTTATTTTCCAAACTTATTAGCTTCGATGCTCATGAGACTCGATGTACTAATGTACTTGGGATGAATGTAAGAGACTTGTACTTATATTCATTGTGCTATGCTTATATTTGTATGTTGTAATATCGGGCATCACAGCGCGTGATGCCACCCATGGTGATCCTGGAGACGGAAACGCCTCTTCGTGAGGCGGGTCTGTCACAACTATTTTTGGTTAAGGTAAAGCAAAAGGTTGAGTAATAGTCACTTCGGCCAAATAAATTTGCCTGCAGTGAAAAATGGAGTGGCAGGCGTTCTGAATAACATGTTCCATGCGAATCCTGGGACGATAACTATGTTGTTGTTTGACCCCATAATTTAATTGTTTTCTTTGTCTAGTTATTCAATTCGGGTACAACCTCTGCTGGCATCATATGAATCATGAGGAAGCATGTAGGAAGACACTGTCAGTGGCAACGTTCTTGATGCCTTCTTTTACTGAAGGGAAGTTTTGTGAATGGAACCTGAATTGCTTGGAAGGACAATTGAATTGCTGTAGTAGGCTATTTATCATATGTTGGATCTTGTGCCTGGATCATTACCGGATGCATTTTGGGGGATCTTGAGCCTTTTTCTTTTGCCAGTTGATGTGTCACCAGCCAATCTTTTTCTTTCATATATTTGTTGTTGCCAAGTTGCCTGAATGATATGAGCTCTGTACACACTCGTGGTCTTTGCTCTGCAGAGTCTGCCTCGCACCGCTAGCCGACAGGCATTTCGTCGAACACCACAGCAGAGCCCCGCCATGGCCGCCGTCCTCAAGCCCCTATTGGCCTTCCTCCCCATGGCATGCCTTCGCCAAACGCATTAGCTTTACCTAGAACGCCACCCCCCTTCACGCTCCTTCCGACTAGTCCTTTAGAAAACGAGCCCTATAGGGTAACGACGAAAATATTCAGCGCATATTATTTTCAGAGACACCTCTGGTTCTGGTCGACATAGGTCGCTGTCCGCCGACTCCTCTCCTCCGCCGCTGTCCTCCTCGCGCCGTCCTGTCCACCCGCCTGACGCCGCCGCCATTGAAGAAGGTGGATGGAAATTGGAAGCTGGACGCTCAATTGCCGGGGAGCCCGCTTCGCCGCCTCGCTCTGCATTTCCAGTTCCCGTGCAGAGCTCAGGCTGCCGGCAATGGCGGCTTGTCCCGAAGTTGGTCCACACGTTCCGGCGCTGCTCAATAATTAGTGATGGTTGAGACTGTACCACGTTCCTAGTAACTGAAGATTCTGAAGATTCCATAATAGGGATGATTCACATCTGAGAAAAATTGCAGTGAATTTGTATATAAACCCCGGCCCATGATGATCTTATGAAATTTCTCCAGCTTCCCTCTCACTGTACTAACAATATGTATTGTGAAATATTGCAGAAATATAGTTGCAGCAGCGAGACATGGTAAAATCTTACGAGTTGATCTACTTGACCTGAAAAAATTACCTCAGGTTGGACTATGGTCTATGGGAGCTTGCAGCGTACAGACCACCAAACTCTGCCAACAATGACAATAGACAACACAGCACATCTGAACCAAAACACAACAAAGCTGATTCATCAGGATCCAAGTCTTTTACCATGACAAAGTTCGTAGACTAACCAAACACATGCCATTGAAGAGTTCAATTTTTCACCGTAAGAATAATTGATCAAACACATTACTTTCGTTTCCCACATACTAGTTATTTCAAGATTACTCCCTCCGTTTAATAATCTGCTGAGTACAGTGTTCATTTGATTCGTTAATACACAGAGTAACTAACATGGTGATTTGGAACAAAATTAATGCGCAATCAATCGTTAATTTGGCAGTTGTTGATGCACGCAGAAATTTCCACATGCAAACGTCCGTCCAACTCACCAGTATTAATCTTCTTTAGCTTGGTGCACACTGCACACTGCGGTGCACGGGCACCACCGTGCAAATCAAAAACCAATTATCAGTATCAAATTTTGACCATAGGTGCACAAGAGCCGAAAACATTCACCAGTTGACGGCCAAGAGCCCAATCACACCACCTACTCACACTACAAGGCTGAAGTAGCATGTGTCCAGCCGTCCAAGAGCCCAGCTAGCAAGCAATGAATGGCCGCATGGCCATATTTTTGTTGCCTTCGTGTACGTTACAGCTTCCCGTGGAAGCTTCCCAGATAAGAACAGGACGCCAGCATCAATCGGAACTACCAGCAAACTTCAAAAGCAAAGAACCAGGCTGTAAATGAAATGAGAAAAAATATTACTACCTAAGTAGAAAAAAATGTGGGAATAGCACAAAGCAGGCACACAGGAAAGAGGAGCTGTAGACAAAACCCCAAGGCACTAAAAAAGAATTTCCACGTGTTTGATTCCTCCAACCACAGGAACAGCACAGGGTCCAAATGCCCAGAAACCACTATATCTCACTTGTCACTACCAGAGCTCACAAGCCTTGTCACTATCAACCAATAGCCAACAACAATCGTCATTAAGCGACCAAAACCTTGGGCAAGTTCCCACAACTAATAACATTTCCCATATGCCATCGTTTTAGGAGGACCAAATAATACTACTAATTTTCTTGCTGATAAGACGAGTGCTAGGGAATAAGCAGTAACCAGGATCATCTAATCAACATTTTACTCTAGGCTTCATGCTTCTTGGCTTTCTGATGAGACTCAAGGGCTACTGCACTGTTGAAAGTCCTGAATGAAGAGCACTCCAGTCAGCAACAATTCATAATGGATCAGAAACAAATGATATCAAACTTAAGTAATACGCTTCCAAGCTTTACACATACTTGCTGTAGGACTTGCAAGAATGGCTCCCTGATTTGGGAGATTTCTCCTTTGCCTTGTTCTCAGCTGGAGTCTTTGGGGCCTTCTCCTTCCATCTCCCATCTGCAGGGGTCTTGCTAGCCTTCTTTGCTGGATGAGGAGTATCAACATGAACACTCTTCTGGTCACCTGAGATAAAAGAGTCTGCAGGTGTCTTGCTGCCCTTCTTTGCTGGATGAGGAGTATCAACATGAACACTCTTCTTGTCACCTAAGATAAAAGGATATTGCGTTCATAACAAGCATGCGGTAAACTTCACTCACAAGGTTACCATAAGAATCACAGAGGTATAAATTTACCTGTATCCTTCTTTGGTGTTGACATGTTGGCCTTCTTATCTGAAGCAGGTGTCTTCAAGGCAGTAGCAGCAGTTCTTTTCTTGCCAACTTCAGGCTGCAATCCAGAGAAGAAGGGGTCAGGTAAGGTGCAGAAGCAAAAGAAGAAAGGGTAACTATCAAGATTGAAAAAAAGATTGTAGAAGAAAAAAAGGTAACTATCTGGTGCGTACCTGCATAGGAATTTCTTCATCATTGGAATCATCACCGCTTGAATCATCCGATCCACTGGACATGCCATCTTCATTGCTGGAATCATCCTCAGAATCATCACTCTCATCTGTTCCGCTGGAGGTTTCAGTATCATCACTACTGTCATCACCTGTATCCTTCGGTGTTGACATCTTGGCCTTCTTATCGGAAGCAGGTGTCTTCAAGGCAGTAGCAGCAGTTCTTTTCTTGTCAACTTCAGGCTGCAATCCAGAGAAGAAGGGGTCAGGTAAGGTGCAGAAGCAAAAGAAAGGGCAACTATCAAGATTGTAAATGCAAAATGGCTCAAAAAAAGATTGTAGATGCAAAAGAAATAAAAGTGGTGCCTACCTGCATAGGAGTTTCTTCATCTTTGGAATCATCACCACTTGAATCATCCAATCCACTGGACATGCCATCTTCATTGCTGGAATCATCCTCAAAATCATCACTCTCATCTGCTCCACTGGAGGTTTCGGTATCATCACTACTGTCATCATCTTGTTTGTCCTTTGTGTCATCCTTAGCAGGAATCTTTGCAGCAGCTTTTTGTTGAAATGAAAATAAAATCATCAAAACATATCCAATGAAAATCTTTTGTGCACTCTGCATCAAGGTAATACAAAATGAGGTTTAACAAAGCTACATACCAGTTTCATTGTTCTTCACAGGGGTTTCATCAGTTTCCAGCTGTTCATCTAAAATGAATAAAAATTAGTTCGATTTTTATTATTCTTATTATAACAAAAGTAAAACAACAGTGGGTAGTCGGTTTTTACCTTCCTCTTCACCAGAATCAGCCGTAAACGAAGCAAGATATTGGTTAAGGAAAAGAATGTCACCAAATGTTATATTTTAAACAAATAAGTGAAGTGGTAATAACAAATACCGAACTAATCATAAGGATATTTGAACATATCAGGCTTTACAACTTTGTAACCACAGAAGAACACACTGGTAGTCTTTGAATTGTGAGAAAGCTCAAAAGCTTCACCAAAAAACAGATCCCACATAATCTGAGGGTGCTTGTCAGCAGAGAGAGTTCCAATAGCCAATTTCCTATCACCAACTTTGACAAATAGAACTACATTCTCAGAACCTTTCTTTGTTTCCCCCAGTGCAGCCTATAGATAAAAATACAATAAAATCACTTCTAAAGGCCTCAGGTCATGAGAATTAACAGACAAACAACAAAACTGATCAAGAGGGAAATGTTTAAACCTGTGAGAGGTGGATAAAGGAACCAGCACCAGGTTCGCAGGAAACAGTACTTCCTGGCTTGACTTGGCAACCTGCTTCACAGTTGAATTAGTTAAATGCTTCGAATTCAATTAATCAAATGCTTCTCTGAGAAGGTTTTAATTTCAGAGTCATTGTTCCACTTGTGAGAAGTTAACAGAAACACAAAGACAATAACATATTGAACGCAGTCAAAAGTGAATAAAATGATAATCAGAAATTAACCATTGATTGCGGTGTCACCAAATATACAGATTAACGGTTCACCTAGTCACACACAGGCCAATGAGAACTTCCATAGCAGAATTGGAATCCTTGGGTCAGCAAAAACTAGTCATGATGCTGATGAGTACAGAAAGCCAATCGTTTTATTTATCAAATCACAACTACTGAAGATACACTTGCCACATGCAGATTATCCATAAATAGATTAATTATGTGTCACCTAAGCGTAGGCTGTCCACATACTACGTGAAATACTGTATCAACTTTAACAGTGGCTAAAATGGTGCCAATTTCTGGTGTACATACCAACGGCTTCTAATATTTCATATCATATTTCCGAACCCAACTAAACTGGACTACAATGTTTGATCAACATTATATCATGGTTGTTATTCATAGGAAAAATCCAACCTATAAACACATTTTTTAGGTTAAGAATCTGGCACCAACTCAAAGGATAGCATTATACAGTTAAAGAGGTTTTTAACAGATTAAAAGGTGACTAATAACATACCTAACCTATAAATGGAGACTACAAAATGCCTAGGCAATAGCTGTTCACGACAATGGTGATTTTAACAAATACTCCTCTGTTCTGAAAATGTTGTCGTTAGGACAGCAGAATTAGTTCAAATTTGAACTAATTCTGCTGTCCTAACGACAACATTTCCGGAATGGAGGGAGTACACATAGACAGAATTTGATTATAAATCATAAACATCAGTAGAAAACGTCAGAAGTTTATTTAAGACTCTGTCATTATCATGGCAAACCAAAATAATCTTGCAATCTTCAAAGCATGAAAACAACTACCAGCAATTCCACTGCTAAACTAATCAATGTTAATTCAGCATGCAGTTCACCAGTCTCACGCTAGTCAGCACAAGGCACAATATGAATAATTCTAGAACCTTTGCAAACCTTTACGCCCAGAATGGTGCCTCTCCCTTTGTAGTGTACCTGCAACCCCAAGGCCCAGTGACATGTAAGTATATGGCCTGTATTTCAACAAAATTCAGAAGAAATCTAGTGATTCTTCTGACCTTGAAGCAATTAATGGCAAGCTTGATCATGCCAGGCCCGCTCTGTGGTGCTACAGAACTGGTTCTTACAGGTAGTGCACTCCACCATGTTCCCCTTGTTTTCACGCCAGAACAGGTTGTGGACAGAACGGTAATGCATAACCATGGAATTGGCCTCGAAGAATTTGGTGAGGACCAGATGGTGCCCGAGAAAAGCCTTGAGAAAACACAGCACACAGGGATACTTGGCGGGTCGTCCGGCCCTCCGCCGTTCAGCAGCCTGGTTGTAGAGGGCCCCGAGCGCCGCAGCGGCAGCTGCGTCTTCGTCCTCGGCGCCGTCGTCGCCGTCGCCACCAACACCTTGCCGCTGCCGTCGCCCTCGCCGAGGTGGGGCCCCTCCGCCTGCAGATCGTCCCCCTCCAAGTCGACATCCTGATCCCAGTCACCATCGCCATCCATGTGTTGGACACGCCGACGGATTTGAGGCCGGTCGTCGAACGGGTTAGGGTTTCGCCGCGTCGGGTAAAATGGAGGTATGCGAGGAAGCGGCGGAATGGAGAGAGCGAGGGTTTCGAATGGCGAGAGGCGGGTGATTGAGGAGCTAGACACGAAAGTGAACAAGGTTTCCTCCAATTGGCGAGCGCCCGGCGGAGGACTGGTGGTAAGCGAAGGCGAAGACACCGGAAATCGGGTAGGGTTTCGAGCGGCGAGAGGTGGGAGATGAGGTTTGGGGAGAAATGGGGGGTCGTGCTCGGTTCGGTTGGGATTGAAATTTGGATCCGGAGAGCGGGATTATATAATTTTTCTAGTAAAGCATTTTAAAATATTTCAATCACGGAATTCTTATACAATAATAATTCGTGTCATGTCAAGGCACAACAGTTTATTATTCACAACAATAATACTGAGCCTTTCGGCCTTTTAACGTTTATTACCCGCGGCAGAGCAAGTACATGTCATTACCTTGTGGCCGACGATATGTTGTTGGTTGTTGAGTAATTGATGCTATATCCAGTTTAAATTAGAAAAAAAAGGTACATGTCATTCGTGATTGGTAAAAAAAAAAAAGATAGGGAAGGGCAGCAGTCAGCAATTGCACCTTGCCTAGCTGTGGGAGATTCATGAACTTAGCCTCCTTTTTTTATTTCTCTTTCAGTTATGCCAATATAAGCTGTAAGGGCATGTACAAAGAAGAGACCACTATAGTCTTTTGGGCACATATATCCAAGCAAAGAGACATGAAACAACTCTAGTCATATAAAAGAGGGACTCTGCATATTGTCTTTTAATAAATATATATATTAATAATTATTTGACATAAGACATCTCTTTACATGTACAACAGTGCTATGAGTTGTCTCTTACATCGGAACACATGATAGAGACTGTCTCTTCGTCAAGAGCCCACCCAACCGTCTCTTCAAGTGATAGAGAGGCTAATTGCAAAAATACACTGCCACATGCGGCTTCGGTGCTCCCGTCTCGGTGCTCCTGTACGTGCTCCCGTGACGTGGCACCAATTAATTGGCCTGCACTTTGGGCCACGATGGCAGATCGTGACGGAGCGCATGGAGCGCCTTCCGTACCCCATGAAACGGAGCGTCCCCACAAAACGGATCGTCCGTTTCCACAAAACGGATCGTTGTGGCGCCAAATCAGAGAAAATATGCCCGATCCTCCCGCCAAAATAAACAATACGGTGATAAGTATTGAGTTACATGTACCAACCAGTTCATCTAAAAGCCTAAGTTGATAGGGAAAGGTGGATAATTAACTTATACTCCAACACTCCCCTCACGTGCAGTGCTCTCTCGGGCCTCAAACGTGGAATATTGGAGTGGGCTGCAATTTATTTAATAAATTGCGCCAGCCAGATTCGAACTCGAGACCTCTAGCCCCGATACCATATTGAGTTGCATGCACCAACCAGTTCACCGAAAAGCCTAAGCTGATAGGGAAAGGTGGGCAATTCACTTATACTTCAACACTCTCCCTCATGTGCAGGCTCTCTCGGGCCTCAAACGTGGAATATTGGAGTGGGCTGCAATTTATTTAATAAATTACGCCAGCCAGGATTCGAACTCGAGACCTCTAGCCCCGATACCATATTGACTTGCATGCACCAACCAGTTCACCTAAAAGCCTAAGCTGATAAGAAAAGATGGACAATTCACTTATACTCCAACAATAAGAGTTATTTATTCAGCCAAATGCGACCGCCTTTCATGAGACATACCCAACACCTATCATTGAAATTTTATACAACAAGAAGATGACGTTAGGGTACTGACGACAACAAGGATACTTCCGAAGAAGTGTCATCGGCAGTTATCATGGCCTCCAATTCTCCTCAAATCCACGGAATGGCAGCTTGTGCAGAAAACCTAGGAACAACACCAGAATTAGAAAAAGTAAGTGATCTTCACATCCCTCCAGCTTGTTTGCAATCATAAATGAATGTAATTATATTTTCCATATAATTATTAGTTCTCATTAGTTAACCGATTACATGCATCTATATTATTCAAGTTTTACATCAAATCCATGGGAAAATCACATTGTGAGTTACATGATCATGCTGAAATTGGTGTTTCTCAAACAAGGGACAGTCCTGGAGAGATGATACCCAAGATTGATATGAAATTTAACTCTGATCAAGAAGCTTATGATTTCTATAATGCATATGCTAAAGAGATGGGGTTTAGTGTTCGAAAGGGTTCTTGTCATTATGTGGGAGAGTCTTCCACAATCAAGAGCCGAACTTTCTGTTGTTGGCGTGAAGGTAATGGTTTCTTTGTACAATCAATGTGTAATGTTAGCAATGTTGTCATTTTAAAACCCTTCCCATTAACAAGAATTCGTGGCCCTAGCAAAACAACAGAATCAACAAAAAAGATCAGTAGACCAGATTCACGGTGTCAATGTCAAGCATGCATGAAGATCAGTCTTAGAGATGGATTCTACATAGTCTACTACTTTGTACCTGAGCACACTCACAAACTTGCCAACCCAAACCAGTCACACCTTCTTAAATCGCAAAGGAAAATTGATGAGGCACAAATTTCAAGGATCGAACTTGCAAAATCTGTTGGCATTTCAACTAAAGCAGCTATTGATCTATTGGCAAAAGAATCAGGCGGCAAGGAAAATCTCGGATTTACTTGTATAGATGTGAAAAACAGATTATATACAAAAAGATCATTGAGGGTACATCAAAGTGACACTGGAGGGGTTTTAGAATACATGGAGAGAAAAACATCTGAAGATGCCAGGTTTTTCTATGCTATTCAGGTTGATGAGGATGATTTGACAACTAATATATTTTGGGCAGATTCCAAAATGGTTGCAGACTATGTGAAGCTTATGGTGATGTTGTTGGGTTTGACACAACATACAGGAAATTAGATGATGGTCGTTTGCTAGTTGGAAAACCACAATTTTTGGTGCTGCACTTCGATATGATGAGACAGCCGATAGCTTTATTTGGTTGTTCAGAACATTTTTAAAAGTAATGTCTTCCCTGAACCAAGAACTATTTTGACAGATGAAGATGCAGCTATGGCTAAGGCAATCGGTATAGTTCTACCAAATATTCATCATAGAATTTGTGTGTGGCATATGAATCAAAATGCATTGAAGCACCTTGTTTCAACTGTTAAAGATTATAAGAAATTTAATATTGATTTTCAGAAATGTATTTATGATCAAGAAGAGGAAGAAGAATTTCTAAATGCATGGAACAAATTACTTGAGGATTATGGACTTCATGAAAACACATGGTTGCAGCGTCTGTTTGGTAAAAGGCATCAATGGGCATTGGCATATGGTCGAAACACATTTTCTGCAGATATGGTAAGTACCCAGAGAAATGAAAGTTTGAATAATGAATTGAAGGGTTATATCAGCGTAACGTATGACATGCTCACTTTCTTCGAGCACTTTGATAGGTTGGTGGAAGATAAAAGATATGAAGAGGTTACTCTTGACTTCAAGGCAACACAAAGCACACCTGTGCCAAAGGCAGAATTGACAATCTTAAGGCAAGCTGCAGAAGTGTATGCATCAGCAGTATTTAGGCTATTTAAGGATCAGGTGTTGAAAACTTTAAATTGTGATATATTTTGTTCTGGAGATAATGGGGACAGTAAGGTGTACAAAATAAGAGTTCATGGAAAACATCATGACCATACTGTTAAGTTCTCTCCATTAGGATCAAAAGTGAGATGCAGCTGCAAGAAATTTGAATTTGCAGGCATCTTGTGCTCTCATGCACTGAAGGTATTAGATATCAATAATATCAAACTAATTCCTGAAGAATATATACTTAAAGAGATGGACCATTGATGCAACAGTTCTTCATATAAATAGCAACTTCAACAAGGATGACGATCCCAAAATTAAGCTATCAAAACGCCAAAATTAAGCTATCAAAACGCCACAGTGCATTAAGCAGGATTTTCAACCAGATAGCTGCTCGAGCTGCACATTGTGATGAAACATTCTCTGTTTCTACTAAAGTCGCTGAGAAGTTGGCAGAAGACATAGAAAAAATCCTAAAAATGAGGCCAGATTCGGATTTGGACAACTCCTCTACAGCACAAGGTCTGTCATTTGTATCACATTACTATATACATAAAATTTCAAAATATATTATTTTTATTTTAACCTCTTCAGCTAAAACTATATTGCCAGTTGCAAGAGAAAATAAGAAGCGTAGGAAGCCGGCAGTAGCAGGTTCCGTGGGTCAGCAAGACCTATTGGTGGTTTAGAGAAAGCCTCGCGAAGGAACCGAAGGAAGAAGAATGATTCTAACATAACCTCGAATCAAATGGATGGTCAAACTGTCACACAGATGCAGCCACACACACAAGCCCATCCAATGTTCATGGTATGGTTATAACACAGAAGCTGTTACGGCGTGGGCGGCGAGGCGATCGCAGGGGAGAGCGTAGGAGTAGGCGGGCTTGAGAAGAGTTGCGAAGCGGGTAGTGAACCGAGGACAGCTGATCACGGTCACCGCGGCGAGGAAGGTCCTCCGTCAGGATGACCGAAGAACATAGTCCCAATCGGGAGTTCTATTGCTTCTTTGATAGATTACAATTCCTATCTTGCTGGCCTTTATAATCAGGCGTCACTAACAAACTTCAATCTCTAACAAACTACAAACAAAAGCTAAACAAATCCTAACAACTCCCTGTTTATTGTTGCTAATCTACTTATCCGGCGTCCTTAGCCACTTTGAGTTGCCGCGGCCGCCTCTGTTGCCCTTGTGCGACGCCTGTACGTGCGCCCAACGAAAGCGTCCACAACAGAAGCATACATTCTCTCTTTGATTCTGTTCATGATAATCCATTATCTTGTTATAGGGTCAAATGGAGGTGTCTAGCAATCAAGATTTGAGTAGTGCATTTGGGTATCATGCACCTTAACCATTTACAACAGATTATCTGAGTACTTCACATCAACCATCCGAGTACTACACAGTTTCTTGGACCTACTAATTATCCATGCCAACAAATTCAGGGAGTGCAGCAACAAAAGATGCAAGCTCCTCCATTTCTATACCAATCTATTATTTACCGTGAGGTCGTCAGCCCCCTAATCTATACCAATTCTATATTTTCCGTGGCGTCGTCACAAGTCGAAGACGTCGTCACCACCCCCAGCACGGCCTAACCCGTCGCTCCATCGCGCTCCCCACCGCAAAAACGTCTCCTGTCGGATAATCGGCCCCACACAACGTATTTCGCCACACGAGCTAAACCCTAAAACACAAGCGCAGCCTATTTTCAAAACACGCACGCCGCCGCTTCTACATGTCGTCGCCTCCGTAGCAGGACGCAACGCCGTCGGTCGCCTGTGCGGGACGCACGCACGCCGCCGCACTACGGAAGCCACCTTCCCGTCCTCATGGCAGGTTATTTCTCTCTCTCTCTCTCTCTCACGCACGGACGGCAACGCAGGTAGCGGTCGGCACCCGGGCGCGTGAGCCAGATTCCGGCGACCCGTTCGTTGCGCTCCCTCCTCTTCCCGTTCACAAGACACCACTCAATCCCACATCCCCCTCTTGCTGACGCTCTCCGGTCCCCAGTCTCACGCCCGTCCCCACGGCTCGCCTCGACCTTTATTGTCGGGTCGGACTCTCTAGGCCTCGGTCACGGCTCGATTTGCAGAGGTGAGAAGATTGTATAGTATTTTTATTTGTTTATGCTCCATTCATCTTTAGTACCCAAAGCTAACTCCATTTATGATGGATACAATGAAGCGTGAATGTCCCATTTATCTATTCATCCAATAGAAAGATAGTAACCAGGAAATGACTGCTGACTCGCTGAGCGGACGCGGTTCTAGATTGTAGCCCGAAATTTTGGAATTGCTGCAACATGTCGTTCATTCTAGCAATGGAAATTTTCTGTTCTAGAGTTACTTAGTTGAATATAGGTGGTTGCACAGTTTAGTTTGTAATTATACATGGCAGTGCCTGGGTCGAGGAAAGTTTTTCCATTGTCTATCTGAATATGAAAATTTCTCGAGTCATGTGTGCTTGACTAGAAGGGAAACAATCTATACGTTTACAAAAGACCTAGAGATAAAGAAAAAGAAATCCACCTTCTGTTAGGCAAGAAAGGATATATTTCCAGGTTGAAAAATGATATGAAGTTTTGATCCTTTCAATATCTAGAAGGGACTGTTGCAGCCAATATCATCGGAAAATGATATGAAGTTTTGATCCTTTCAATCTCTTCATTTTCTTTTTCTCTGAATCTTGGTTTCAGGACCTTTTAACGTGCTGAGAAATTTGATCTTGATTTAAGGAAGAGCACACTACAAAGATACTAAATTGTGATTGTGAAAACTGGAACCTGTCTATTTGATCTGGTGATTGATGCAGGTAGGTGACATACTTGTATTCATAATTTTGTTCTTTCTAAATCTGGGTTTTCTGAAAATTGTTCACACGGTGTGCTCAATCTTTGCAGCGCCTGGGAGTGTCAAGTCAGTCTTCAAGCCATGGGAGCAGCGCCTCGACATCTCGGAGGTATGTATTTGCCACGCTATGCCGCCTCCTGTCCATGTGATCTTATGAAATATAAGGTCGGTCCACCGTATAGTACAAATACTACATTATATTTTACGGATCAATTGTTTGCATTATTGACAAAATGGAAGTTTACATCGGTTTTGGAAAGGCTGATGCATTTTTCCATTGGTGGTCAGTATCAGAAAGGGGAAGGTGGAGAAAGCCTCATGCCTCAACAGAAAAGGCTGCTGGAAAAGCACAATCTCCACCTTTTACAGAACAGATCATGGAAGAAAAGAAGTAATAATCACTCATGCATTTTACTTGTCAATTTCTCTGGTTTATCTACTTTTTTAAAGAATCACTCATGTATGTTTGGTAGTGGAAAGGATAACATTGCACATATACAAGGGCATTGTCAAGCAAATGACCTATATATTTTCAGATTGAGGTGAATGTGCACTTGAGACTGAGCCAACCATTGAGTAGGTTTTCTGTAAGCAGATGTATATATGTAGGAGACTCTCAATCATGTCTATACGAGCTGCTCTGAATATTCGTGTGGAGCCAGGAGGGATTTCTGCATGTGCTCTCTATCTTTATTAAGGATACCTTCTGTCATTATGCTTTCAAAATTATATAGATGTGCTTTTTTATTCTATATACTGAATTCAGTTGCTAATTTATTTTCAAGAAACAGGAGGATGAGAAGCACCAGCTGTTTTGCTTCAGTTGAGTTTTCATTCTTTTTTGATGCATATGAACTCTTTAGATGTAACATTCCCTCCACTGACTGTCAATCCTTCCATGACAGATCTGGGTCATTAATTGTATTGTTATTCTGTGAACCCAGTAATAAAGTGGCATCTATTGTGAACTGGAAACAACACCATGTTTTGTCGTTTTATAAGTAATATGGATTTTTAGTTTTGATCCGATCCTTTACCTCTCTCAACAGTACCATGTTTGTAATTCTGTTTATTATCCTACCATTTCTTCATTTTTTCCCGTATTATACAAAAAAAGAGTGAATTGCACAAAACTACCTATAATTTATTTATGTGTCCTTGCAGGAAATAGTGTGAATGTCCTTGCAGGAAGGCATGTAAATTTTGATGCTATTTATTTTGGATCCCAAGCTGGTGATTTTTGCAAATGGAGTCTTTCAATTTCAGTGCTATATGTACTGTCTGCTGTTTCTATGATAATGTTACAGTTGGTAATTCTTAATCTACTGCAAGTGCCGCATTGGTGCAGACAAGTGGTCTTTAATGCACAACTCAATTCCATAAAAGCTGCAAAAATTGTACAATGATGGTTATAAGCTGGTTAGTTCTTTCAATTTCACCAGTTCATTTGTTTCATCACTGGCTGATTAGGTATCATGTAGATGTAGCATGTTCATACAAGGGAGAAAAAGATGAAGTTATAAAATATATAATATCTTAATGTAAATAGCTATGTATTGCTATAATTTCAGTGGCACATCATATTTTGAGAAATCATGGCAATTCTTATCTGCTGATTTAGGTCATATTCACAAGGGAGTCAAACATTGAGCACTGGAAGAATAAGAGTGAGCGCTGGGTAGCTGTTGATTCCAAAGTTGGACGCCTTGATCTATTTATTGAGCGTGTTAAAGTCCCTATTCAGGTATTCCTTAAAAGCACATATTTATGTGAATTCTTTGTCAAAGTGTATTCGGATACTTATGGGCACCCCTTGCACTACAAATTCATCAGTTGTTTTGACTGTAAGTTAGATGGGTCTAGAGCCTCGTTATGGTATGCTCTATGATGAAAGACATCATTCAATCTCTGGGAAAAAAAATGAGGTATCTGCTTATTGTTTGCTACTTACCTTTTCTACCCCATAGATTACTATGGTATCATCGCCCTGTTTGGGTGTTATAGTTTCTCAAAACCAAAGTATTAAGAAACCATGGTTTTAGAAGCCATTGTCAAGCAAAACCATGGTTTAGAAAAAAGAGGTCAGGAGTGAAGTTTTTAGAACTCTAAAATAGTTGCACTTTTACCAATACCATGGTTTTTAAACCTACAAAACCTGTTACATCCAAACACCTCCATACCTCCTAAAACCAAAGTATTTTGCAAAACTGTAGTATTCTTACAAAACTCCAAAAATACTTTGTATCCAAACAGGGCCTAATTGTTGTGCAGTGATGTATTGATGTTAGATAATGACCAATAACCAATTGGTAAAGAGAACTGTAAAAGCCTAATTAAAATACATTAACTGTGCAAACGGCCAGGTGAGGCATGCTTAAAAATGCTAAAGTTATGCACATTTTTGGTGAGTATTTTGCAATGAAATTGGACTCTAGCACTTCCCCATTTCAATCTGTTAGCAAAGAAATCATTATGACACTACTGGTAATGATTACTCCCTCAATTCTTGTTCCATTTTTTTTGTACTCGTATAGTGCTCATATTTCCTATGTATCCTACTATTTTTCTTTTGTTCATTTTGATTATCTATTTCTTTTCTACTGTTGAGGATTCTGTCACTGTGAGTAGGTACTATTATCCACTGAATAATGGTGATGAGTGAGTAGGCTTTCTTGCTGTCCAGGACCAAGAGGCCTTTTACAGAAAGTATATGCCTATCAACTGAAAAAAACATACTCAGAAATAAGATAGAAAAGAAAGGTTATTATCTAAATCACTATTATAGAAATGAATTCAATTCTGATTGACATCCAAATTGCTAAATACTAAGTTCAACACATGTATGACTTATCTGCAGACATTACTTTGAACGGGATATGAAAACCTGAATTTTAATTACGTAGAGAAGAATCACTATTATCCGGATGCAATCTAATCATGATGTGCCTCCTAATCCAGCATGAAGGAGTATAGCACATAGGAGCCAGGACTCCCAAATTGACCATAGATTTCAAGGTTACAGTTTATTAATGTGAAGCTCCTCGAAAAAGAAATCTGATAAATTAAAAGAAACATTCAATTGGATTTGCATTTGAATCATGCTGATGTAGTCATGAAATATTGGAATAGATCTTCTAAGGCCATTTTAAAATGGTTAGCTAATTTATGTGCCATGTCTCTATTTTTCAGGTGGACGTCGAATTTTCATCTATCGTAGCAACCCATGAGCATTACCCTATAAATTCTAATTTATCTTTACTGCCTCTTAATTTAGGTGAAAATCTGCTTAGGCTTCTTCCGCTCCACGCCCTACGATTATTCCTTTGCTCGATGATTATCAAACACAGTCTGTTTTGTCACGTCTCTCTGATGCTAGCTGATATCCAATTTTTTTTAGTGTTTGGTAGACAAAAAAATCCCTATGAATAATGTGTTGTAGCTGTTCATTGTTATGTGAAGAAAATGTTTAATAATATGTCTAAGAATATGCATTGAAATATTTTGTGTATTTATTTTTGTATGAATACTATGTATTATAACGTCTTCCAACTCGTGATTTTTTTTATTGAAGCCCGTAGCAACGCACGGGCAAACTGCTAGTACCCCTAACCCGTCGTGCGAGCTTAATACATCGTCCTTCTCGGCGCTGACAGATGGGACCCACCCACCCGAAACCCGTCGCTCGCGAGGTGGCAGCAGCAGCCGCCGCGGCCGCCACCTTCGCTTCGCGCTTGCCTCCCCGCGCCTCCGCATCCCCTCCGCCCCCACCGCTTCCGTCTCCGACCATCCTCCCCTCCTCAGCCCTAGCTCCCATCCCCGTCGATGCTCGCGAGGATGACATGGATCCGAAGGGGAGTAGCGGCGAGCCCCACCTCCGCTCCCACAACTGCACCATGGCCTCCTCCTAGGGTTTCGCCGTCGTCGCGCCTGCTCGGACCGGGGTCCTCTTGACTTGCCGCGAACACCTCCTCTCGTGCGGTCGTGGTGCCTCCCTCCCCTCTCGATTGGCGCCCGAGCAGGCAATCAAAGCGTGGCTCCTTGACGGCTGCTCTTGCTCGAGGCTAAAGGAGTCGGATCTAGGTCGGTGCAGGATGGATCCGGCGATGGCGGAACTCGAGCACCATGATCCCTCACCTCCCCGCCGTCCCTTCCCAATCACACAAGCTGGTAAATTCAAGGCTCAGGACTGCACTATTAGGTCCGATCGATTTGCAACCTTTTGTGTTTTTACTTTTGCCGTCTTCTATTGATTTGTGCAAGCGATTAGCTGCCTCAGCCCGCCATCCTCAGTCAAGGTGATCAAACACTTCCGCTATGAATTATTTTGTACATTTTTTCCACGATTTAATTCGGGATTATCCACTTATGAATTATTTTCCGCGGAGAAGAGTAAGCAGAAGGTGTTTCAGAGATCCAATCTCTCGTAATAGATAGATATGGCATCACATTTTATTTTGGGATCCCGTTGTTTATACATGTCTATGAGATTAACACTGCCTCTCATTGGTCATTGAATTCGTGATGTTATATTGTCCGATGCCAACAAATATTCCCGCAGGGTGTAGTGTGACATAAATTCTAGGCCTAAGAATGTCATGACACCTTTGCCAGCGAATATTCATTATTTTTATATGATCATGTGCATGTTTCCTGGTAACAGAATAAATCTATGTGTGCAAGCAAAACTATGTGGATGATCCAAGCAAGAGCGTTTTCAAATCAGAGTTTCTACTCTACTAAGGGGAATAACCTGACCCAGCTTATGCCTAGGCCTCTTTGGTTCTTGTGTCATTCTTTATTTGGACCGAGCACAATTTCAAATAAAAGTGCAGGAAATTTGTTAAAGCATCACTATATTTTGGGAGGTTTCCAATGTACAGTTGACCAACGCATCACCTACGATATACTTAGGTAGAACTTCTTTCAGAAAAGAAAAATGAACCTTTTTCCAGGTTGCCTACTTTTCCTTGGTTGACATCCATTCCTTTCCAAATTCTGTTTGCTTCAATTATGTTGAGATCACAAATTCCCATTGTAGTAGAAATTCTGTTTTGTACAGTTTGTCTAATTCTTTTTGGATTTAGGCATTATTAATTTAACTGGCAAAATATGAACCATGTAGCCCTCGAAGACAATACCCCTGTGTGGATTTCCGTGCACGGCCTGTGGGCTTAACATCAATGAAACATATTTTCTACTTGTTTGGTTTCTTTTTTTTAGTTTTGATCTTAAGCTGCATTGGTTTGTAGAGCAAAAGCTGAGGGTAACTATTTTTGTTGCTTCCATTTGGTAATATCCTTATAGTGTTTGCTGATCTGTCAGATTGTGACCTCGAGACGGGTGTAATTTCCTTTAGTTAACATTAAGTTTCCTCCTGTTTGCTTAAATTAATGGATGTTTTCTCTCCATAACTCTGTGGCATAAAGACAATGTTTAGACCTAATGAAGAAAATCCTTTCTTCAGCAATTCGGTGCTTCTAGCACTGCTCCGATTTTTTCGCCACCTGAATAATCCCCACCTTGGTAACAAAAGTGGGGAGCCATGAGGCAAAAATACTGCCAAATCGAAGAAAAAATTTAACCTAAACTCTGGCTGTAACTAAAGTGGGGAGCCATGAGGCAAAGAACTGCCAAATCGAAGAAAAAATTTAACCTAAACTCTAGCTGTTTATACCAATTCATTTATGTTGTCTCCAATTCTTTGTGTTTGCATAGATTTCATTTACCACCCAAACTCATGCTTACCACTTGAGTACTTGACTGAATTATCACCTAAACTACTATGAGGTTTGCTGGATTACAATTATTGGTCAATTTTGTGCTTCCATCTTCATAGCAACTATCAGAGTTGCTGATATCTTTTTTTCTCCTATGTTGTGAATTTTTTACCATAATAGATAGTTTGTCCTGAAGGGAGCCAATGTGCCTTGTGACCATGAGGTCACGGGTTTGTTTGGAGCAAATAAATATGTATCTTTGATATTTAGTAGCCCGTGCATCAAAAAGATATAACTGATGTCATTTACCTGTGAAACTTCATGGCAGAGCTTCTTGGGTTAAGACAAGTGATATATTTATTTTACTTTTACTGTTTTGCCCTGCAGCTAAGCAAGTTGGCATAGAAAAATGTAGATAGTTCAACTCTCAAATAGTTCTCCTCTCAAGTATATCAGCTAATATGCTGCCATTGTTATAGCTATTTACTTGGCTTATCAGGCCATTAGAAAACCATAGATTAATTATCTAAAAATTATGTGATGGGGTGAAGAGTTTAAACTTCAGAATTTAAATTACTATTTTTGTCATGCTCTTGTAAACTCATAGTCAACAATCAGAGCTGCTAATATGTTTTATGTTTCTAGATAGAATGGAACAAAGCCATAAGTTATTGAATGCACTTTTCTCCCTGCCTTCTTCTAATTCAGGAACAAAGTAGAAGATGGTGAGAGGAGGTGAAGAGCTAATCACCAGCTTGTCACGTTGATGTCTGATGCAGAGGCAATGTAGTAGATGACTGGTCAGCAGGAAGGTCATATCTGTTACTGTTGTGAGGTGCGAATTTCCAGTCTCCATTGTTTTTAGTTAGCTATGCATACATAATGGGATGTCCTCAAAGTTTGATGGTATTGATTTGTACCCTTAACTTGAATGATACTTGGTTTTGGATACTTGAAAAATTCAGATGTAAGTTATTTTTTTATAAACTGTATGTGCTGATTGAGCAATACAAAATAGAATGAAATGAATCACTTATTCCATTGCAATGTGTGACCAAAGTTAGGGAGCTATTGGAGCAACTAGGGCAGAAGGGAGGCTGAGGTGTGTTCTTTTAGGACATGACATTGAAAGCATTTTCAAAAACCAATGTTTCTTAAGTATCAATATTTATAGGTGGAAAGCCAATGCAGCTGGCATATAAGAGTACCAAAAAATTCTGTTTGAATATGAATAACTCTGAATCCTAGCAATGCAAGAACAGTCTAGAAAAAAATAGATAAAAGATTTTGAGGGAATTATAGAGATAACTGGTACACTAACCTAGCTTCAGTAGAATCACTCTTCTTTTCACAGTAATTGGCTATTGGTAGTTATGTTAATATATGTTCTATTTATTTGCAGAATGTTCCAATTCTCTATTCTGGTGGATATTCTACTCTTGTAGCTCCATTGTTATTCCATGAGAGCTGCTATCTAGCCAAACTGTTTGGGGACCTGAGCGAATCATTGGTACTAACTTGTTTCTTTTTGTACTTATGTTCCTTTTTGCATTAACATTAAATATGTGGACATGTAAAAGAAGGGTATTATTTCATACCGTTAACACAACACGCTATCCTCCAGATGGTAGATTGGTGTGTTTAGCTAAAATTTTGTTTGAGCTGCTATCCTTGATGGAAGATGCGTGTGTTCAGCTAAAATTCTAACGCGGCTGGATATATATTTGCAGGGGGCAACCTCCAGATGGCCTACTAAGGGAAGCAAAAAAAATACCTGGTAATAATGTCTCTATTTGGCTTATCCATCACACATTGAGGTACAATATTTTCCTACATCTTTTTTCTGGTTTTGCTCACCAGCGTGTCTGTCATGAGAAGCATTTATTACATACAAATATAGATAGAGGATGACCTTCGCATGTTTTTATGTGCAAATTACTTTTCTTTTCCTCAAATAACCTACATAGAGAGATTGTGCTATTTTATTTTAGCTTCCTCTATGCATAGTAGTTTGATGACCTGAACATGTTGATTCAAAACTTAGAGTATGTGTTCCAAGGGCTAGAGTGTCCAATTTCCCTGCTCCCACTCCTCCTTATTTCCCTTTCCCCACCCTGATTGGAGCTCCAAGGGCTATCAATGCGTCAATGGCGTCTGGAACGGACTAGCACACCCCTCTTCGATCTGGTTAATCTGTACTTGATTAACCAGATTGATGGGGTTTGCCCAAAAATCCTAGGCCCATGGGTACTGAGCAGACGTAAAGCAAGCCCACAACTAAAATTATGAAGCCCACAAAGATTTGAATAAATAGAGGATTAAAATTAGAGACTGTTGTATTTCGTCTCTTTTTGCTAGCTATTTTGTTTACATAATAGCTAAATCAGGATTTTAATTATTCCTGTTTAGCTAATCCGTTGGAGATGATCTTACATGTCATACATTGTACGCCATAGAAATTAATCATCTCAAATTTATTCTATGTCTAGACACCCTGAATTGCTTATGTACAGTCAGAAGGTAGGAGGAGGCTATAGATGGGTGAACCCAAAAGGTGGATGACTAGATGTTGAAGATGATGAAGAGGGCTATATGTGCTGTCTTATGGCCATTAGAAGCGGGTTTACTTGGCTGAAGTACATTTTCAGCAGATGTAGTGATACCCCTATTTCTTCATAATGTTAACGGCTACAAATTTATAAAGCACGAAGTATGAATGTATAACAATGTGTCATATAAGTTACTATAATTCTTTCCTTCTAACAAATATATGGACAAAAAGCTATTTGTATTGATCCTATGAAATATTTGTGACTATGTCTAGAGTTGCCCATCCATCTAAATATTTATTCCTGTGCCTACAACAACCTGATGTTCTTTACTGATCAACATCTTGCTACATCATAATGGTTCATGTGCCTCGAGTTTCAATATTATGATATTAAAGTATAGGTGCCTACAACCAGCTCACATGTGGAATCATTTAGTAATTTTAAAGTTGTGATAAAATTTGATCCCAACTATTGTGTTCTCACTATGGTGCGCTAAAAGATTGTTACTCTGGATTTTGTATGAAATTACAATTGTTTTCTTATTATTTTTTTATCATAAGTTTAGTCCTTGTTACTCTGGATTTTGGATGAAATTACAATTGTTTTCTCATTATTCTTTTATCATAAGTTTCGCCCGTAGCAACGCACGGGCACACAGCTAGTATGTCAAATTTCCACATGTTTCATTAGTTCACACCAAAACTGTTCGTTCCTGTTAGTATTGATTTTTTTATCTTTATATTTGTGTAAGCTGCTATTTGACAAGTAACTATGTCATGTTGCACAAAGTTATCACAATCAAATTTTTGCGGCCGAAGTAGTCATTCCAAAATAATTATTTTATTCTGCCATGATTTAGTTACGTAAATGGAAATAAACAATATGATTCAATCCTCTGTTACAAGAAAAACAAAATTGAAGAAGGAACAAGAATAAGAATAGGTGAAGAAGAGAAGAAAACTAACCAAATGCAGGCCAACTCCATGACGCCACGGTCCTGCTGTCTCCATCACGCGCCAAGAGTTCCGCCCCCTCGCGAATCGGCTGCTCACTCTACGCTCGGCTTTGCTGCTCCCACCTCGTCCCGGTAGTAGCATCAAGCTCGAGCGCGTCCCCACGACGAGCTCGATCCGAGCCCGACGTGTGCAGCCATGGAGTTGCGCGCCGATAATGGCGAAGGCGCGCGCAAGCTCTGCATCTGCAAGAACAGGCAGTGGAAGCAGGGAGGCGCCGCGGGATTGAACGCGCATGCCAAAAGCGACGGCGGCAGGACAGCTCCAATGCTCTAGCCACCGAGCCTTCTCTGTCCCTGACCTCCCATGGTTTCCTCCCCGCTCAAATGAAGCCGTAGGTCACCTTGAATCGAACCAGTCAGCTACACAGCCGCATGGAGCGATTCCCATACGAATATGTGGCTTCCTTGTCGGATCAAGCCTGAAATCAAACTAGATGCGTTGAATCGTGCAAATCCCCATATAAATTTGGTTCTTGGCTGCTGGATTGAAGGATTCGCAATGGGGATTTCAGAGAGAGAGGAGGAGAAGGAGCAGCAGCTCACCTGTTTGTGCTGCTTGTTTCGGCAGATGGGAAGGTACGAGAGAAACAGACACGAATAACGCCGTCTCGTGGAGACGGAAGGCGCTCCGTGCGCTCCGCCATCGTGGACCCAAAGTGCGGGCCAATTGATCGGTGCCACGTCACAGGAGCACCGAGACGGGAGCACCGAAGCCGCGTCCCATGACGTGCACGCACGCTAGTCCCTCAGGCGACGCCTCTGGTACTGAATACTGGGCATGACATAAATGATCAGGCTGCATAGTTGACTGAAATGTCAAACTTGTTAGTACTTTTGCATGAACTGTACAAGGCACTATTTTTTTTTCATAAGTTGATTAAAAACATCTAATAAGTGATACTAGAAGTATGAATCAAACAATTAATAAGTTGTAGTTTTGTGCAAGTTGTTTCAAAAGTTGCAATTTTGTATAACAATGACACAAATAGTTGTAGTTTTGTGCAACTTATTTTAAAAATTGTAGTTTTGTGCAACTATGGTGCAAATAGTTGTTTGTGCAATTCACTCATCATTCTATTTTGCCTCTTGCTTCATCAATGTCGCTCGAGTCGAGTAGGGTCATGTGCAATCGAATTAATCGACAATGGTAACACAAAGTTAAAAATCAATACAACATCAGGGTCATGTATGGGACAGCTAGGTGGGTATGAGCTGTATCTTCCACATCAGCGAGTCATATGGCAGGGGTCTAGCATCCGATATGGACAACGAAATTCCAGTATCAAACTCACATACGTGACCCATGACCACTCAAGAACGGAAATAGTTGAGTTGTAGTTTTTTGCAACTCAAGGTCAAAATAGTTCTTGTTTTACAACAAAAATCAAAACTTGTAGTTTCAGCGACCATGGCATAAATAATTATAGTTTTGTGCAATTTACTCTAAAAACATCTATTAATAAGTGATATTAGAAGTATCATTCTTTTGGTTGGAAGGTACAATCCCTAATATCACCTATTACACATCTATAAATAAGTGATATTAGAAGTATCATTCTATTGGTTATTTTGAATCATACAATTGATTTTGTTTTTCTTCTTTGGGGCTACAATACGTATGCACGGATTTCCAAAATGTTGCTGCAGTGGAATTCATTTTCTTTTTTTTTTCTATTTTGCAGAAGGCATTGAGTGGAACTCAATAAGCATGCTCAATATTTATTTGTTGTAGGAAACTGTACTAATATGTGTCATTTAGATGCTTCCAACTAGGCATAGTATGACCACACCTAACAAATAAGAAGTGGTATGGCCTATTTACAAATCATTTACGATTAGTTAAAAATTTCCATCTAAGGGATATATCACTATGCTCCAGTCAATGCCACCCATCTTACTCAAAATCTATTTTTGTAGATTGTGAAATAACAAGACAGACCTCTCTTTATTTAATATGAATTATGCCTGCATTTATTCCATGTTGTATTCCTTGGGGTTGTTTGCGAGGCACTACTTCACTGGTTGTACTTAGAAGCATAGAGACAATGGCGATTAATCAGTACCTTGAATAAAAATCGGATGTCTCTGGAAATCATGAAACCAATTTCTCTGTGGATAAAAAACTTATGCTAAGTTAAGTTACTTACGAACAAAACTATCCAAGACACCTTTGCTAAGGGTTAATCACATGCGCTTGCTAAGGCCTCACGCCTCTTGATATAGACAGGAATACAACTGTGTATCTGGATGAATTTAAGGGGCATGTTTTATATTGTAATATAATCTGGATGAAGTTACTGTTACTATGATGGAAATGTGAGGTCTCAGGTATAGAAAGGCCAATGAAAGTGTTGTGCTTTGGGATGGGAATGCCTCACACATGGGCACTGAAGTGGCCATTGCCTGAGTGATATTTATATTGGTTTAGGTCAGTCCAACGAAGCACAAACAAAGTTATAAATCGATTATGTACTGCAATGATTTGAGTTGTTGGGGGATATAAAATAAGTACTTCTAGTTACACATGAATTCTCTTTTTGGGATGCCAAAGTCACTAAATGGAACTAGCTTACATCATCAAAACGGTCACAAAAAGAAACATCATCAAACCTGATTGATTTCTTTGATGGAGTAACATGCGCTAATTAATCATGTGGTATTGATTCATATGAATCAAGTAGATAACTATCGTTTGTTTATTTCTTTTACCCCTATAGCAAATGCACGGGCAATCACCTATCACTATATTAAAGACCTATAGAAACCTGCATAAAAGCTACACCATAATATAAAAGAAAGAGACAGGTTATATAAACATATCTTAAAAATAATTATCAAACAAACTTGAGTTTCAAAAGATTTTTATTGTAATCATGCCTTGAATGAAAGAATCCACATAGGTTCTTTATCAAGTCCAGGATTCTAACCAAACAGACGAAGCTCCATACAATACAATCCATCTTATCAAGACAAGGCCGGTGTTATCCAAACAGGAGGTGGCCAGTTAAGCCATGGATGAGCAAGCAGCTTTACATCACCAAAATTCTCAAGTGCCTCAGTGTTAAAGTTCCAAATACCAACCTCACGGCGACCGTACATGTTTATACATATAGCTTCTGAAGAATCATCTGTAATGTAAGCACAGTTTGGCTTGAACAGTGGAAAATCCTTGGTAGAAACCAAGATTGGAGAATTAAAACCAATAAAAATAGCATAGCCTCGCAATTCTGAGCTGTTAATCTTTACCAGATTCTGACCACTCATATCAACCTTGTATAGCTCAATTTCATCTGTTAATGATTCTTGGTTTGGATTTATAACTCCACCCACAAAATCTTCAGTAATTTCTACTGGATTGTTCAGGTAACTCATGTATATGAATCTCCACACCTGCAAGACATCTCCCCAAGGAGTCAAGATGATGGACCTGATGGGATCATCTGATCGTGAGTCTCCTTTAAAAACCATCTTCATCACCGGTGAGCCGCCGCTCAAATCCAATGTGAAAATAGAGGAGTCACCGGATATAAGGTAAAACAAGCCATCCTTGTCATTATACACTGCACTGCGATAGCCACTGCTCCATTGAACATATTCACTTTCGGCGATGTGTGTCCACTGGTCATCACCGAGCCGGGCAAATGAGAGATCTCCATCGGGCCGGTGCAGGAGCAGGACGACACAAGCAGCCCTGTTTGAAGGGCTGCAGGATAGGTACACCCGGTCATAGAGAAAAAACCTCATCTCCTTAAGATTATAGGCTGCTGGAGATTCAGGACGCCGAAAATCTTCTCCGTAAAGATTGTACATAGGACGGCCTTGGTCGTCGGTGAAGCTCTCGACGTGGTAAAGCCCTGTCACGGGGGAGATCCAGCTGGGCGGCCGTGAGCGGATTAACGAGATGGAGGTTAGAATCCTCATCGGCAACGATGACCCAGCCGTGGCCTGACCCCACGACGTAGCAGCTGCGGAACGCAGGCCCCGGCAGGCGGACCTTGAAGGTCACGCCGGCGGAGGGACTGTACATGGTGGCAGTGTCGGCGTCATCGCCGGCACATGAGTAGATCAAGCACGGGGACGCATCCTTAATCGGTATGCGGACCCTGCGAACGGCGGAGCAGGCGGCGTACCACGAAGTGCAGACGGCCCCCGCGTGGAACATATCTGGGATATCGAGCAAGCTCATCACCATCGCCATCAGATCTTCAGGGAGGCCTGACCAATCCGGGAAGATGGCCGCCTCCATGGGCGGCGGCGGCGGCGGCGGCATTGATTTGGGGAAAACCTAGTAGGCAAGCAGAGGGGAATTGGGGAATTTTGGTCCTGGTGAAGTCTCGCATCGCCGGCGGAGACGTATGTAACGCCTGATTTGGAGTGGGAGCAGAGTCGGATTCGGTGATGAGCCCACCGGGCGGGAGACATCTCGGCCTGGGCCAGATTGCTGCAAGCTGGCCCGGCTCCGAAACAGAGTGCCACTCGCTGGTCGCTACTGCCACAGCCAGAAATATTTAAAAACAGGAAAACAGAGCCGAGTAGAGGAGAGCTCCTCTGCTTCGCGAGCAGGTCTCGCACGGAGCCGACCGATCTAGAGCCTCGCCGCGCGCATGAGTTCATGTACGACCGGGTGGTGCTCTCAGCCAGCGCCTCCGCCGGGCGCGCCTGCAAGGTGCAAGGTGCCGTTCGCCAGGCTTGGTGTTGAACGGTGGACATGGCTCGCGCCGGGCGAGAACACTGGGCTCCGATGGAGATACTGCTACTGTTAAGCCATGTACAATGCCGTCGATGGCTTGTTCTACCTTCTCCGGTTCAACGGCACTACGTGTAGCTTGGACCTGAACAGTCCCTCACAGTCTCACCGGTCCCAAATCTGTAGATCCGTACAATTACCTTGTGCAGACACCTTGCAAATCTGGAGGTTAAGGAAGCATGTCGACTCAATGACTCCGGTGCAAAATCCTCTTTTGGAGCTCAAAACAACTCTTTATCTGCAGATGTACAAGGTTGATCTCAAGTACCAGAGGATGGAGGTGATCAAGAGCTTGCTGGAGCCGGACCACGCATTATTCCTTGGGTTCAATGCCACAATGTGCCTTCCGGTTGAGGATTTCCCTGGATTGAAGTGAAATTGTGCTTACATAAGAATAATGTTATCGGAATTGTGTACTCCTCTATTATGAAATTGATGATGTTTCAGACAACCATAATGCTAGTTCATTTGTTCTGTCCAAAATGGCAATATTTCTACAACGGAGAGAGTATTGTCTTCTAATGTCTGATCATCAGTCTACTAAAATAATGTATGTCATTACTGCTTTCGTCGTTGATTTTACATATCTCTTAATTTTGTTTATCTCAGCCTAGAGCTTATTTGCCCTCTTCGCAGCTTGGGATGCATTATTCCTTGGGTTCAATGCCCCAATGTGCCTTCCGGTTGAGGATTTCCATGGATTGAAGTCAAATTGTGCTTACGTAACTGACGACTGCGAGACATATGTCAATATGTTGAAGTATAACCGGTGAGAAACTGGTACTTGGGGTATCGTGGATCAAAGAATGTCAATAATTGATGCTCTCTCGCCAGATATTTATTGGCTGACTTGGCCATCACCCATCTGGATTGATCAGACCCTCCCTCTTTTTTTTTGTCTGAATTGATGTTATCAGAATTGTGTATTGTCTTCTAATGTCTGACCATCAGTCTACTAAAATAAGGTACCTCATTACTGCTTTCCTCGTTGCTTTTACATATCTCTTAATATTGTTTATCTCAGCCTAGAGCTTATTTGCCCTCTTCGCAGCTTGGGATTCTAGCTATTACTGGGATCTAGATCAGTTCTATTCTTCCCTGTTCTTTGCTAAATTATTTATTGATGAATTGGTATGTGCCATGCTCATTGCAAGATTAAGTCAAACTGCTTGATAATGTTATATATCCGATATTTGAAGCTTTATACAGATGATATTGAAGATAATAAAAAAATTAGTGTTTCCCCTATTATAATGGATGGTTTCTTCAGAATATCACATTATTATGCATGCTGCTCAACACATATAATGAGAAGCGCCTAGCTTCATATGCCTTTGTTACTGCACCTAGGTATTTAAAGCCAACATAGGTTACTCAGTCCTTACAACATGTGATCGTCTACAAACTTAATTAAATTATCACTTTGAAATCTTTGTAAGCACAAATCTTTACAGGCCAGATGTTGAACAGTTTGCTTCTCTTGCAGTTTTAGATTAACGTAGAAGCATTTTTTTTTTTTGGTCTAGGACAAACAAATTCTGGATACTCGCGGCTAGCTTTAATGTTGGGTCGCAGCACATGAGGAACAGCTATCAGCTCTTTAATTGATCTGAAAACTGTATCCCTTTCTCACTACTTCTTTTGATGGAGATAATGTTTCTTTCAATTTTTCTAATGTCAAGGTAGCATTTGCCGAAGCTGTGGAAGTTAATTTACACATATAGGAGCTGGTAGTTTTTGTCTGAATGTTTTGAGTGCTAACTGAAAACGCTGACTTATGTCCAGATTGCTTTGGCACTCTAAACTTGTTGAGTTTGATTGAAATTTGAAATTTACCATAAGTGACTTGACGTTTCCTACCATGCTTCACGAGACGTTTCCATAAAGTCATGCTTATCTGCAGTTAGTATCTTAGTTCACAGCACTATCTATGTGAAGAACTTATATCTATTTTCATAGAGATTTCCTGTTTGCACTTACATTGAAATTGGAGTACTAATAACTGAATGGCTTGCATATGTTACAGGGGGATAGAGTCCAACCAATTAGTGCAAAAAATTTGAGGATCTCTATGTAGATTTAAAAAGTTCTGTTGGTACATGGTAACTGATACTGTTAAAAATGGTAGTCAAAGGTGAAATCAGGAAGTAAAAATAAATAAATAAATAACCATTGCATGCAAGAGTTTGATTATTTGGTTGAAATTGAGAAGACTCAAATCTAGGCAAATACCGAGGGGGAGAGAAGTATTGATTTTTTAGTGGCTTTGAGTCTTTGGTGTTCAGTGCTTTTGCCCCCTGAATCTTTGGGCAAGGAAACAAAGTCAGCAGTGATGGTTCCTTCAAGCTAGTTAACAGGGTGTCAGGTTAGGCAAGGAATTTATGATAATCATATTCTGAAGCAGCCAGCGAACTTTGCTAATCTCAGGATCAAGCTGTAGCCCTGCATGTTGTGGAATTGGAATTGTGGATGTTGTTGATGCTGTCAGACTGTTGAGCTTTGACATCTCCGTTTTGAGGTCAATATGTTTGTCAAGTAGATGTTTTTTAATTTGGGCAAGATCACACATATAAATATTGGCTCCTGTTCTTCTCGCTTATTAGCGGATCTCAACCATTCTGGAATGGCTGGAGAAAAATTGGGAGACTATTATTTGTTTTCACATGAGAAAGGTAATTGAATTAGAAATGAATTTTGAGTGTCGATGGTAGTGGTATGGGTCTGGATAGTAGGGTTGGAGAACTATTGTTGGCTGGTCTCGGTCTTATTAGCCTCGGTTGACCAGAGGTGGTATAATTAGCTTGGTTTTGAGTTGGGTTAATTAAACTGAAGGTGCGTATATATAGAACTAAATTATATGGAATATTATTTTGCATAAGGCCTCCAGTGTTTTTCTATTTGATGCAATGTGCCAATCTTTTTTTTTTTTTTTTGACACCGCAATGTGCCAATCTTAAGGGCCCAAGTTGTGAATAGCAGTGGCCAAAGTTTTCCTCAAAAGCAGAACTTCCTTTGCTTAGATCAGTTTTATTACCAAAAAAGAAACCACTCTCTACGGACCTCCAAGAACAACTAAATTGCGTCCTTAGGTTTTGCATTATAATTTTTGTATCGAAAAGCTTTTGAATGGCAAATATATTATGACTCCTGTCCTGTTCCAGGTAATATTTGGCATGAGTTTGGCTCAGGTAAAAACTAATACGTGATGGATGACATATTGATGTTCCTGTAGCCCAAATTGCTTTTCTTGAGTATCTTTCCAATGATATCTAATGATCATGAGAAGTGTCAACAGCTGTGCATAAAGTGAAACAGTGTTATAAATTTGTTTTCTTGTGAACTATTTTTGGTTAAGGTAAAGCAAAAGGTTGAGTAATAGTCACTTCGGCCAAATAAATTTGCCTGCAGTGAAAAATGGAGTGGCAGGCATTCTGAATAACATGTTCCATGCGAATCCTGGGACGATAACTATGTTGTTGTTTGACCCCATAATTTAATTGTTTTCTTTGTCTAGTTATTCAATTCGGGTACAACCTCTGCTAGCATCATATGAATCACTAGTAAAGCAGATGCGCTCCGCTGCGTCCATGAAGCAAATAATAGAAATTTATTGATATATTTCCAATCTACCTTTTGTCCTATTCTATTATTTTATAAACATGAGTTACCGATAATAAACAGGAAAAGGAGAAATGTATATTCTAGGGTTATTTTTTTGAGAATTTGAAAATTTGTGTGCACATTTGATTTTTTTAGGTTTCATACGCAAAGGAATTTAAAGTGCTGTGTAATTACCCACGAAATTACAAATAAACAGACCTGGCCCAATCTGGGATGACGGCCCACGTATAAGAAGAACCAAACCCTAAGCTGCCTAGTCCTCACCCTAGTCACACCGCCCCCACCCCGCTCGCACCGCTCCCCGCCCGCACCAATCCGCGCGGCCCCATCTGCCCCGATGGCTTCGCCGCCTTTTCCTCCCGCGGGCACCGTCGGGCATCTGCTCTCCCTGCGCGCGCGCATGCTGCCCTCTCCCTCCCCCGCCTCCCCGGCGCGCACCGCGGCCCTCGCCCTCTTCCTCCCGTCGGCGTCGTCATCGGCCCTCACCCCTCTGCTCGTCACGCGTCGCGACCCCTCCTTCCTTCCGCCGGCGCGCTGCCGCGGTCGGCCCTCGCCCCTCCGCCCATCAGCATCCCCTGTCTCTTCCTCCTACCGGTGCGCCGCCACCGCTGCCACCTAAGATCTAGCGTCATCGGGTCCGGATCCGCAAGGAGGATGGTGGATCCAGCGATTGCACGGCTCGCGTCAGGCTACCCCTTCAAACCCGTGCCGGCTCGATGGCCCACGGCCCACAAGGTGAGGCGATGGCGAGGAGGCGACGTGGCCGCCGCGGACGCCGCTACGTCGCCACAAAATGGCGTGGCGCACACGAGAGGGTGGCCACGCCGGCCAAAATGCTGAGGGGAGGCGGATTCCCCCGGCATCAGAATAAGAATATGAGGAAGCATGTAGGAAGACACTGTCGGTGGCAACGTTCTTGATGCCTTCTTTTACTGAAGGGAAGTTTTGTGAATGGAACCTGAATTGCTTGGAAGGACAATTGAATTGCTGTAGTAGGCTATTTATCATATGTTGGATCTTGTGCCTGGATCATTACCGGATGCATTTTGGGGGATCTTGAGCCTTTTTCTTTTGCCAGTTGATGTATCACCAGCCAATCTTTTTCTTTCATATATTTGTTGTTGCCAAGTTGCCTGAATGATATGAGCTCTGTACACACTCGTGGTCTTTGCTCTGCAGAGTCTGCCTCGCACCGCTAGCCGACAGGCATTTCGTCGAACACCACAGCAGAGCCGGCGCCATGGCCGCCGTCCTCAAGCCCCTATTGGCCTTCCTCCCCATCGCATGCCTTCAGGCTCCTTCCGACTAGTCCCGCCGTGCCGCGGGTCCTTGCGCGAGTGCCTCTGGCTCCACCATGGACTCGTATTTTTCCTGCTACGGATACGCCAGGCACGGTGGGCAGGGGGGTCGAGTGAGCAGCCAGCCAATGAAGAAGGTGAACTGAGATTGGATGCTTGCCGCGTGCAATGGCCGCTCCGCGTTTCCGGACATTGCGTGCCGCGTGCGCATCTGTAAGATTCGAGTGACCAGGATCATGGTCGGAGGAGGCGGATGGTGAACACCAGCCGGACGGCAGCGGCGGCCCGACCTCGCCACGCGCAAATATTTGTGAACAGCCCCTTGTAGCAGGACATGATATTTACAAAACGATCGCGACTATTGATTGCGATGCAAATTAGGGGGTACGGTGAAATTTTCAGCGCAGACTATTTTCAGAAACACCCCTGGTCCTGTCACCGTCCGCCGGCTCCTCTCCTCCGCCGCTGTCCTCCTCGCGCCGTCCCGCTTGACGCCGCCGCCATCGAAGAAGGTGAATGGAGATAAGATAGGAAGCTGGACGCTCAATTGCCGGGCAGCTCGCGGAGATAAGAAAAAAAGGTAACGAGCGCCGCCGCCTCGCTCTGTATCTCCGGCTCCCGAGTTGTTCCGCACGTTTCGGCGCTGCTCAAGTGTTAGTGATGGTTGAGACTGTATCACGTTTCTGCGAACAGGAAGCCACTGCTTAAGATACTGAAAATTTGAAGGCCCGGTAACTGAAGATTCTGAAGAGATTTGATAATAGGGATATATGCAGGATTCACATCTGAGAAAAAATGCAGTGAATTTATATATAAACCCCCTGATGATCTTATGTCGGAGCTCATTGAAGAACTCTGATTTCACCTGTAATTACACCATCTCTGTCATACGTACAGGACCCCAAGAATGTGAAATGAAATTTCTCCAGCTTCCCTCTCACTATACTAGCAATATGTATTGTGAAAAATTGCAGAAATATAGTTGCAGCACCGAGACATGGTAAAATCTTGCGAGTTTATCTACTTGACCTGAAAAAATGACCTCAAGTTGGACTATGGGAGCTTGCAGAGTCACTACGGGAAAACTTGGGTTTGCCGAGTGTCTACGTGTTTGCCGAGTGTTTTTGTGCGGGCACTCGACAAACAACGTGTTTGCCGAGTGTCAAATTTAAAACCCTCGGCAAAAATAATACACTCGGCAAACTTTGGTTTGCCGAGTGTCGGATAAAAGACACTCGGCAAAGATTAGTGTTTGCCGAGTGTATTTTATTGCACTCGGCAAAAAATATTTTTTTCTTTATTCTAGCCCAAAACTTTTTCTACTTCATACATACAACATGTAATACTTAATGTGAAGTTTTGGTAATTTTTTATATTCGTTTGCTATATTTAACTAATTAATTACAATTCAAGCAATTTTTTGAATTAAGCCAAATTTGTACTACAAGTGATTCAAATAATAACTTAAAATGAGTTTAAAAATTATATTCATGTAATCATGTTATATAGCTCAATCTCAGACCTTACCCACGAATTAAAAAGAAATTTAACTTACGTTGTTTAAGAAATTATGACCACTTACTTATCTTAGAATGATTTTAAAATTCTAAAAAATATCAAATAAAGTCTGAATATCATGAGATTTGTTATGATGTGATTCTATGATACGTAGAATCTACAAAAAAAAATATGGAATGTTTCGCAAAAGTTATCACGACATTGCTTATAAAGTGGAGAGTCACATAATAAGAACCTTAGAGTTGAGAGTGCATCATTAAAATTTCAAGTCAAATTAATGAACAAATTCTTATTTCACTTTATATCATTTTGTATAGGTAATAGATCATATAAATAGTGTCATACCAAGATTTAATTATTTTTAGAATTTATTTGCTATTTTTTAAAAAAATTTCAAACTATTTCAAATTTTTTTGCCGAGTGTAATATTAAACACTCGGCAAATCTGCTCTTTGCCGAGTGCCTCTTCTCCGACACTCGGCAAAGCTGCCACGTCACCGATCCTCTCACTCCAATCCCTCCCTTCCTATTGGTCCACGGGACCCCCACCGGATCCCCCTCTCTCCCTTATCTCTTTCTCCCTTCTCTCTCTCCCTTATCTCTTTCTCCCTTCTCTCCGGGCAAGGGCGACTCGCTCCACATCGGCGGCGGGCGCGCTGGCTGCGGGCGCGGCTCTAGGCGGCCCAGTGCGGCGGCGGCGAGGCAGTCCCGAGCGAGAGGCGGAGCGAGCGACGCGAGGCGGCCACGACCCGCGGCGGCCGCGACCCGAGGCGGTGCTGCCTTGCGGCGGCGGGAGGCGGTGGCAGGCGGCGGATCGAGCGCAGCCGGCCACACATCCTCCTCCCACCGGATCGAGCGGCGGGCTGCACGGGAGGGCGGGGCTCGGGCGGAGCGGCGGCGGCGGCCCGAGGAGCCCGGGGAGCGGCGGCCTCGGGCGAGCGGCGGCGGCGGCCCGAGGAGCCCGGGGAGCAGCGACGCATGGGTTCGGAGCTCGGAGCGGCGGCCTCGGGTGGAGCGGCGGCGACGGCGGACCGAGTAGCGGCTGGCGCGGACTCTCTCGGAGCACGGCGGCGCAGATCGAGGGAGGCACCGCGGATCCAAGTTGAAGAGGCGGCTGTCCCAGGCGCTGCTGGTGGTGGCTCTCCGGCCTCGAGCAGCGTCGCGGAGGTGATGGCCGGCGACGGTGGGGTCGGGCTGGCCACCGATGGTGGCATCATGTTTTTTTTTTTATTTTCCCCAGCAATGTTTACCGAGTGCTGCTGCTTGTGACACTCGGCACAGCCTTTGCCGAGTGTCCGATGGAAAGCACTCGGCAAAGGACCTTTTGCCGATAAGAGGTATGCCGATGGTCCTTTGCCGAGTGCGGCACTCGGCAAAGGTTGTGCCGAGTGGTTTATGGTGTTTGCCGAGTGCATCCGGCACTCGGCAAACAACCGTTTTCCCGTAGTGAGTTGAGACCACCAAACTCTGCCAACAATGACAATCGACAACACAGCAGTACATCTGAACCAAAGCATCACAAAGCTTATTCATCAGGATCCAAATCTTTTATCATAACAAAGTTTGTAGGCTATCCAATACATGCCATGTTCAAGAGTTAATTTTTCACCGTAAGAATAACTGATCAAACACATCAACAAATCAAGATTTCAGTGACCAAAATTTGGTTTACTAAATAGCTGTGATGACATCAATGTAGCAATTGCTAGATGGAACATGTACTGATCACTGTTTCTACTACCAGTTCTAAGAGGTCCCAGCCATGGAGCTCAACGTAGACTACTTCCCATCCTATCAGAATCACTCACGCATCCTTGTGCCATTTGTACCAACCAGAAAGGCCGTACTTAAGAGGTTACAAGAAATGTTTTTTTGCCATCCTGGATAGACATTTCAGAATTTGGGTCACCTGAGCTAGCCTCAATCTTCATATTCTTCATTCCTGTGTCAAGGTCACTCTCACCTTCAGTCTCGTTGATTGGTGGACCTGACAATTCAATGTCCTTCACCATGATCTGAGTAGTCTCAGCAGCTTGAACCTCACTGCAGCAACAAACAAAACTTGAGGCCTCAGAACTCTCAGAAGCTGAATGAGTAAAACTAATATGCAAGTTTGAATCAATGCTATCGTATAAACGACAACAAAATGAAGTGTCAGGTGAAAATTCACTCATACATTCACCGTTTATTTTAACTAATGAACTTGGAGCAGCATTCTAACTTTGATGCTGTGGGAAGAATGCCGATTTATTGCAACCAGTGGGACAACATAACATGCCTTGTAATTCAGAAAAATACACACTTGCAATAAGAAATTTCACAGCACCAAGCAGGAAGGTGGTTCACACCTCGCTAAATCAGGCCTGGAAATTTTGTGGTAAGGAAATATATCAAGCATCAGCATATTCAAAAAGAGGAAGCTACCCAAAGGAGTGGTCCGATGTTGATTCGTTTTGGAAGGACCTCACAGATAGAATGACCATCGTTGATAAGATGCTTCTGAACCAGCAGAATGCGCTCACGAACCACAGGACAAGAATTTACCAGACAAGCAGACATTTAAGCATCAGTTGAAACAGATAAGCATAGGCATCAAGTGAGTAATTACTCCGCATAAGATAGCTAAGTAGTAACCAAATTGAAAACAGAACACTTCACCTTTCTTCATACCTCTGAATGTCCTTATCTTCCCCGTTGATGAATACATCAATATCAGCAGCACTGATAAACTTAGGGGCAGCTTTCTGATCTTCCGTCATGCATCGCTTTAGTTCTTTCTGCATAGATGGTTATCATCAGTAATGCACAATGAGCAAACAGATAACAACTGTAGTACTGATGGTGAACATAAACAACGATAATGCTAAGATCTTTAGAAACACCAACCCGACCTTTGTCTCATGGAAGGCACTTTCTTAACTCCATCAAGTTGTAGCTGTATAGATACAAAGAGGAAGAAAGTACTAATTTAAAGAGCTGGATAGAATCCTTAGGCTAACTCTGTTGTTACTCTTCTTTTTATATATTAGTATACAAATTGGTTACTCTTCTTTTTATATATTAATATATCTAGCACAGTAGGGGCTTCCCCTACTGTAATTGCCTCAAAAGAAAAAAAAATAAACAAGGATGCAGTGGTAACGAACCCATAAGAATGATCTTGCAAGTGTTGTAATCGTAGCTTGGTAATCAAGGACAGAAGTTCTGAGAAAGCTGTGCCACACATCATTGATTTTAGGAAGATAATCAACAAACTGCAAAGCAACAATATGTGAAACATCAGTCTTGGTTACAACCAACAACTAACGATAATGCCTTATGCATATGTGAAGCAAAGTTCATTTAAATTAAATACTACTCTACTCTGAAATTCACGTCGTTCCCAACATGATACCTTGTACTAGCTGTAGCTCTAGTTTTCCTGTCCGAACAAAATCATTTTCGGAATGGAGGGAGTATGAAATGTTTAAGTATGAAAGTAGCAGATTAACATATTGCTTTGATCCAACCAAAATCATGCTGATGGATCTGATACAGCAGTTAAGAATGAATTATTCGTACAAAATATTTCTTTTTCAGTTTGAACATCTTAACTGGCAAAAACCTTTTTATGTGTGTTGTTTCTAAAACATTTTCTGAGACTGGAAAATGGATAGTCAGTTATATGATCTTTTCTGATGGTTACACAAACCTTAAAGCAATTGTTGACCCATTGCCATATTTCCAACAACTGCTAAATTTTAGTTAAATGCAGTTTAGCCTCTACTACATGCTCTTCTTAAACTTACGTTTCAAGCCCCTTGTGTGTTCACAGACCAAAAAAATACTCTTGGTATTTTCATACACTCTACTAGCATGCAAAATAGTAGTGAAGCATTATCACAAAAGTGTTCCTAAGAAACAATGTTAAGATGTAATAATAACATTGATGCAGATTTATAAAGTAAAAAGGAGAAAATGGAATCAGTGTAATTTTATTATCAACAATAATTTAAATTGACAAGATACAACAATATGGCAATCTCAATATCAGGCTGCAGCATCACCTCCCTATAAGAGGGATGTTGGTGTACAAACTAATGCTCAGTTTGAATCACATGGGTGTTATTCCAAGCCACCTTCCTCTACAAAAGTGATGGTGTTATCCAAATGGGAGGTGGCCAGTTCAACCAGGGCAACTTCAGATTTGAGGCTTCATCAAAGCTCTGTAGCCTCTTTCTATCAATGTCCCATACACCAATTTCTCTCTTGTTTCGTTTACAGTAATTCATAAACTCAGGCGAATCATCCATAATGTATATGCAGTTTGGCTTTAGCCCAGGAAATTCTGCGACTGGAAGGCACAATGATTCATTGAAACCCAGAAAAAGAGCATGATCTTTCAAACCTTCCTCCAGCTTCACAAGACGTTGTCCATGGCTGTCGACCTTATAGAGCTGCAGCTCACGAGTGCGGAGCTCCACCGATGGATCGTAAACGTCAACATCGGCGGAAACTCAAGAAATGTGGGTGGCTCGTGCATCTTCCTCAACCTCAAGACTTGCAAGAGCTCCCCCACGGACGAGGTACCTGTAAGGCTGACCCCCGAGTTTTAGTTCAGGGACTATCATCCTCGCCACCGGCGAAGGTCCATTCAAATCCAGCGAGCATATAAAGTCGTCGAAGTGTACCACGTAGAACAAGCCATCCTTGTCGTTGTACACGGCGGTGCAGTAGCAGCTGCGCTGTGGGAGGCCTGAGATCCACGTCCACCGCGCGTCGCCGGGCCTGGCGTACGACAGCACGCTATGCGGCCAGTGAAGGAGCAGGACGACGCACTTGTCGCCGGCGCAGGACGGGGCGCAGGAGATGACCGCCCGGTCGTACGTGCAGTCCGCCGCCTCGGCCACTGGGATGGGCGCCAACCGGCTGGCGGCGTCCCCCGGGTCCTCGTGGAAATTGTACACGAGATTGCCTTCGTCGTCGAAGGAGCTGCCGTCCTCGACGCCGCGCAGAGTGGTGATGGGCGGCAGCGCGACGCGGTCGCCGGTGAGCGGGTTGGTGAGGTGGAGGTTGCTGAACTCGTCGGCAACCACCAGCCAGCCGTGCGCCGACCCAATCGGCGACAGGCCGCGGAGCTGGGGGAAGGGGATCCCAAAATTAGAGCCGGTGGAGGGGCAGTACAGCGCGGCAGCGTCGCTGCCTGGGGTATCGCAAGAGTAGAGCAGGCAGGGAGGCTGCCGCGGAGACGGGAGGCGGAGGCGCCGGAAGGCAGTGTACGCGGAGTACCACGGCGCGCAAACGGCTCCCGTCCGGATGAGATCGATGATGTCTAGCTCACCCATCACGGTGACAAGGAAATCTTCAGGCAGCAGCTTCCAGTCCGGCAAAACGTCTGCGCCGTCGCCGACGCCGGCGATGGTACATTCCATGAGTGGCGGCGCACCAAATTGGCAATGGGGAATTGGTGTGTCCGGACTCTGGACGGACTGCTCTGGGTTGGGCTGGGCCAAGGCCGACAAGGGCGACAACGATATACTCCATCTATCCCTAAATGTACGGCGTTTTGGAGTTTGAAATTTTTCTAAATATAGGGTGTTTTGCAGATAGGACAAACTTTAAAGTTGGTGGGAGAGTTAATGAGTGGGTGGATGAAGGTAAAAATTAAGGGTATGGTAGTCTTTTGACACATTGACTATTTTCATATTTGAATGCTAGAAAGTCCTACATTTAGGGACGGAGGGAGTACTAGTACATTATAGGACTGGGTAGTGGTTAGAACGGTGTTTCTGTCCGATTCGGACCAATATTTCCCTACTGATTCGGATTCGTATTCATTCAAAAATAAGAACGACATTTTTATACAGTTTACAGCAATATCTTTTCTAAATTAAGAATACGAATTCTTGAGAATTTATTTGTGATGGAATTCTTAAGAAATTTAACACATTACGAGCTTGGTCTATATGTGTCATCTATATTTAATGATTTTTGCATTACTACAGAGAAAATACATTTTTAGAAAAAATTAAATTGCCTCTATTTTAGAAACCTATCACCAAGGTTTACAAAACTATTCGAACCATCTGCATTGCTGATGACGACTGCTCATGATGATGATGATGAGTATGAGGATGAGGTAGGTGAGGAAGACGACGAGGGAGAGATTGAAGATCCAACTAGGCCTTCTTAGTGGGTTTTATTGATAAATGACAAAGAATTAAAATGTCTAATATTCTATCGAGCTAATGTGCAGGATATCAAAAGTTCATTTACCCACATTGTGAGAATGTTAGCCCCTCATGTAAAAAGAGGAAACTTGGACTCAAAAAGAACATTGCAAGTTAGATTTATAGTTTTTGAATCTAGGTATGTCAAACTATCAAGAGTGATAAAACGATCTTACATACAAGAATATGTGTTCAAGAAACTATACCTAAAGCTTGGATGAACACCAAACACACCAAAAAGCCAAAGTACGAAAGTGAAACCCTAACTTTCATTATCAAGACGGAAGTTTCGTCACCGGGACGGAAGTTCCGACCCAAACAGAGCTTTTGACGGAAGTTCCGTCTTAACGGAAGTTCCATTCTGATCACTCTCAACCCAACCTTACACTGAAATGTTAGGACAGAAGTTCCGTCATAAAGACGGAAGTTCTATCCCTAATAGAGGGTTTTTGTGACAGACCCATCTCACGAAGAGGTGTTTCCATCTCCAGGATCATCATGGGTGGCATCACGCGTCTGTGATACCCGATATTACAACATACAAACATAAGCATAGCACAATGAATATAAGTACAAGTCTCTTACATTCATCCCAAGTACAAATGTACATCGTAGTCTCGAAAGCATCGAAGCTAATAAGTTTGGAAAACAACTAAACAAGCGGAAGCAAATAAGATACAATCGCTCTCTCGGCGATACATCACGGGCACCCGGCAGAGACAGATGTTCCTGCCCTAGAACATCTTACCGGCACGTCAACTCCTCTATTCGTCCGGGCCGCACCACTCCCAAGTGTAGTGGCCGTCACCCGGAGTCTCCTCCTGCCGGACGTCATCGCCGACGTCGAAGTCCTGTCCCATGGGGTCCTCCGAAAACCACATAGAGCAAAGCCCCGAGCAACTAGAGCTCAGCAAGACCGACCCATCAAAGTGGCCATCTACAGCCGACTCCTAGACATGCAAAGGCCAGGGGGAATAGGATACATTTAAGCACTAAGCTGGCCTACAAGTGCATCCTTACTTTCAACTTTTAGCAGTTTAATTGAGTTGCTCGAAAGAATAAATTTAATTTGCACTAAGCTACTGCATTACATGTTTCCAAACAAGTAATTAAGCATTACAGCAAATTGATCATAATCATCAACATCTCTCTTCTTACTACGTTCCGGCGCAGGGACAAGCGGTACTCGTTCATTGTGAGGGGCAGCGATTCGAATCGATTTACTTTCTGCAGGAGAAACATGTCCGCACGTCACATACGCGCTTTCCGGAAGCCGCATGAGACAACCTTTCACTCGGGCACCATAAGGTTGTCCGGGTCCTACCGCCCCGAGAAGGGTCCCTCACGCGATGCCGTCCCGGACGTCATCCGTGAGTAGAGTGCTCCCTCCTCTCCTCGCAAAAACCGCCTAGTAACCAAGGGAGTAGGGAAATCTTCCAACCTTACAGCAATCCATCGCTACATCGGTTTACTCGGCCCATAAACTCCAGCATGCAAAACAGTACGTTCAAACTTAATCCACATGGACCGGACACGACGCGGTCCTTGTGTGCACGAACAGGGCTACAACCTTGAAGACTCTTTCAGTCCTTCACTTTCCACCTAGTTGCCCGTTCGACCTCCAATTTTTCCATTCTCAACTTGATACTTAGCATCGTGTCCCAAAAATGTGATTGTCCTATCTACGAGTGGTCTCCGTACCACTCGACGAGTCATCGCCCTATTTAAGCAAGCATCTAGCGTAGGGTGATCGAACCAGGATAAACAGGATCCTATCGCATGCTAGGGTTTTCATCACAACTCCTGTAGACCTAATGTACAATACAGACCTACAAGCATAGTGATGAAAATAAAATACTTAAATTAAAAGGTTGTGCACCGGGGCTTGCCTTGAGCTTGACCCCGAGCAGCTGGGTCAACAGCAGCAGCAGCTCTCGGCGCCTCCTCGCCGGTTACCACGTTCACCACCGCAACTACATGATGCAAAGGTGATGTGTAAATTTTGATGAAAACATGACATTGAATATTTTACTGAATACGTGCGGATTTCATCAAATACATTTAATTCATGAGTATAAATTAACGTGGTGTCCAGCAGGGTGAAAATGATTTAAGGTGATTATCTAATTTATCTCCTTCATCAACTCCCATGAAGCATTTAAATCATTATCACATGTGCAAGAAAATAATCCATTAATCCTAGCAAAACTAGTTAAAATAGCAATTAAATTGCTTCTGGTCCTTAGGCACATGATATAGATAATAATTAACTTAAGCTTCATAAATTGGGGCAATTAATTAATTAACTAAGCATTTTAATTAAAATCTCTTAAAAAGAATTTTGACCTAAATAATTTGCTCCTGAAAATGCCAACTGAATGCACCATAAAATAGTACATGTCTCCAGGAGTCCAACAAAATTTAGTTTGCAATTTTTGGAGGTCTAGAACTCTAGATATGAATTTCTAAGTTTAAATGAATTTCGGAACTATTTACGAAAATGCCATTCGAGATTTAAATTTAAATCTCCGCGCTCTGTGCCACACCGAGGACCACAGGGTTCTGGATCCGCGTGTGGCTGTGGCCACACGGGATCCGGGCCGTGTGGCCCGTCCCGTGGCCTCAACGGCGGGCGGCCGGAGGCGGCGGCGCGACGGCCGGAGCGGCGTCCGTAGCCCGCGCGCAGGCCCGCAAGGGCCCAACGTGTACCGCACGACACGACGGACTCGACGGAAAGATCCACGCGGCCGAGGCTCACCGGAGGGGCGGCACGACGGCGGGTGGCGGAGGGAGGTGGTCCGGCGGGGGTGCTCGTCGCGGAGGGGGCACGGAAGAAGGGCGGCTTGGCCGTGGAGCTTCACCGGAGCGTGGGCTCTCCCGTCATGGCCTCGGTTGGGGATGAGCACGACCGTGGGTGGCCGTCGATGTGAGGGTGGCGGCGGCCGGAGCTCCGCGGCCGGGGAGACTTCAAAATCCGGCGACCTTTCGGGATAAAACGGAAAGGTTAGGGTTTGAGGATGAGCTCGACCACCGTGCGCACGCACTAGCTCAAGAATGGAAAAGAATGGCTCACCGGAGAGGAAGTAATTTGGCCGCGACGGCAATGGCGGCCGGGGACGAGCTTCGAGGGAAACTTCAAATTTGGGGCCGATTTACTTCGCCATTTTTGGGGGTTTTAGTTCGTGGAGCAGGGTGAGGATGGGACGGAGCTTGGGGCGGAGCAGTGCGGCTCGGGAGGGAGTAGGGCGGCCGGTCGTCGGGCTTCGAGCTCGGCGGCAATGGAGGTGGGGTGGAGAGCTCGGGAGAGAGAGAGAGGAATGGGGGCGGGGGGGTTTCCGACCGGGAGAGGAGCCTCCCTTTGTCCCCCGACCAGGTGGGGTCGGGCCAGGGGCTGCCGCCACGCGGCGCCGGCGTACGGCGCCGGTCGGGCGCGGGCGCGGCCCCGGCCTCGCCCGGGGTGGCTGACGGGTGGGGCCCGCAGGTATATGCTTTGGAATCTTTTCCTTTTTCCCCAATTTCCAAACGTGGCCCAATTCGAATTTGAAAAATCAAAAACAGGGCCTTCCCAAGCTCAAAAATTAAAGGAGATAATTTTGTTGGAAAGTATATCTCTAGAAAGTGACATGCACGAAGAGTATACTCAAAAAGTCTTTCTAGATTAATTCTGAAAATTCAGAGAAAAGGCTTAAATGCTAAGCTTGTCTGATTTATTTGGGGCATCAAATCTTGATGAAATCCAGTGGGGTTTTGTCCTAGATTTTTCATTTGACATGCCCTACAACATATAGTTTTGGTGGACCATATTTGAATGGTAGAAATTTGAGTTGTAGTTCAAACCAAAGTGTTTTTGAATTTATTCACTGCCCAAAACACTTTGCATGCCAACGAATTTTCTTGGATGGGCTAATCCAGACCTGAGGTTAGTTTTAAAAATGCTAACTCGAAAAATTAGGACACGGAGTGTCACAGTTTTTTACGGAAGTTCCATCATTTCCCGACCTAACCCTAGCAACGGTTCTTTTTGACCCCCTCCTATATATAACCTCTCCTATCCCGCTTTTTAAACTCTCCCATCTTCCTCAAGCTCTTGCTCTCACCTCTCTCATATTCCTCTTGAGATTCAAGACAATTTGTGAGAGCACATCTTCAAATCCAAGCTTGAGAACATCAACCCAACCATGAGAACTTCATTCCCTTGCAAGCAATCTCGATTTCACTTGTTACTCTTGGAGATTCGTTCTTCTAGATTGGCTAGGTGTCACCCTAGAGCTCCCAAAGCTTGTGATGAGCCTTGGGAAGTTCGTGAAGGTTGTGATTTGCCTCCGAAAGAAAAGGAATCAAGAAGAAGAATGAAACCAAGCTTGATTTTTATTATTGTTTGGATAGGATTAGGGTTGAGAGAGAACCGACTCTTTGTGAGATCCTCAACGGAGATGTAAGAACCTTTTTGTGAGGGGTCTAAACTTCGGTGAAAAATCCTCGTATCTCTCTTTGCTTTTGATCTTGTTCTTGTCATTTGCATACTGTGGCCGATCTATGTGTGTGTTGCTTTTCTAGGTAATTCCTGCAGGGAAGGACCTCATGAGCGTTGGAGCTACATTTCCATTCAAGCGGTTTCGTCGGATCCACTTCCCTCTTCCTTCCTTTGGGATTTGCATTACCCCCGACGGAAGTTCCGTCCTAGTGTTTGTTTGTGTGCATGATTTTGTATTTTTTGAGGAATAGTTTTCATTGCCTATTCACTCCCCCTCTTGGCAACTTTCACTCTGTAATATCGGGTCCCTCTAGGCAACTTTCACTCTTTAATATCGCGTGCAGCTGACAAAATCAAATTTAAACAAAATTTGAGCGGTTTTCTCGTTGGTAAACTTGCAGTTTCACTAGTAACGAACCGATTTGCCAGTTTACCAACTGTTACCAACCACAGTTGGGCCAAAACCGAGGTTAATTTAAAAAATAAAAACAAAAAAGTTAGAAATTTGTGTATGGACTTTACATATAATTTGCAATAATATTAATCGTATATGCAACATATATAATGCATACAATATGCATGAAAAGTCACAATGCATATATAATTCATACAACACAATTTTAAATCTAGAAAAATAAGTTGTCCAATGCATATTTTTTCAATAAATAATCATACAAGACACAGTATGTTACAAACATGGTGCATATTACAATTTTAGAGAAGAATTTAAGGTGTATTTTCTTTTTTGGCCTCTATTTTTCCTTCATCAATGTTTTTCACCACTCAAATGTGTGTCTTTTCGTAAACTTGTTTCATCGTAATTTTTCATTTCTCATCTAGTTTTTTGACAAATATTCATATCAAAATGTTTCTAGATTAAATACAAAAAAATAAATTTTAATTAACAAGTAACGGATCGTTCGACGAACTGGATCGGACCGGTTTGGTCGATAACCAGCCAGTTACCGACGGTTTTGTAAACCATGCCTACCGCTTTTACCCAAAAAAGAAAAAACATAAAAGAGTGGAAAATGGCAGTGAAAAGACCTGAGTGCCCCTCCCTTGTGCAGTTAGCTGGCGTTTTGAGCCAGTTCTTACACACGATCTTTGTATTTTGGAGGGGTAGTTTGGAACGCCAAATGGTTTTGGCATTAAGATCATCAGCAAACTCAATAGTGTGGACCTTTGGCAGTGGTTTCATGGTGCTCACATGCATGAGGTGGGAAGGTCGACTGGGCAACCGGCCGGGAGCGAGATGATGTACTGTAGGCGGCGAGGATCCAGCCATGACATGCTTCATCAGGAGTGATGTGCCGATCTGTTCATCCTTAGGCTAATTGGCCACCTCTAGTTTGGAGCACATTTCCTAGCCGCGAGTGGATTTTCTTATTAACTAGGAGCTTACCAGCATATAACAACATCTGCGCAACTGAATATAACAAAAAAGAGCTCGCAACCTAACAAAATATCCCACAACCTTAAATATTTGTTGACGTAGTTACGACCGTAGGTTGTTGGATATTTTCAAGACAATAAACAGGGCCAGTACTTTGCTGAGTTGAGCACCTTGAAATTACATGGGCAATCTAAACTTGTGATTAAATAGTAGAACTGATTTTGTTTCTGGCCAAGGGAGTACAGCATAGTTATCACTCAAACTTACTTTATATGAAAAAAATTATATGACAAATAGACTTATAAGGGAAGAAAGGTATAAGAGAGGTCTCCTCTAAATAAAAACAACTAAGTGTCAAAGATAACATAATATGAAGCTTCAAAAAATTAACAAGATTATTCTAAATAAATTGTTAACTTCGCAAGTATCAACCCAAAGCACATATTAAAAATGTTGGTTCTTTATAATATGATCAACTTTTATTTAGATGAATTAATTGTGAGACACATGGCAAAATTAGGATACTATCAACATGATAACACGTTTAGATTTTGGTACAAAAATGCAAAATACATAATGTGAATTAGCATTTTAGTTTTGAGATTATATGATATTAAATTGAATAAAATTAGAGAAAATGTATGTTGATCAGACATTGTAATAACCATAGATCCAAGTAAACAACACAACTAGCGGCATAATTGTCGCACCTCTTCCTATCTTGCATGTGTTGACAACTCTTGTTGTCTTGACCATGGCTGTTTGTCATGAACTAGTAGAGGATTCGGTCATAGTGGTTGGTTATTCCGCCCACTCTGAATGACTTAATAGTAAAGTTACACAAGGGGCGAGAACAAAGAAAGCACAATAATCATTACACATACAGTAGAGAAATATAGATTGTGTAATTAGCATTTTAGTTTTGAGATTACATGATATTAAATTGAATATATTTTTTTATAATTATGGCCACTAGAAAATATGGGAACAACTGCAAATCGATGGTAATCCTGCCTTAGTGCCACCTCGCATCAATACCATCATTGTACCAGGGTTGGGGCTGGGCAATGTGAGCCGCCCCAATCGATGGTCATCCTGCCTTAGTGCCATCTCGCATCGATACCATCATTGTACCAGGGTTGGGGCTGGGCAATGTGAGCCGCCCCGTTGTTCATGTTCTCGCATGTCCCCCCCCCCCCCACACACACAACTAATGATGACCTAGTCAATAAGGAGATACTCATGGTATATGAGCTCATCTTTGTCATTCATAAACATGACAAGAATAGCATGCCTTAAGGTGGAGCTAGGTTCAATGTGTGGAAGTGACCCATAGGGAGTGGCACCATCAACATATGAATTTGGACCACGCGTGCAGAAGGTAACGTGCACTCAGGATTAGTTAAACAAGGACATCTCACTAGCCTAGTCACGTTAGACACCTTAGCAAGTTCATTCAAATAGGAATAAATAAATACAACGAGGAGCCAAATCTCTATTCTCACTTACATTTTAGTAAATAAAAATTTCCATATGTCGTTAGAAAGCACTAAAATTTAAAAATAGCTATGCTTTTCTTAACACATTTGAACTTTGTCGAGTAAGATTGACACAATTTCACAAGAAATACTCGTGAATCATAAGAAATTTTGATAAAACTTTGCCATTTTTTTCCTACACTGTGCACTCTCCGACAAATTAGTGCGTCCCAGAGACCAGAGTTCCTGTTTCTTCCACGCCGGCGCCGCTGCTGCCGTTGATATGGAAGCGGCGAAGGACTCCGGCACGGCTGCGACTGGTCGGGGATGCCGGAGGACATGCTCCTGATCATCGTGAGGGCGAAGTACATCGCTGATCATCCTGATCATACGACAGCTCCTGAGGACATGCTCCTGATCATCCTGACGCGGTTCGCTCGGGCGCGGTCTGCAAATCCTGGCACGTGGCGTTCGCCTCCTTCCGCCGCCACCGCCTCCCGTCACCACGGCAGCCGCCCTGCGTTCTCTTCGCCAGCGAAGCCGCTAGCCCAGACGTCACAGTGCTCCACTGCGCCCCCACCACGCCACACTCTAGTTCCCCTTCCCTCGGGTCCTGCTCACGCGCCACCCCTCCTCGTCTCCGGCCACGGCTGGTTGTCACCGCTGAGGCGCTGATGAGGTCTCCAACCTGCTCCTCCTCAGCCCCTTTAGAGCATCTCCAGTCGTGGCCCCGAAACGAAGACCCGCAAATCCAATTTTGTGGCCGGACAACAGACTTTTGGGTCCTTCTTCAGCAAGCGCACTCCAGCGGGGATCTCAAACAGACCCGCATACCAGACGGCCGCATCTTGCTCCCGTGCCCGAGCTAAAGCTTTCCACAGCGTGTTCGCAGGGACGGCGGCGTCGACCTCCTGCTCCTCGCTGCGGCCCATGGCGCCGGATTGGAGAAAGATGCGGCCTAGAGGAGGGAGGCGACTCCAACAAGGAAGGCAACTGCACGTCCATGGATTTGGGAGGAGGAAGAGGCTGGCCGCAAGGTCGCGCCCGCAGCAATTCTGCTCAACTGGGCTCGGGGCCGCGTCGCAGCCGCACCGCCTTGCCTGGGCCCAAAGACGATGGCGGCCACGCCTTAACCTGCCCCGCCCGAGCACGGGGAAGACGGCGACCTCGTCTTGCATGCGAGCTCGCCGAAACGCCATGGTGTAGCACCAGCAGGGGTGGCGGCCGTGCACAGCGAGGATGCGGCAACGCGCGATGGTCGGCGGGCAGGAAGGAAGGAGGCCGGATTCCTGACCGCCCTGTTGCGCCCGCAGCGGCAGCGGATCTGGAGAGGTGGGTCGACCGGGCAGCCGGGCACAGCGGAGTGCGGCGAGGGTGGGGCTGATGGGCGCGGTGCAGTGCGACGAGCGTGGGATGACTGCCGGGCACGAGAATGACGCGACACGTTGAGATTGGCCGGAGAAAGCGACGGCGCATGGCGAGGACGGCTTCCGGGAGGCAGAGCGAGAAGAAGGAGGAGATAACAAAAGAAAAAAATAGAAAGTGAACAAAATCGGTGGGATCCACGTATGAGAGGGTGGATTGGAGGCCCCTAGGAATGGGAGCTGGTGTAAGAAGTTTTGGAGCCGAGACAAAATGCGAGCTAGTTTTAGGACCCTGCTGGAGTTGAGTTTTTTGACTTGGGCCAAAAAAATGTGATTAGGGCTTATTTGGAGGCCTCCACTGGACTCTTACCGACACTCCTTTCCATCACCACGCTCCACCAAGTCGAGAGCTTCACCGATGGAGGCACTCCGGCACCGTCCACGCGCCATGGAGCCACAATGCGCCCGTCAATGCAGTGGACATACCGTGGGGCAAGGACATTGGCTACTATGACACCGGCTACGGTGAGCAGTGCACCCTGTCCCCTGTTTGGAAGGGCAGGGCGCCGCGTACGCTCCAAAAATTTTAGCTTTTGCTCCGCCGTAGTGGCGGCGGCTGTCGCCGTGGAACTGGGATGGATGAAGAACGCCTTACAGGCGATGCGCTGCGGTGCCGTGCACGCATCAACCCGGTGGACATACTGCACGGCAAGGACACCGGCTACCGGTGAGCGAATTTATTTTTTAAAATAATCATTTTTAATCTAAAATTCTAAAAAAACTGTCTCAAACTAAAATTTCAAGATCTAGACGTTTTTGTCACGCTATTCTATATGGCGTGATTCCTAAATGAATCACGCCATATCATATGGCGTGATTGGGTCCACGTCAGCGTCGAACGGCATGTCGGATTTCAGCGTAGACCGAGGTTGACCATAATCACGCCAATTTGTATGGCGTGATTGGTAGTCCAATCACGCCAAACAATCCGGCGTGATCGGAACTTAAGTAATTTTCGCGCAGAGCAGATAAAAACATACAACAACTGAATCACGCCATTCCATTTGGCGTGATTAGTACATGTATCACGCCATATGAAATGACGTGAGTGACACTCTCTCTCAAAATATCACTTTCAGATGATGTCACCTCACATCATGAAGGTAAATTTTTAAAAAACTCTATAACGTCTATATACATTGTCCGATTTGAATTCCGATTTCACCATTATATTCCACGCGACGAAACGAACAAAACTAGATCCCACTTGCATATGTTTCAAAGACTTTTTTAATAACCTAAATTTCACCATATATGCTGTAGTAATTTAGATTATGAAAAAAAAAACTTTGAAACATATGCAAGTGGGATCTAGTTTTGTTCGTTTTGTCGCGTAGAATATAATGGTGAAATCGGAATTCAAATCGGACAATGTATATAGACGTTATAGAGTTTTTTAAAAAATTTACCTTCATGATGTGAGGTGACATCATCTGAAAGTGACATTTTGGAGAGAGATGTCACTCACGCCATATGAAATGGCGTGATACATGTACTAATCACGCCAAATGGAATGGCGTGATTAAATTGTTCTCTATTTCCGTCCCTCCTGCGCGAAAATTACTTAAGTCATAATCACGCCAAACAATCTGGCGTAATTGAACTACTAATCACGCCATATAGATTGACGTGATTGGAGTCAACCTCGTCTACGCTAAAATCCGACGTGGCGTTCGACGCCGACGTGGACGCAATCACGCCATATCGTATGGCGTGATTCATTCAGAATCACGCCATACCATATGGCGTGATAAAAACGTCTTAATCCTAAAATTTTAGTTTGAGACAGTTTTTTTAAAATTTTAGATTAATAACGATTATTTTAAAAAAAAGTTCCCCGGTGAGCAGTGGGCAGAGTGAACTGCATGCACCGTCTGGTCAGGAGAAGCGCGAACATGAATCGGTGATGACCACGTGCCCTGAGCACTTGTTTGCGGTGACCAGTGCTCCACGTTCAACGATACCGGCACAGATGGGAGCCACCGCTGCATTGATCTTGCCAGCCCCGGTGGGAAAGTTTACTTTCTCGCCGGTCCGAGAAAGTAAACTTTCTCACCGGTGGGATGTCCCCTTACTGGTAAAAAAAATATAATATGTATTTAAAAATTTTGAAAAATTATAAATTTCGGTGTGATCATAGTTTATATCGTAGAAAGTATATTACATGAAGTTTCAACTTTAACTTTAACTTTGTTTAAATTAAAAGTTATAAAATTAACAAATCGCAGAGAAAGATGGCAAATTAGCTGTTTTGTCCTTTTCTTTTATCTTTATTCATAATTTGTCATTTTTATATCTTTTAGCTAAATTGAATTTAAAGGGTAAAACTTTCAATACATTATTTAGTATCATACAAACTACACGTACATCAAGTTTCGTAAAATTTAAAAAACTTCAAATAATATTTTAAATATTTTTAAATTTTTCTCTGTCCGATGGAATGTCCTTGGCGGGATGGTGCTATGTCACGACATGAGTCATAGAGGCCAGACCAAACCGAGCGCGGCTAGGACATCGAAAGAAGGTTGTGATCAGGGACGTAAGTGAACCTGCCCGTGCCCTATGCCACTATTATATATGTCACGACTTTGACGAGTTTGTGAACAACTGAAAGGTAACATCCGCTAAAAGCTTATGGACGACGCTGACAAAATCAATTTGTCCATCCTTAGCCTCAATTGGCCAATTCTAGTTTGGAATATATTTCCTAGCCGAGACTGGATTTTCTAACTAGGGGTAGGGGGTTACCAACATAACCATAACAACATCTGCGCAACTGAATATATCATAAAAGAGCTCACAATCACAACAAAAATATCCCACAACCTTAAATATTTGTTGGAGTAGTTACCACCCCTAGGTTGTTGATATTTCCAAAGACAATAAATAGGATGAGTACTTTGCTGAGTTGAGCACCTTCAAGATAGTAGAACTGATTTGGTTTCTAGCCAATAGGAAGTACAACATATAGTTATGTCTCAAACTTAGTTTAAAAGATTCTGAAACAAATAGACTTGGAAAAAAGGTATAAGAGAGCCCCCTCAAAACATAACTTCATGAAGTGTCAAAATTTACTAGATTATTCTCAATAAATACTTACCTTTTGAAGTATCGACCCAAAGCACCTTAAAAATGTTACTTCATTATAACACAATCTATTTCTATTTAGATCACTTTAATTATGAAACACATGGAAAATATAGGATGCTATCAACAGTATTCGGTAAACATAGTATGTAATTAACATTTCAGTTTTGAGATTACATGATTTTAAATAAGATAAAATTAAAAGAAAAACGTCTTGGTAACAAAATATGAGAATAGAATAATGTGGTCAATAATACAGGTTTTGTTGCTACTCACTCTACTCACCGGTGCTCGCAACGTAGTTACAATGCCAAATGCATCACCTCCTACTACTGTGGGAACGTGGCTATGGTTGTCCGCCATGAATTAGTGAGCGGGAAAATGGTCTGTAGCACACTACAAAATCTTGGATTCGGGCACAACACACCACAAAGATCGAATTTGGGTCGGGCACACTCAAAAACGTAACTCTTAGCAACAACACACCGTCTCGATGAAAATATCATTTTTAGAACTGAGAGGGAGGTGGAATGACCTTTTGCCCTTGTTGGCGACCGATGTGCTGCGCGGCTGGCCCGACAACACGTGGGTCGACGTTTAACACGGTGGTCGGGCTCGGCCTCTCGCTACAAGGTGCACGAGCTGCATTAGTCGCCAACCAAGGGCAAAAATGTCATTCAACCTCCCTCTCACTTCTGAAAATAATATTTTAGTCGAGAGGGTGTGCTGCAACTAAGAACCATGTTTGTAGTGTGCCCGACCAAAATAAGATCTTTGTAGTGTGTTGTGCCCAAATCCACGATTTTGTAATGTGCCACAGACAATTTTCTCTAGATTTAACCATAGTGCTCAGGTATTCTTCCAGCTTTCAAAGACTTGAGATCAAACTACACATGAGAAGAGAATAAAGAAAGCATAGTAAATAAGGAAACACAACAAGCAATTGGTTACATTAGGACGCGTTGTCACGATCGTTTTGCTTAGCTTAGAGCCGGGTAAGGTCTTGCGCCGGCGTTGACATTATTAGAATTTTAGTATATATAGTGCAAAATATAAAAGTCAATTAGCATTTTTAGTTTTGAGATTACATGATTTCGAACTAAACAAAATTTAAATAAAGTTGAGTTGGTTACAAAACATAGGAAAAATTGCAAATCGATATCAACTATATAATAAAGCAATTTAATGGTTTTTGAAATCAGTTGACATAACTTTGTTAGCCTCGAGATAATATTCAACCATTTTGATTTGCATGTTTTTTTCATCACAATTTTTTTAGCGAGACTGAGCAAATGAGCCCAGCGAGGGAAGACTCCTCCAGGCTTGGCGGAGAGTGAGTTTAATGCAGAATTCCGGAGTTGCTGTTTCTTCCCCATGGAAATGGGGAAGGACACCGGCACCGGTTGCGATAGGTCGGGGTTGCTGGAGGACATGCTCCTGATCGTCCACAGGCCGATGCACATCACGGACGTGATACGTTGTAGCGCGATTTGAAATCCTGACGCGCGGCGTTCGCTTCCTTCCGCTGCCCTGCCTCCTCTACGGCAGCGAAGCCGCCGGCCCAGGTGACGCCGCGCTCATCCTGCACATGCCGCACGGCGAGTTGTCGTGCGCCAGGCTTGGGGACGAATGGTGGATCTGGTCATCTGGGTCGCGCCGGATGAGGGCACTGGCCTCCGGTGGAGGTACGGCTACCGTTGAGCCATGTACAATTAATGTCGTCGACGGCTTGTTCTACCTTCTCCGGTTCAACGGCGCCATATGCAGCTTGAAACTGAACGGTCCCTCGCCGGTGGCACGTCAGGTCCTCAGCAGCGTGCCCAAATATACCGATGAACAGAACATGCTGTCAGGTTCTCTGTTTCGCCAGCAGGGTGCCGTACGCTCCAAAAATTTCAGCTTTTGGTGGCGGCCCTCTCCGCGTGGAAGCGGGGATGGAAGATGAGCATGTTGCATGCGATGCGCTCTGGCGCCGTCCATGCGTCATGGCATGGTGCCCCATCACGCGCTCGAGTTCATGTCTCGTCGAAGCATGTCCGCCGGGCGCGTCTGTAAGCGTCGTGCTGCTCCTGCACTGCTCCAGGTTCATTCGACACCAGCGGGGGCACATTATTGATCCGTACAGCCGTGCACCAACATGTAATTAATACGGTTGCAGTGATGTTGTTTTAGAGCAACTCCAGCAGGGACCTCTAAATGATCCTCTACTCTGAAATTTGGAGGCCTTATTTAAAAACTCCATTCCAGCAGGCCCTCTAAAAGGGCCTCTATTTTTTATACCCCTCCAAATCCCACCTCCAAGCCTCTATTCCTGGAGGGTCTCTATTTCCCTCTCCAAAACGTGGGACCCACCATTTTTTTATTTCTTTTCTTTTTTCTTTTCTTCTCCATTCTAGATCTCAAGCTTCCGGGTCTCTCCCAATCAGCGGTCGTCGCTCCCGGAGCCGAGGAGCAGTGCGAGCTCGCCGTCCGCGACCACGGCAAGGTAGTAGTCACCTGCGCCTGGCTCCGACGACGACGAGTCAGCGCGGTACGCGTCCGCGGTGTCCCAGTACATGCCCACGACCGTGCCCGCGCCGGTGACCATCGACCGGTTGCCTCGTCGCTTCCGGAGCACGAGCTGCTGGCTCTTCTTCCTCGACGACGATGACGTTGGCGAGGGGGAGGCCGTGTTCATCGAAGGCGATGGCGAGGCCGGCTGTTCCGGCGGCGCTTCGGGTTCATGTCACCCGGAGCAGCATCTCCTCCCCGGAGGATGGCAGCATCGCCATGTAGACGCCGGTGGTCGCCGCCTGCAAGACCCGGTCGAGCGCGCCACGGCCGTAGACGGAGGCATCTGCAGTTGCCACGCCCACGGAGCTGTCGCTGAAGCAGGACAGCTCCCTCATCGTGAAATGAGTTCGAATCTGCTGCTGCTGCTTCGATTGGTGATTGAAGAACGCGAGGCCGGCGGCATTTTATTCGATGCGCATATCATTCGCCGAGGCGAGGTGGTGCGGCCGCCGGACCAACGGCGCAGGATTGGTGCGTGCCCATCCAGAGCTCCGCGGCGGCGACGGGGTGTGTGCCCATCCAGAGCTCGGCGTAGGGCCGGTCCTCCGCAGCGGCAACGGGGTGCGTGCTCATCCAGAGCTCGGCGCAGGGCGGTCCTCCGCGGAGGCGGCGGGGTCACCGTTGGTGGCGAGACGGGCGACGAGGGAGTCAGCACGAAGACGGCCCCAGTCGTAGTGGTGGACGGCGCAGCGGAGGCGCATGAAGTCCGGGAGCGGCGCGGACGCGGGCTCCTCGTCGGCGAGGAGCAGGCCGCGGCCTAGGCTGCGCGAGGCGGGGCGCTGGGGATGAGGTCGCGGAGGACGCCGTTGTGGCTGGCCGTGGCGAAGGGCACGGAGCAGATCAAATGGGGGCAACGAGCATGCAGGGAGCACACGGTCGCGGAGGATCGAGTTCCTCGGCAGTCGAGCAGTCGACTGCACAGTCGCTGCAGGTGGACCATCCAGCGCTGCGGGCTCCACATGTCAGTCACAAGACAGTCGACTGCTCCGACTGTCGAGGATCTCAATTGGGTCGCGGAAGCTGCGCGCAGGTGCTGGCGGCGACTCAACCAAGGAGAACCAAGTGATTTTCTTGCTGATAAATCGGTCCCACTGAAATGTAGGTTAATATTGAGGGCCGGCTGGAGTTGAAAGCAAAATTAAGGCCTCTATTTTTTGTAGGCCGGACTGCAAATCGGGTTTGCAGGCCCTAATTTACATGGTGCGGCTGGAGTTGCTCTTATAAGGGCATGTACAACGGTGAGACGGGGACTGTCTCTTAATCAATGATATAGACAGCTGAACAGACAGCTCATACAACCCAGCAGACGACTTCACTGTCTACAGGCAATTTAATACTGCACATAAACTAAAGATCATTTGTGCATACCATTTTGTGGCCATTTGATAGGAAATTTATCAAGCATAAATAGGAGCAACATGGTTACAATTTTTCTACATGGTTACAATTCCAAACTGAGATAACCGAACTACAAATAGTTGAGGAATAATCTCATCACATTCAACAAAAAAATGATTGTTCACATGCAAAAAATAGTGCAGCACTGCAGACTTGTTTACATTCATGCAAAACATAGAAGCGCACATGACAACTCAGAGGACACAGCAGTCTGTTAACATTCACCAGAAAAATAAAAATGGAACACTACAAATCTGTTAACATTCACCAATCCTGAATATACGGTGAATCAGTGAAAAATATGCCCCCAGAACTTGTTTGTAGGACTAATCCAGTACACCAATGCCATTGTTTTAAACAAGCACCACGGAGTCAGACCAAATATTTTGTTCATATTTTTCAATAGATTCATACTCAAAGCAACAGTACTTCACTTTCACCTACTGATAAATGATTCAGACTTACATGCATCACATTCAGTTTGAAAAAAAGCAAGTACCATATACCTCCTTTCTGCCTTTTCAGCAACACTCACATCCTCTCTTTCAGCTGCAGCAAAATATGTCAAGTTAGTATGTAATATCAGATAGAAAACAATCCCTTCAAGTCAACATACAAGAGAGAGTACAACTACATATCATGTTGCAGCTACAAAATTTACCTATTCAGTTAGTCGATTCAGGAAAAAGGGCCTTCATAAGACACTTTATCATAGCAACTCGATGGGCCTTTTCCTCATTAGACATCAAACTTGTATCTTGTGAGATGAGGTTGTTATAAGTCTCCATCATCTTTGATTCTTTTTCAATCTTCTTTCCCTCTTTGTATTCTTGAGCTGTGAGATGAGCAATTTTTGTGGCCTCTAGCTTCTCATATGATAGCTTATCCTGCCTGTCCAATATCTTCATGCGCTTCTCATTGTTTTCCTCCTGGAATTTGCTATATCTATCAAACTTGTCCAGCTCAATAGGAGACTCCTTTGAGTGACCATCATCACCCTTTAACTTACAATTTGCAGCTAAAGCAGCCTTTTTAGCTGCCTTCTGTCCAATTGGGCGTTTAAGCGGCACATCAGGAGTTACGTCTTCTTCCCGCGAATCCCCTTCAAGGTGAAATGATTTTCTTTTACGTGCATTCTTCAGCTGTTCATTGTATGTTTTCCACTTTGGGTCCTCACGACACATTTTCCAAACCTCCATTAGAACAAAGGGTCCTAGATTTGCCTCTTTGTTGTCATCCACATAGAACTTGTGTGCTGCATCAATCCACATTTGATCTGAATATCCACTTGTAAATACTCTACGAGCCTTAATATAAGCACACTCAAAGAGGTACGTTAACCTATTAATCTTATGCCATCTATCCTTGCATTGCTTATGATTTCTTCTTCGAAGTGGTGGGGTAGTCTTGTTGTACGATTCAACAACATCACTCCAATATTGGTGACCAGCCTTATCTGCTCCACAGGAAGAGTTTGTTGAATGTTCTATCCAAGCACTCATAACTCTAACATCCTCTTCCACAGCCCACATGATCCTCTTTTCAGTCCTAGTACTACCATTGGCACTGCCATTGTCATTCAACAATTCCACTGAGGGCGGAGAACTAGCATCGTTGTTTTCACACAACGGACTAGACAAAGGGCTGTTGTGCATTGCTGAACCAACCAAATGAGAATTTTGTGCCTGATTTGCAAAACAGCTCATGAAACCACCAGCTGGACGTACATTTTTGTCCCTGTACAATTAACAATAAATCCACAATCCTAGGAAGTTAAGCAAGAAGATAGAATGAAAATACTAGAACTAAGTTCACACACAAAAAAAATTCTAGCTATATTAATATTGAACTGAACCAAACAAAAATAAGAACCATACACAGAATCGATGTTTACTGAACTAGCTAGTATTCAGTTTAGAACCATACACAGAATTGATGTTTACTGAACTAGCTAGTATTCAGTTTAGAACAATCCACAATCCCAGGAAGTTAAGCAAGAAGATAGAATGAAAATACTAGCACTAAGTTCAGTACAATCTCATGAAGTTAAGCAAGAAGATAGAATGAAAATACTAGCACTAAGTTCAGTACAATCCCAGGAAGTTAAGCAAGAAGATAGAATGAAAATACTAGCACTAAGTTCACACACACAAAAAAATTCTAGCTATATTAATATTGAACTGAACCAAACAAAAATAAGAAATAACCTACAGTGGCTACATTATACATTGAGGTAGCCACCATTGAATCACAACATTCATTCAGGATCATTTTTCAGTTACTGAATCTTGGCATCCATATTTAACCACCATTTACTAGCTAGTTCAGATGTTTTGAACCATACACAGAATCAGTTTAGAACCATACACAGAATCGATGTTTACTGAACTAGCTAGTATTCAGTTTAGAACCATACATAGAATTGATGTTTACTGAACTAGCTAGTATTCAGTTTAGAACCATACACATAATCGATGTTTAGAACCTGTACATAATACTAATCAGTTTAGAACCTATACAAAGAATCTATTCAGTTTAGAACCTATACACATAATATTGAACCTTATAATATAATCTGCAAGGACCGAATCAATGTTCAGAGAACCTATACTGAAAATTCAGTTTCAGTCAACATTCAGGCAGTTTTACACAACTGAATTTCTACAATTTCTACACAACTAAAATTCAGTTGCAGTTGATTGAAACATCATTGATCTACAACTAGCAACAGAGAAGACGGGAGGCATATAAATTACCACTATCCATTAGACCATACAGACATGACGATCGATAATTTGAGACCAAGATCAAAGCATTGAACAGGGAAAAAGGAGAAGAGAAATTACCAAGATCCGGGAGAAGAGGGATCATTGTTCTCCCCATCACCCCAAGCAGAGAAGTCACCTCCCAATGGTGAAGGAGGGAACGGAGAGTAGCGGAAGCCACGAGAATCCATCCATTGTGCTGCAGAGCTAGGGAAGCCATGGGAGAAAGGGGTGACGCCGTCGAGAAAAGGAGGCGGCACCGACGAGCCGTCACCAGGACCAAAAGGAGGGGGCAGCGCCGTTGATCCGCCACCACGGCCGGTACAAGGGGCGACGCCGTCGAGCCGCCACCAGGGCCGGCAAAAGGAGGCCGCACCGTCAAGCCACCACCAGGGCCGGCAGAAGAGGTTTGCGCCGTCAAGCAGCCACCACGGCCGAGACGGGCACGGGATGGGGCCGCCGCTGCTGCATCTGATCCCTTCCTCGGTTTTCTTAGCCCGGCCAGCGTCGACATCTTGAGGGCAGAAGCCATGCGAGCTCCGGCGAGGTGCCGCGAGAGAGATTGGGGGCAGTTCTTTGTAGGGGAAGGACGATTTGGCGCATTGGATCCAAGCACGCCGTCGCTAGCTGCAGACCCGCGATACAACGCTGCTGCGGCCGTCTCAGTGACCTGGGAGAACGGGACGAGTCGGGCGCTTCGTGAGGCGACACGGGCTGGGTCGCTGCCTGGAGGCAGGGAGTTTTTGCAAAAAGAACAGGCAAGCGACGGGGTCAGCAGACCCGTTGTACGTGCCCTAAGGGTATGTACAACCATGAGACGGAGGCTGTCTCTTAATCAATGATATAGACAGCTGAACAGACAGAGACAGCTCATACAATACAGATATGACTTTACTGTCTGCAGGCAATTTAATACTGCACATACAACTAAAGATCATTTGTGCATACCATTTTGTGGCCATTTGATAGGAAATTTATCAAGCACAAATAAGAGCAACATGGTTACAATTTTTCTTCATGGTTACAATTCTTCAGCATCTTGCACCGTATCGTTCACATTCACCAGCAAATAAAATGTTCACATTGACTAGGGAAAAAAAATGGAACACATATCATCCTGTTCACATGAGTAGGAAAATAAAATGTTCACATTGACTAGGAAAAAAAATGGAACACATATCATCCTGTTCACATTCACCAGCCACGTCATGAACACACCAAAATGAGGTAACTGAACACACCAAACTGAGATTCACACGTGATCAGCTAGTGAACATACAATTCCAAACTGAGATAACTGAACTACAAATAATTGAGGAATAATCTCATCACATTCACCAAAAAGGCAAAAAAATGATTGTACACATGCCAGAAATAGTGCAGCACTGCAGACTTGTTTACATCATGCAAAACATAGAAGCGCACATGACAACTCAGAGCACATAGCAGTCTGTTAACATCAAACTCGATGGGCCTTTTCCTCATTAGACATCAAACTCGTATCTTGTGAGATGAGGTTGTTATAAGTCTCCATCATCTTTGATTCTTTTTCAATCTTCTTTCCCTCTTTGTATTCTTGAGCTGAGATGAGCAATTTTTGTGGCCTCTAGCTTCTCAGACGATGGCTTATCCTGCCTATCCAATATTTTCATGCGCTTCTCATTGTTTTCCTCCTGGAATTTGCTATATCTATCAAACTTGTCTAGCTCAATAGGAGACTCCTCTGAGTGACCATCATCACCCTTTAACTTGCAGTTTGCAGCTAAAGCAGCCTTTTTAGCTGTCTTCTGTCCAATTGGGCGTGTAAGCGGAACATCAGGAGTTGCGTCTTCTTCCCGCGAATCCCCTTCAAGGTGAAATGATTTTCTTTTACGTGCATTCTTCAGCTCTTCATTGTATGTTTTCCACTTTGGCTACTTACGATATATTTTCCAAACCTCCATTAGAACAAAGGGTCCGAGATTTGCCTCTTTGTTGTCATCAACATAGAACTTGTGTGCTGCATCAATCCACATTTGATCTGAATATCCACTTGTAAATACTCTACGAGCCTTAATATAAGCACACTCAAAGAGGTCCGTCAACCTGTTTATCGTGTGCCATCTATCCTTACATTGCTTCTGATTTCTTCTTCGAAATGATGGGTAGTCTTGTTGTATGATTCAACAACATTACTCCAATACTGGTGATCAGCCTTATCTGCTCCACAGGAAGAGTTTATTGAATGTTCTATCCAAGCGCTCATCACTCTAACATCCTCTTCCACAGTCCACATGATCCTCTTCTCACTCCTAGTACTACCATTGGCACTGCCATTGTCATTCCAAAATTCCACTGAGGGAGGAGAACTAGCATCGTTGTTCTCACACACTGGACTAGACAAAGGGCTGTTGTGCATTGCTGAACCAACCAAATGAGAATTGTGTCCCTGATTTGCAAAATAGCTCATGAAACCACCAGCTAGACATACATTTTTGTCCCTGCACACAGTTAACATTTTATTAACATTCAAAGTGACACATTCAGTGGCTAGCTCACATGTAAAACAATGCATTCAGTCACATGTAAAACAATGCATTCAGTCACATAACTGGACATTAGTACTAGTTTTTAATACTCACATAATTATTGTTAAGTGACACATTCAGTGGCTAGCTCACATGTAAAACAATGCATTCAGTCAAATTCAGAATCTAACATAATCACGTCCATCTCAGAATCCAAAATCTAACATAATCATGTCCATCTATGTTCAGGTTTAAAAATTCAGTCATGTTCCACTTTTGGCCACCATCGACACAAACAACTCTATAAATTCAGTCATGTTCAGTTTGTTACAAACTGAATTCTAAACTGTACATTTACAATAAGTATGAACCCATCCAACCATACCAGAATTTTCTATCTATATTTCAGAATCTGAAAGCTGCATCCAATCTAGTTGTTTAAAACTGCTTGTAACAAAACAATATTATTTAGAACTGCAAGTAGCGTAATCTCAACATCAACTAATTAACATCACGTATGAATTTATTCTGAATCAAATGTCCATATTTCAGATTCTAGGGTATATCTTTACAGTCCCGGATTGGTCTAATCTAGACTCAACCAGTGAGCTTGACAAGCGTATCGATGCCTCAATGTAAGCTGAACAAAATAGTGCATAATTCACTTTCGGTCACACACAAGCACGGTTCGATGAACTAATTAGATTACACTCAACTGTAAATCATGAAGTTATCATAATACAATCAAATGTAATCAGAGTACCAAGAGTCTCAAGGATTACCAAGATCCAGGAGAAGAGCAATCAACGTTCCTGCCATCTTGCCCACAAGGGAACGGTGAAGCAGAGTTGGACTGCCACCATGGGAATCCATCCATCTATGGCGCAGCCGAGCCGCCACCACTGCCAACAGATGGGGCTAGTGCCGTCGAGCCGGCACCACGACCAAGGGAAGGGGACGGCGCCGTCGAGCTGGCACCACGGCCAAGGGAAGCGGACAGCACCGCTGCACTGGCACCACGGCCATGGGAAGGGGACGACGCCGTCGAGCCGGCACCACGGCCTAGGGAAGGGGACAGCGCCGCCGCACCGGCACCACGGCCATGGGAACGGGGCAGCGCCGCCGCACCGCCACCACGGCCGAGAGAAGGGGCCGATGCCTTCTTCAGTTTTCGAAGCCCTACCGTTGTCGACATCTCGAGGAGGACGCGAGGCAGCCGGGTCAGAGGCGAGGAGGACGCGGCGGCGAAGTTGGGGAGGAGCGGGGCGACGGGGGATTTGGCGAGGTTGAGGATTGATAGCGTAGAAGTTGGTGGGGAAAATTAGATTTGGCGCGAGAACGGGCGCGCTCCCTTCGCCTTCGCGTGTGCGTGCGGGATCCGGCGGCATCGTCTCCAGGGGAAGACGGCCCGTACAACGGTGTCGTGCCCGTCTCCTCCGCCTCGGAGCACGGGACGACGCGGTCGCCTCACGAGGCGACGGGAAGGCCGTCGATCGGTGGAGACAAGGTGTTTTATGTAGAAACGGCTCTGTGGAGACGGGTTCAATCGACGGGTTGTACATGCCGTAATATCTAAAAAACCAAGTGAAGGAGTGATGTGCCAATCATTTGTCCATCCTTAGGCTTGATTCCACGCTGGTTTCATTAGTATAGCGGTCCGGCCGGATCCATCAAGCCTTGGTTTACAAGAGAGAAAGTCTCATGGGCTCATGCATGGGGGAGAACAGATTACACTGTGAGCGATGTGAGCCTCTCTTTAGGCTCAATTGGCCACCTCTCTAGTGTTGATGACATTTTCTTTCCGAATGGATTTCCTACCTAGACAACACCCACGATCCTAATAAAAACTGACATGACTAACATGTATACAACTGTATATAAGATAATATCTCATAAATGTAACAAAATATCCAGCAACCTTAAATATTTGTTGGGATAGTTACTACCATATGTAGTTGGACATTGTTTTGAAGGCAATAAATAGGATGCGAGTGTTGATGAGCACCTTCTTCAAAATACAAGGACAATCTAAATTTATAATTAGATAGTATAACTGATTTTCTTTCTCGCCAAGGAAATACAACATAGTTATCTCTCAAACATTAAAATTATATATAAAAATAAACTTAGGAAAAAAAGTTGTCTCCTCTAAAAATGACATGTCCAAGTGTCTAAGAAGTCCCGACAAAAATTAACATAATATCAAGCTCCACAATAATATTGTTCTCAATAGATAGCAAACTTTGCAAAAATTTACCCAAAACACATATTAAAAATGTTAGTTGTGCTTCTTTTAATATGATATTTTAATTTTGATGAATAAACCATGAAACACAAGGCAAAAGTTTGGACCCTATACACAATATATTGTCCTTGGATAATTAGTTTAGGTACATATAATCTATATATAGTGTGTAATTAGCATTTTAGTTACGAGATTAAATGATTTTAAATTGGACAAATTTTAACATACTTCGTAAGTAACAAAACATTTGAACAATTGTACATCAAGGTCACTGACACACCATTTAGTGCAACTCCCTCTGTTCACTCATAGGTGATCACGACGTGGTTGTCCACCATCGGTCAACAGTGGACTACACCATAATCCAAGGCTCTAGGTTTTTGACGCCATGCAATGTGAAACGTAAAACTGAAGATGTAAAGCAGTTAAGACATGTTCAAGTTGTAAAGTGCCTGTATAATTATTTTTGGTATCTATATGTGAAAGAAGCAGGGCATTCCAAAGGTCTACGATGGTACCTCACGAGCATGTGAGCAGTGGAGGAGCATGTGGTCTTGGGTCTCACTCCCAGGGTACACAATGGGCAGGTATCAGTCTATCATATGTCGTTGATGCAAGAGTCCTTTGGTGGGGAGGCGATCTCGATGAGCAAGCTAGGAAGTGTTTGCATTTTGACAGTAGAAAGTTGTTCCAGATTGTGTCCACCCCCACTTCAGAGGAGCTATGTACATATCGAGGTTGTAGGCCCCAAGGTGAGATAGGTTTTGGACGTCCCCTGTAGTAGTCATTTGTCGGCCAGGAGCCGAGAGCGCAACAATTAGGAATTGTCTTTTACTAGAGAGGACAATTGAGGTGCTAGAGTCTATTCTGAGGTGTCGCCATGGAGGGCATCTATGACTGTGTGGTTTTGGCCCTGCCAGACTGAGAGAACAAAGTTGTAAATAAGATCCCAGCAAGTGGTGCACGACCAATCCAGAGGTCATGCGCCCATGGAGGTGGCATTCAGATGTGTGGTCCGATGTGTCCTGGATCCTTAATTAGGTCTGATGTGCAAAAGTGATAAGTATGGCCGCCCTCCAATATGCCACCACCAGCACTACGCTCCAGATACCCTTCCCGTAAGCAATGCTCGCTGCCCCCTTCTCGGCTCCAAACACGGCTTGCTAGTCCACTGCTCATGCATTAGTAGTCACTGATATGTGAGCCTAGTTCCGCCTAGTGACTGTTAATGCACCAACAATATTGCAAAGAATCATCATCCTTGAGAGGACGAGCAATGTAACACTATGTCCAACATCTGTGAGGGCATCCAGGCATACGACTTTGATATGATTTGGTTCGAGGTTGATATAGAGCCAACACACCTGGAGCCCCGTAGGGTAGGCCCATGGAAATTGGTGGCCCGGTGCGGGATAATAAATGGAGATCCCATTGGCGATAAACATAGCAAGATAACATTACTTCATTAATAAAAGTTATTTCTACTAATAGTGATATCGTAATAAGTGCAAAATATAATATAATACTATGAGAAACAACTATATATAGGCCCTCTCACTTGAAGCAATTTCTTCTAACACTCATGGATGCAAAGTCAGTGATGATAATACCAATATCAATCTCATACAGTAGCTTCTTCTCAATGCACAAGGTTGCCAAACCATTTAACCTTTCTTGCAACATCACTGATCTCAAATAGTTATTTAATAACTTCAACATTAAAAAGCTTCTTTCAGCTGATGCGACAGTCACTAACATGGTAAACAATATCCGATAAGCAATGAAAACATTAGGATAGTTGTCCACTTCTTTAACAAACACAAAAATCTCCATAGGAGACATTTGTCCATCTGGCAAAGTTACTTGTAAAACTTTCAACTCAAATATTAGATCCTTTATGTCCACGTCAGATGAATCATCAAAAGAGAAAGTTTTATCAAATTTAACGCAACAATCTGTTAGCTCAATATTATCCAATGACTTCAAGGTTTTTGAGCTTAGTAAAAATCCAAATATAGTTTTAAACACTTGGAGTTCTTCAAATCTGACAAACTCAAAAATCTCCATAGGAAACATTTGTTCATCTGGCAAAGTCACATGTAAAATTTTTAACTCAGATATTATATCATTTAAGTCCACGTCAGATGAATCATCAAAAGAGAAAGTTGCAGATTGACATGATGCAATAGTATCACAATCCCAATATCAGGCTGCAGTGTCACCTCCCTATAAGAGGGATGGTGGTGTACAAACTGATGCCCTGTTTGAATCACATGGGTGTTATTCCAAGCCACCTCCCTCTATAAAAGCGAGGGTGTTATCCAAATGGGAGGTGGCCAATTCAACCAGGGTAGCTTCAGATTTGAGGCTTCATCAAAGCTCTGAAGCCTCTTTCTCTCAATGTCCCATACACCAATTTCTCTCTTGTTCCAATCTGCATATTGAAGATGATCGTAAACTTAATGTTACCTCCTAGTAATCAACGCTTTCTCCAGAATACTATCACAATAATAATATAGCACGAGTTCCGACGATCCTCTTTGTCACCCTACCTTCTGTACCCACAAATATTGTGCTTTGGATCTAAGTGGGACCAACCATCCCAACGCTCAGATTGATAGCGGATCTAGGAGGTCTAACACAATGAATGGTTCCATATAGTTACACGCAAATGACCTAGGAGTTACATTGAGAAATTTTCAGCGCAAATGGAATTTAGATGCAATGGTGATGTTAATATCGCGTGATCCTGAAATTCCATTTGCACTGAAAATTGGCATTTCACGGCTATACTATGTTTATTCTTGGCATTTCAGAATATATAAGGGCAGATGTCTTCATGTGTGTTTAATCAATATTTTTGCTTTACATAAATGGAGTTACCTTTTCACAAAATCTCATCATGAAAGGGAAATCTGCCTAGCGCAATGTAAGAGTTGGGGTAAGCACCACATGGTAATTTCAGAATTTGCAATTTATTAGTATATGACCCTTGCTCTACGTCTGCAGAAAGCTCGGAAAACAAGTTGCATAATAGGTGGATCCTACAGGTGGGTGACTGATGCATATATAGCTCTGTGCATATTCTGATATAATATTACATGCTTCCTAACAAAAAGCGTCATTATTTACGTTGCAGATTAGTGACGCATCAGTGAAGCAATCCCTTGGCTACAATGTAGGCCCATCAGTCTGGACTTTGCTTTGCTGCTGTGCATATCCTCAAGGTATTGCTATTTCTTTTTTCTTCACCATGCTCCAGATAATTAATCAACATATCTTAAAAAGTATGGTGCAACTAGTTGTTTTTGTATGATATGCTGATACAGAAAAAGAATATGGATGAATGACATGAAGATTAGCCGATGTCCGAAATGATTCTATAAGAAACAACAACCTAGCTACCAACTAGAATGCTAAGTGCAGCAGGTATTCACATTTTACACAAATATAAAATGTAGGAACTTTTCTAACAGTGCAGTTTGGACCTTAGTACTCATGATTTCTCCTCAAGTAAAATTGTCTTCTAATAGTTAAATTGACTCTGTTCAAGGTAAATATAAATGTCTGTTTACTAAATTATTATATAAAAAACACGTTTGAAAAGTATGGTGTACATGATTTTTGTGGAAAAAGAGAGATGTGTGATACTCCTTTTCAAAAACCTGCATGAATTTTTGCCGCGAGATTCATGCTGTTTTAAAATGACAGAGTACTAGAGAACATCTAAAAAATCAATTAGCAACCTTACATAATTAAAGGAAGCACTTATCTCCAATAAATTGTGTTGTAAATTTGTGAATGTCGATAGTTTCTTTTTTAAAAGCCCATAGCAACGCATGGACACATTGCTAGTAGTGTTGATGTGGTTATTTGAAACATGACTGTCCAGGTTTAGATGTTGACAACTGCAATATCATTTTCTTCTTTTCTAAGCCAATAATGTTGGATTCCAAAAGATATGGTATGAAAATTCAGAGTAAATAGGATTGTATTTGAATTGCAAATTTGGGCTGCTTGATCTTACATCATGAACTACATTTTGTTTCTTTCATTAAAGTTTATAGAATATGACCATTATTCAATCGACAAGTTAATTTTAGCATTTACTGTCCCTCTGCTTATGGTAGGAGAGAGTCTTGTCATTTTCTCATTTCTTAAAGAGATGAGTGGGTAGCTAGATGTTGCCGTTTGATTGCAAGATTGTGGTAAAACAATACCCTAGGTTTTTTTTTATTGTGGCCACTTAATATACTGACACTTATGGAGGTTCTAAGAAATTTAATCATAGGGAGTAAATTTTCTTTCATGTCTCCTGCCCCAAATTTTAGAATGAAAGCAATTGGGGTAGGACAAAATTATGTGATGTCTTGTGTGATATATTACGCTATTTATTTTGTTCAAGAGTACTTCAAACGCACTGTTTTGGCTTTTTGACGCTTTCACTGAATAACTCTGTAATGGTCTAGAATCCCCAAATCAGTGGTCTTTCATAATGATTAGTTGTCACGTACTATATATATTTGCAAAAATTCACGCGTGTTAAAATATCTATATTTCTGCTGAGTAAGTAGTAGTCCCTCGGTGGACTTCAATTCCCAAGAGGTAACACAGATTACCAAGGTCTTTGAGAGCGAAATCAAGTTTGAGATCACCAAGGAGAGCAGAAGCAGCACTAGAGGCTAAGCTAACCACTATGACATCATCCACATAAATCAGCACAAATATAAGAATATCACATTTTCTCTATATAGAAAAGAAAGGTATTGGCCTTGGAAGCTTGAAAACCTAGCTGAACAAGTTTGGCACTCAGTCGATGATACTAAGGCCTGGGCGTGTGCTTTATCTAGCATGCACACATAATCAGGACGAGTCTTATCTTGATAACGTGGAGGTTGGATCATATAAACTTATTCCTCAAGAACACCATGGAAGAGCGGGTTTTGGACATCTAGCTGGCTAAGATGCCACCCTTGAGAAGCAGCCAGGGTCAGAATAATACGAATAGAATAGTATGAGGTTTAACCACTTGCAGCCGATGGATACAAGAGTATTATGTACTTACTCCTGCATCTGCATCAACGAAGTACTTGTTGAGCTGAGAAGGGTCTTTCGACCATACACCAGCAACAAAGTTGACTATCGAAGAGTCAACTTGGCATCATGGATTCATGCTCTTTGCAAGCTCCGCAATTGTGACTCTCAGAGCATCTCCAGCAAGGCCCCTAGTTGGACCCCTACTCTAGATTTAGGGTCTTTGGGCAGAAAAAATCACTCCGGCAAGGACCTTATTTGAGCCCCTATTTTCCATGCCATCTCGATTTCCAAGCCCAAGACCCCATTCCTAGGGGCCTCCAAACTTGGCTCTCAAACATGGGGCCCACGAACTTTTCATTTTTTTCCTTCGCTCTCTCTTTCTTCTCTCCCGAACCCGACCGAGACCGAGCGCACGGCGGCCGGGCGCGCCGTTCTCCCTCCGCCGCCGGCCCGCGCACCAGCTCTCCCTCCACATCTCCTCCCTGGTGCCGCCCCGCGCGTTGAATCTCCCGTGCTTCTGGCTTGCCCTGCGCCCTCTCCCACATGGAACATCGAAGGATGAATCCAGCCGCGCTAGATGCATCGATGGCGCCGCCTACCGCCGCCAGCAGGCCCGTCGGCGCCGCCTACCACCGGGAAGAAGATTGGAGGCACGACATCCAGCTGCAACCTCCTCCTTCGGCGCCGTTCCCCATCTCCGCGCCGGCGCCCCGAGGCCACTCCAGTGGCGGCGCTCGACCTCCTCGGCCGTCCGTGCCTCCACCATCGAAGAAGAAGCGTGCTCCGTTCGTCGCACCGCATCCTCGGCCCAAGGCACCTCCGTCCAGCTCCAATCCGCCACCCCGGCCGTTTGTGTTTCATCCCGGCGGTGGTGTGTCTCATCTTGAAGCAGGAAGCTGTCCCGGCGGCACTCAAGAATTGCTCCTACCAGCTGCTACCTCTACTGTCGCCTGGGATGACGATTTCAGCTGCCCCACTTCTCCAATCTTTGACTGGAGCCTCACTACAACCATCAATGCCGAGGTAATTAATTATGTGCTGATGATTGCCCGCTCATGTGTGGTGTCTGCAACCATGCTTACCATCTTCACTGCATACTGAAGTGGGTCAATTCTCAAACATCCACCATGGAGCCTGGATATATTAGCATACCGTAGAGAATGACAGTTTAAGGGCTAAAGCGTAGTGGTTTGCAGACATATTAGCACCAAGTGGCTTTTCTTAGTTGCAGATAAGTAGAATGTAACACTACCGAAAATTTGGCGATGATGTCTTTGAAGTGTTCTGTGTTCCTTATTGTCAGTCTCCACTTCAGTGAACCTGTGTATGCTTCTGACATTGTGACTGATCAAATGAAATGATTAATTTTTAAAAGCCTGAGCTTCCTGATCTTATGGCAAATTTTCTTGTTCTTATTGTAGATTTTGTGATGGGTTTCTAGAGCTAACTACAGTTAGGAATTTCTTGAATTTGTTTGGGTAAAGTAGTCTGGTTATAACAATAAGCATGAAGCTGTATCTCAGGCTTCAATTTATCTAAGTGATTGTGTTTCATATTCTGGAAAGGAAATATCTGATATTTTTGTATAAAAAAGTAACTGACATCTTATTATCTTGTGACACTTCGTGTCCTAATTTTTCGAGTTAGCATTTTTAAAACTAATCTCAAGGCTGGATTAACCTACCCAAGAAGTATCATTGACATGCAAAGTGTTTTGGGCACCGAATAAATTCAAAAACACTTTGGTTTGAACTACAATTCAAATTTCTACAACATAAGTATGCTCAACCAAAAATATATGTTGTAGGGCATGTCAAATGAAAAATCTAGGACAACACCCCACTGGATTTCATCAAGGTTTGATACCCCAAATAAATCAGACAAGCTTAGCATTTAAGCCTTTTCTCTGAATTTTCAGAATTAATCCAGAAAGTATTTTTGAGTATACTCTTCGTGCATGTCACTTTCTAGAGTTATACTTTTCAACAAAATTATCTCCTTTAATTTTTGAGCTTGGGAAGGCCTTGCATTTGATTTTTCAAATTTGAATTGGGCCACGTTTGGAAATTGGGGAAAAAGAAAAGATGCTCGAGGGAATATGCCGTGGGCCCCGCCTCGTCAGCGAGCCAGGCCGCGCCCCGCACCCGACCGGGCCGTACGCCGGCGCCGCGTGGACGGCGCCCTCGGCCGCGTCCCCACCTGGTCGGAGGGACAAAGGGGAGGTCCCCTACCCGGTCGGAACCCCCTATCCATTCTCTCTCTCTCTCTCTCTCTCCCGAGCTCCCCCCGGAGCCGCCATTGCCGCCCGAGCTTGAAGCTCGACGCCCGGCCGCCCTACTTCCTCCCACGCCAAACCGCTCCGCCCCAAAGCTCCGCCCCGACCTCCACTTGCTCCACGGCCAAAAGCCCCAACAATGGTGAACTAAATCGGCCTAATTCCAAAGAAATCTCCGACGAGCTCACTCCGGCCACCGTAGACGCCGCGACCGAATTGCCGCCTCTCCGGTGAGTCCCTCTCCCTCCATCGTGTTCCGGTGGGTGCGCACGGTGGTGGAGCTCATCCTCAAACCCTAACCTCCCTCCTTTGCCTCCCTAGGTCACCGGAATTCCGTTTTCTCCCCACCGCGAAGCTCCGGCCGCCGCCAACCTCCTGTCGACGGCCACCCACGGTCGAGCTCATCCTCAACGGAGGGCGTGCCGGTGAAGCCCATGCTTCCGTGAAGCTCCACGGCCAAGCCGCCCCTTCTCCCGTGCCTTCTCCGCGACGAGCGCCACCGCCGGACTACCTCCCTCCGCCACCCGCCGTCGCGCCACCCCTCCGGTGAGCCTCCGGCCGCGTGGATCTTTCCGACGAGTCCGTCGTGTCGTGCGGTACACGTTGGGCCCTTGCAGGGCTGCGCGCGGGCCACGGCCGCCGCTCCGGCCGTCGCGCCGCCGCCTCCCGGCCACGCGCCGGCGAGGCCACAGGGCGGGCCACACGGCCCGGATCCCGTGTGGCCACACCCACACGCGGATACGGAACCCTGTGGTCCTCGATGTGGCACGGAGCGCGGAGATTTAAATTTAAATCTCGAATGGCATTTTCGTAAATAGATCCAAAATTCAATTAAACTTAGAAAATTCATATCTAGAGTTCTAGACCTCCAAAAATTACAAACTAAATTTTGTTGGACTCCTGGAGACATGTACTATTTTATGGTGCATTCAGTTGGCATTTTCAGGAGCAATTTAATTAGGTCAAAATTCTTTTTAGGAGACTTAAGTTAAATGCTTAGTTAATTAATTAATTGCCCCAAATTATGAAGCTTAAGTTAATTACTATCTATATCATGTGCCTAAGGACCAGGAGCAATTTAATTGCTAATTTACCTAGTTTTGCTAGGATCAATGGATTAATTTCTTGCACATGTGATAATGATTTAAATGCTTCATGGGAGTTGATGAAGGAGATAAATTAGATAATCACCTTAAATCATTCTCACCCTGCTGGACACCACGTTAATTTATACTCATGAATTACATGTATTTGATGAATCCGCACGTATTCCGTAAAATAGTCAATGTCATGTTTTCATCAAAATTTACACATCACCTTTGCATCATGTAGCTGCGGTGCTAAACGTGGTAACCGGCGAGGAGGCACCGGAAGCTGCTGCTGTTGTTGACCCAGCTGCTCAGGGTCAAGCTCAAGGCAAGCCCCGGTGCACAACCTTTTAATTAAGTATTTTATTTTTCATCACTATGCTTGTAGGTCTGTATTGTGCATTAGGTCTACAGGAGTTGTGATGAAAACCCTAGCATGCAGTAGGACCCTGATTATCCCGATTCGATCACCCTACGCTAGATGTTTGCTTAAATAGGGCGATGATCCGTCGAGTGGTACGGAGACCACTCGTAGATAGGAAAATCACAATTTTTGGACACGATGCTAAGTATCAAGATGAGAATGGAAAATTGGAGGCCGGACGGGCAACTAGGTGGAAAGTGAAGGACTGAAAGAGTCTTTAAGGTTGTAGCCCCGTCTCGTGCACACAAGGACCGCGTCGTGTCCGGCCCATGTGGATAAGTTTGAACGTACTGCTTGCATGCTGAGTTAATGGGCCTAGTAAACCGACGTACCGATGGCGGCTGTATGTTAGAGAGATACCCTACTCCCTTGGTTACTTGGCAGGAATTTGGGAGGAGAGAAGGGAGCACTCTACTCACGGATGACGTCCGGGACGACATCGCGTGGGGGACCCTTCTCGGGGAGCTAGGCCCGACTAACACTACAGTACCGGCTGGGAAAGGTTGTCTCATGCGGCTTCCGGGAAGCGCGTATGTGACGTGCAGATCAGGTTTCTCCTACAGGATGTAAATCGATTCGAATCGCTGCCCCTCACAAGTAACGAGTACCACTTATCTCGTCCGCCGGAACGTAGTAAGAAGAGGAACATTGATGGTGATGATTATGATTAATTTGTTGTATTGCTTAATTACTTGTTTGGAAACATGTAATGCAGTAGCTTAGTGCAAATTAAATTTATTTCTCTCTTGCAACCTAATTAAACTGCTAAAAGATGAAAGTAAGGATTCACTCGTAGGCCAGCTTAGTGCTTAAATGTATCCTATCCCCCTGGCCTTTGCATGTCTAGGAGTCGGGTGTAGATGGCCACTTTGACGGGTCGGTCTTGCTGAGCTCTAGTTGCTCGGGGCTTTGCTCTATATGGTTTTCGGAGGACCCCATGGGACAGGATCTCGACGTCGGCGATGACGTCCGGCAGGAGGAGACTCCGGGTGACGGCCACTACACTTGGGAGTGGTGCGGCCCGGATGAATAGAGGAGTTGAAGTGCCGGTAAGATGTTCTCGGGCAGGAACATCTGTCTCTGCCGGATGCCCGTGATGTATCGTCGAGAGAGCGATTGTATCTTTATGCTTCCGCTGTTTAGATATTTTCCAAACTTATTAGCTTCTGATGCATATGAGACTCTGATGTACGATTGTACTTGGGATGAATGTAAGACTTGTACTTATATTCATTGTATTATGCTTATGTTTGTATGTTGTAATATCGGGTATCACAGCGCGTGATGCCACCCATGATGATCCTGGAGACGGAAACGCCTCTTCGTGAGGCGGGTCTGTCACATATCTCTGGCTTTAATCTGGACAGATTGTATAAAATTAAGGATACATATTGAGCTATGTATCCTTAATAGAGAGGTTTAGACCTTGTCTGATACACTGCTTGTGGTATATGTATGTTTTGTAGATTGATTTTAAATTAGCATATTTTCAGTCGTCTTGTCAGTTCTGTTTCTAAGCTGGTCACTTAGAAACATAATGGCATGTGTTTATCTAAGCTCGTCACTGTCCTTGTTTATCTAAGCTGGTCACTGTCTAAACAAAATTTGCTAGTTTATCTAAGCTGGTCACTGTCCTTGTTTATCTGAGCTGGTCTAGGTCTAAACAAAATTTGCTAGTTTATCTAAGCTGGTCACTGTCCTTGTTACTAGATATAACAAGCATGTTTTCCTGAGATTTACACTTTAGTATCGATGATTACCTCCCTTCCTGTTGAAGCCTGTTTTTAGAAAAGAAATATGAACCTAGGCAAAACCTGTTTGTCAGTTAACCATCCTCAATTCCTTTCTAGATTTGTTATCAGAGTACACTGCCTAAATGTGATGTTCAGTCAGTTTCTAAGTGCTATTGCTGGAGTTGTGGAAAACTCTATACTATGTGCCTGATGTTACATTTGGTTCATTGGCTCATGCTTGCTGTGGAAAACTCTATACTATGTGCCTGTTTTTCCTAGGTGCTGTTCCCAGATAACTAGTTATTTGGCAGCTGCTTAAAATACTTTAGCAGCTGAAATTATGCAGATATCTCTTTGTTGTACCAGTTCATCATGACTAATTTCTCTCTCTCTCTCTCGTGCACTGTAGGATCCAAGGCCTTCTTCATCACAAACGTTCATGAATCTTCTCACCCAAGGCAATGAGGCTGACCTGCAATTGCTGATACCAGCGGATGAAACTCCAAGGAAACGTCAGCCACGGCGAGGCGGAAACTACAACCACAACGAAGATATTCAAATATGCAAGTCTTGGACGAATATCACCAATGACCCTATCACAGGCACTGACCAATCCGGGCAGACTTATTGGGAAAGGATCGCAAGTGATTTTCATTCAAACAAGGACTTTGAGTCGGATAGGACCGCAAATTCTTTGGAGCATCGGTGCCAATTCATCTTGAAGGATTGCATGCTTTTTCATGGCTACTTCGAAGAGATTGAGCGTTGTCATCCAATTGGCGTCCCTCATCAAGAGCATGTAACTATTCTGAAACTACTCCTATCACTTGGCACTTATTTCATCATTTCTTCGTATCTAATCGTGTTCTTGACCTTTGTTGCAGATGCTTCAAGCACAAACTCTCTATGCCTCCAAACACAATGGAAAGAGCTGCCAATTCATACACTGTTGGCTCGTACTCAGGCATACTGAAAAGTTCGCATCATTATATCTGGACAAGAACAAGAACAAGAAGTCCTCCAAGTCAACAAACCTGAACCTCAACATGCCAGCAGGATTTGAAGGTGATGATGGACAGCACGATACCAGACAAGGACAAGAGAGCTCTTCTATTGCTGCTGCCAAGAAACCCCGACCTCCGGGTAGAAAGCAATGCAAAGAGAAACTAAAAAGAAGTGATGCAGACGATGAGTACAAGGACATGATGAAGAGTTTGATTGAAATGAAGGCAAAGGAGATGAAGCGGAGGGACGAGGCGGATCAACGGAAGAAAGAGATGGAGCAACGCAAGATAGAGCTCGAGGAGCGTAACTTGCAGTGGAAGCGAGAGGAAAAGATCATGTTCTGTGATGTTACCAAAATGGATCCATATCAGCGGGAGTATGTCATGTCCGAGAGAGCCGAAATTGTGAAAAGGAAATCGCTCAGTGCTAGTTTTGGCGATAGTGGTAGTGTGAGTGGTAGTGCAGGAGATAGTGTCCATTGTAGCTCTGTGTGAGGTCTAATAGCTTATTCACTGAGTTCTTGACAATTGTATCACTGAGTTCTGGAGCATATGATTCTGGAGTATATGATTCTGTTGTGTACATGTACTGTATCTGGATCTGCTTAAGTGAATTCCTTTTACTGCTGCTTGCAAATAATGGCTGCTTAAGTGAATTCCTTGTAGAGCATATGATTCTGGAGTATATGATTCTCTGGTTTGTTGATATTTCAAAGCTACCTTCTATTTTTTTTCATGTGCTTTACAGGAAATATGAACGTGCTTTTCCTTTGCTTCTTCCTTCTTGTTTTGTGTTCTGTAGGTTACTGAAATTCTCTGAGCTGTTCAACCTGAACTGGATGGAATTGCATTATATGGATCCAGTCGTTCAGAGTTCAGCAGTTTGAGACATCTGCAGTTCCTGTGTTTCTGTTTGGTTGCATTCATGTTGTAAAACCGTTAATTTGCAGAGAACTCCAAAGTTCAGTGTAAGAAAAATTGAACGTTCCTACTTGACTATTTGTACTTTTGTAGCCTGCGTGCATGACAATGAGGATCTTTGGTAATTACCGATCAACCCGTGCAAGTGAAAAAACTTTTATTAAGAAAAGTGAAGTAAATTTCCAACTTAGAGGGAATTTACACAATGTAAAAGGACCTGAAAAGAAAATCTTCGAGGAACAGACTACATGCACGCATAAATTTATTGTTTTAGTTACATTCCTACCAGCAAGAACAAGGCACACATGCAAACCATAGTTGTCAATAAAATTAATGCCAGGGTTGTCTCCACTTTCACAAGGTATTGCATGGCAGCAAATGAATTTCATAATCTGAGGCAATCTTAATTCCTGCATCCTAATGATCTATGACACAGAGACCTAAAATCAATATAGAAATGTAGAGATTACAGTAGCAGTTTTAACACAAAGCTATAAGATACATGGGTATATGGATACATCGACAATCTTAATTCAATATACATGGATACATTGACAATTTTGATAGAAAACTATCTAGCCCCGTGGATTGCCCATAGATGCTCTACTAGGTCGTCGCGGAGTCGTTCATGTGACGACTTATCCTCGATCTCTTTGTGTATCTTCAAGAAGTTCTTGAGCACAAACGGATCGCGGCGTTCATAGTCTTTTGGTTTCAATACCGGAATTCCGTTGTTCTGTTGATGATAGTTAAAATCTTCATCTTCTTCTCGCTCATCCTCAATTATCATGTTATGAAGCACTATGCATGCTTGCATTATGTACCAAAGTTCCTCTTTACTCCACATTCTTGCCGGACCACGCACCATAGCAAAACGAGCTTGAAGCACCCCGAATGCTCTTTCAACATCTTTCCTCACGGATTCCCGTGCTCCCGTGAAGTTCATTTTCTTGTTGCCCCGTGGACTTCTAAATGCTTTGACGAATGTTGCCCAAGATGGATATATTCCGTCCGCCAGATAGTACCCCATGGTGTACTTGTTTCCATTAACCATGTATTCTACTCGGAGGTGTTGTCCCAGTCTTCGGACTCGGAAAAGTGGAGATCGACGCAAGACATTGACATCATTCAACGAACCCGGAGGCCAAAGAATGAATGCCGGATCCATAGATCTTTAGATGCCACAACCTCAAGGATCATGGTAGGTCCGTCCTTATGGCCACTGTAAGCACCCCTCCAAGCGGTAAGACAGTTATCCCACTTCCAGTGCATGCAATCAACAGAACCAAGCATCCCTGGAAATCCCCTTGCACTATTAACTGCCATCAACCTTACTGTGTCTTCGGCATTGGGGGCCCTCAAGTATTCTTCACCAAAGACTTCGACGACAGCTTGAACAAAATGCTTCAAGCACTCCATTATGGTGCTCTCTCCCAGCCTGACGTAGTCATCCAAAGAATCGGCCGACGTACCATAGGCAAGCATCCGAACGGCAGCAACGACCTTTTGAACGGGAGATGCACCAAGAACTCCAGCAGCATTAGGTTTCTGGCGAAAATAGTCATCATGAGCCTCCACTTTGCTCACAATCCGCAGAAAGAGAGATGTTGACATCCGAAATCTCCTTCCAAAATGCTTCTGACTGTATACACATTGCTCGGCAAAGTAGTCCCGATAGATGCGATCGTGACCACCCGAAATATCCCGCGGCAAGTTGCGGCGGCCAGGGAGTGATCCACGAAACTTCTTGCGCTTGCTTCTCCTCGAACCCTCACGAAGAGCAGCAAGGATCAAGAGGTCATCAACATCAGAATCGTCCTCTTCCTCTTCCTCTTCATCCCACAATCGAAGAGCTCTTCTTTCAGGACTTGACGTTTCAGAACTTGACATCTGCCATGGAAACAAATACAATATCAGATTTTCATGCACAAATATATAGTTAAAAAGTAACTATGGCAAGGATAGTACTGTGCACACTAGCATTTTCAGAAAAATATTAATGTATCAAATTTATGTTCTTTAATCAGAGCCTAAATACAAAGAGCAGTATAAGAAACCAAGATGTATTAGACTCGCACAGTAGATATAGTTGCTACATGATAAGCCCAACATCAGGCTCAGAAGTAAACATGATAGACACACACCACCCTGCATTCACTTCTTCAGCGGCTTAACAATTCACTCTGTAACCATGACATTTCAATCACAGAAATCATGTAAAAAATTGAAACCTGAAACATGATGCGAGTAGTAGGCTCTAGATAGTAACACGAGCTTGCGTTTAACATGATACAGGATACAGGAGACAGTAGGCTCTAGATAGTAGTAGTAGGCTCTAGATAACAGGAGACAGACTCGCATGTCCGTGCGTGGCTGAGGCACGACGAGCTTGTCCCGGGCAGGAGACGTCGCTAACGTTTGGAACTGAATTAAAGGGAAAATTCAATTTGAGGGAAAATCCAACCTTGCTTGCTCTAATTGGTGGCGATGGCTCTTCCTTCCATGATTGGTGGTGCGGCAGCGGCAGCCACGACAGACAGGGGCGGTTCGCAGCAACAACGGTGGCCGGAGCCCGGAGCGAGGCGTCGGAGCAGCGGAGCTCGTGGGCGAGGCAGCCGGCACCGGAGGAATCTGCTTGGGTGCCCGGGGTGACGGAATCTTGGCGCGGGTAGAGGGGGAGGTGCGCCGGTACAGGGCGGCGGCGCGGGTACATGGCGGCGGCGCGGGGACACGGCGGCGGCGCAGCCCGAGCCGCGACAGCTGGAGTCGGGCGTCTGTTCGAGATGAAGCGATCCGACAGACGGGTCCCACATTGTTTAGGGTCTTGGGCTATTTGCTGCTGGAGTTGGTAGCAAGTTTTGGGCCCCTATTTTTGCATGCCGGCCTACAAATGAAAATGTAGAGGCCCAGTTTAAGATCCATTGCTGGAGATGCTCTCATAGTCCCATTGTCGAAGATGAGCGGGCTGGTGTTGGTGTGTGCAGGAAACAAAGAACATGGTAAGCAATTGTTTATGAGAAAAAAAGGGGGAAACAAAATATACTATTATGAGGAAACCTGTGATCGATGCCGATCCGCTTTTTGGGTTTAATACCGTTCCGTTTCGGGTAAAGACAGGCCAAGCCCAACAGCGCGGGACGGGCCAGCGCCGGAGCTTTTCCGACGGAAAAAAAAGGGAAAATTCGTAAGGCACAAACCGTTTCGGACCGTGGCAACCCGCACGCACGGCTCCGACGCGGAGCCTATCTATCAATCTATAAATCGGGTACCGTACCGTGGCAGCTCGCTCCCCGCTCGGCAGCAGAAACAGAGGAGAGGGGCAGAGTGTGAGAAACTCCCCTGTTTCGCGTGGCGAGACTAGGGTTACAATTTTTCCCCGCCGCCGGCGTTATGGAATCGGCGTCCTCCGGCGGCGCATCCATCGCCAACGATGGCGGCTGCCGCGATTGGTCCCGGTTGCCGGAGGATATGCTGGTCAGCGTCCTGAGTGCGGTGCACGTTGTCGACGCCATCCGCACCGGCGCCGTCTGCAAGCCCTGGTACGCGGCGTACGCCGCCTTCCGGCGGCACCGCCTCCCGTCGCCGAGGCAGCCCCCGTGCCTGCTCTACTCTTGCGACGCCGCTGGCCCCGGCGCCGCCGCGCTGCACTGCCCCGCCACAGGCGCTACGCTCCAGATCCCCTTCCCGCGGCCACCGCTCCCCGCCGCCCCCTGCTCGGATCCGGCCACGGGTGGCTGGTCACCGCCGACGAGGCCTCCAACCTGCACCTCCTCAACCCCGTCAGCGGCGCGCAGGTCGCGCTCCCGCCCATCACCACGCTCCACCACGTCGAGAGCTTCACCGACGAGCAAGGCAACCCCATGTACAACGTGTACGAGAACCTCCGGGCGTACGACCTGGACACGCACCGGTTCGAGGTCGACGCGGAGCCGACCGACCTCGAACAGCACCGGGCCCACGAGTTCATGTACGACCGGGTCGTGCTCTCGGCGAGCCCGTCCGCCGGGCGCGCCTGCGTCGTGCTGCTCCTGCACATGCCGCAGGGGAGGTCTCGTTCGCGCGGCTGGGGGACGAGCGCTGGACGTGGGTCGCGCCGGGCGACGACACCGGTCTCCCGTGGAGGTACGGCTACTGTGCCGCCATGTACAACGCCATGGATGGCCTCTTCTACCTCCTCCTATTCAACGCCGCCATGTGGAGCCTGGACCTTCGAGGTCCTTCCCCGGTGGCGCGTCAGGTTCTCGGCAGCGTGCCCAAATCCGTCAACCCAAGAAAGTACCTCGTGCAGACGCCTTCCGGCGACATCTTGCAGGTCTGGAGGTTGAGGGACCACCAAGACGCATCGACTCCCGTCCAACTTCCACCCCATTACGTGGACGACCAAGACATACAGAACCCACTATTAGAGCTCCGAACTTTAAACCTGCAGCTCTACAAGGTCGACCTCCAGCACCAGAGGCTGGAGGCGATTCAGAGCTTGCCCGACCACGCCTTATTCCTCGGGTTCAATGACGCAATGTGCCTTCCTGTTGACAATTTCCCTGGGTTGAAGTCCAATTCTGCCTACATAACCGACGACTGTGAGACTTACGTCAATATGCTCAAGTATAACCGGCGGGAAATTGGTATTTGGGATATCGCAGCTCAAAGCTTGTCAAGAATCGATCATGTCTCGCCGGTTGTTTATCCTTGGCTGAATTGGCCGTCTCCTATTTGGATAACACCCGCCTTTTTCTAGTCTAGCGGACGATGTTGAACAAATTGCTGTACTATATGCATCAATGTTTCAAGTACATCTATCTGATCTATTTCTTCTCAGCTCAAATAATGTGCTTTTTTTGCTTGGATCATTTGCTTTGGAAGCTGGGGACCTAGATTAGTGCTTCATTTTTCCCTCTTATTTTGCTATCGTGTGTTGATGAAGTTGGATTAAGATGAACCATTGTCATTCCGACCCTTGGTTAGTTTTGTCTGCTTGGTGTTCCTATATCTGATGATATTGAAACTAACAGCAATCTGGACATTAAAGATCAATAGAAAGAATAGGCTTCATTTCTGAATTCTTTTGAATGGCTTCTAGAAAAGTTCATCTGTGCCCACCTGGTACTCAAAGCTTGTTGGATTCCATTGCAGAAATGTAAAATTCTAAAAATATAGATCACGAAGGCCCAGCCCCTCTTGTTCTTCAAACCAGAATCTGGTTTTGTTACAACAGCTCAATCGTTCGACATTGTGAGCACGGTCAAATGGGATTAATAACTAAGAGTGAAGAATTTTGTACGGCTTGAATAGGTTAAATATCTTACCCATGGATAGATCCTATCCATAGACATAAAAACTTTGGAGAACTCTCTTCAACTAAATACTTTTGATGCGTAGCAATTTATATCGATATCCGTAGTATTGTTTAGAAGGGTAGTCACATGATCTAATATATATGCTATCGTGGAAAGAAAATATATAAAAAAAACATTGCATTCAATGGGTTAATATGATGTCAGAACGTCATGCTCTTTACCTAATGAATATGCTAAGTGCCGATAATGAGATGGAATATATTGACATTGTAGAGAGAGAGAAATATTTACTAGTTCTAAGCCGTAGCTCACCAAAGTATTTCACCTTTTATACTGCTATCGTTTCCCCTAGGTGTTCAAAGCCCAAATTATGTTGATTTGTTCTTACCGTGGCTATTTATTTAAGAGTGTAACAGCTCGCTTTGACATCTTTATAAGCACACATTTGTTGTAGGCTCAATATGTAATGTAACGAGCATTTCTTTTGGTTAAACAATAAAAAAAATCCAGTTTTTTGCAGTTAAATTTACTGTAAAGCCGCTACACGGCTACATCTCGAGTCAATTAGGTATAGATAGGAGAGCCTGAAAGCAAGCAATTCACCGTTATTTTTTATTTCTCCTCTTTCATCCTTTTTTTTTTGTTTAGTTTGGTTGTTTATTGCTTTTTCTCCTCTTTTTGTATTCCTTTCCGCCTTCATTATTCTCTGGTTGGCCATATGCTTTATTTCTTTGGGGTTTAATCTCTAGCCTACCCAAAAAAATTTTGGGATAAAGAGCTTTGTTGTTGTTGTTGTTGGTTTGATCACTTCGTTTTTATCGTTCAACCTTCATTAATTGGACAATAATGTTTTTTTCTCATTTCTGTAAAGTCAGGGCAATAACATGTACGATGCACAATGAAAACTTAGCACATGTATAGGATTTAATAATTTGTTTTGAATACTTGAGTAACTTCTAAAGTAGATGATTTGTGCCCAAACTTTATTTTGGCCTCTAAAAACATTTTTGGCTGGTTTGCAAACCAGCATTAAGTAGCTTGTTGTCTCTTGCCATACTCCACAACACTTAAATATAAATCATGAGGCCCGACCCCTTCTATTCATGCTCATATGCAGTTAGAATAACTTTCTTTAGAATGACCTTTACAGATTACACAATCCCGAGCCATCCTAGGAGGAAACAGGTGACTTAAGAAGGCACATGCGCCCAAATTCACATAGACTAGTTGGTACTCTGCGCGTTGCCGCGAGAGGGATATGTGATTCACAAATATATCCATCATTGAATTATCAAATATTAATAGTATACTAACACAATAAATATCAACTACACGAAACATGGATATACGGGAGAAGCACACATTTTACATGTCGAGAATGATATGTAAGATATAATTACAAATATTCTATTTTCATATTTGATGTGATTCAATCATTCAGACACAAATAGTACACTATAAGAAAAGACCTACAATCCTAAGGACACTCCCGTAACCATAAATATTTGTTGGAGTAGCTACCCACTGTAGTAGACGATTATTTCCCATAGATAAATAGCACGACAGGAGCATTCGGTTTCAGGTAAGAAAAATCATTGAACATTCAGGAATACACTTTATACATTATATATATGTTGCTATCTAAATTAATATGTATATCACAAAGATAAATTTGTGAAAATCTTTTTTAAATGTTAATTTATGTGGCATGAACAGAAGTGCAAGGGAGTCGACACGCCTTTGTCTACTAGTGAAAAGCTTAACAAGGTTGATGGTACACCTCTTGGTTCGGCCGATGGTACAAACTACATAAGTGTTGTTGGGGCTCTTCAATATCTTACCAAGGGAGTTGACACGCCTTTGTCTACTAGTGAAAAGCTTAACAAGGTTGATGGTACACCTCTTGTTTCGGCTGATGGTACAAACTACAAAAGTGTTGTTGGGGCTCTTCAATATCTTACCCTAACACGACCAAACATCTCATTTGTAGTCAACAAAGTGTGTCAATACCTTCACTCGCCTATAACATGTCATCGGATGCTGTGAAAAGGATTCTCCAGTATCTAAAACAGACACCTGGATTGGGTCTTTAGATCAGAAGGTCATCTTCATTACAAATAAGTGCATTTTCTGATTCACTGCATAGGATGTTCTGATGATAGAAGTTCTATAGGAGGTTTCGGTATTTATCTTGGTGACAACTTGGTATCATGAAGTGCGGTTTCACGCGATTGAAGCTGAATATAAGACACTAGCCAATGCAACAGAGATCATGTGGATACAAACTTTGCTAAAAGACATTGGTATATCAACTCCTAAGACATCTCATTTATGGTGTAACAATATAGGAGCGACATATCTCACTGCCAATCAGGTCTTCCATGCGCGCACTAGGTGAGTGCGGCAGTGTCCCCTCTCCCCTCTGGTTCCCTCGCGGCGAGCTTTGGACCGTGGGAACGCCATGCGCGCGAAGCTCCGACGAGCTCCGCGCGGCGGTGCCGCCGTCAACCCATCCTGATCAGCAGGTAATTGCGGCGTTTTAAGCTGGCGTCCGGAGTGAAGCATTAGTTCACAAGATTGGAAGACGTAATCAGAACCTTACCATGACTGAAGTTGATTTTCACTTTGTCAGAGAAAGGGTGTCAAGGAAGCTGAAGCTGCTCGACATTCCATATATCTCTACGGATGATCAAATTGTAGATTGCTTTACTAAAGCTCTACTTGTTCAGAAGCTATAAATGTTCAAACACAATCTCAACTTAGAGAAGTTAAGATTGAGGGATGGTGTTAGACATAGCGTAGCTTGACACGATTCTATTGTTGTATACCGACTAGGTTATTTGTTAGAGGTAGTCTCCTATTTAGTTTTCGATTCCCATCCGTGTAATCTCCTATAACATGTACTTCTCCAGGATATACATATCAATGGTGGCATGCACCCTCAAGTGCATAGTCCAACTTATTTTACAATGAAAGGACACACCAATGTGTAGCATCAAACACATATTCTCCGACCTATGCCAGATCTACTTTTGGAAAATTCAGTTGTACTTGTTTGTAGTAACTTCCGTGACAGAGGGGGAACTATATTTTTCACCCTTAAATAGGTGTCACTATATATTTTGGTGCGCATTGGGAGACGCTATACATTTTGGTGTGCAATGGAACCTTCAATTGCCCAATATGTTTGAGATTTGCTAGTTCTAAGTTAACTGATTTTTTGCTTTTTTCTCAGTCAGATTTTCAGAACAATAAAACTGTACTACTAGAACAATGACAATGTATTGCTGGAACAATTGTTGCACAATATTATGTATTTACATCCGTTACCAATTGTTGCACAATTCAAGCCAATTTTTTAAGTAGCAGACTTAGTGTCCTGTAAGTAGCAAATTTAATGTCCACTAGACAGAAAATTCAGTTCGAGTTAGTTCGACTTTCATAGCAAATTCAGTTAAACTCATGTAGCAAATTCAGTTAAACTAATGTAACAAATTAAGTATAAAAAAATCAACTTTACGTATCAAAAACATATGCACTTTATGTACAAAAAATAAAATTTCATGTACCAAAATTAATTGAACTTTAAGTACCAGAACTAAACGGTTGAACTTTCATAGCAAATTCAGAAACATTCACGTAGCAAATTCAATCAGCAAAAAAAAGATTATATGTTTCACATAGCACGATTTTACATGATCTTATCACTCATGCACCTAAAAATTTCCCCAATATAGATTTCGTTTTTCACGGGTTTGGGCGGTCTTTAGTCACATGGGTTTCTTCACCACGGTAACCACATGGCGGTGCTTTGCCGGATGCAACTGAATGCCTCTGTACCTCTCTCGGGCGACGTTGTCCCTTAGTTACAGGCGGGTCATTCGGACGCACATGCTCAGAATCTACGTACATAGCAAGCCAAGAGGTATGCTCATCGCTGTGGAATCTAACAAGAAATTTTTGAAGCAAGCATTTGTTCCGTTTTGCAAGATTTTTATGCCAAGACCGCCATGGTATTTAGGTTTTTGAATGTCCTCTCAAGCAACCTTACAATTTCCTCCATTGCATTGCCCTTCACCTGTCCAAATGAACACTCTCGTTCTTTTGTCTATCGCCTCAATAGTACCATCAAGGAGCGCCATTGCGCTCAGAGCAAATAAAGGAAAAGAGCAGAGAACTGATGTGGCCAGAGTGGTTCTAGCCATTTGATTGAGTAATGGTCCCTTCCATCTATAGAAATATTTGTCATGTCTACATATAATAGGGAGGAAATCAGAGGTAAACAACTTCAAATTTGAAAGAGAGAGACCTAAATAAGGCAAAGCAAACGTAGATACCGTGCAACCAAAAGAAGACGCCAAGGATTGAGCTCTTTCATCCGAAACATGATCGGGATAAATGTAATTGTTTCGTAATTTATGTGTATGCATGTGGCCATGGAAAACCTCTTGAAGGATTGCTTTTAGTCGAGAAAGTTGAGTTGCATCTTCTTGCATAGTTGTCATTGTATCATTTGCATACTTAATCGCTGGACAATTAGCGCCTTGGATAATTGAGTGTAGAATATCTCCATTTTCTAATGCTTGATTGATGAGCAGCTCAAGGATGTCAGCCACAATGGTGAACATATATGGAGAAAGGGGGTCGCCTTGGTGTAGGTCCATCTTATAATTGATCCATTTTCCAGACCTACCATTTAGAAGAACTGCAATTTGACTAGGGGATGAGAGATCTAACACCCATCAGCGCGATGTGGGAAGGAAATTTTTGCCTCTAAGATGGGGTCCAGAGTTGACCAATCTATACAGTCAAAGGCTTTTCTAAAATCGAAATTGATGGCGATAGTGGGTTCTCTTCTCTTGTGACAAGTTTGAATAATTTCCGCTGCATAGCCAAAATTTTCCGAGATGCATCTCCCTTTAAGGAATCCAATTTGGTCTATATGTACTAGAGAGGAGATATAAGCTAGCCTGCATGAGTTGGCATTACTTTAGAAGCTATTTTAACCGAGCAATTTTGGAGAGAAATAGGTCTAAAGTGCTCCGGTTTGGTGTCTCCAACTTTCTTTGAAACTAGAATAATGTACAATTTATTGATTCTCTTGAGATCTGCATGAGAAAAAAGGAAGTCATTTAAGAGGGTCATTAGGTCATTTTTTACTAGATCCCAATTCTTTTCGTAAAAAGCCGGTCCAAAACCATCAGGCCAAGCCTAGAGTTGTCCTTCATTGCCCATAGAGCCAACTTTGTTTCACTCAGAGTGAACGGGGAAAGTAGTGTGTTACGCTGATAAGATTCTAGAGAGGAAGGAGCTATCACGTTGCTCAATTCAAAGGTAAATTCAGTCATGCCTCGGACACCAAGAAGTCCATGGTAGAATCGGTGGAGTATGGCCTCCTTACCGGACATGTCTCGGACACCAAGAAGTCCATGGTAGAATCGGTGGAGTATAGCCTCGTTGCTAGAATGAGAGTAAACAGGGGTATCTTCACGATCAAGCATCCGAATCTGGTTATTTCAGTGTCTAATAGTGGCATTCATATCCTTTTGTGTTTTCATCGTCTAGAACACATGCTTTTATCTTCCCCCGTTATTCTCAAAAGGCCGCAATAATTGCAGTATGATAGCGAAGGGAGATTTTAACAAGGAGAGGAAGATTGAACGCCAAGGGAGATAGGACATAAAATGTAACATCCAAAAAATTGTATCGAACAAGCTTGTATAAAATTATTTGGAGTTTGGAAAAGTTTGTTAAATTTGGTAAGAACTTGATTTCAAATCGGATGAAAAACAGTTGAATCAATTCGCAAGGAAATTAATTCAAATTCCGCGCCTTGGGCCGAATCTCCGCCTGCCCATTCCCTCTCTTTCCCTCGCGCCAGCCCAGTCTAGCCCGAGCCCGCGTGGAACAGGTCGTCTTCAACCTTTTTCCCTTTCCACCCACTCTCTCCGCGCGCGGCGACCGCAGAGCGTGCCACCTCGGATGCTTGGCGTTTTCCGCCGCCGCAATCGACTCGGGCCTGCGCCAACCACCCCGGCCGCCCTTTTCTACCTTCAAAACCCCTCCCCGAGTCGCCGTCCTCCCTCAACTCCCCAAACCCTAGCCGCGCCGCCGCTCGAGATTTTCCCCTTCGCCATGGACGAAGTACCGAGCCGGTGGTGCTCGTGCTGTGTTTCGTGCACGGCGTGAGTCGCGGAGTGCGCCAGTGCTCTTGGCTTCGCGAGAGGAGCTCGGGAGTCGAAGCGCGGGGCACGAGAAGCTTGCGGGTGCCATCTCCTCGCCGTCGTTCATCATCTCCGGTGAGACTCTACCCAGCTCATGCTTCGTTCTTGGATCTTCTTCGTGCACTCTTTTTTCGGCGCTAATTGCTTGCTTGTCGCTCTCTGGTAGCCCCGGAACGGCCGTCGCGTGATCACCGCCAACCACCGTGCGTCGTTCGTTGTCCGCCACCGTCGATCTCCGCCGCTCGTCATCGCAAAGGCCTCCCCGTCCTTCCTTCGACCGTCAAAACCTTGCTGGTGAGCTACCGCCTCTCTTCCACCGCTTTCCCCTTTGATTCGTCGCGAATTGCTAGTCCCCGTCATCTTCCGCCGCCGCATCGCCATGGACGCCGGTGAACAAGCTTCTAGAGGCGTGCTCATGTTCCTTGCTGTGGTCGTTTAGCTTCGTGGTGCTCCCCTGCAGCTTGTGCGCGTGTCGGTTGGGTTAAAGGGGGACTTTGCTAGCTTTGCGCGAGATTCCGTCGAGCCACCGCCGCGGATCTCACCGCCGGTGACGCTCCGGTCTCCTCTTTGGCTTCCGCTTGCGTACATCGCAAGGACCTGCACAGCATCTTGGTGTGGTTGGTTGGGAGCCTTTGCGAGTTTTGGGGCTTCCCTGTTTTGCGCTGCCGTCGGGTCTAACTCCGACGAGCTCCCGAGCCGCCGTTGGTGGGAGCCGGTGTCTGCGAGGTTCCCTCACAGGTGCGTGGCGTCAGAGCGAGCAGTTTGGTGGGCCTAGTGAGAGATGCGGCGAACCGTGGCGCCGGTGCGGCGAAGTTTCCGGCGAGGCGCGCGGAGGCGCTCGGGCGGCGCCGCCCCTTCCAGCAGCGAGTGACGTCAGCCGACATCATTGTGGGTCCCGTCGAGTCCATGAGGTTTTGTGGTATAATTTGGATGGACTCGGTCTTCGTGGACTAGAGAGAGAAGGAGGAGAGTGGTCAGTTGGTGGGCCTGGTCCACGGAACAGTATGGACCTTCCATATTCCCTGGTTTTTCATTTTCTTGGATTTTTTCGAATTTCCATAATTCATTTTTCCTTGGAAATTCATATCTTTTTCCCGGAGTATCGGAAAAATACGCGGTCGGTTGCGTTGGACTCGTAGCAACGTTCTTTACGTGTTAGTGTAGCTTTTGGTCATGTTCTTGTACTGTATTTTTCCATCGTTCGTTTTGTCCTTTTTCCTATTGTCTCGATTTGCGTGCCTAACCCCTGTTTCGCGATCCGTCCGTCGAGGGCGCCAAGGAGTTCCCGTCGGAGCCACAGTTTGAGGAGTTTCTACCCGAGCAACCGTTTGAGTACCCCGATCCGGCCTCGGGACCAGCGTTTTCCAGTGCAAGCCGCAATCCTTGACCACTCTTGTACCTATTTATCAATTTACATTAAATTGATCCATGCATGTGAACTGTTACTTGTACTTGTAGTTTACCTATGCCATACTATGCTATCATTGCCACCGATTGCCATAGGTTGTTCTACTATTACTGCTCGCATGCTTAGTAATTGCTTAGTTGCTTAATTGAACCCCACTTGATGATTATACATGTTTTTGTGTAAAATAAATTGTAGGTGTTTCTTAGGTGTCGAGTTTCTGTACTACATACCCCGTAAGACTTTTACGGGGACGAGTGTAGGTGGTTAGGTGCTGGGAGACTTTTGGGGAGTCTTTATTTGGAGGGTACCTGTTGCGGGTACAGCTTGTGTAGGACCTTGGGCTATGGGGTTCCTGTTATGGTGACACCGTTGTTGAGACCGTTGTTTTGAGGACAGGGATGGTGACTTGCCCCGGCAGCTTGAGTACCGGTTCTTGGTTGCTCGCTCCTTGGTTTACTAGCATATCACGTGACTTGTATGGGCGGGCTGGATCATGATACTTAACGGAGGACTCGGGTGGCCCGCAGTGGTGTAGAGAGTGGGCGTTGGAGCGTTTGTCTCGTACTACGAGCAGAGGATATCCCACCTGGTCCGTGGTACGTCTTGTCACACCCCTCAGGACCTTCTTTTCCTATGTTGTGGTTAGAGGATCCCAAACCCGAGGGACGGGCGCCTACCAGTCGATGCTTTGTAGAATGGTCTTGTGAGTGTTGCTTTGCTTGGGCCACGACGGTGGTCTATTGTTTGAGTACCTCTTCACGTGGGTACAGCTTGCTTACTCTCTGCAGATATATATTAAATATATACGTATAGCCTAGCCCAAGGTATTGGGCACTACCATTGAACGACACGCATGATTAGTATTTACTACTTCTCCTCTCGATAGGTGTTTTACTTCCGGCTTTGAGCTGTGGATCCAGGTGGAGGTGTGCTGGACATAAAATTTGACCCTTGCAGGATTGTGTTGTTTCCTGCAATGCCACTTATATGACTAATAATAAAATATGAATCACATAGACTTGAGGAATAATTGCTTTAGGTGCTAGCCCTTGCCTATCCTTGAAATATCCAAGCATGCATACATTATTGATAGGTAGTTGCGGCTTGTTGAGTACTTTATGTACTCACGACTTTCCCACTTTGTTTTTCAGACGCCGATGCAGAGGATCTAGCAGAGCCAGCCGAGGGAGCTGACGGAGTGGAGTGACGGTCCCGCCTATACTCGAGTTGCTTGTGGGTGTTGTTCTTCATCACCGATCTTTATGTGAGACGCTTCCGCTAAATTTCATCTTTGTTATCGCGATGGCCTGCGTGCCACGCTCTTGTATCCATGAGATTGAGATTTGAGTTTAATAATGTACTATTGGAGATTCTATTATCTTGCCTTTTTTTATTCTATTTTTATGGTTTTTCTATGCTAACTTGTAATGGATGTACGTGCCACATTCCTGGGAGTGACATAGAGGTACAAAGGTTTCGGGTTTCACTTGGGTGAAATCCGGATCCGCACACAAAATTCTTCTAACTTATCAAGAAAGATGACGACAATTTGCAGTTCTAAACAATGTCTTTCCCAAAGTTTGGTAGCTCGAACTCTTTTAAGTGGAAGATAGAGAGCCACAATGTTATTACTTGATCGAGTACGTGAAACACTATTCCAATTTGGTTAACAAGGGGTATATAATGTGGAGAGAGGAGCCAATGGTTGTTAAACCTGAAAAGGGTTGATTTAGGGATCAAAGTATGAAAAGGGAACATGATGGAAGATGGTGCGGATTTTTGACGTTAGAGTAGAGTTTGGGAAGACAAGGCTCCACTCATTATTAACAAAAGCTAATCCAGTCTGATTAAAGTTGGGTTGGACTGGTTATTTGTCTAGGTGTAGAGCTGATCTAAAAGTGGGAGTTCTGGTAGGTGAAGAGTGTGAATGACATCATTAAACAAATCAACCTCACTAGAGTCAAAATTATCATTCGAGCCATTAGAGGTTCTCTAATAAAATTAAAGTCTTCTAGATTATGAGTTTTAATAAACCGTCAATCTAGTTTATATAAACTGCAGGAAAAGAAAAACAAATCTGTTTCGAGGCCTCCCAATTTGTAGAAGCTGGTTTATTATAAACTGGGTCAATCCAAACCTTAGGTACAGTGTTTTTTTTAGCAAATAGCCTAAGTAGCGATTAGTTTCCCAATAATGTTTCGTTTCAACCTGTGTTCATGGTTGAAGGAAGCAGATGTGGCTGACTTTCGATACATGATGTGTGGCTTGTTTATCCGAGCGGATGGTTATGCGAGGTTGAAGACAGAGAGAGAATGACAAATAGAATGAAGGGGATTATTGAGATCGAAAGGTGCTAATAAGACAGTAATGCGGATACACGAGAATTGAGCCTCAAAAACATTAATTATACATACCAGATTTGATTTATATAGAAATTATTTTAGATAAACAAAGATTCACTATGACAATATTTGTTCTTCCCATCCAGTCGAAAGCTGAAACATGCGCGGACACAGCCACAGGCTGCAGCCCGCACTCTCATCCGTCCGTTCAACTATGCCCGCTCGTATCCGTTCGATTTCCATGCCGTACTAATCAGCGGCCCTAGTGCCCAGACCCGGCCTAAAACCCACGGGCCACGGCCCATAGTGGGCTAGGTTCCGACCCGCTCCGAACCGCCTCTCCGTGGCTCTGAAAACCAAAACCTTCTTCGCCTTCCTCCCAAAAATTTCCGGTTCCCGATTCCGTCTCCGACCCAAGTTTCCCCTCCCCGGTCTTCCAAACCTTACATCGTTCGCTCACCTGGCTTGTGGCCCGTCGTCCTCTGCCGCATGGGCGATGTGGATCTCGCCGCCGCCGCCGCCGTGCTGCACGAAGAGGACGCCGCCGCCGCCGCCGCCGCCGCGCTGCAGGAAGAGGACGCTGCGGACGCGCCGCACCACGACGACGACGACGACGAAGACGACGACGATGACGACGCAGCGCTACAGGACGCCGGTGATGCCGACTCCGACGGTCCTGGGTCGCCGGGCGCCGTCTTCCACGCTGCTGTGGTCGCGGCGTTCGCAGCTGCGCCCAGGGGAATGCAGCCGTGCATCGAGTGCATGCGCCTCCGTTTCGCAGCGGGTGCAGATCCTAGTGTGGGTGTATTTTTCAGAGTGTCATCCATGGAGCAGCACTACCGGAGAGAGTGCATAGAAGAATCATGCGCAACCGCAGGGGGAGATCAGAGTGTAACCGATGCAGAAACTGGTTCCCAACTGTTCGATCACGACAGGTGCATCAAAAAAGGTTCGCCCATCGATAGCCTACTTGTAGCGGTAAGTCTCCAACCAAATTGTTTTTGTGAGTAATCCACCAGCCTTTTGTAGGATCATCAATTGGGTCTATGAAATATCGGCATGATTGGCTTTTGCTACTAGTTGAGGCGAAAATTCTAATTCGAGCCATTATTTTGCAGCATGTAACTCTTCTAGATTTTGATGCTCGGTCTGCCACATCATTCTTTGCTGTTTATGATGACCATGGAGGTACCCAACAACAGGATTTTAGCTATTTGAATTCATTACATTCTGTTGACTTCGTTACCTTTATTGTAGACTGAAGAGAACTGCTGAATCATTTGTCTGCCCTTTTTTGGGCAAAATTTAATATTCACTGCAATATCTATTTCAGATGATTATCTGATTCATTTCTATTCTGTTTCAGGACCTGGTGTAGCGAAGTATTATGCCAAACACTTACACACTAAGCTGCTTTCTAATGAAGAGTATCATGGGGATAATCTTGCTACTGCAGTGGAGGACACTTTCTTAAGGTATCTGATTTTTGTAAACTCACTAAATCCATGCATTCAATATTTGAAGGTCCAATAAGTTATCTCCCAATGTTATGTGGATGGGATACATCAGGCTGAACGATGCCATTTTTTCATAGTTGATAGTTGCACTTGCTGCATTTGAAATATCAATTTAATACTGTTCCATCTTAACTGGTGCAGAATATTGGACGGTATGTTGAGAGATAGGCGTGCAGGGAAGGAATTAGCTAAGTATGATGCACCATGGGCGAAATTTGGAACAAAAGAGAAGCTCAAAAGTATTTTTCAATCTGTTCTCGAGGTGTTAACTCAACTATACATTTAAGGACAATCTAACAAACAATAAATGGTTATATTTACTTCATTTGGGTTTCTGCCACAGGGACCTGTCTATGAGGGCCCAATTGATGAAGGCTGTACTGCTTGTGGGGCTCTTATTAGAGGCAATCACATCATTGATGGAAATGCTGGTGATTCTCGTTGTGTAATCTCAAGGGATGGTCAGGTGAAATAACTAATTTTATTGTTGTGTTTATCTGCTGTCGAATCAGCATAGTATTTTCAATAGATGAATAGTTGTAGTAACTAAATAATACTCATTCTCTATTGGCTGCAAAGGCAATTGAATTATCCACCGATCACAAACCAAATGTCCAACCTGAAAGACAGAGAATAGAAGCTGCAGGGCGTCAAGTAAATCAATTGAGAGGACCAGCCTATCTCATTGACACTGGAATTGCGATTTCAAGAGAAATTGGTATTGTTCGGCCTGATGTTTTGGGTCATTGTTGTGTCATATAATTGATTTTCTGTAACTGGTGTTTCTACTTCCTCATGTCAGGTGACCTGAGGTACAAGGATAACGTACATTTGGCGGCCCGGGATCAAGCTTTGACTGCTCGTCCTGATATTCGCACTGTAAGTATAACTATATCGTGCCACTGAAACTTAGTTTTATCCAACTCAATACCATCTTAAGGCAAAATGGCCTTTATTTCTTATAGGAAGATATAACTGCTGGTACCGAGTTTCTTGTTATAGCACGCGATGGAATCTGGTAAGTTTTCATCCAAAAGCCACAGGTGCAGTGTTCTGTTATATTTTCTTCCATGACAATGATTGCATGCAGTATACATTATAACCTGAATTATAGTATCTTCTGCACATTTTTTCCTTTCATAGAATAGTATTTGCCAAGAAAAGCGGTCCGTTGTTTTGGTTTGAATTCAATTTAATTTGCTTTTAAACTGTTCCAGTCACCACCAATGCCTATTTCATTTTCGTATGGTTTCTCAAACTGGTTGATCTAAGCATTTCCTGTGTTCAATGTGATGGGTAGGGAGGGGTTAGAATTATAGCAATCTTCAATATATGCCAATCCTGTGTGCTAATGCTTCCTACCATCCAGATAATTGTTAACTGCATGAATTTCTTAGTTCTCATGTTAGTTGGCTGTAAATAATTATTGAATTTGATTTGTTTCAAAGAACTTAAACAACAATGATTCGTAATTACTAAATTGATTTTTCATAAATTTGTAGCATGAGTAGATTTTCAATGAAAAACACTGGTAAAGTCAACGAACAAGGATTTTGGAATCTCAAATATTAGTTGCAGATGTAAAATAGTTTCCTCTATGATATTTGCCCTAAATTTATACTCCTATACCATTTGTACATGTTCTTTTTTCGTGCAGGGATTGCATGTCAAGCGAGGAAGTGGTTGATTTCATAAGGGCAGGCATAAATCATGTGAGTGTTCTTCCAACTCCGCATACATGTTCATTTTGATTAGACATTGAAAATGAAATTGCAATATTTTTCTGCTGAAAGCAACGACTTGTGTCAAGAACTCACCATTTTATATTGTTAACTCGTCTTGTCTTCAGAAATCATCTGGTGTGCTGCTAAAGGAAGAGGGTGATGCAGTCTGTAATGTTAGGATTGATCTGACGCTTGGAAAAGATAACCCCCTTGAAAGGTTTGTATTTGATTGTTTGTACAACCATTCACCAGGATCAAGTTCTTTAAAGTAATTACCTGATATTCAATAATTTTTGTGACTGGATGATGAACTGTTGTTAGTTTTCTTGCAAATCATAAACTTTGTTAGTGCTTGCATGCTATACATGTGTTTCACGGTTGGCCTTTTCCCCTCTGTTTTGTAATTGAATCTAACCTGCAAGCTTAAGCAACATACAGGAAAACACTAATATCCTAAAAGATAGGAGCTGTTTTTAGCTTAAAGTTAAAATATACCTCACAAAAGCTGCTCTAAACTTGATCAGTAAATGTGAAAAGGTTCACAGTAAGTGTCCTATCACACATGATATTCTGTTAATTTGTGAATTGAGGTGCCTATAATTTCTCATATGGCCTAAGCTGTATTCTTTTTGTAACCAGGATTTTGGATGCCATGGGAAGTTCTACATCACAGATGACTTCTTACAATGAACAGAAAGTCCTGAGGGTAGGGATGCAGTTAGCTTCTTTGCTTCAATCATTGTAACCAACTTCTTTGCTTCTTGTACAGTAAATGTCTATATAGGTTCATAATATGTCTGTGTCATAGGTGCTGTGGAGCCAGGTATATATTTAATTTGCCTTCCTCTTAACATTAAGTGAAATGTGATTAATTTTCAACATGTGATTATTTTAGATGATTTATCTGTGGGTGTATTTAAGTTAGTGCTTCTTTCCAAAATAACATGATTTCTCAAGTTGGTTTAAGTGTCTTAACTTTGTATCAAGATTATAAAAAAATATTATCAATATATATAGCATCAAATCAATAGGATTAGAACCATCATGGGTTTATTTTTCGTGGTGTACGTATTTGATGTTGATAATTTTCTTCATGAAGTTAGTCAGATTCCAAATATTTTGGCATGCTATATGCGTTTCCGATATTGTAATATTCTATTTATAATAGTCCTTTTTTATTAGATTGTTTGAACTCATGCTTGCAAATGTGCTCATTCAGGCTAATAATTGTTTGGGAATATCAATGCTTGTGAATAATCAAGAAGAATTTTGGATGGTCTGTATCATGTGTCATTAGTATTTTTCTGTATTTAGTTAATTTCGCTATCCATCTTATATCATCTCCTGAATTTCCAGTTGGCTGACACATTCAATAAAAGCATTGAGTCTGCTAACAATGAACTGAAGAAAACGGGGGAAAGAATTACAAACATTTGTGGAATTGAACTTGACAAGGTATTATGGCTTTTGTCATTAAATACTTCTATGGTTGTGCTGTTTTGTTGGCATCTAAATATTTAGAAGATGATGTTTTTTCTTCTCTCTTTTATTGTGTCAAATGTTCAAATTCATTTTTCAATCTTATACCTAAAAACTGTTGATTGTCAAATCAGAATGATTTGCTTGCTGTAGATTTGGCCTACCTAGCTTTTGTTTGAATCAAATCAAATTCATCACTTGACACATGTTAATGAGCAGGTGAACATAAATGTTATGTTATCATGTGAAGAGGCTCACAGTAAATGTCCAATGAAATATGATACTATTTTGTTAATTTGTGAATCGAGGTGTTTCTAAGTTCTCATCTGGCCTAAGGAGATTTCTTTTTATAACCAGGATTTTGGATGCAATGAGAAGTTACTCATCACAGATGACTGGGACCCACTTGCTAATAATCACGGAATCTTCAGGGTGTATGCTAAAAAGCCTGAGTAGGTGAGCAAAAAGGCAGTCAGCTTCTTTACTGTCACCAATTTAACCAGTTCTGTTGTGTTAATGGAATTGTTGCTACAGGTTGAAGGGGTGCCAGAAGCGACCTTTGGAGCATCTGCAATTAGAGGATGTATCGATAGGACTCTAGTATCACTTGTGATTTTATCAGACTTCAGTTTCTAGATAGTTTAGGGCACAAGAATATGGCTTGTCCCTATGTTTTTGAGAAAAAAACAAAGAATATACCTTTCAAAAAAACAACCTCGCTAAAGTTTCTCAATATAGGAGGGGTAGTCTTTAGTATACGGAACAGCAATATAGATCGACAAAAAAAAAACAAAGCAACCTCTATATCTAAAGCATCACTTGGAAGGTGTGGATATTTTTTTCAAGTGATAGTACAAAATCTTTTCTGATGGGTGCTGTGACATTGAATACTGACTTTTGAATGTACCTGCTACACATCAGCCAATCTTTAAGCGCATATGAAACTAATACTGACATCATGCGCATTGCATTTGACATAGCTGTCCAACAAAGTTCGACAAGAGAAACATAAAAGAACGATGGAGAGAGCAGACATCGCAACGTCTGGGCCTGTTTGGTTGGCTTTCAATAAGTAGATACGATTACCTTTGACTACATCATACTGATACGCACGAAAAGGCTTGCTGCTTCATGGGCTGATGAACATGGAGTCACCATCCAAAGTGGTTGATCTTAGTGAATCTGATAGGTTTGTGCTCAAGTCCACCTCAAATACCTCAATCCTACTAATGTTATACCAGCCATCAACAGCACCAAAGTATTTGACAACCAGCAACAGTTTCCCAAACTGAAGCACATCATTGAAGATGATACATGCGACATCTGCCACGACATAAATGGAAAAAGATAATTCCGTAGGTGCCATTGTAAAATACTCTAATCCTAAATATGCAAATGCAAAATGACTTATCCTTTATAAGCTATCCAATTACAATTTTTACCCCGTAAATGCTATCGGTGAACAGTAAATCATGTGAAAAGACAAAAATACTCTTCTCATTCTTCCTCCTCTTACCTCTTTATTTTTCTCAACAGATAAAAACAAAAGCAAAAACAACAGCTCCACCACAGCCAGCCGCCATGGCTGGCATGGCTGAGCTCAGCCCGGCCGTTGGCGCGGGGCTGGCCAACTCCGCCTAGACCCACCGCCATGGCTAGCGCATAGGAGCTTCGCCCGGCCGCTAGCTAGGGGCAAGCGAGGTCCGCTCCAACCGCTAGTGCCGGTGCCGGTGCCGGTGCCGTTGATGCGACCAAGCTCAGCCCTGACCGCCGCGGGAGGGCGGGCAAGCTCCGACCCGCCACCATGCCCGGCGCGGGGAGCTCCACCGCAGCCATCCACCGAAAGGACCTTGATGTCTCCTGGGGGGGGGTGGTGGGTGAATAGGCAAAACCTGAAAATGATAAAACGTTTTATTGTAGGTTAGTTCAACCCGGTCTGACCTCCTTGTCAAAACGGTCTGTCCTTATTGCAGAAGCACAACAATGTACACTACTTCAGGGCGGTCGGACCGCCTTGCACGGGACAGAAACAGATCAGCTCTCCACATTGAATCCTAGCTCAAACCAAAGGTTGAGGTGATGCTCCAAAGGTTCTCCTTAGCATATACACGAAGTATCTACACACAAATGAACACACCAAAGTAGATCGAAGTGGAAGCACAAATATAAGCTAGAAAACAACAAGAAAGACAAGAGAGACGGAGACACCAATTTGTTTACCGAAGGTCGGAATCCCTACTTCTCCGTTTGAGGAAGCTTGAGCTGCTCATCGGCACGCTCCAAGCCGGGTCTCTTTCAACCACTTCCCTCAATAAACTATCTTGATATTTTCCACACCGGAGGCAAGATCACTACGCTCACAAACTTTTCCAAGGCTCACCACAAGTTTGGGAGCTCTAGGGCCACGCCTAGCTGTCCTGGGAGGCTTCACCTCCAAGAGTAACACATGAATCACGAGTTGCTTACTCAAAGTGCTCAAGACTTAGGATTTTTCTCACTAGTGCTCACACACTCAAATCTCTCAACCAAACTAAAAGATTTAGCTCAAATCATTTGGATCTCACAAAGAGAGGTTGGGGAGAGCTCAAATGACAGTTGGAATGCTATAGAGTCGAGCAAGAATCAACAGCAACCAAAGGAGTGGTGGAGGACTATTTAAAGGCTGTTTGGAAAACTAGCCGTTGGACTCGTGAAGCTCAGGGCGGCTCGACCGCTCGCTCAGGGTGGTCCGACCGCCTTGCACTAGCAGCCAATCAATATCCCGACGCAAAAACCTCTACAAACCACAAACTTAATTGCTCATCACACCGAAACTAACTATGCTTCACTTCTAAGGCCAAAAACTCACCGACCTAGAAAATGACCCTGAACAACATAATTCAAGGCCCGACCGCCTTGACCTGCGAGAATAGGGGGTTTGGAGTTAAAGTCACTCGAATTGGTTTCTCTCTCGGGATTTTGAGTACTTTGACATTGTCATTCAACACATGTTGTATCCCTCTTGATAGTACGACATTCCTATACTCATGAATTAGATAAAAAAATTTCTTCCATTTGAGCTTGAAATAAAGCCATATGCCGAAATACTTCATATTTTGCTTCTTGAGGGCTGACAATAATTCTTCACTTGAGCGTGATCCCCCTTGAGTTGATGACCATGGATTTTCTCATTAAATAGACAATACACCCATATTTTATCCATGTCATCTTTTCTTCTTGATTCTTAAATAATTGACACTAGAAAATATGCAATCCTCCATGGCTTTCTTGATTAATCGGATTCAACGACCACTTGCTCTTTTCCACCGCAAGGTTCTTCGGTCCCAAGCCTCATGCTTGCCCTTCTCCAATGTGTATGGACGCCCTTCTCCAATGTGTATGGTCTATCATAGCTAAGTCCTTGCTAATCCTTCATCAACTTACCGTCATGGTTCAAACATTTCTTTGTATCATCCATTTGCACACGCTTAATATTCACTTTCATGTTGTATTGATTTTCGTTGTGATATGTGTTGATTGCTTGAATATAAAGCCAAGAGTTAAGCCACAAATATTTGTATGGTGACAATTTCAATAACCAATATATGACATATCATCCAAGCTTCATTTTTATTCTTTGTCATATGGCATACAATAATAGACAAGTAGAATATCCATATACATCCATGTCTTGATACAATAGTGTTCATAATAAATTTACAAGATATGTTCCTGTTACAACTCAACAAATTACATTAGCTCTTTAATCGTGTTGTCATCAAAACACCAAAACCCACTCGGGGGGGCTAGATGCACTTTCAATCTCCCCTTTTTTTGTGATTGATGACAAACCCATTAAAGGTTCACAATAAAATCATAAAACACTTTTGGATGTAGAGATATGCTTAGCTCCCCCCCCCCCATAAAAGGAGTGAAATTCCAATTTTGGCCTAAAATGTCACAAGCACATATTTAATAAAAACATGGAGCTCCCCGATATCATGACATGCGTGGGGTGCATAACAATGTGATGTGATAGTATGTGATGCGTATGACAAAGCACAAAGAAAAAAGGAGAGGAGGTGCAAAACTCGGTTCCGGGTGGTCTGATCTCTTTGACAGGGCGGTCTAACCACCTTGACCTGAATTTTTCAGAACAACGAGTGCACCATTCAAATCATGCATTTCACACTAGCACAAATATTCCTTAGACAATTAAGGTTCTCGAACACACAAATCACACATTACAGCTTGTTCTCAAGTTCACAAAGTTCCACGAAGAAGGATGGAATTTTTACAAAATAGGAGTGCTAAATAATAGGTTAGGGCGGTCCGACCGCCTTACACCGGACGAGAATCGGGTTAGAGCGGTCCGATCGCCTTACACTTGATAGAACACTACTTTCCTCCTTTTTTGCTCCTTTGATCATTTTCTTCTCCCCCTTTTTGACGTGCTGAAGATTTAATCCTTTTCTTCTTCTCCTTTTGTCAACAATCAGCTAAAAAAAAGATAGGATGGTCCGAGGGAGCGTTGTTCTTCCACCGAAAGCCACCACCACTACCACTAGGGTCATTTGGATCCTGCCAATGCCCTGCTGGTCCAATGTAAGAGATATGACATGTTTGCTTACTAGGATCAGTAATAGGTGAGAAGGGGTTAGAGACTATATCGAAGGATCATAGCTAAAGAGACCGACACCAAATTCCTCAAGTACGCTGCGCCTAGCTGGTTCCTTTGGTCTGTGATCGTTGTGGAGGAGGAGGTGAACATTGTGAAGACGATCCAAACTAAGTAGACTTTGGAGGAGGATGACCATACATGTCACTACGAGTAGGCACATAGCCACTAGTTGTCGGATCACTAGGCATACCCATACCACCATGTGTAGGCTCGGAAGATTTAGCATATCCACTAGTATTGCTAGATCCATTAAACCGAGAGTAATAACCATCCGTTTGCCATATGTTGTACCTTTCCATGAGAGGTGTTGGTGGCCATTCTTCTTCTTGTCTATCCGGTGAGGGAGGATCATTTGGAAACCGAGCTCTCTCAATTCTCCTAGACAAATCCGCTCATTCTGCTCGATCATGGGTTTCCACATCATGTTGAGTTTTACACATACCAAAAATCATGTTGAAGATCTTTTTAATTGGAGATGTGGATTTTTCACAGCGTCGAGTTGAGTTTCTTTCCCACCGGCCGTGCAGGGCTATCCGACCACCTCGTGAACCCGGTCCGACCGGGTTGAGCTATTCCCACCGCCCGGTAGGGGCGGCCCGACCGCCCTACCGACCCGGCCAGACCGGGTTGAGCTATTCGGCCGTTGCGGTTCCGGCTAAATATCATTTTCTTGCTATGGTTGAGGTGGAGGAGTGGGTACTCCGACAATGGGATTTTTCGCTGGAACAAGTCTCGGAGGCTTATGTGGAGGAGGATGCTCTATGGGATAGTTATACTTTGTTGTCTCCTCAATCATGAACATCGGATATGGACCAAAACGACAAGATTTTGGAGGGTCCATGGAAATTGACTTGATCTCCTCTCGAATGAAGTCCATCACACGTAATGGCTGACCTCCATCTCTCATTCTTGCTAGCAAATTCTTTGAGTAGAGAGTGATATCCGAGGGGTTTCCATCTCTAGGTGAGAGAGTTTTTCAGAATATCCTATTCAACACTTAGTAATAGGTGTACAAGCCTTTCACTAACGCTGTTTTGTCCCTTTCATCATGAGGATACATAAACCTCATATGCTCCTTGGATAGTGGATCCTCACCGTGAATTCTGAACCTCTTGGAATCACTTGGCCCAAAGCCGAATATCCGTGCAAACCTAGCATAAGAGATTGTGTGGAGCAAACCCTTTGTCATCCAATGCGTTTTCTTCTCACCCCCATCTTCCTCAAAGTAGACTATGGCATAAAATTGAGCAATAATCACAATGTTTCAATCATACTTGAAACCCAGCAAATTTTTGATGTGTGTTCTCTCACAAGCTACAATGACATCATCAAATATTGGATTACTTTGATTCTCCATGTGATACCAGTCAACCCATCGAGCCTCGACACAACGGTATCCTTGCTGAAAACGGTTGTGAAACCGGTAGTCCGTGCCATTTTCCTTAGGCAAGGTGTATGAATTTTTCTTCCTTATTTTTTTTCACTGCCTTTGTTGATCCTCGACTCCGAAATCTATTGGCATTAGTGTGGGAGGCCTATTGGGAGACCTCGTGATGGGTTTTTGTGGATAACCAGTCTTTGCAACCCGACTAACAATTGCTCCATCCTCTCCACCCTCAGCTTCTTCATCTGTCGTTTCAGCATTATCTTCCTCACTCTCTTCATCATTCTCACTATCCTCGGTTTCATCCGCCTCTGCAATCTCATCATCCCCGACTCGATAGGTCTCATCCTTAATTTCTTCTTCATCCTCATCACCACTAGATTCTTCACTTGTGGCCTCATGCATTTCTTCATCCTCAGCTGCAACAAAACGATCTATGAACATGCTAGCCCAACTCAGATCTTTACGTATAATTTCCGTTGGAGATTTTTGGCCAGCCATACCTGCAACTTTTCCTTTAGCATCCCTCGAGCTGCCACTTGGCTCTGAATCAGACTGTCCCTTTTTCCTTCTCTCATTCCCGGACCTTGGCATTTTGATTTCCTGAGCTAGACAGATCAACAATTCCATGTAAGAGAGCTCAAGATCAGAAAAAACATGATTTGAAGTCAAGGACGCGTGAAATGACAAGATTCAGCAGTAGCTGGAGAGGGCGACCCAGTCGATCGCCTTGTATAGACGAAATTGCCAAATTTGTTTTTGGGACAAAGATAGAAGGACAAGATCTATTATCAACGAATATTCCAGGATGTCATGAAATATATTAGCAACAATAGGTAGATTGATCAATTTTGTTAGACAAGAATTTGTTCTTGTACAACTCGATTTGACCGGGTCTATAGGGTGGCCTCGACCGCCTTGTATAGAAAAGTTTTGTCTCACAAATTTGATCAATGCCAATATGATGAATGCATAATCTTGCAAAGTGAAGGTCCTAGGCATACTAGAAGATGGTTCCATGGCAGAAATCTTGAGGAGGAAATCGGGATGAAATCAATTTGAGTACCTTGAGGAGGGAGGAAACTCAAACTTGCGGAGGAACCGGCCTTGGATCTGGTCCGACGAGACATGGAATCACCAAATCCACGAAGGAGAGGAGGAATTCCATGGAGAAGACACGAAATCACCAATGGGGAGCTTTCGGACGAAGAGGAGACGGGTTGGGGAGTTTTAGGAAGTGAAAGGGGGCACTGTTTTGGATAGGGGGTCACCTGGTTGGCTTAAGCCCGACCCTCACTCGGTATGGCTGCCTTGGCCACCCGGTTTGACCGGGTCAACCAGACCTTGGCTTAGCACAAGGCGGTTTGACTCGCCTAGTCGAGCCGGCTCTGACCGGGTTGCACCACATAGAGGTGCAACTCTCTAGAATCCGACCACAAAATCCGACTAGGTCGGATATTATGCGACTAAACATGGTTTTTCCTTGTATTTTTCACTTCTCCGGTAGTGCTTGATCACTTGGTCTTCCAACACTTAATCCTTTTGTGTCCCTCTAATTCAATCTTCTTTGAGCCACTTTTGAGAAATCTTTAGTACTTCCTATTCATCCATATTTGGACTAATTATCAAACCAATATTGGAGGTAGAAGTTTCAAGGAATTGAAATTGCAAACTTGAGAGCATCTTTTGATCCATGGCCAGCCATCAAACAAACAAGGTGAACAATGGACATGATTGAATCGATATGGTCACAAAGACCGAAAAACTCCAACATTTTCAAAAACCACACAACCTAGCAAGTCTAGGAGATTTTCAAAGACACTTATACTAGAGCACTCGAAGCAAAACAACATCCAAGGATTCCTTTTAGTATATTTAGCTTATACCTTTTACTTGAAACTATTTTTGATCTAACATATATTAAGTTCTAGGGACAAGATATAAACCAAATATCTAGGATACTCAAACTCATCAAGTGATACACACCCAACAAGACTTGGATCAGTTGTAAGCTCAAAACACCCTAAACATGCAAAGGCCTTGATGCCCAAGATAAGAAAAAGAAATTGAACTTAACCTTTGCCACAATCAACAATTTCCTCATTCTCGCGAAGAATAACCAATAATTTTTGCCATCTCATGCAACATAAGCTTTACCCAATGAAGTCAATGATGAGAGGCCCAAGTGGCACAAATTCCATAGATACTAATTTCTCCTCTCTTGCGCACTCGGAAGAGACATACTCTTTCTTTTAATACTACACATATGCTTGGATAAATATTAGTCCCTCGGACCAAAGCTATAATTTAAACCCCCTTGATACATGCTAGGCTTTTGAGTTGCCATAATTTTGCATGCATATTCAATTTAAGAATAATACGGAGTTCAAACCATAACTTGGTCACAAATAAATAAGTTGAGAGAAGAGATAAGGAAGAATATAATTATTTTAATGTGGAGGGTACATCTATCACTCCTGTCGTCAAATACACTCGGGTGTATATGAATTCTGCTAGCTCAAGGCGGTCCGACCGCTCTGTCAAGGCAACCTGATCAGGTTGGAGAGCAGGTTGCACATTTATCGATTCTTGTCCCGTTCTTCTCACAAATCCAATTGCACCATATGCTTCAATCTTCAGATGTCATTGGGTGGAATATTGGACAATTACTCATTGAACTTGACTACTTGAGCTTCAATTTACTTCATTTGATATGTTAAGTCTCCAATGCAACTCATGATCCCTGAAAGCTAGATCAAGGACTCTTTGAAACCCAAGACTTGTTGGGTCCTTCAAGATTAGTCAACAAAGATTGAGGCACCCAAATGGATATGGTGCCAACATGTGGTGAACTAATGACCTTTCTAGCATCGGTGTCCATTTTTGCCTTTCCATTGACAATAAAGGCGGTATTGACAAGTTTCGGCTCAGATTTGTTACCATTTGAACAATCCTTACTTAGATGTCCTTTGAGCCGGCAAGTATAGCACACTCTTCTGTTGATATTGGAGGCAATCTATTGTTCTTGCATGATTTGTGCTTTTTGTAGGCCTTGCTTTGTCCTAGAAGCAATGAGCTTCTTTTCCTTCATGTCCAAATTCTTGGTCCGGACAGAATCAATGCTAGGGCGGTCTGATTGCTCTGTCAAGGCAGCTTGATCGCCTTGAACTGGGTTTTCTAACCAGTTAAGATATTTGGGCATGTCATGATCATATGGCCCTTGCTCTTGGATCCAAAGCACACAATTGCTTTATTTGATCTTGCTTTTGTGACACTCCTATCTTGCAAAGCAAGAGGGATTGTCGCACAGGATCGCATCGGGAGACATTCGACTAAGCGAACGTTCGTTGCACATACGTTAACAATACATTAATAGTTTACATCATCATATTTAGATACGTGTGTGACCTATTTTACATTTGAATTTTAAGTTATTATTATACATAGGATTCAAAATTCAGATTTAATATACGTTAATATGCAATAAGCGGAAGCGTAAAGATAATCTCGACGATAGCTGCCTAAAATGTAACACATCAAGCCCGTAGATGTGTTCATTCTTCTCGTCAATCTCACCTACACAAAAATGTTAACAACAAAGCCCTGAGTATCTAGTATACTCCGCAAGTTTTACCCGACAAAAATGGTTTCTAAAACCGACTCCTAGTATGGAGGGGGCTGACCGGGCTTGCTGGAAATAGCCAAAAACAGCACCGATGTACAAGTCTAAATTCATCTTTTAGCCATACTAAGAGGGTTGTAACATAAACATATATTTAATGAGCAAGACTAGCAAACATGGTTGCAATACAAAAATTTAGTACTTCAAAATCGGCAAGTATAATATCCATATGCACTTCATTACTACGATGCGATCAGCTCGAGACAAGTGGTACTCAATCACCGCGAGGGACGGCGATATATATCGATTTACATCCTGTAGGAGAAACCCAAATGCATGACATACTCATCATTTAAGAACACATATGACCACCTTTAACGAGATCACCATAGATATGAGCCGGGTCCACCCTCCGAGTGTGCGTTCCCCATGCAACCACAGTAGCGTCGGGTCCAAGGGTAAACAACACACTCTCCGTCTACTCACAAACCCGTGCATCCACTGTGATCGACACTTAGCACAAAGGGTAGAGATACCATCCAACACTACGACTCTCAAGTTATATCAGTTTGCCAACTCCCATACGAAGGTATGCATTTGGTACACAACTCAATACTTGCTCGCGGAGTCACAACGAACGGTCCTCAACCGACACGCACGGGGCTATGGCGAACAAGGGCCAACCTTGTCACCGCATCCTACACATGCTCTTCCCCGTACGGTCTCCAATTTAATCATGTGAGAGGGTAACAATATTTGAACCTATACCGAGAGGTCTCCAAACCACTCGGTGTTGCTACCGGTGACTCATTTAAGCATAGCCATTCTATCGAAAAAGATTATACCTATCCAAAGACCATAGGCAATAGGGATCATAATGCAACTATGGTTATGATCAACTCCTAAACGTAAATGCATAGTACATAACATAGACATAGTGGAATTAAAATCTAAACTAAACAAATGGGAGTGCACCGGGGCTTGCCTTGGCTTCGCTCAAAATTAGCACTCTCAATCAAGTTCAATTCAGCGGGATCCTCTTCGTGACATCTTTCTTCGGTTGACGTCCCTATATGGACGCAATGCATGATGTGAGTATGGATGCATACACAGATATTTAGTTCATGGAACTTTCTCAATAACGAAATCTAATGCACTGTTTGCATAAAATAAACATGTTCATGTGGGGATGAAGATGATTGCTTATGATGATATTTTATATGGAGATGTCATGGGGACAACCTTCTAATTAAAAGGAACATAAGCTATGTAACATAAATATGAATATATACTTAGCAAATAATTTGGCATTGCAAAATGCACATGAATAAAATGAAATACCCATTTAGGCATGGTTGCTGCCATGATTATGAAAATAGGGTGGACATGTGCATGAAATGATAAGCAACCTATATGGCATAGTTTAACCCTAGGGCTATATGGAAACATTATGATCGGTGCTTATACACTCAGCAAAATCTTAAGCAATGAGTGCTGCCCTATTCAATTAATGTATGACCTCATAAATATATAGTACATTGCAGGATGTCATACCCTCATAAGTACTAATGCAATTTAATACATAACACTTAAACATAACCAAAGGCCTATATGTCATTTTTCATGCACACTTCAGCACATCATCTCATGAATGACCATTAAGCATAAAAATACTACTAAACCAGATTCTTATGAGGATTATGGCCATTTTTATGATTGAGCACCAGAAGCAAATAAATTTCTTTTTATCCTTTTCTTAAAATAAACACCTTTCCCTTTTTGTCCCATTAGAATTGGCAATTATACTCTGGAAGTGCTATCCTTAGAATGATGTAACATCACAGACCACTAAACATAATATTCATGTTAAAAACCTATTTGCCTCATGATTGAGCACCATAAGCAAATATCAATAAAATTATGTAGGGTTTTCTTCTCATGCACTAATTAAGGCAATTGTAGCCCATTTAACAAATAATGTCCAAAATGATTTGAATATATTCCAATGCATCAAAATCATGTACAATATGATGAATTATGCCAGTGGGAGTGATGTGCCCAAATTTCGTGAAGATTTATTTATTAAAATATTTATTTCATGGTCATTTTAGCGCTTCGCGTGATGCGTTCTTAAGTTACATAAAACATATCTTTTCACCACAGAACCTTAGCAAACTAAGTAGGTTCATGTAAAGTACACGTCACAAGGATTCCAAAAAGTTCTCATTTACATATTTATGACCTTTGTAGAGAAAGTTATGCAATTTATAAAATCCAATGATGTTAAGCTTTCTTAACGTGATAGCACCTTAAGGTACATAAAACTTTGATTTTTACCACAGAGAGTACTTGGCAATTGGTTCCATTGCAAAGTACACTTCTCAAACTTAACAACAAGTATCTAATCGAGTACTTCGAGCTTCCTAGAGAAAGTTATTCAATTTTTAAATTCCTTAAAAGTTTACTCGTTATTACAAAAATGCCACTCGCGTGTTTGAAATTTTAAGTGTTGCTCTGAGCATGGTTAATCCTAAATTATGCAAAAACACATAAAATAGAATGATTGTGCATACTAAACTTATAGGCATCATTCGGAGAACTTCACCTTTGAATTAAATATGACAAGAGGGTTATTGGTCATTTTATGCCCATTTTAACCTAGTAACTTATAATTAGCACTCGAAGCAATGAACAATTCTAACAAATCATCGTGATGAAACATGATCTTCCCTACGATTGAGCATCGAAGGAAATAAACTTTTATTTTACTTATTTCTCAAAGTAAAGCAATTCCCTATTTAAACTATTATAGCAACTACGCATTTAGCTACCTTACCTTTATATGCCAATGTAATCATAAAACATCTCTAACCAGGCTTTTAATGACAAGGAACAATTTTGCTCATGATGAGCACTAAGGCAATTAAATGAGCATTTATATATGCATTTTCCCCACATTTTATAAAATGAAGTACTTAAAGCAAATATACACCACCTAAGCCAAAACACTAAATATGGCAAAATATGTATGAATGAGCGAAACTCATATACCAGGTGGTCCCATAGGTAATGAAAAGTGCACATACAAATTTTGGTGAATTTTACATTTTTCGGGAATTAATTAAGGAATTTATAAGCTTAACATGGTTCCATTTTAATTTACATGAAACTTTGATTTTCTGCACAGAACCCTAGGCAATAAAGTTGGGCAATGTAAAGTTCATGCTCTGAGCTTTCCAAAAAGTTATCAAGTGCATTTTTCTGATTTGTATTTTCAGAGATACGATTTTTGTAAATTTCTAAGATTTAAATCTAGGTTTAAAGTGCTTAGCATGTTGCCACTTGTTTTTAATCAAAACATCAATTTATTGCACAGAACCACATGTGAAAAAGTGATATATTGTAAAGTACATGTTTCAAGCTTTTCAAAAAGATATTATTTGCATTTATATGACTTTCCTATTAAAAGTTATGTATTTTCTAACTTTCCATAAAGTTCACACTAATTACGATTTTGCCACTAGATAATTTTGAATAGATCTAAAGGCACGCGATCGTGCTCGGTCGCCGACGGTGGGCGGCGCTATGCTGGAACGGAGCAAGGGAGCGCCGCTAAGGCGGGGAGTAGTCGCGGAGGCCTCACACGACGTGTGGAGCAGGATGGAGAGGGGCTCGGGGGCCGTGGCTCACCGGGCGGCATTCCGCGGCGAGCGGCGGAGGCGAGGGGGTCCGGTGATGCTGCTTGTCTAGCTCGGGCGCCGGAGAAGCAGGTTCCGGGTGGAGAAGCTCCACGGCGCTGCGCTGAAGGCCGGCGCGGGTCCGGTTGAGGTCGGGAGGCCGACAACCGGGTCCTCGTCGTGGGGGTGGGCGGCGGTCGGTTCACGGTTGATTTCTTGCGTAGCGCTGCACGATAAGGAACATGCGCGAGCAGGGTGATGCGCGGGGCTCTCGTGCACCCACCAGTAGAAGAAATCGGCCAGGAACCTGCCCGGTCGACGGTGGCGGTCGGAGCTAGCTCCGTGGCGCAGAACAGGGGAGAAATGCAAAATTGTCCTGCTCGCTGGGGAAGAGTGGTGGTGAGGCTCGCTGCGGGTTCCGTGGGGAGTTGGCTTGCATGCGAAGCGATTTAGGTTGCTGCTTGGTAGGTCGGGCGGCGTGTGCTCGGGTGGAGCTCGAGCAATGGCGGCCGGAGGGGAAGTTAAGGTGGTGATCAACGACGGACAATCTCGCGTGAATTCCACACGACTAGGACGATGTGTGATGCGTGTGGGGTTGCTGTGGCAGCCGAACAGCGGTCGTCATGGCCAGGATGGGCACAAACATCGAGGCTCGCTGGCGGGCGGCCCTGCTCCCTGTACGCACAATGTTCCTCAAGTCTTCGCAAAGCCGTGTTTCTAGTGTGAGGGAACACCTAGGCGCAATGCTGCTACATAGGCGAGATGTCGCTTCCCTCAATCCGACCACCTCCATCTCGATTCCAACACCAAATCTTCCCTATTCTAATGCAATATTCAAACATAGATTCCCGTCCCGATAATTTTTCAGGAGGAATCCCTCGAGAAATCCATCTCCTCCAGGAATCACCCAAAAGTTTCTATTTCGGTCATCATTCTAAACCAAGATTCTTGACCCAATCGCTTGCATCCTCAAATTTTCCCCTCCCTCTTATAATCTCCAGCGATTCCCTACCCACCATTCATCGCCTCTGCTCGGCGAAAGTTTGCCCAGCTATGGTGGCATCCCAAGAGGAACATCCGCCTCAGCCTCCTCCGCCAGCCCCCAATCCTTCACATAGTCTTCCCTCCACCACTCTTGAAATGCAACTTCAGCAACCGATTCCATCCCCAATCCCAGCTGAAGGAAGAAGTAATCGTCCTTCCACACCTGCCCCAATAGATGATTTGGAGCATGCCTTAATATCCCTCCAGCTTGCCCCAGTAAAACATATCAATGTAGAGGTTGAAGCCCAAGGAGAAGAGCCGGTGGAAGACACTGGTAACAACATCTTGATGAAGATAGCTACATCGGGAGCAGACTCGGCTCCTATCTCCATCCGAGCGGTCCGGGCTGATCTGCAGCGAGCTTGGCAACAGAGGTACTATGCTGTCAGTCAAATTGCTCCCAATCTTTTCATAGCTCATTTTAGAAACATCCAGGACATGATGTTCATTTGGACTAAACAACCTTGGGCAGTCAATAGGAAAATCCTTCTGTTAGAGCTTGTACACCCCTCTAGATTGATGGAGCAATACACCTTTCAATATGTCTATTGCACTCGTGAAAATTTTTGGCATTCCACCTGAGTTCCGGACCCCAAATTTACTCAACACTTTGATAGCCATGATAGGAGAACCTTCAGATCTTAAGCCATCAAATGAGACCCAGCTTGCAAAAAAATCAGAATTCATTGCCACTAGAATCAAGATCTGCATTGCAAATCCTGTTTTAGATAGGCTTGCTCTTAATCTAGGTCAGGCAAGGACCTTCATAGCCTATTTTCATTATGTTAAAATTGCTCCTATTTGCACCTATTGTGCCGGCTTATTTCACCTGGTTAGAGACTGTCTCAAAAGGAAAAAAGATGTTTTCTTTTATCAAGCGGACCCGGGTAATAACTCAGCTCCGCCTTTTAATAAATTTGGTCTTTGGATGACTAACATTAATGCTATCCCAAAAGAAGCAAAGCAAATTCCTGGGAAAAATCCTATAAATCCTCTCCTCTAGAAATTTCAAGAGTATTTCAACTCTGTCACTTCCTCGTTGCCTCCAAACCTACAACAATCTCTTCCCCAACCAATGCAGCAAGACAGTAGTCCCAACAACACGAAACAGTGCCCCCTTCCAATTTTCTGATATCCAACCAACCAATTTTGGTGTCCAAAAATCAAGCTACAGGCTTCGGACCCTGGACCCGAATCCGCCAAACCTTCCGCCCGACTTCACAGCCCGAGAGCCTTCCGAGCAACCGAGAGACACATTAGTCAACAAACGCGGCGACGACATGGTTCAACGTGCCGCGTTCACACCATCCGGTCAAGGACCTACTGTCTTGGCAGGCCCCTTCCCTCGTGCTTGATACCTCTGCTATGGTTGGCCCACACTTGCAGGATGTGCATGTGACTGCTACCCAAGTGCAGCCAATGGACACGGCAGATGACAATTTTGGACAAAAGTACCTTGGGAAAAGCTTCCAACAAGTCCAGCCTCAGCTCGATCCAAATGGAAGCTCTGCTCCATTTCTTTTTACAGGAGATCAAACAGGGAACATAGGACGGGACCATCGGAAAATCCACTCTGCTCCCATTCAAAAAGAGAAAGGGCCAAGCCTCACCCACATCCGGACCACAGAAGATCCCACCCAACTCAAACTCGGACAACCATTCCCCAAGCCTATAAAAAACCCAAGCCTTCACTCTCCCGCCATTGCAAACGCCCCTTCAGCTTCCCAGCTCCCCTCCATAGCCAAATCCTTCCCAGCCACTCATACCAATCAGAATTTAACCAACCCAGACACTCATCCTCGGTGATGGCTCCCGTACGATTGGCATGCATAACCCTGTCCAAAATGCAGAGCATTGCAATGCAGGCAACAATCAAGACAGAGAAACTACACAAACTCATGCACTACCTTCCAAGCCTACTCCAGCACCCTTATAGCCTTAGTAGAGGCATCACTTCCCCACTCGTCCGTCCTGCATTCCCACTTGCCCGTTCCAAACTCCCAGCTCATAGAGGAAGAGGAAGAGCCAACAATGGAGGAAGAGGTCAAGCCCCCACTCCGCCGCACTTGCTCGGACCCCGAGTTCCAATCTCTCCTGCCTTTTCGGAGGAAGGCTCAACAACTTCAGGCCCAGCGAGAAGAGCCAAAGATGAGGGGAGAGTCCTCCCCTCCTCACTCCCTCCAAGAGGCAGATTTAAAGAATCAGCAAGAGAAGATCAAGCCAACCTCCGGGTGGCAAATCGCAATCAGGAAGCTCAAGGAAGGAGGAGAGCTAGATCGCCGGAGGGACCTCTCCGAGCAATGGTGAGCAATCCGATGACTCCCACTCGCATCCGATGCACGAGGACGACCTCGAGCTCGTCGTAGCCGCCGGGACAACCCTGCAATGGGCGAGGCTAGAAATAACAGAAGTCATCCTTTCGGGACTCGATTCGGTTGGTCGGAGGCATACCGATCGTGATGCTCAAAGTGAACCCTCTAATGACCTGCTCTGCCATCTTAGCTGCCTCGCTCATGGCGGCCACATGGCGGAAATTCTGCAGGAAAGGGGTCCGGATGTTTATCCAACTCTTCCTCCTGGGATCACAAGTGATGACATTGCCGCCTCCCTCAAGGCGAGAGAGATGCAGCCTCTTCCTTCGCAGACAGCTAGTCAGCCTGCTGCAAGCTCTAACGTCGACAAGCTCAATGGCGTTCCTCATGGTGTACTTCTTCTTTCCAGTGCTGGGCCCATCTCTGCAGCCGAAGCTCAGCCTGGCAGCAACAACCAAGTTCACTCCGATGATTGTGGAAGAGATCATGGTAGTTCTGAACAGGCCAGGGCGTCGGCCTCAAGGACGCCCGGGAGCCATGAGTCTAATATGCTGGAACTGTCGAGGCACGGGCCGAGCCTTGACAGATCCTACTATCAACCATCCGGCCAGGCTACTGCAGGCAACTAGGGCGCAGGTAATATTCCTTTCTGAAACTAGATCCTCTCGTATTAATAAAGCTCATTTAATTAATCGTTTACATATACATGATGCTTTCATTGTTCTAGCTGAAGGCAATTCGGAGGGCTCTGGCTACTCTGGAATGAAGAAGTAGAAGTAGATGTGGTGCAATCTAGTAGATTCCTCATTTTGGCTAGATGCAACTTCAATAGTCTTAACCAATGCTTTAATCTAGTGTGTATATATGGTGATCCTCATCGCCTTCGGACCCGCTATATTTGGGATGAAATAGCTGCGTTTGTTCTAGCTAATCCTAGTCAGCCGTTCTTTTGTATGGGGGACATGAATGATATTATGAATGCTAATGAAAAGCAGGGTCCCCACCCTGCTAATGCTGCTCGTATTCGAAATTTCTGCACTTATGTTAAGAATTGTGGTTTCTTAGATTTAGGATATAATGGTCCGGCCTTCACTTGGTCGAATAAATGCTACTCTAGTATTCCTACCTTTCAACGTCCGGATCGTTGCCTAGCTAACCCTGAATGGTGTAATCTTTTTCCCAATGCCTTTGTTTATCACTTACCTATGCTCTACAGTGATCATACTCCAGTTCTTACCATCCTAAATCCAAAACCTTTCAAGAATAAGAGACCCTTCAGGTTTGAAAATTGGTGGCTTCAGGAAGATGACTACAATTCCATAGCCAAAAATAGTTGGGATAAAAATTGCTCTAAACCCTTCCACATCAAAACTAAACTTCTGAGTAGAGACATCATTACTTGGCAAAAAAACAAACCTTCCCTCAGGAAACAACTTCAAGACATTGAAGATAAAATAGCTGACCTACAAAGTAAAAAACCTGATCCCAAGATAATAGGTCTTCTCTCTACCCTAGAGCAAAACCACCTCTCCATCTCTTCAAAAATTGCAACCTATCACCGGCAGAGAGTCAAAAAAAACTGGGCCCTGGAAGGAGATAGAAACACCACCTTTTTTCATCAAGCTATTATCAAAAGAAGAAGAAAGAATAGAATTGCCCGGATCAGAGACGAGGCGGGTAATATTGTCAAAGAACCAGATAAGATAGCTCAAGTCTTTGTTAACTATTTCAAAAACATTTTCCACACCCAATTGGGTAACTCTGAGCTTCCCACAGAACACAATCATCAAGTCACTATTCTAGATGAATTTAGCACTTCAATTCCAGAAGAGAAAGAAATTTTAAACATCATTAAGGATATGAAAAGAAATGCAGCCCCGGGTCCAGATGGTCTCAATGTGGCTTTTTATCGAGCGGCTTGGCCCTGGATTAAAGATGACGTTACTAATCTGGTAAGGAGCTTTTACAGTTCAGGTAACTTCCACTCGAAGCTCAAAGATACTAGTATAGTCCTTATTCCTAAAAAGAGTAATCCTATCACTCCCCAAGACTTCAGGCCTATCAGCTTATGTAATGTTATTTATAAAATCATTGCAAAAACCCTGGCTGAAAGAATCAAGCCTCATCTCAATGACTTCATTCATCCTTCCCAAGCTGCCTTCATTAAAGGGCGACGTATTTCTTCTAACATTATTTTGGCCCAGGAAATTGCTCATACTTTTATGCTAAAATCGTGGAAAGATGAAGGTTTCTTCCTTAAATTAGATCTGGCTAAAGCTTTTGACAGGATTGAATGGAGTTTTATAGTGCGAGCTTTACGACGCCAAGGGTTTCATGGTCATTTCATCGATCTCATCTACAATTGCATTTCAGCCCCGGCATTCTCAGTTATTATCAATGGGCAACTTTATGGTAACTTCACCTCTCAAAGAGGGATCAGGCAAGGATGTCCTCTGTCTCCCTATCTTTTTGTTCTGGCTATGAATGAACTTTCCATATCTTTACAAGAAGCTCTACAGAATAAAGCTCTTAATGGTATTACTTTAGGTCCTAATTGCCCTCCAATTCACTCCCTCTTATATGCAGATGACCTCATTATTTGTGGAAAAGCTACTTTAAGCGAGGTCACTAATATCAAAAACATTCTTGATCATTTCTGTGCTCTTTCAGGACAAACTCCAAGCTGGCCCAAATCCTCGATTATGTTCAGCAAAAATGTAAAAGAGGACTCCAAAAATGCAATTAGAAATATTTTCCTGGTTCCAATCATGGATAATAATGCAATCTATCTAGGCCACCCTCTCATAATATCTTACAAGGAAAGATCCAAAGCTTATAACTTCATCCTGACTAAGTTTAAATCTAAACTTACCACTATCAAAGCACATAATCTAAATCATGCTGGTAGACTCGCTTACATCAATTCAGTTTTTGCCTCCATCCCTATTTATTACATGACTAACATCCTTTTTACCAAAAAATCCTTTCAAAAATTAATGCAATAGTCAGGAACTTCTGGTGGGCTGGAGTCAAAGAAGAGGAAATCAAAAATCCGATAAATTTCAGATCTTGGGATGATATCACTCAACCAAAAGTAATGGGTGGTCTTGGAATCAGAAATATGAAAACAGTAAACAAAAGCCTAATTCTGAACACAGCTTGGAGAATAATTCAAAACCATGACCCTTATCTAACTGCAATAATTAAAAGCAAATATTTCCCAAACAAAAGTTTCTGGACTGCTCAAACTAATATTCCCAAAACTGTTTTCTGGAGCTCTATTCTTTCTATACGTCCTGTTCTCCTTCAAAACACTGTGTTGCAGGTATGCAAAGGAAATACAAACATTTGGAATCAGCCTTGGTGTCCGATTTGGGATAAACTGCATGATATTTTAAATACTGACTACAATGCAGGGAATATTCCGAACACAATTGCGGATCTTTGGATGCCAGGAACAAAACTCTGGGATATTAACAAAATTACTCAAGTTTTTGGCACCAATCACCTGCAGGTGATACATGATAATACATGATAACAGAGAAGATATTCTTGTCTGGAAAACTTCAAAGTCAGGTATGTGCTCTTCCAAAGAAGCCTACAAATTCCTATCTTCCCAAAATCAAACTACCACTCCTCAGACAGGAAGCAGGGCCATCCCCAATGACACCCTTCAAACTATGAGGAGAATTTGGAAGGAAAAAGTCATCCCTCCAAAATTAAAAATCTTTGCTTGGAGAATTCTTAGAATGGCCATTGCCACAGGGAAAAGGATGGGCAAATTTATAAAGAATGCCAAAACTTTATGCTACTTATGTGATCAAGAAGAAGATGATAATCACCTCTTTTTTACTTGTCCTTTTGCCCGTGCAGTTTGGTATGCAGGTCAATATGCAATGAAGTCAGATAGCTTACCAGCGGACCTCCAGGGTGTCCAAGCTCAACTAAATTACATCCTCTCCACCGACCCAAGCAAAGAATTTACTCTACACATTCTACTTACTCTTTGGTATATTTGGAAAGCCAGAAATGATTTGAGATTCAATCAGAAAAACTGGAATGTTCAACAAATTTTAGCTATCACTAAAGCGGAGAAAGATTTCCTTCTAAAAGCCAATGATGATATAACTAATGATCCCACAAAAGTGCAAGCAGATAATCAAGAAGTCCATAACAATTCAATAAATATTGCCTATTCTGATGCAGCCTTTCCTGCATATGATATGGCAAATCATTACCCAATCAGAGCAGGACTTGGTTCCTTTATTTCTTGCAGGTTTCAGGACAAAGAAATCCGAATACATGTGCAGGATAAGGCGAGACATGCAGACTCAGTGATCGATGCTGAGGCTCAAGCCTTAAACTTAAGTTCAAAAATTGTAAAAGCTTTACACTTGCAGGATATGACGCTTGTCACCGACAACCAACCATTGATCTCAACTCTTCAAAAGGATGATCCAATCTCAAGTCCAGCAGACTAGAGATTAAGGCCAGTGTTGAGAGAGATTCAAACAAACCTACATGGCCTAAACTGCTCTTTCAAGAAAATTCCAAGATCTCAAAACTCAATTGCTCACAGCCTGGCGAAAGAAGCCTTCCAGCAAGATGTACAAAATCATCTTCACTCAAGTCTCTATAAATGTTGCCATCCGAACCATTCATCTAGATGTCCAATCCTAGCTGAATTGGCTAATGTACCTTGGGGTTCTTATACCCCCATCTCTGTAAACTGCTCTTAAGTTTAATAAAACTTCTTTCCTTCAAAAAAAAAATGTTCCTCAAGTCTTCCATTTATTTACCAAGGTGCCATTCTGACACCTCTCTGTTTTGCTTCCAAAACCCTAGCTCTGCTCAATATTTTCCCATGCCAAGTTTTATACATGATCCTCACATTATGATGAGCAAGTTTTGTTATTAGAAAAAGTTGATATTGTGCCTTGAAAAAGTATTAAAAATTCAGAGATTAAATACATTTTTCTGCCTTCAGGTAATTGTTCTAGGGGTTTGTGCCATGAGAAAAATTACACAAAAATGTCCTAAAATCATGTTTTGAACTTCTTTACAAGGATGTGCAAAAATATCGACATACTTATGTTGAGGATCATTGAGTTTTAACTAGCTAGGTCTAAACTAATCTAAATTTTAAATTTTCCAAACACCCTAGTTCATTATTTCATGTGTTCACTCATTTAATTAGTGCTCAATTCCTGTAACTAAGGTATTGGCATTGTTTACATGCTATTATGTGACATGGGATGTCACAGCTTTGAATCTTGTTGGAGCACATGAATGAACAATGACCCATATCATTGCACTTGAAGCATTGGATATGGTCAAGATTCTTCTTTGTCTTCTCTTGCTTCTTGTGCTGAGGAGCCTTGTTGTTTGGTTGAGGGTTAGGCCTGGTGATGGTTGCTCCCACCTCAAGCTTCTTCACCGTGTTATCACGATTATCTTGGGATGGTTGCACTTGGGCCTCACCCTTCAACCTAGCCACTTCATCTTCAAGTCTCTTAATTTCTAGCTTTAATTGATCATTTTCTTAACCTATGAAGTCATCACAAGGTTCTACACTGATTTGCTCAACATTTGAATGTTGGCTTTTAGAGCAACTTGAGTTAGCACGAATTAATTTAATTAATAACTTTCGTGAGCATGTGCATTTTTGTGTGAGGTTGAGAATATTTTACCGATGTTACCACAATCGCATGAGCCACTTGTAGCATAGCATGTAGTCTTGGAGTATTTCATGAGAGAACATGAGATCTTCATGATCTTTTTGTCATTGTCACATGTTTGCTAGTGAGCACTTCAAGTTGATCCTTGAGATCATCATTCCCTTGCCTTTGAGCAGCTTTACAAGAGGAAGCATCAATAGCACAATTATACTCCTTTTCTAGCTTTTCATATTTACCGATCAAGGAGGTATACGAATTGTTGATTTTCTCATGTTCTTCATGTAGAGTCTTGATCTCTTTTATCTTGTCAATGAGAAAGTCTTCTTGATTCTCTAGCTGCTTTTCTTGCTCTTAAATCCTCGCTGCGAGCTATATGACTTTAAACAAGTCTTTCTTGCTTATGTTGTCGGAAACGAAGTCATCTTCATCATCTTCACTCTCATATTCTTTGTTTCCTTTAGTCATGAGACATGTATTATGATTCTTGGATGAGAGTGAAGTGCTCCGAGAGGTAAACTCTTCACATGGTTGATGGTGCTCATTAGAGATCATTGAGGTAGCTGTGAGCTCGGACTCATGTTTTAGCAATGACTCCATTTGATTGCCTGAGCCATATGTTTCCCAAAGTGTGTTCCAAAGTAAATGGGCACTCGCTTGGTGGCCGTGCTTCTCAAGAATCATGTTGTGCACTTCTGCACTCAAAACACTAGACAAAACGTGATATGCAAATGCTTTGAGATATAAGCATTTCTTTTGTGCACAAGTTAGAGAAGAATTCTCCAAGACATGAGAAAAGTCCATATCTATCATCCAACAACTTTGAGAGCTCATTTCATGAAGGTAGGAAGACATAAGAGTTTTACATAGAGCAAAGTTTTCTCCATGAAAATGGGGTACGTCAAATGAACGTGAAAATATGCAAGGATGTGACATTGTCTTTTCTCCAAGCGGTTAAGCCTAATTAGGAGATTTGGCTCCGATACCAATTGAAAGGACCTTGATGTCGCCTAGAGGGGGGGGTGAATAGGCTAAACCTGAAAATAATAAAACTTTTTTCGTGTAGGTTAGTTCAACGGTCCGAGCTCCTTGTCAACCCGGTCTGTCCTCCTTGCACGAGCAGAACAATGTACACTAGTTCAACTCGGTTTGACCTACTTGTCGGGTCGGTCGGACCGCCTTGCACGGAACAAAAACAAGTCGGTGTCCAAATTGAATCCTAGCTCAAACCAAAACTTGAGCTGATGCTCCTAAGGTTTTCCTTAGCACATACACAAAGTATCCGCGCACAAATGCGCCCACCAAAGTAGATCGAAGCGTAAGCACAAGTATAAGCTAGAAAACAGCAAGAAAGACGAGAGACAAAGACACACGAATTTGTTTACCAAAGTTTGGAATCATCCCAAGGCGATCCCTATGTCTCCGCTTGAGGAAGCTTGAGCTGCTCACCGGCACGGTCCAAGCCGAATCTCTTTCAACCACTTCCCTCAATCCATTATCTTGATCTTTTTCACATTGGAGGCAAGATCACATCCCTCACAAACTTTCCCAAGGATCACCACAAGCTTGGGAGCTCTAGGGCGACGCCTAGCCGTCTAGGAGGCTTCACCTCCCGGAGTAACAAATGAATCACGAGTTGTTCGACGTAGCTCAAAGTGCTCAAGGCTTAAGATTTTCTCAGTAGTGGTCACACACTCAAATCGCTCAACCCAGCTAAAAGATTTAGCTCAAATCACTTGGATCTCACAAAGAGAGGTTGGAGAGAGTTCAAATGGCCGTTTGAATGCTATAGAGTCGGGCAAGAACCAGCAGTAACCAAAGGGAGTGGTGGAGGGCAATTTAAAGGCTGTTTGGAAAACTAGCCATTGGAGCTGCCAGGCTTAAGGCGGCTCTGATCGCCTTGCGCTAGCAGCCAACCAATATCCTGACGCAAAAACATTCAGAAACTTGATTGCTCATCACACTCAAACTAACTATGCTTCACTTCTAAGGCCAAAAACTCACCGACCTAGAAAATGACCCCGCAAAACGTCGTTCAAGGCGGTCCGACCTCCTTGACAGGACAACTTGACCGCCATGACCTCGCGCAATAGGGGGTTTGGGGTTTAGGTCACTCGGATTGGTTTCTCTATGAGATTTTGAGAACTTTGACATTGTCCTTCAACACATGTTGCATCCCTCTTGATAGTACGATGTTCCTATACTCAAGAATTAGATAAAAACAAGCTTTCTTCCACTTGAGCTTGACAAAGCCATATGTCGAACTACTTCATATTTTGCTTCTTGAGGGCTGACAATAATTCTTCACGTGAGCATTATAAACCTTGAGCTGATGACCATGGTTTTTCTCATTAAATAGACAAGACACCCGTATTTTATAAATATGGTGTTACCTTTTCTTTTTTATTCTTAAATAATTGACATTGGAAATATGCAATCCTCCATGGCCTTCTTGATTAATTGGATTCACCATCCACTTGGCCTTCTCCACCACAAGGTTCTTCGGTGCCAAGCCTCTTGCTTGCCCTTCTCTAACGTATGGTGCATCGTAGCTAAGTCCTTGTTAATCCTTCATCAACTTACCATCATGGTCCACACATTTCTTTTTACCATCCATTTTCATGTTGTATTGATTTTTGTTGTGATATGTGTTGATATCTTGAATATAATTCCAAGAGTTAAGCCACCAATATTTGTATGGTGACAATTTCAATAACCAATATGTGACATATCATCCAAGCTTCATTTTTCTTTGTGTGACACATGGCATAAGATCTTCATTATAGATCATCCATGTAGCTTCATCTTCGTCACATTCTTTGTCATACAACATACAATAATATGCATGTAGAATATCCATATACATCCATGTCTTGGTACAACAATGCTCATAATAAATTTACAAGACATTTTCCTGTTACAACTCAATAAATTACATTAGCTTTTTAATCGTGCTGTCATCAAAACACCAAAACCCGCTAGGGGGCCTAGATGCACTTTCACCCATGCAGGGTGAGTTTGCCTCCTCCACCACGGCCGCTGCCGCTCATCGCGAGCTATTTTGCCATAGTCGCTGGCGCCGAGGCAGAGCGAGCTCTGCCGGGCGCCAGCCATGGTGTCTTTTTTTTAGATTATGGGAGAGAGGTTGAAGATGAATTTAAGGGCATTTTGGTCATTTTGAAAAAATAGGTGCTGAAATGACGTGAATGGCAAGTACGAGATTGACTTTGCAACTCAATGGCATCTACGGGATAAATGTTTTTGCAATGGTAGATTCAAGATTAATCAAATTTGCAATGGTATCTAATGAAAACATGGGCCAATGTGCTCTGGAAAACCACGCAACTGCCCTGAGTTTCCGCCCTACACTTTGAGGGTCAATTGCCCGCATACCACTCATAAGCGTGACCAACTCCCCAACACCATTACAAAATGAACCATCTCCCCAATACCATCCGTAAGTCCCTCTCACACTCCCGGATACAAAATATCCACTCAACAGTAAAATCTCTTCCCTTTTACCCTTCCCTTATTTTCACCATGCAAAATTTGTCCGTGACCCGGGCGGGCCTTCGTGGATCTAGGCGGTGGCTGGACGATGGCGGTGGTTGCTTGGCGGCGTGCAGGCGCTGCGCCTGCGGGTGTGCGCTACGGGCGTGCTTTGAGCTGAAGTGAAGGAGCTGACTGGAGCAGGGCAATGGAGGCCCCAACATTAGAAGATGGTGCGGCTGCGGCGGGCAACAGCTACGGTAGCAACATGGATGAAGCAGGGAGCAATCTATGCATCATCCAAAGGTGAGTTCAATTTTGCATTGCAATATTTTTTGTTTGAGTAAAGTATAGCCAGATAAATTAATTGGTGTACTATGTACAGGAATGATTCACAACCAAAGATGGAAATCGGTTGTAGAGTTCCCGCATACACTCTGTATTTGGATGACGACATTGCAACAGATCGACCCACGGATCGTGATTCCGGAGGTGTTGTTTAAGCAGACACGTGATAGTACAACAATTGGCCAACTTTATATTACAACATGGAGAAGAAGTTCATAATTTACATCGAGTTTATTTAAGTTGAAAGCAGCGGAAGTTAAACAAGTTCAAGTTTAGCGTAGATACGTCTCGACAATTATACAACAAAATGTGATAAATATGAGCCCATACGGATTATCACGTAGCCAAGCACATTTTATTGCGGCGAGGCTAGGCTCCTAGTGGGAAGTCCAGCCCTCCGGAATCTGCATATCCCAGGGCATAACACTAATAGGACATTCTAATGCATCACCTGAAACAAAAACAATAAAGGCTCAAAGCTTGAGTAACTAGAGCTCAGCAAAGACCGACCCGTCAAAATGGCACTCTAAGACCGATGCCTAGACATGCAAAGCTCGGTGTGTAGCTGATGTTGGGAATAAAGGAGCGGCTAAGACATTGATCCTTACTTTCATGATTTTAGCATTTATTATCTCGTACATAAAATGACAATGATATTAGCATCATGAAAGATATAAATACTGTAAAGCATATATAAGTATCATCATAAGCAACCATAACTAAAGTATAGTCCAAGTTGTTAACTACGATGTGACTCGGTTCACAAGCTCATACTTATTATCGTGCGGGGCAACAATACATATTGATTAATCACCGGCTGGGAAAACCCGAGGTACACGACATACGCATCATTTAAGAACACGTATATCAACCGTTCACCATGACATCCTACAACTTTGTCGAATCTCAAATCCTCGAGTGGGCAGCCGTTCAACGAGTACCTCATGTACCTGTCCATCGCAACGGATCGTACAACCAAGGATTCGGGTATCCTACGCCATTACAAGTTGTTAAGGTTACATAGGTCTACTAGTTCCCATAAACTAGCATGCACTCGGTGTTGTTCAATACTTGCTCAAGCAGGGCCAAAAACGACATGATCCTTAACCGATGACAAACGGGGCTACAACCTTGCAAACCATGTCCTCGCAAGTCACATTTGCTTGCCCTTTCCACTACGAGCCCCGTCCACGTCTCAACTTTTAGTTGTTTACACGAATGATCTTTCACCTTGCGAGACAAGCCCTATCCAGGCCCTTGCCTTCGCTCTTTCCCAAACAAACTTGTTCGGTCTCAAAGTTAACTTTTCGAGTAAACATGTCAGAACGTAGCATTTAACCATAGTAACCTCGTAACTACATTTAAGTGTAGCAGGTTATCTATTGAACTACCCATAACAATATATCATCTCTAACATGGGTCATATTGGGAAACAATGCAGGTGGGTTTCGTACAACACCTACACTTAATGCACAAATACCCTAAACATCTACTAGGGACATACTACTGAAAAGAAATCACTTAAAAACTGGAAGGATGCACCGGAGCGTGCCTTGTGCCTACGCAACAAAGTTAGTAGCTTCGAGTTGCCGGGTCTTGAGTTGATTCCTTCTAAAGATCCTTAGCCGACAATTCGACGTTCCCTAAATTTAATGGGATGTCAATGTCGATGATAAAAAGAAATGCAACAATATTGTCGATGCAAATGATCAATGACACAACCATAGCTAGGTTACATACATAATTCTTGAAGACATATGCATGAAATATGAAATTTATTTTGAAGTGAACCTATCATTTTATGTGACTTTCATATGAGTTTGCAAAACGAAACATGATTATGTGCATAAAATTGTTATGGAAACCTAGCAAGCTCTTCTGTCCTACTTATATAACAGGAAGGAGTGACCTGAACTATTTATGCATGCTAAATTTTGAATTTAAAAGATGCACAAATTATTCATAAACAAATATACATGTTATGCACAAATTAACTACTATCATACACTCATGGAGAAACAAGACCAAAGGATCACACTATCAAAAAGAGAAGGTAAAAGGGAAAAAAAAGTTGGGTTTGCAATTTTAGCATAAACCAGGAATTAACTATGAATTAATATGGTTTTGGATGATCTGATGATTCCAGGAAAAGCTATGAGGAAACACTGATTAACAACAGGACTAGTAGATAGATAAATGCACAGGGAATCGAACAAAATTGTATTTGCTATTTTTGGAGTTCTAGATCAATAGATATGATTTTTGGAAGTTTATTGTTTTTTCTGGAATTTTATTTCGGAAAAAATGGATAATTCAAGAACTCAACCAATAAGAATGAGGCCACACCGTGGTCCACAAGTTTAGGATCCAGGATGACCACAGCCAAACGAGATCACGGCCGAGACACCCCGCAGGACAGCCCACGGCGGGAGATTTTGGCCCACGTGCCGATTAATTTCTTTTTCAGTTTCCAGGAATTGATATAAATATCTGAATTTCTTTTAAACTTCAAAAATTCATAAACAATTCCTTGAAGCTCTGAATGCAGCAAAACCAATTTTGTTGTATTCCGTATTACCTACCCTATTTAGTGATGGCGTTAGTTTGGCAAGATCAGAGGCAAGTTAAATAAGTTAATTTCCTTTTCGAAAATGCTAGGTTAATTCTTAATTAATTGTTGGACAATATTTAATCTTGAATCTTGGCATGCATGATTCCAGAGCATATGAGCTATTACCATTGGCCACTCAAGTGCATATTAACCTAGCCATTGCAAGGTATATTGTTATTCTTTTGGTAACATGAAATGATGATCATATTGCTTCATGGGAATTAATGAAATAATTATGGTTTAATGATCACAAGACAACAACCAACCCTCACCAAACCCTAGAGCTTAGTTGTACTCAGTAATTTCGCAACTTTGATAAATTCGCACATGTTCCATCATATGTTTATTTTCGTGTTTTCGCAAAATAAAACATCACTCTTGCATCATGTAGCTGCGAGAGGCAAATGCGGTGACCAACGAGGAGGAGTGAGTAGCCGCTGCTGCTAGTGACCCACCTGCTCGAGCTCAAGATTAAAGCAAGCCCTAGTGCACAACCTATGTTTAAGTCTTTTCGTTTTATCACTATGAATGTAGGTGCGTTTTGTGCATTAGGTTTATAGGAGTTGCAATGAAAACCTAGTATGCGAGTAGGACTCTGTTGAACCATGTTGGATAGCCATACGTTAGTTGCTTCCTTAATTAGCACGACGATATGATGAGTGGTACGGAGACCACTCGTATAGTATAGATCTATCACACTGGACACGATGATAGGGATTGTTGAGAAAGGAATGAAATTGGAGGTCGGACGGGCAACTTAGGTGAAACGGAAGGACTGATATGTCTTCAAGGTGGTAGACTCGTCTATGCACACAAGGACCACATCGTGTCCGACCCATGTGCATAAGTTTGTACGTATCGCTTGCATGTTGTTATTTATGGGCCCAGTAAATTGATGTACCGACGGGTGCTACGAGGTTGGGCAATACCTATCTCCGGGTGGATGTCGGGAGAGTGCGAGAAGGGAGCCATCCGCTCACGGTTGACGTCTAGGACGGCTACGTATTGAGGGACCCTTGGTCGTAGGAGGTGGATTTGAGTCGGCTGAGTGGTGATCGAAGCGAAAGGTTGTCTCATGCTACTTCGGGAAGCACGTATGTGACGTGGAAACAGGTTTCTCTGTAGGATGTAAATCGATTCGAATTGCTGCCCCCTCATAGTATCGAGTACCGCTTAGCTTTGGAACATTGTAATAAGAGCAAATAGATGTTGATGATGATTAAGTTGTTGTATTGCTTATTGTTGACGTCAAAAGTCGTCGACACACCGTCGTCCGGAGAGTCCACCGAAATTCCAGCTGACGCAGAATCCTGTGCTCCCAACGGACCGGCTCAACTCGCCGATGTTCGTGTGCGCTGGTGCGTGCGGATGGTTTTCCTGCAAACCAACAAAGACAATAAAAGAGTGTAAAATTCCAGGTCATCGGCCCGGATAGACCGATGTGCAGCCATGGCCGATCACGGCGTAAGATAGACAAAATCGGCCATGAACGAGAGAACAGCACGGCCCATCCATTTATGTATTAAATGTTAGGCAAACGAACTGTGGTACAAACGATACGAAATCGGCCGATGCTATAACATGCGATCGGTGGCTAGCAGCCGATTTCGTCGGTAAACGACCAAATCATTAAGACTTTGCAGGGATGTGTTATCGAGTACAATGTAAACAGAGCAATTATTAATAGGATGTAATTAGTTTGGTAGCAAGAGGATAGTTTAATCATCAATCAGATCCGTGAATCGGCCGATCGGGTATGCGGCCGATTCTGCCATTGATTATATCGGTGAATTATTTAGCTCTGTCCAAAGGTATAATGATGATCAATAAGATCATACTTAGTAACTCGGGTTCAAAAGCAGCTTTAACAGGTTTAGCATTAATTAAACATAAAACAGCTTAATGAACGTGATAAGCAATCGGCTAAACACTCCGAAAGAACGAGTAAGACAACTACAACCACACGGATCCCAAATCGACCGATCGCTCCAACAGGACAAGTCAACCGATGGCACGCGGCTGGACCGAGTCTAACGACGCGCACGCCCGGCCGATTCGGGACAAGCACAATCATAAACGTCTTAACTATGAAAGTAAGTCTACACCCTAGCCAATCGGCTGCATGCGTCTAGGACAAGTCAACTATCGCAAAGGCAAACACAGGACACGTCAACCGAATCTGCACGGTCGAATCGGCCAAGATGTAGAAGAATTCTCATAGCGGCTATCGTGACTCGAACGACCGGATCCGAGCCAATCGGCGCCGTGAGTAAAGGCTGGAACGGGGAGGCGGGACAAGTCAAACTACCTCCACCACGAGCCCGGACCAGGTCAACTTGACTCCTCCCGGCCGATACTCACTACGCCGATCGAAAAACAGATCCGGTCGCCGGATAACTAGCAATTAAGCCATCTAATTACGAACAATGCGCCGAGAACTAGACGAGCATAATTACCTTATCAAGCCAACGTGTCGTCGACCGGAGCCCCGAAGATCCCCGCGAAAACAGTAAAGACTTGACGAGAAAATTAGGGTTTGGCGATGCGCCGAAAGTTGTATTGGATGTGAATCGAGTTTACATGTTACATCCGAGTATGTATTTATACTCGGCACAAAGAATCCTACTCGGACCCTCTTCGGGCCGATTTCCTAACTCGACTAAGATCTTTTTCCAAAATTAAACTATTATTTCTAATTTTACAACGTGGGCCGGGCCCATCAATGTTATGCTCATCCGTTGGCGTTCGCGCACGATTCCCGGGAGGTACGCGCCTTTTACTCTCCCAAGCGGCCGTCGGCCTTCCGCTCACCGGCCTTCTTTTGCCCTACGATCGCCGACAATGGGTCCCTTGGTCAAAAACCGGCGTCAACACATGTCCCCCGATCCGGGGTATGCAACGCATGCGTCGGACCGATTTATCCTCTTTTACCGCGCCGGTTTTATCGCCCGTCACTTCTCCATAAAACCCAGGGCCACCCCTGGTCATTCCCATCTGTTTCTTCTCCTTGGCTTTCGTCTTCATCTGTCCTAGCGACCTTTGCCTTCTCGAGCCCTTTCAACCTTTCACCGCGCCGCCGCCGTCTTTTCTCCTCCGGCGACCATGAATCCTGCTCATTGCTGTCTGCTGCTGCTGCCGCCGCCGACCGCGTCGTCGCTACCACCAACGCCGTTCCGGAGGTAATATACATTCGAGCATCTCTCTTTTCTACCTTTGCAATTTTCTTCATATTCTTGTTCTTGTTCATTTTCACGATCTATTTCCTTTCCGTTCCGTTTCTCATTTTAGCCCTATTCCTTGTTTTTAGGAGATCCGGAACCAAGTCGCCATCCCATCCAATATCCCCACTCACTTCTTTTTGGGCCCCATGGGTGATCCCGACCCCACAGATCTCATCCGTGCCGAAACGAACCGGGTCCCGTTTCGGCAACGGTCTCCTTTACCGACCGAGTGGGCCAATAGTTTTAGGTCATGGCCGACTCCCGTCGCCGGATGGCGCGATTGGTATAACCGAGTATCGGCCGTCCATCGGCAAGGTTGGGCCAATATCGGCATTGCCCACGTCATCAAACTCTCTTTGGCCGATCACCACAAGAACGAACCGTTGCTGGTGGCAGCTTCTTACCTGCGGTCGGATGCCTTGAAGCTGTTTCATGTTCGGCCACGGCCGGCTACCATGACCCTCCTGGACACGGTCATGTTGGCCGATTTGAATGTCACAGCGGAGGCCACCCCGGACGCCATCCGCATTAAGTCCTCCCATCGGATCAACCCTAAGGACACCAGGGGTTGGAAGAACTACATCCGGACCTACAACAAAGGGCATGGCTCGGTCGATCGCCGCGAGCACGTTGCCTTCCTCAACATGTGGCTTGACCACCTTTTCTTCCGTGGGGTCGGCGTGAGCCCTACAAACAACTTCCTGCCGATGGCCGATGTACTCGGCCGACGGCCATGCCCTCCCTATGGGCAAGTATCTTCCGGGATCGGCCTACCTCCTTCTTCACCAGGTCTCGGTGGAGTTGCGCTCCGGCCGATCGGTCAAGAACCCGGGAGGCCCTTGGTGGTTCATCCAAATGTGGTTGTCCCTTCATACCACCAAAGCCATCGATCCGGACCTCGGTGTCCTCACCTTCCCCGGCAATCATGCCGAATCGGCCACGCCCGATCCAGCCGATGTATCTCTTTCGGGAAGCGTTGTCCATGGCACCGGGGCGGCCATGTCGGATGACACCTTGGCATATTGGTTCGCCGCCCTCTACAAGGGCCTCAACAACGAAAGTACGGATTGGTACCCGTACATTGATTTCTTCGAGAAGGGGTATGACACTCCTTTCTCGATCGACCCCACCTTCCCGACGGCCGACGCGGAAGCGGTCAAGATCTTCACCACCTGCCTCCGCCCCTGTCTGCTGCCGACGGGACTCATCGCCGGGAGCAAAGCTTTCTGCTCCTATGAGTTCTACCACCCGTCGGTGGCGGCCCGCCAACTCGGTTTCGCCGGTTACCCCCAGCCTCTTCTATGTGGGGCAAATAAAGGCGCGAGCTACCGTCGACAACGCCATTCGGTGGAATTGGCTCGTCGGCCGCACCGCCGATGTCGTCACCGGCGACTTAGCCGGATTTTCCCGGCGCCCCGAAGTACTCGCCTCTTTGACCGTTGGTGGGGCGAGTGGAACCGGCACCTCCGCGGCCGGAATACCGCCTCCTTCTTCTCCGGCTTAGTCCTGAGTGAAGCTTTCGCCGAGGTATGTGTAATCGATTTATTTTATAAGGCCGATTTTGTAAATGAAATCGGCCACTCCAAATGCTCACCCTTGTATATTCTTTTCGATCGGACACGGAGGAGCCGCCGACCCGGAGTATCGATGGCCGGCCGATTGCATACTTAATGCCGAGCCCAATTGCTCCAAATATCGGCTTCACCGATCGCACTCCCGCCTAAGCTTTTGCGGCGATGAGTCGAGGGCACCAGCTGCCCGCAAGGCCAAGACTAAAACGGCCGTCCCCAGCAAGAGAAAGGCTAACGTGCCGGCTGCGGGGCCGACTCAAGCCCTAAAGCGACACCGCGCGCCGGTGAAGCAGCACTGTACGCCCGTCCGACCCGGACTATTTCGATGATCCATCTCCGCCGCGTCGAGTTATTATTGCATGATTGCTGATCCCTTTTTCACTTGCATATGCTTGTCTAACTATGAGTTCTTAGCGAGGAACCGGCGGTTCTTCCTCCTCGGGCCCGGACTCCAACACCCGACGAGGCCGATCCGCTCGTCGACTCCTCCACGGGCCGGGACGCCGATTCAAACAGCTCCGGATCTCGAAGTCACACCAAGCCGAGGCCGATCCAAATCCTGCGGAGAGTTCAACTCGCTTGGATCGGCCTGCGTCTTCCGAGGTCGCCGCCGAAGTTGAACAAGCGGCCCATGTGTCGCCCATCGCTTCCCCCAAAGACACTATTGCTTGTCGAAGAATCGGCCGGCCAGGAGCCGCCCGCGGCTTCTCCTGTAAATACTGCTGCCGATGAGCCGGCCGATGAGCCCGCCGATCTCGAACAAGCTGGCCATATGCCCGATGCTGCCTCCGAGGGTGCCGCCGATGAATGGGGATCGGCCGGCCGAGAGCTGATTGGAACACACGATCCTGCTGGTTCCATGGCGCAGCCGATAGACGTCCGGCCGCTTCGCATCGACGCTTCACGGGTTTGTTTTTACTATCTCCTTTTTGATTCACCGCTGTTCATTAGCTTCATTTTATTTCTCTTGGAATTTCGGGCGCTCAGCTTCCCTCGTCTGCGCCGATTTTGGTATCGGCTTCTGGTCTTACCACCATGACCGAAATCGCGCGCGAGGCTTGAGGCTTCTTCGGTTGATCGCTTGGTGGCCGACGCCCACCCCATAAGGGCCCGGTACTTGGAGGTCCGGACTGAGCTCCCGAGAGGATGTTCGCGATGCTCGCACCGTGTGGCATACATGGAGTACTGGCGAGATGGACTTCACCCGTGCCCGGCAGCGTCCGGCTCGCCACGCGGAGCAGCAGCAAGCCGCGTTACTTGCCGAGGAATCCATCAAGCGTTCGAGGAGGAGGTTCGGAAGACCCGGGAGATGCAAGAGCAACTCTCAAATCGGCGGGATGAACTGCAGGTAGTCAACCAGGAGATTGCCGATTTGAGAGCATCGCCGGCTCTCAAGGAGGAGGCGGCGGCGGCCTTGGAAGCCACTATTGCACGGTTGTCGAGCTGACGTGGCGGCTCGGCAGAAGACGACGGACGAAGCAATTCAAGCGGCCGAGAAGATGGTTGCTGCAGCTCACGCCGATATCGGCTCCATCGAGGATGACCCGTCGGTCATGGCCAAACTCGACTCCATGCTGGCCCGCGCACTATCTCGCCGTCCAAGACTTCTTGTCCCGTGCCGAGGCCGTCGATTATGCTTAGGTGTAATAGGATTTTGGACACAATTTGTTGTTAATATTTTTCGCACTAAGGGCGATATACAATCATATCGGCCATCCGAAGGCGACGTTTAAACATCGGCTAATTTATCGGTTACTTCTGTATTTTACTTTCACATTTTTTGGGCTAAGGGCGATACTCCCGAGTATCAGCCATCTCAAAGCGATGTGCATCGACATCGGTTGTAATCTCTTTTAGACCGAACACTATGAGTTAATCCAAATACTAGGATAATACTGCTTCAAATACTTTCCATTAAGTGCTCGGCCGAATTCTTCCCCTTCTAACTCTTTCAAAATATATGCATTACCCGGTGCCGATCGGCTAATCAAATAAGGTCCTTCCCAATTAGGCGACCATTTACCAAACCGATTGTCTTTCACACCGATCGGCATCCTAAGCTTCCGGACCAAATCGCCCTCTTTAAACTGTTTACTGCACAACCTTCTTATCATAATGGCGGGCAACCCTCGCCTTATTCTGCTCTATTTTTTCCAATGCATCCAGCCGATTTTGTACTACATCTTCTAATTCATCCATCATCAAACCGTAGTACTTGATCGGCCGAAAGTTTTTGTTGCAATTCAATCCTCCTGGAGCCGATAGTCTGTCTCCCATGGCAGCACGGCTTCGTGCTCATATACAAGTTGATACGGCGCGACTTGCATGGCCCCATGCCGTGACATACGATAAGCCCACAAAGCGTCCATCAATTTCATGTGCCACTTACGAGGATACTCTTGTATTTTCCGCTTGATCAACTTGATCGGACTCTTATTTGCCGCTTCGACTTGGCCATTGGCTTGGGCATAATATGGCGATGAATTAATCAACTTAATCCCCATCTCCTCAGCAAAAGATTGAGATTCGTCCGACGTGAATACTGATCCCTGATCTGTTGTAATTGTTTCTAGAATCCCAAATCTGTAAATGATATGCTCTTTAACAAACGTTATCACGTCGACTGTCGAAACTTTACGATAGGGCGCTGCTTCAACCCATTTTGTGAAGTAATCTGTAGCTACCAATATGTACTGATGCCCTTTGCTCGATGCTGGATTTATCCGGCCGATCATATCCATGGCCCAACCTCCGAACGGCCAAGGTTTGATTACTGGATTCATAGCCGATGCGGGCGCCCTCTGTATAGGCCCGAATTTACGGCAGTCTTGGCAACTCTTGTAATATTTGAAACAATCGGCCAACATTGTCGGCCAGTAATAACCAGCTCGCCTTAGCAGCCACTTCATCTTATGGGCCGATTGATGCGTTCCGCAAATCCCATCATGTACTTCGCTCATTACCACTTTTGCCTCGGTGTCATCAATACACTTGAGAAGCACCCCATCAATTGTCTTGAAAAATAGTCGATCATCCAACAGAACATACTTCAAAGCTTTATATCTTATCTTCTTATCTCGTAGGTTGGGATGGATTGCTCAAAAATTTTCGAATTTCCGAACGCCAATCGGCTTCTTCAATATCAGCTATCTCTAAGCTGTTTTCGGCGAGCCGATATCCGGATGCTAGCTGAGCCAAGTTATTTGCTTCAAAATTCTGCTCTCTTGGTATATGTCTGACTTTAACACACTTGAACCTTTTCATTAACTTCGGCACTTTCTATGATATTGCAACAATATTTCATCTTTACACTCATACTCATCGGCCAGTGACTCACAACCAACAAGGAATCTCCGAAAATTTCCACAAAATCAGCCCCGGCATCGATGAGTAATTCCAATCCTTTTAATACCGCCTCGTATTCGACTTGGTTGTTGGTGTACGCCTCCACTGTAATAGAGTATCCACGTACTGCCCCCGAGGCGACACAACAACCAAGCCGATTCCACTTCCTTCTTTGCAAATCGAACCATCAAATAACACCGTCCATGGCACTCGGTTCAACATATCTGGCCGAGTGTTCACCGTGTTGCACCACTAAATCAGCCAATACTTGTGCTTTCACTGCTTTGGCCGATTCATAGCCTAAATCAAACTCCGCAATTGCCAACATCCATTTGCCCAACCGGCCTTTGGGGACCGGAGCCGATAGCATATACTTTACGACATCGGCCTGGCAAACGACGAGTACATTCTTCGACCAACGAGATAATGCCTTAATTTCGTGCATGAAAAATACGAGACAGAGACATAACCTTTCCACTTCGGATACCGTGTTTCTGCATCAATCGGTTTGCGGCTGAGATAAAATATGACCCGCTCTTTTCCCTCCTGCTCTTGAGTCAATGCTTGAGCCGATGCACCTATCATCAGCCGATAAATATAACTTAAAGGGTGTGCACGACTTTGGCGGAACCATCACTGGTGGGGACACCAAATATTTCTTGATATCTTCTAAAGCCTTTTGATGGATCGGCTCCCACCGAAACTCTTGACTGGCCTTGAGCTTCAATAATGGCGTAAACACATCAAGTCGGCCGGACAAGTTTGAGATAAATCGCCTAATAAAATTAATCTTGCCGATCAGGGACTGGAGCTTCGTCTTGTTCGTCGGCGGTTCCAACTTTCCGATAGAATCAATACTCTTAGGGCCGACTTCAATTCCCTTTTCATGCACAATAAACCCCAGAAATTGTCCAGTTGAGACACCAAACGCACACTTGAGCGGGTTCATCTTCAATCCGTATTGTCTTGTCCTCTTCAACACTTCCACGAGATCAGCCACATGACTTCCAACCGATCTTGATTTCACCATGACATCATCAATATAAATTTCCACCAATCGGCCGATCAAATCGTGATATATAAAATTCATGGCCCTCCGATACGTGGCATCAGCATTTTTAAGCCGAAGGCCATAACAACCCACTCATATAATCCCTACGCCCGGGGCATCCGAATGCCGTTTCGATATATCTTCCTCGGCCATAAAAATCTGATTATACCCAGCATTTCCATCCATAAAGCTCAAAATCTTGTTGCCGGCGGCTGCATCAACCAACAAATCGGCGTTTGGCATTGGATACTCATCTTTCGGAGTTGCCTTATTCAAATTCCTGAAGTCAATGCAGACCCGCATCTTTCCATTTTCTTCTCCACCGGCACAATACTAGAAACCCACTCCGCATATCGGCATGGCACTGATGAAGCCGGCTTCATACAATCCGATAATCTCTTCTTTGACGGCTTCATAATACCTAGGGTCAATTTTCCGAGCCCCACGCTTATATGGTCGATATCCGGGTTTAGTGGGCAACCGATGTTCAACAATCGATCGGGCTGAGTCCAGGCATCTCGCTATAATCCCAAGCAAAACAATCCTTAAATTCTTCCAATAAAGCCCCCAATTCACCTCTTACTTCTTTACACAATTTCTTGCTAATATATGTCGGCCGAGGCTTGTCTCCATCCCCTATATCCACTTCTTCTAATTCATCGGCCGACACAAAACCGTGGCCTAATTTCCCGTCTTCCGGTTCATCAATCGGCCGACTCACCATGTCTTCGGTGTGTATATCGATCGGCCGATTGTCCGTCAATTCTCCTGTGGGGCCCATCGGAGCAGCCGGGGGTACCGACCCCCGGTCACAATAACTCCATCATCCGTGATGTTTATGGCCTCCGCATCCCAATACGTGCCCGATAAACAAGGCAAGCTCTCTAGACCAGCAAACTCGAAATCGGCGGTTGCAACGGTTACGGACTTATCGGCCCGCACGATTTCGACCTTGTTGCCGACCCATTGAATCAAACAACTGGTGCATGGTTGAGGGGATGCAACAATTGGCATGAATCCAGTCTCTCCCTAACAAAGTTGTGTATGCACCTTTCCCGTCAATGATGAAAAAAGTGGTGGGTATGGTTTTGCTGCCCACGGTGATCTCCATTATTGCGGCCCCACGCACATCTTGGCTTCTCCCGCTGTAATCCTTGAGCGTCGGATTAGCCCTTATCATTTCTTCCGGCGTCTTCCCGAGCTTGCGGTATGTAGTAATCGGCATGACATTGACTGCCGCTCCTCCGTCGACCAACATTTTCCTCATCGGCGACCCATTGACATAGCCGCTAATGTATAATGCCTTGAGGTGCAAATGATCGGAGTTGACCGGCTTATCAAATACCGTTGATTCCGGCGTCCACAGAATCTCCGAAGTTTCCCCAACTGGTTCTTCTTCAGCCGAATTTTCATCGGCCGATCCGACAATCCTGGGCATCGGTGACATCATATTCACCGCGGCTTCGGCCGGACCACTGAGACTGCACTTTCGGCCTCCATTGCTTCTTGGGCTTGGGCTCATCATCTTGGTCATCTCTGTAATGGCGTCCACCCTTGATTTCCCGACAACGCATTCTTTGAAGCCTCCTCTTTTGGGTTTCTCTGAGCAAACCACTAGGGCACCACTGACCTTCGTTCTCGGTTTGATCACCTCTCGAATCTTCATGGTATTGGTAATCGAACTCTTCTTCATCATTGATTGGCCCAGATCGATCGTGAACAGAGGTTCTCTTTGGCACTATGTATCTTCGCTCATCATATCTGCGATTACAGCCGATTGTTCTTACGGGGGCCGATTGTTGTAATTCGTAGTCGCGATCAATCGGCCGTCCCCGGTAACTTGATGACCCGCCATCACGATACTCTTTCCGGCCGGTGCACTGCGGGCAGTTCTCGATAGATGGAAGTTTCATGTTTTGGTCCCAGCGATGCTGAAAGAAAGGACAATCCCGAGTGTGGGTCAAAATCCTCTCGGCGGATCACGCTTTGCCTGTATTGCTGACTTTGATCGATAGATTCTGTTCAAGTGCCATCTGATTTCTTTCTTCCCTCTCCCTCTTCCTCTCATATCGGCTTATGAAACCAGCTGATCCACCGCCGATGGTATTGATGTACATCGCATTAGCCGGGAAAGGGTGCCCATCAACTTTCATCTTCTTCTTTACATCAGCTGCTCGTAATACCCCACTGTCAATTGCCTTCTGGATCTCATCTCTCATAGCATAACAATCAACGGTGTTATGATGTGAATTTCCATGCCACTTGCACCACTTAGCCATTTTCTTCAATTCCTCCGGCGTAGGAATTTTGTGATGAGGTGAAAGCTGAATTTTCTTTTCCAGCGACGGCTGATCAAATATCTCGTCGGCCTTAGATAAATCAAAATCATATTTTCTCTCCTTAGGATTGACATGCGGAGAAAATATCGGCCGTTTGTTATTAGTCCACTCAACTGCATTAATTTCCTCTTCATCATCTTCACCGTCGAAATCAGCATAAGCTACCCGATATCGCCGATTCCTGGTGAGTTGGAGATTTTCTTCCTGGCCAACTGCCCTTCGTGTCGCGTGTGCCAGCCCATCAAACTCATGTGGGGTAAACTTCTCTTTGATGTTGGAGAATAACCCCGCATAAGCAATTTCGACCAAGCTGTTGCTCTGTCGGGTTCAGGTTGTAGCATCGTCCCCTCGAGTCCTGAACCTCCGTATATAATCAGCTACGATTCCCCGGTTTTCTGTTTTACTGCCATTAAATCGGACAAACTAAGCTCGGTGATGCCCGTAAAAAGTACGAGTGAAACCTTTTCTCCAGATCGGCCCAACTTTGAATAGAACCAGGTGACAGCGAAGCAAACCATGAAAAGGCCGATCCGGACAATGACGAGTGGGAATAACCTAACCCGCAAAGCCTCCCGAGTAGACGCCTCACCAAGGCTGTGCGTCATATCGGCTGATGTGCTCCATAGTCGATGTATTATCTTGCCCGGAAAATTTGGAAAACTCGGGAATTTTATATTTATTGGGTAAAGCCACGGAATCCATCCGATCGGGGTAAGGTCGCCGATATAATGCATTCTTCTCTTTAGGCTTCAAATCGAATTGATCTCTCATCATATCGGCGATTTTAGCCATGAGGCTATTCATATCATTGGGTCCAGCGAGTTGCTGATCCGGTCCCCGTCATATAAGCTGTATTGGGCTGTCCCCGGTTGGGTGTATCAACTGACCGTTCCCAGAAATCCCGAGTGCTAGTAGCCGGGAATAATGTCTGCGGAGTGATTCCATAATTCATGGCCGATTGGATCGGCCGTCCAGATCATGAATCCCTGTCCCCAGCAGTTGGCTGTGGAATACCGAGATATCGGCCGTACTATAGTAGGTGAGTTCTCAATTCCACTCGGGCCGATATTTGGTACGTAGAAGAAATTGGGTTGCTTGTGCCATCTGTGGGACCGCTGCCACATTGGTTGCTGCCCCCAACTCGGAAGTCGGCTGTTGTACATCTTGTCTGTTGCCTTCTTCCGTTACCGACTTCTTCGGGCCACTTGTCATCCTCTTTGCCTGGCTGGGTTGCACTGGTACTTGCATTTGCATTGTCCTTGCCAGGCCATAGGTGAGGTGGCATGCCGTACGGGGCTGAAACCCTTCTGCGGTATGGTACTCCGGAGGCTAATTCCCTGATTCGACCGTACGAGGAGTGCCGAAAGGCTGAGTGTATGCAGGTCCAGAATACCCTTCGATGAACAGCCTGCCATCAATTGTGTCCTTGATCAAATTCCCGATGGTGTTGGTCAACACGCCTGATTGATTGATTAGGGCATGATGAACGGACGAGTTGACCATATCATCGAGCTGGTTGGCATCCGGCAGTCTCTGGGCTTTGATTTGGTCTAGTTCTTCCGGATGCGAGAATCGAGGGAAGTCTCCTTTTGTGGCCACTCTGCCACGTGTCACTCGTCGGGGCTTGAAAGTACTTTTTCATTGCCTCGGCCAGGTATTCCTGGTACTTGCAGCTTTTGTTCTGTTGTCATTTTTCCCCGGGCCGAAACCCCGTTATCATCGGAAACTTCTCCATGCCCTTTGCCATCCGTCCTGAGAGGGACTGGAGCGAAAATCGGCCGATTCTCGGCATCGACCATTGGTGTTCCGTCCTCCCCGACTGCTGCATGTACGACATCTTGATCTTGGTTGCTTTAGTCCCACCGGCGTGCCAAAAAGTGTGTTGACGTCAAAAGTCGTCGACACACCGTCGTCCGGAGAGTCCACCGAAATTCCAGCTGACGCGAGAATCCTATGCTCCCAACGGACCGGCTCAACTCGCCGATGTTCGTATGCGGCTGGTGCGTGCCGGATGGTTTTCCTGCAAACCAACAAAGACAATAAAAGAGTGTAAAATTCCAGGTCATCGGCCCGGATAGACCGATGTGCAGCCATGGCCGATCACGGCGTAAGATAGACAAAATCGGCCATGAACAGAGAACAGCACGGCCCATCCATTTATGTATTAAATGTTAGGCAAACGAACTGTGGTACAAACGATACGAAATCGGCCGATGCTATAACATGCGATCGGTGGCTAGCAGCCGATTTCGTCGGTAAACGACCAAATCATTAAGACTTTGCAGGGATGTGTTATCGAGTACAATGTAAACAGAGCAATTATTAATAGGATGTAATTAGTTTGGTAGCAAGAGGATAGTTTAATCATCAATCGGATCCGTGAATCGGCCGATCGGGTATGCGGCCGATTCTGCCATTGATTATATCGGTGAATTATTTAGCTCTGTCCAAAGGTATAATGATGATCAATAAGATCATACTTAGTAACTCGAGGTTCAAAAGCAGCTTTAACAGGTTTAGCATTAATTAAACATAAAACAGCTTAATGAACGTGATAAGCAATCGGCTAAACACTCCGAAAGAACAGTAAGACAACTACAACCACACAGATCCCAAATCGACCGATCGCTCCAACAGGACAAGTCAACTGATGGCACGCGGCTGGACCAGATCTAACGGCCGCGCACGCCCGGCCGATTCAGGACAAGCACAATCATAAACGTCTTAACTATGAAAGTAAGTCTACACCCTAGCCAATCGGCTGCATGCGCCTAGGACAAGTCAACTATCGCAAAGGCAAACACAGGACACGTCAACTGAATCTGCACGGTCGAATCGGCCAAGATGTAGAAGAATTCTCATAGCGGCTACTCGTGACTCGAACGACCAGATCCGAGCCAATCGGCGCCGTGAGTAAAGGCTGGAACGGGGAGGCGGGACAAGTCAAACTACCTCCACCACGAGCCCGGACCAGGTCAACTTGACTCCTCCCGGCCGATACTCACTACGCCGATCGAAAAACAGATCCGGTCGCCGGATAACTAGCAATTAAGCCATCTAATTACGAACAATGCGCGAGAACTAGACAGCATAATTACCTTATCAAGCCAACGTGTCGTCGACCGGAGCCCCGAAGATCCCCGCGAAAACAGTAAAGACTTGACAGAAAATTAGGGTTTGGCGATGCGCCGAAAGTTGTATTGGATGTGAATCGAGTTTACATGTTACATCCGAGTATGTATTTATACTCGGCACAAAGAATCCTACTCGGACCCTCTTCGGGCCGATTTCCTAACCGACTAAGATCTTTTTCCAAAATTAAACTATTATTTCTAATTTTACAACGTGGGCCAGGCCCATCAATGTTATGCTCATCTCGTTGGCGTTCGCGCACGATTCCCGGGAGGTACGCGCCTTTTACTCTCCCAAGCGGCCGTCGGCCTTCTGCTCACCGGCCTTCTTTTGCCCTACGAGTCGCTGACAATGGGTCCCTTGGTCAAAAACCGGCGTCAACACTTATTACTTGATTGGGAAACAATGTCATGCTATAATTTAGTGCAAACTAAATTTGAATATTCATACAACTTAAAGAACTGCTAAAGGATGAAAGTAAAGATGCCCTTATAGGCTGGCTTAATGCTTGGTTTACCCTACCATTTTTGCCTTTCCATGTCTAGGAGTCAACTATAGATGACTACTTTGTCGGGTCGGTCTTGCTGAGCTTTAGTTGCTCGGGGCTTTGTGTTTTCGGAGGACCTAGCTGAGTAACGTGGCGTAGGTGGAGGCGAGGAGTGGCAGAACCAGCCTGCCGATGGAGGACACTACACATGAGAGCGGTGTGGTCTCGAAGAGTAGATCGTTGATGTGCCAACAAGGTGTTCTAGGGCAAAACACCCTGCTCTGCCGGAGGCTCGATGTGTACTTGCTCGGGGCTTTGTGTTTTCGGAGGACCTAGCTGAGTAACGTGGCGTAGGTGGAGGCGAGGAGTGGCAGAACCAGCCTGCCGATGGAGGACACTACACATGAGAGCGGTGTGGTCTCGAAGAGTAGATCGTTGATGTGCCAACAAGGTGTTCTAGGGTAAAACACCCTGCTCTGCCGGAGGCTCCGATGTGTATCGCCGTGAGAGCGATTATATCCCTTTTATATTGCTTTTGCTATGCTAGAATGTTTTCGAACTTATTTGTTTCTGCACCAATGAGAATCTAATGTATTATTGACTCAGGATGAATGGAAAAGACTTCTATCTTTATCACCATTGTATTTTATTATGTTTGTATGATGTATTATTAGACATCATAGCGCGTGACGTCACCCAAGATGATTCAGGTGATTGGACTTCGTGAGGCGGTTCTGTATGAATTTTACATCCGAATGGACACCCCTCTCACAGCCCAATAACCATGTGGATCAGGAGATCTAATCTGACGGTCTGATATCCGTGTGAGGTCCCCGAGATTGTTTTAGATTTCCGACCATGACTCGAATACCACTTGTTTCGAGTGTGACCTGCCTCGTACTAGAGACTAGCCTGATTAGTAAGGATCACTCCATCTTATTAGTCGGACTCTACCATCATCAATATACTATGTGAGACTAAACCCAACATATACTTTACGTCTAAAAAGTTTCTAAATTCTCGAATGATTATACGATGCAAATATTATATTTCCTCAAAATTACAATTGATTTTCATCCAAAAGATTTGACATAGATTGCACGGAGACGAACATATTTTACTACTATAGTACAAATATCATATCTACATAAGCAAAATTTTCTATCATTCAAAGTTGCTGGAGTGGCAGATAAGGGATTGAATTTTGAATTCAATAGGAAATAAGGAAATTTTAAAATTTTAATGGCAAATAAGGGAACGATATAATTTTCAATAATAAACAAGAAACTTTCTTCTCTTTGCCTGTCCTTCTCCCAAAAAAATATTTTCTTGCACCAAGGGTATAGATTACAATAAGACAAATTACTCCACATTTTAATGCATTCTTTCACTGGAATAGGAAGAGGTCCAAACTAAATAATGGAGCTTTTCTTATAATTTGCTAGGCATGAAAGCGACATCCCTAGCCAAGGCAACGGGCAAAGCAGCTGCGCTGTATTGACGCACTGAATCATTCCCTAGCAAATAATACCGATGACAATACAGGGGAGATCGGCACAAATCTCTCAACATTTATGGGGCATCCCTTGAGTTGGGTCTTGAAAATGGCAGCACCAGTGCACTACACTGTCCATTCGCCAAAGCACTTTAGATATATTTTAATAACAACAATATTTCTAAGAAATATTTTTCTTCCAGCAGGTTTGAACTTTGAACTCTGGTAGCCTATCGAATTCGTTCGTCACCCCTATACCAGAATCCACTTCATGAAGCAGGTCGAAAATCAGGCCGCCACTCATCTCAGTAATCCAGGCTTCTTCAGGCAGAGTCAGAGCTCGAAAACGATAGCACGTGCTACTTGATGCACTGCAAACTGTTGCTTCCACGAAGCAAGATCCGCGTGGAAAAATCACTGCGGCGCGCACGAAAACAAATCACTCGCTATTAGAGCTCGGAGCGCGGTCGCATCAAACTTGATTGAGTGTTTGACCGCGCTGCGCGCATCTTTGAACGATAAGATCAGCAACTCAAGTCAACATGGGAGTACAGCCACAACACTGCACACACAACCGCTGGAGCTGCCAGCTCAACTAGCTTCCCGACCATGGCCGTCGGGTTCGCGGGCGGCGGCGAGGAGGCGGCGCGACGGTACGGCGGCGGCGGAGGCGGCGGCCGGGTCACCGCGTTCGTGGCGCTGTCCTGCGTGACGGCGGCGACGGGCGGCGCCATCTTCGGGTACGACATCGGCACGGCGGGCGGCGTGTCGTCCATGGACCCGTTCCTGCGCTCCTTCTTCCCCGACGTGTACCGCCGCATGAAGGCGGCCGCCGGCGTCAGCAACTACTGCAAGTTCGACAGCCAGCTGCTGACGCTGTTCACGTCGTCGCTCTACATCACCGGCCTGCTCACCGCCGTGCTCCTCGCGTCCTGGGTCACCGCGCGCCGGGGCCGCCGCCCGTCCATGGTCCTCGGCGGCCTCGCGTACGTCGCCGGCGCGGCGGTCAGCGGCGGCGCCGTCAACGTGTTCCTGGCCATTCTCGGCCGGGCGCTGCTCGGCGTCGGGCTCGGCTTCGCCAACCAGGTCAGTCAGCGGGATTCAATCATTTATTCATGCATTTCGGTAACAAATCGTCATATGAGAGGAAACAATTTTTTTCTCTAAAAAATAAAAAAATTGGTGTGCAGGCAGTGCCTCTGTACCTGTCTGAAATGGCACCGGCACGTTACCGAGGGGCGTTCAGCAACGGCTTCCAGTTCAGCCTCTGCATCGGCGCGCTCTTTGCGACCATCGTCAACTTCGGCGCCGAGAAGATCAAGGCAGGCTGGGGCTGGCGGCTCTCGCTGGCCCTGGCCGGCGTGCCCGCCGTGCTGCTCACCGTCGGCGCCGTCTTCCTGCCGGAGACGCCCAACAGCCTCGTCCAACAGGGCAAGGACCACGGCTCCGTCAAGGCGCTGCTGCAGAAGATCAGGGGAACGGAGGACGTGGACGAGGAGATGGACGACATCGTGGCCGCCAACGCCATGGGCAAGGGCGAGAACGGGATGCGCTTGATCTTGACGAAGCGGCGGTACCGCCCGCAGCTGGCCATGGCCGTCCTCATCCCGTCCTTCACGCAGGTAGGTAATCTATTAGTAGCTGCCAATGTTTTGTAAACCATACATTAATTTTGTGAACATTCAGTACAGACTCACTCATTCGTGCTTGATGTTCCTGGAAGAACAGCTCACGGGGATCAACGCCATCGGGTTCTACGCGCCGGTGCTGCTGCGCACGATCGGCATGGGCGAGAGCGCGTCCCTCTTCGCCACCATCGTCATGGTCATCGTCTCCTCGGCATCGACCTTCATCTCCATGTTCGCCGTGGACCGCTTCGGCCGCCGCACGCTGCTCCTCGTCGGCGGCGCGCAGATGCTCGTCTCCGAGGTGCTAATCGGCGCGATCATGGCGGCGAAGCTCGGCGACGAGGGCGGGCTCAGCAGGGCCTACGCGGCCGTGCTCATCGTGCTCATCGGCGTCTACGCCACGGGGTTCGGCTGGTCGTGGGGCCCGCTCAGCTGGCTGGTGCCCAGCGAGATCTTCCCGCTGGAGATCCGGTCCGCGGGGCAGAGCGTCACGGTGGCGTCCGGGTTCGTGTTCACCATCTTCGTCGCGCAGTACTTCCTCGCCATGCTGTGCCGGATGAAGGCGTGGATCTTCTTCTTCTTCGCCGGGTGGATTGCGGCGATGACCGTGTTCGTCTACCTCTTGTTGCCGGAGACCAAGGGGTTGCCCATCGAGCAGATTGACAGAGTGTGGGGGCAGCACTGGTTCTGGAAAAGGGTTATAGGGGAGGGTGAAGCACAGGCGAGTGAGAAACTGTAAAACAGCTTTTACTTTCCCATGTTTGTTGTTCTTTCAGACAGAAAATCATCACCTATTATCCTTTTAAGAATTTTAGCAATTGAACCCCCTCTATCTGAAGGAGAGAGCGATGTCCACCCAGCCCACCCTCCCTCGCCGGCGCCCGGTCGATCCCCGGCGACCTCCAGCCCTGAGCGCTCCCCCTCCACCTCCAGCCTCTCCCCACAAGCCCAGCCCTTCTTCCCCTCCTTGGAAGGCCGCTCCAAGCCTCAGCGATGGGCGGACCATGCTTCGGAACCTGGCAGTGACTGTGAGATCCACGCTGCCAGGAGGCCCTCCTACCGGGATGTGGCCGCTGCAGGACTAGATCTACCGTCTAGAGGTCACACTCAGGCGCCGCCGCTGCAGTCCTCGCCACCTCCGCAGCCGCCCTCCACCCGCCTGCGCTCCGAGATCCACAAGGTCTCGGCAGCTGCAACGGATGCTGATGGCTGGCACGTGGTGCGCAGCAGGCGCAGCCGCAGGCATCAACCTCCCCCACGTCTAGAGCGCCGGCAACCTCCAAACTTCCTTATTGGTCGCTGCTTTAACTGCCTCTCCAGCCGGCATCCGAGGAGCACTTGCCGGGAGCCCACGACCTGCTTCCGTTGTCCGAGGCCCGGTCATCGCTCCTTCGAGTGCAGAGATCAGCGGCGCCAAATGCACAACACAGGCAGCCGGAAACCTTCACGGTTTCAAGATCGTAATCCGCGCCAACTCAAGCGCCACTCAACTGGCGAACCTTCGGGGCATGGCAACCATGCCGGCGCATCGAGTCAGGCAGCCGCCGAGCTGCAGCAGCGGCAAGACCGCACGCGCAGCCAGCGGCGTCGGGGTTGCCGTGGGGGAAGGCGCCGTAAGCGAACGGAGAAGGACCAGGGGTCCGGCTCTGAGCGCTCTGGCCGCTCTCCCTCTCCGGCATCCTCCTCACCCTCGCGCCGACTCCAGGCCGCTCTAGAGATCTGTTTCATAGACCGCACGGTCGATACGGACCAACGGGAAGCAACCTATGAGTATCTCACCGTCTTACTCCAGATTACAGGTACCCGGCCGGTAGTCTCGCTGGAGCAAGCCAAACTTGCTGTGGCCAACAGATTTGATATCCCGGTTACGGAGCAACTGGAGATCCACGCGGCGCCAGCGTCTTTCGACTTCCTGCTCATCGCACCAGATCACGCCTCATACCTAGCCATGCTCAGCGGCGACAGATCCGTCCACACACCGAGCTTCTCCCTCTCCATCCGGCCATGGAACCGTCTCATCTATGCCGACCATGGTGCTCTTTACCATCGAGTGCAAATCGAGATCGAAGGCATTCCCCGCACGTCTCGGTCGCGTCTACGGCTGCAGCCCTGCTTCGCCCCCATTGCTCCCTGCTAAGCATACACGCCGACTCCACGAAGCGTCGAGATCTCGCTGTCTTCAAACTTACCGCCTGGACAACCCGGCCGAAGTTGATCCCAACATCTAAGATACTGGCCGTCCCCGAGCCTCGGGACTCGATGTTATGCGTGCTACGCTCAAGTATCGGGTGCAAATCAGTGCGCCGGCTCTCATTCGGTCTGCCGCCGGACTCGCCGCCGGCGTCACCCCTGCCAACTCCTCCCTCCACCCAGTCCAGCGAAGAGGACTCTCCGGACCGGCACCAAGAAGAGCTCGCAGTCGCATTCGTCACGGCAGGCAGCAACGACGGCGCCAGGAAACCCCGCCCGCCTCGGCCGCCGGCGATATGGAAGAAGATGTGTGGGCCCCCCACATGGCCTAGCGCCCTCCCAACGTCTCAAACGTTAATGCTGACTCGACAGTGGGGCCGGCCGGGGCATTTACTCCTTGGCGCCCCACCCCTCCTTGAGCCCGGAGCCACACCAGCACCGAGGCGCAGCATACCAGCGGGTCTCCACCGGTACGCACAGTGCCATGCAACCAACGGCTAATCGACACCGCGGCTGGCCCTCTCGACTCTTCTGCACGCAGCCAATCCTCACTCGACAACGCCCCTGGATTCCTCGACGCCGCGGCTGACTTTTGCTCCTTCGGGGAACGGTAATCGGTGCACGGGGAATTCCATGCCCATGGCCGTGGGGTTGACTCGATGGTCAATGAAATGCTGCAACCAGCCCCACGCAGTTCGGACGTCTTACCTGCAAGGCCTCGTCCGTTCGGTCTTTTGTCAACCGACGAGCACCCGAACCAAGCACAAGGGGAACCCCCGGACAGGCAGCCCCCGCCCCTCCACGGAACCCACCACCGCCACCCCAACTCGCCTGCGTCGTTTGTGACCGCGGCGGCTCGCCCGGTTTCCGCAGCCATCTGCAGCTCGCCGCGCCGTCGCCTGCCAACCTCGGCCCCGCCCAAACCGCCAAGACGTAGCACCAGGATGGCGAAGAAGAACCGCAACCACACGCCGGCCGTGCTCGCAACACAGCACGTCCTCATGAAGAAATTGGGCATTACGGTGGATCAACCTCCAAATGTGGATCACATTGACCAGTATATCCAGATGTTCCGCCAAGGACTAACGGAAGAACAAGCAAGACTCATTGCAGAGTTATTCATCCAACACATGTCTGATCCCTTAGAGGCAGACGATGATGAAGCAGTGCAGCTTTTATCCAAGCAGCACCGCTACCGACCCATCATGCATTCACAAAATTTCCTTGTATGGAATGTGCGCGGTCTCAATGACGCTGCACATAGGGATGCGGTCGGACACCTGGTTTCGGCCGAGCATGTTTCTGTTGTTTGCTTGCAAGAAACTAAAATGACGATGATTGATGATTACACAAATGTGCAGTTGGTTGGCGCTGGCTTTGATTTTTCATACCTCCCAGCACAAAGAACAAGGGGAGGAATCCTAGTTGCTTGGCGCGCGTGCACTTGGGCGTTCACTAATGTTAACCCGCGCACTTACTCTTTGACTGGCCGTCTCAAGCTGGTTGCAGAGGACATAGAAATGAAGCTAACGGTTGCGTATGGGCCATCACGGGAAGAAGAGAAAGAAGCTTTCCTTGCCGAGTTGCATGATATCCGACGCTCTTGTGCTGGCCCATGGATCCTGGCAGGGGACTTCAACCTCATCTACCGTGCGGCGGACAAGAACAACACGATGCTCAATCGCCGTCGCATGGGCCAGTTCCGGCGCTTCATAACCGAAGCGTAACTCAAAGAAATCCACCTCAATGGCAGACTGTTCACCTGGAGCAACGAGCGCGCACACCCAACTCTGGAGCGCATTGACAGGATTTTTGTTTCAGCGGACTGGGAGCTCCTGTTCCCAAATAATGACCTCCAATCCCTCTCGTCTCTATTCTCCGATCATGCCCCGCTGTTGCTACAAACGGATAATGTGCTCCATCATAAGAAAAGATTCCACTTTCGGGAGATCTGGACCCGCTTCCCTAGGTTCCTTGAGGTTGTGAAACGGGCTTGGAGCTGCCCGCTAAATAGCGCAGATCCTTTCAGGAGACTCGATCACTACTACAAAACAGAGATATTGTAACATATTCTTGTAACACATAGAGTCATGTGTTACAAAATATTTTATAGGAACACAAAATTATGTGTTACAAGTATGTTTGTAACATATAGTTTTTATCCCATAATTATGTGTTATAAGAAGTGATTACAGTAACACAAAAGTTATGTTACATGCATAGTGTTACAAAGATTATGATTATTCAATATATATCAAGTGTGAGTGTTACAAGAAAAATCTCGTTGCAACACAAAATAATGTTACAACAAGGGACTAAAACTTATGTGCTAATTCATTAAGTCCCTAAACTCTAGACGTGTGATGATCCAAAATATTTCTCGAATGACAATAAATGCACTATTGAGTCTAAACTATTGCCATATATTAACGTATTATAAGTTGTGTTGGCAAATAGGAGACTCAACTTCATATTATTATAGGTGGAGATGCAATCAAACCTTAAGTATGACACATGAGCTTATATTTGGAGTTATGTTTTGTCATAACGAGTAACACTCACTTGCAGAAAGTAACACATATATGTGTTACAATAGCCTTTATGTATACTTCATCATGTTATAAATTGAATAAATACTCACAAAAGTCACAATTATGTCTTAGCTCGGGTGGTATAGGAACTAACCTACAAATGTACCACCAGAGTTCAATTCTTGGTAAACACATATTTTATATATTTACTATTATTTTTTGAGCTACAAGTGTAACACTTTTCTTAAACAGTAACACATATATATGTTACAATGGGTTGTTCTTGTATCACATATGTTTACAAGCGGTAACACATGTGTTTGTTACAACAAATTTTACTTGTATCACTTTTAGTTACAAGTAGTAACAGATATATGTGTTACAACAAAATTTGCTCTAGTAACGGCGCAACCTAGATCACTTATTAAATGTGTTACTATAGACCTCAGTAACACTCATCTCTTCTTCCAATAACACATATATGTGTTACTAGAGAGTTGACCTGACGTAGCGATCGGTTATTCCGCAACACGGCGCGTATGCTTCAAAGTTGGAGCACCAAGCATGTAGGTAACATCCGCCTCCAGCTTGAACTTGCTAAGGAGGTGGTGCACAGGTTGGAAATTGCTAGAGATATCAGGCCACTCGCGGCACATGAGGAAAACCTACGCCAACAGCTGAAACTCAAATCCCTTGGCCTGGCTTCCCTTCAGAGGTCGATTGCCCGCCAAGAGTCTAGACTCATCTGGTTGGCACATGGTGATGCACCCACAAAGTTCTTTCACATCCAAGCTAATATCAGGCGCCGCAAGAAACACATCAAGTCGCTGCAGGAAGATGGATTAGTGCACTTTGATGAGGAAAAGAAGGCCGACATTGCCTTCCAATTCTTCAATGACTTGCTGGGATCTGCAACCACACATGCGAACTTGATAGACCTACAAAGATTGGGCGTACCTTCCATCAACCTTTCTGGCCCGGACGAGCGCTTTACGAAGGCTGAGGTCCGGACGGTGATCAAGGAGCTCCACCTGGACAAATCCCGGGTCCGGATGGTTTCACCGCGAGATTTCTCCAAACAGCATGGGAGGTCATACGACCGGACCTCATGAGGGCCTTTGATGCGTTCCGGCATCTAGACAGTAGGGGTTTCCACTTCATCAACGACGCAATCATGGTCTTGTTACCCAAATCCCGGGAAGCTGCCACGATCAAGGACTACCGACCAATTTCCCTAGTGCATTGCATTGGGGTAAGCTATTCACCAAAGTGCTTGCAAACCGTCTCGCCCCCGGCTCAAAGACCTGGTTCATCCCTGTCAAAGCGCGTTCATCAAAGGGCGACATTTACACGACAACTTCCGATTCGTGCAATCGGCTGCAAGAAGGTTGCATGCCCTAAAACGCCCAACTCTTCTTCTCAAGGTCGACATCGCTAAAGCCTTTGATTCAGTAGCTTGGCCCTTCTTAATTGAGGTCCTTAGACACATGGGTTTCCCCATGCCTGGCTCCAATGGATGTCCATCATCCTGTCGACGGCCTCCACGCGCATCTCCATGAACGGGCAAGCTGGGCGCGCATCTTCCATGCCGGAGGACTGCGGCAAGGCGACCCCCTATCACCGATGTTGTTCACGATTGCCATGGAGGTCCTCAGCACCCTCATTCGTAAAGCGGACGAGTGGTCTCTCTTCAGAAACCCGAACGTCCCGGGGTTCACGTTCGGAGCCTCCCTCTACGCAGATGATCCGATAATGTTCATCTCACCTACGGAGCGCGACCTGGACATGGTGCACCGCATCTTCGACATCTTCCAGGGTGCATCCGGTTTGAGGTGTAACTTCCGGAAGAGTCAGTTTACACCCATCCGTTGCAGCGATGAACACATTGCCTTAGCCACTCAACACCTAGCTTGCTCGATTGCCCAGTTCCCAATCACCTACCCGGGCATCCCCTTATCCGTCGCCAAGCTCCCCAAGTCAGCACTGCAACCAATGATCGACCGGGTCGCGGACAAGCTGCCAACCTGGAAGGGCAAGCTCATGAACAAAAGCGGACGGCCGGCGTTGATCGGATCGACACTCTCGGCCATCCCGGTGCACATTGCTATCTGCATTTGCCTACCGGGCTGGGTCTTCAAGGCCCTGGAGAAGATACTAAAGGCGTTCCTATGCACAGGCACGGAGGTGCTTATTGCCGGAAAGTGTGTGGTTGCACTGGACGCGAGTACGGAGGCCCAAAGAGCTTGGAGGCCTCGACGTACGAGACCTCAAGCTTGCCAGCCGAGCGTTGCGCCTTCGTTGGCTATGGCAGCAGCGCACAGCTCAGGAAATCCCTGCGACCCACCTACAGGACCCGGAACACGGTGACCTTCAAGCCTTCTTCAATGCATCTCTAACCTTCCAGATCGGTTATGGTGAGCGCACCTTGCTTTGGTCCGACGCCTGGATCGACGGCAGCTCAATCGCTCGGTTGGCCCCACACCTCTCCGCTGCGGTTCGGCCACGGACCACTGCCTCAAGAACAGTGGCTGAAGCATTAACCAACCATCAATGGATCGGAGACATCACCGGCCCCCTCTCCATCCCGGCCCTCATGGAGTACGTCCAGGTTCGTATTAGAATGGATGAGGTGGCCCCGACACCGGGCGAACCCGATATCATTGCTGGCGGTGGTCCTCTTCCGGCGAATTCAGTTCGAGCTCAGCATACCGGGCCTTCTTCCTCGGGCAAGTAGCAATCCATGGGGCGCAAGAGTTATGGCAGACCAAAGCTCCCAACAAGTGCAAGTTCCTTGCCTGGCTCATCCTTCACAACCGCGTCTCGGACTTCGGAGCGTCTTCACCGGCATGGTCTCAAAGACAACGGCACGTGTGCACTCTGTGATCAGGAGCCGGAGACGATAGACCATCTATTCCTGTCCTGCGTCTACAGCCGGGAGACTTGGTTCAAGGTACTAAGAAGCTTCCGGTGGCAAGCACTAGCGCCTCACAGCAACGATTCTCTCATCGATTAGTGGTTACAGACTCGCCGGTGCACCAACCTTACGGGATGGAAATGCTTTGACTCGCTTTGCCTTTTAGTCATTTGGCATCTATGGTTGGAAAGGAATGCTAGGGTCTTCAGAAACAAGCCACTGCCGCCCGAAGGCCGTTTGCGCCTCATAGCGGAAGAGCTTCAGCAGTGGAGCTTAGCTAGGATCTTATCGTCGCCTTTTACTGTTTCCGGCTAATGCCTCTTGCAGTGTAAACCGGGCCTACCATGGTAGGCTTTGTACCTTTTCTCCTCTCCCTTAACATGACACGTGCAAAGCACGATTTTCAAAAAAAAAAAA